>CM051663.1:116300347-117500347 GCA_028020825.1 Podargus strigoides | reverse complement strand
TAAGTCTCACCAATCTTGTTGATTACAAATCATAAAGATGTTACTCAGAATCAGTATCTGAAACTGCAAGTCAATTGCACTATAAAAAGCTCACAGAGCTTTTTCAATATACTATGTTTACATATACTCAGATTCTCTGATGAACTTACTGGGATGCAAAGAATACAAAACTGGTATGAGACTTACTTCTGCCAGCAGAACATATCTCCTTTTTTCCTGGTAGATTTTCAACATTTTTGAAAAAAAACCCAACACAATAGGCCTGAACTTTATTTATTTAAAAAGTAAGAAAAGACATTTTTCTGCTTTCAGATGCTCTGCCCATCTAAAGGTCACCTTTCAAAGGTGACAAAACACAAATCTTCTAAGAAAGCAGTGGATGGGAAACCAATCATCGCATCACTTTGTATTAGATGACTGCAGTTAACACCTACTCATCACTCAGCCAGTCAATCCACTGTTGAATAAAGGAATACAAAGGAAGAATAGGAACGGCTCTGAAACTAGACTCAGATAAAATTCAAAGGAGTCAATTAAGGAGAGAAGCAAGTAGAAAATCCTTTCCAACTGATTCTGGCTACCTACCTGCAATCTTTAAGAGTTGAAAAGAAGATTTGGAATGAAATGTCTTGTTCACAAACTGTAGCCTTGTTCACAGTCACTCTGGCTCATATTGTTTATGCTGTATTTACAGAAATAGTCGTCCTTGCCTTCACAGGGCATATGCCATTCTCACACATTCAGGCAGAGGAGGTCCTCTCATATAAACATCACCATCCCCAAAGCCATCCCCGCAACCCAAGGAACCTCCAATAACTGCTGAAGTAGATTTATTTCACTGTGTAAAATTGAAGCCCTTTGCTGCAAGCCATGGGAACTCTTACATCACTATTTTCCAGAGGAAGAGAAAATGATATAAATTATGTTTTACTGCAAAGAAAAAAAAAAAAGAAAAAAGAAAAAAAGAGCATTTCATGGAATAGTCAGTTGAGATCAGCTGAATGAATGGCATCCCTGAAGCTATGAAAGAGCCAGAGGAAGGCGTGTTTACCTTGCTGGAGATAGTAAATCACAAGATTCAGTCTTGCCTCAGGAATAACATCAACCAGAGGAGGCAGGACCTGCAAAGCCCCTTCTCCTCCTCGGAACACTACCTGCAGAGAAAAACAGCCTATTGATAACTATGTATCAAAAGCTTGTCTATGATCTCTTAATTCAGGGAAACTAATCCTTAAATTCCTATTTTAACAGCAGGAAAAGGTCAGTGGTACTGGCATTAGCATAATCCCTGCTTTAATATAAGTATAGAATTATGCCATGTGACAATCTTTATTCTGAAGAATATAAATTATCAGTTAATATTAACTTATTTCAGCTTTTAGCAGCTCAAAGTAGCGATACATTACATATCAAAGATTTTAAAGAATAATATGGTCTGAGACAAGAGTGAGGGGAACACATACAGAATTACAATTTGCTTATGATATATTCATATGAAAAAAATAAGATAACAAGTCTGCATTTATTTAGAAAGCCACAAGATTCTAAAGATCAGGTGCAGTCGATCCTTCATACTTCAGTTTCACATGACAGTTCCTCTGACAAAATCTAACATAATTTCCAATAAACCACTGGCAAAAAGACCCACATTCAAAATAAAGAATGTTAATTTACAAAAATCCAGTTTGAAAGCAGTTTTAACTCTTTGGGGGGAAAAAAGTGTTAGTTTGTTGTGACTGCTCTTGAAAAACGACAAAACAAGCAACTGCCCATCATTAAATAAGAGCAAGCTACTGTTACTGCATTTTCAACAAAATAACAATACCACTGCAGGGAAAATTAACAGGTGATTAGTGACTCTTTTACTGCAGAACACACACAAGTATTTTGGCTTTTATCAGCATCTTTTTCCTATGAACTCCTTGTTAAGTACTTTTTGGATGAAGACCATTTTCCAGAGTTATCTCAATTTCACTCACATTGTTGTCATACTAAATAATAGTTCAGGGTCATGCATTCTAACTTGTTTTTACAGTGTCCTTATTGACTGGGCTCCACAAAATATCTTGCAAAAGTATTCTAACAGGACGTAAATTATGTTAATACACCTTCGGGGGTAAAAGCAACAGCACTGTTATTTTCTTGACACAGTCTCAAACTCACAGGAAAAAATTCCAGGGAAAAAAAAATACACTTGATGGCACATTGATTATACAGGTAGGATTTCTGGAATGGGGCTTATATGGCAGCAGAGATTCAATTGGGTCTGCAATTCCCAAAATATTCCATTTTATGAATCACCAAGAAAAGCTCTACATATGAGTGCAGTTCATATTAAATCTGAGAAATACATTACTCACCAGATTGTGCTTAACGAGCTCCTTGCCAAACTCAAAAGATGATGAAGCATCGTCTGTCAAGTTTCTGAGCTCTGCCTGGAATTACATACATTCCAAAACTTTAACATGAAAACAAAAAGAAAGCACACAAGCATAAATGGAGCTTCATCTGAGCCTCAAAGCTGATAGAAAGCCATTTCCAGCAGTGCTGGGTCACTGGATGACTTTTGCCTTCCCACTTCTATGTGATGATTTTATCAATTGGATAATATATATGGACACAAGGTCAAAAGCGGACTGGGAGAACTGTAAGACCACTGTGTACGCATGTGGACAGATGGCTTAATACCAGGGAAACTGAAATAGGTGACATTCTTAAGAGAAGGATACAATGACAAGATAAAAGCCATTATCAACATTACTGATTAAAATAGATAACAAGGAAAAGAAACCTGTACGGAATCTTGAACTACAATAAAGGTGAACAGAAGAGCTGTCCAACAGATACCTCAGCAGCCTTCCCATTGTAAAGTCGGAAATGGTTACAAGCCTTAAGGTTAAGAGCAATGGTGCTGTCAGGAACTTGCTGAAGATAAACAGCTAGCACTTCCTGTGATACATCATAGTAATCCAGTTTGTAATAGCATAGGGCCACATATACATTCAGAGCCAGGTATTCCCTGCAATAAAAAGGATTAAAGAAAACATTTACATCCCACCAGGTAGTAACACTACAGAACATTAAAAACAGTGATAAAGCTCTCACATGTCTATACAACTTTTACAAGAGCATCAAAACTGGAGTTTCTGAGAAATGCCTATTAGGTATCTTTAAAGCTCTAGTTTGGTAGATAAGATTGCACAGATCCAGATCCAGATTTGCATTAGATTTTTCCAATGGCAGCTACTGTAGCTTTAAAGAATTACCTATGAAACTGTTGGTTTGCAAATCCAGGAAATGGTGGCAACTTCATGCTAAGGAAATGCGCAGAACACGAGTACTGTATTTGGCCTGGCAGAATAGGATTTTCTATGCAATACATGAATAGACATTTAATATGTACATAAAACTTTAAAAACATTTTAACGGATCTTATTATCTTATACCAAGTACAATTATTTCAAAAAATCCTTCCCATTACAAGCTATCAAGCCAGAAGAACCAGACACAGAAATGACAGGCATTTGTGCTAAAAGCAAGTAAAAGGATAATTGTTACGAAGGTTACTCATTTAGCTTTGAGTGATTGCTTCTACAGGACTTGGAAATTAAAGTCGCTTCCCCAAGCATTACATGACATACTTATATACATTATGATGAACTCTGAAGCATTCAAGAGGAGATACCGCCAAAAGATAGGTATGTATTCTGGGACAGCAGTTTCTATTTTATTAAACAACACTTCCAGCCACTTAAGAATTCAATTTGTTCCTTGTTAAATTCTGAACTAAGAAGCTGCAGAATATGATAGAAAAAAACATCAACGTGTCATAGCAAGATAAATAGAAATGGAAAGAATTTCAGACTTAATGGAATGTAAGGAACTCTGCATAAAAACTAAGAACTGAACACCTCTTAGAAAGGGTAAAAGGTGAAAGAGAAGTCAATAATCACAAGCAAAGGCCACTAGACTGGCCATCAGAGGGGAAAAAATGAAAAAGACAAAGCGGTTACATAACAATGTATCATTTCAGAAGAAATGAATAACAACAACAAATTATCTCAGAATAAATTACATGAAAATATCACTAAAAGAAAGCAACAGAGTGAAGTTTTATTTTTAAACATGCATTTTTCAGTAATGATTTGCAATGAACAAAACTGAGGGAGAGTACAACTTGTGCACATTTTGCAGTGGGAAAGGGACATAGTAAATGGGAAAATTCCTGATTTCAGAAACCAAGCAGCTAAATGGAATTCAAACACCAACAGTATCCGAGACACTGCAATGAGGTTTAGAGTAGAGATGCCCACCGATTATGATGATGAATGCGTCTGTAGATATCAATAGCTTCTTGGTAGTGGGACCGCATGTAGTGGATAGATGCCAAGCTAAGCTGATCTTCTGTAATGTCTTGCAGATTCTTATGAGAGCTCATCAGTTTCTTCTCATCACTGAACTAAAAAAGAGTGTGACATATTCTCAGAAAAATTCAGTGAGGAAAAAAAACCCCACATTTTAAGTTAATTAGCTGGATTAGTTTTGCCCTTGCTGGCAAACAGCAGGTGATTCATATTAAACATCTGGGAAAAACTCTGCTAAAGTCAATTTGACCAGTGGAGAAAGCCAAACATTAAAGAGGCAGACCAGTTGAAACTAGATACATGTCAGGCTAAAACTAAGTACACATTTTCCTTTAAGGTGTGATTCAGACATAATTACATGTCACGCGCCTTGATGGATAAGAGGGGAAGAGCTGAATTAATTATTTCACAAACAGGATTTTGCAACACAAGATTTGACTGTTATTGTTTGAGCCAGCAGAATTTTTGCTGTTTGTAGATCCAAATCTTATTTCTCATGGATAGCAGAAAAAAAATGAAGACTTGCCAACACAACAGCACTAATTTTCACAAGACTTCTTTACAGAACTAACAAATTCTCTTTTGTCAACCCTTAAAGTCTCAGTTTCTTTAATTAAATGGTTTATTTTTAAAAACATTGCTGTATATCACATAATACAAACACAAGGATAAAAATAAATAACAGAGTTAAACATACCCATTATATTTCTATTACAATAGTAAAGTTGAGGCTATTCACCTAATCAGTCTATTGAAATCACTTATTACAGTGCTTCCCTTTACTTCCCATTACTTTGCCAATTCTACTGATTCAACAATATATTTTTTCTTACATACAAATTCTACCTGACATACTTGTTTTTCATTTATCTGCTCAGTTTTTGTCAAATCCTTTTCCTTCCTCTTTCAGCCAGTCACAAAATGATACTCCAATACAAAGGCATGTTGCTTTACAGAACAGCAGTGGGCTCCATAGTTTCGTAAACCCCATTATTTCTGCAGACAAACTACATGAACTAGGAATTATACAACTTCTCTTTATCACAGACACCTGTAAGTGCCAGTGACACTGCAAAAATGTTTTAAGATTTCTCTCTTAAGCTTAACAGATTTAAGTAAAGAGAATCTGACATCAAAGCTAACATACAGGATTTGTACTTTCTTTCACCCAAAACTCAGTCTCTTCAGCAGCATAGTACTTGTTAAGTATAATACAGGATGGTACAAAACCAAATTTAAGGGAACATAGCTATATGTCATAAGTAAAGCAAGCTTTTAATTTTTGTTAAAGTAAATTTCATGCTATCACTTCTTGGATACTGAATGACTTAGGAGGATCTGTAATAGCATATAGACCATTTTGCTCAAATTGCTAACTATAAGACATCTGCAAGTTAAGAAAACTTGGTACACTTCAGTGGCTTATAAATTTCTTAGTCTGTTCAAGTCCCAGGCTCCTTGTGATCAAAAATACCATCAGGTTCCTGTTGTATGACTTACGTGAAGTGAGTTGGTAAGACTTTCCCTAGATACATGCTGAGGGCATCTATTCTGAGATCATGTTTTCACACTTACTTTCTCCTCCACATTTAAATACAGGAGAGTGGTTGTTGAAAACTTTGTTCTCCTGCCACCACAGGCATTTTAATTATTCTGCCATGTTGCCAGCATGAATTACACATTACCCAATTGAAAAGAAAACAAACAAAGCATGAATGAAGTAGACATCATACCTTATGTGCCAGGTGAAAGAGTAAACGATTCTGGAGATGACTCTTAGGTGCTGTAAGAAAAATTCAGTAAGTATTGCTGCAAAGAACAACTCAGGGTGTCTCTTTTTATTTCTAACTCCCTTTCTCAATAGACATACATGCACCCATATTCTTTCATTAACTAGCCCAAGTACAGTTCTTTGCAGGTCATGCCCTGGGGCAGGTTCTACCAATTTTAGAGTGGCTGAAAGGTTTTCCTGCTTCCTATCTCCATTCCCTGTCCATTTCTTTTGAAATCCCTGTTGAAAATAACTTTTCATTGGCCTCTGTTTACCATAAGTCTTAATACTTTTATGAATTGCACTATCATTTGCCTGCATGGCCTTCTGGATAGTTCTCTGTATTTGCACAAGCCACACACAGAACAGCATCTTTTACAAAATAAAAACCGGCAACAGACAAACTCGTAATCAAGGCTCTTTCTACGATATGCCGTATTTGAAGTAAGATGTGATTCATAATTCTGGGGAATCTTGTCAACTTCTGGTGTATTGCAAGGCTCATTGCTGCTACCATTTTGTTATGTATGTACATTGTATTATACTTAGTTCTAATATTTCTTCTGTCCTTAGGAACAAAAGGCACATGAAAGAATCCTGCAGTCAGAGCTGGTAAGATTCAAACTAAGATATAGTGTGAGATTAAAGGGAGACATCTCCTTTCTAGAGCCACTAAAGTTCATGAAATTTCTTGCTCTAGCAGGATTAGGAATTCCATTTAACTCACTCCATATGACATAAATTGTTAACTGTAGAGCTTTAAGTCATTAGAGAGAGCCTTGTGCTTCACTGAGAGTGACAAAGGTCCTCATCCAACAGAGCTATTAATTTCTTTTGCAGCAGTCTTCCAAAAAGCTGTCCCTTGTTTCCTGTATTTTCTTTAGCCTACTCTGTTAATGAGCACTCTCATTCTTGCTCAGACCAACCAGCTGGCAACCTATATTCCACAGAAAGGATGTACATGGAATTTTTACAAAAAGCAGAATTACTTTCTGTGTTTATGAGGCCATGAAAGTGCAGAGTTAGCAAAGCAATGGCCTGTAACACAAGGCTATAATTCTTCTGACATCCTAAACCATGAAAGAGGGCTCAAACCACCAAAATCTCTTCCCTCCCCTTCTCCAAGACAGAATTTTCTAGTATTAAGTTCAATTTTTTTCTTTTTTTTTAAAAGCAATTTAGGGATAGATTTCCAGACTTCTTACTCTTTCTCCACGTGCTAAGAAAACTTTGTAACACAGCGAACAATGCCAAAACCCAGGCCACTCTCATCAGGTTGGCAGTGTAAGGCTGTCCATCTACTTCTCACAGGCACAGTAATTACTTCTGCCCTTTTCTCCTTCCCAAGCTGTGTTATTTAACAATGTTCCTAGAAAAAGGGGACAGTGAATTCTACCTTTGAAGAACTGCTAGAACAGAGAAGTCCCAAAAGGCAAAGGCAGTGTATGAGAGAGTTCTCACAAACCCATAACATCTTGCAAGGTATTAGTGACAGAGCATCAAGCTGTTAAGAAGCTAAATGGCCTTCAATCCAGGATGTATGTGGGAATTCTCGTCAGCCTAATCAATAATCTCATCAGTCTATTTAATAAAATAGCAGAAAGTTTTTCTGATCTACAATCAGTATTGTACAAGCACAGCAGTAGCATAACTGACATGATAGTACATTCTAGAAACGATTTAATCTATTGAGTTAGAAAGTTAGAGTAACTTAATTTACATGCATATTCTTCAAAATGTTGTCAGAAATGATACTGTGGTAACTCCACATGTGCCCAGCATTAATTCATAGGTTTTAACATCAAAGTCATGAACCTCACATATGCTTTTGTGCAAAACTTAAACCAACCACAACCACCCTTCACAATTCAAAACATTTGGTCATCAAAGACTCCACAAATACAAGCAGGATAGACTGTGGGATTTACATTGGAAATAACATATTGTATAATTACAGTACTATGGGTAAAAACACCAATGTTCTTCCTTGAGTAGGTTTTGTTTCTTTTTTTTTGAGTAGGCTTTAGCATTAATTTCACTGTGAAAATTGTGACTTGCAAGCAATACTGCCTCAAGAATCTAAACCAAGAAATTCTTGTTTCACTGGTCAACCAATGACTGCAGTGCTGCCCTCACAAACCTGGCATCTGATCTGACATAAAAATTATTATTTACTTCTTGACAAAAGCTGAAGGGTTAGTCCACGTTATTTTACACCTAAAACCAGACAAAATACGAAACTTGAGTTCTGATGGTGTGTATGAATATATGCAGGGAAAAAAAAATGTCCTGCTTCGTAAGATATTATATGATACTATCCATTTGATTTTCTTTAAAATAAGACACTTTTTATTCATGCCAGACAGAAAAAGAGAGGGGCAAAACAGCCATAAAAAATAGTTCTGTTGATATAGTAAACAAAACCATGGAAACATTCAATATCAGCAGTTTCTTTCCTCTCAGTGCGAAATGCATTTTTTAAGACAAGAAACACATGAACAAAGTCAGATTAGAATCCAGAAAGAATCTGGTTATGAATATTGGATAAAGCTGTTGTCAATCAGTGGAGCAGGAAGTGATACAAATGCCTTGTCAGAGGTAATGATTTTTAAGGGACATTAGACTGCTCCTTTGCTGCTATCAAATTTCATTGTCACTGATGTATTAATGCCATGAGGAAACACACTCTTCTTTTCCTGTCCTACTCTTTCAAGGTGACTGCTTAGTACTGATTTAATGGGGGGGAGGGGGGAAAGTACAATCTAGGGATCATAACAAACATGAGGACAATGCTGCATAGCAACAAACTGGACCTTGCTCCGGGTCTAGTATTGACCTTGTGCTGAAGACATCACTGAGGCAGCTGAATATATTTTTTTCCAGCTAGGAAACACACCAATATTCCTATGCTAGAATTTTTTTCATTATCACTGCTGATGTTCCAGGCACTAAAGTCACATTGCTCTGAAAAGTGTTCTGTATATTTTTAAATGCTGATGCTGAACAGGCATCTAATAAAGTATTTGTTAAAGTATAATAAACAGCTACAGTAATAGTGAAGACAGTTATCTTCACTAGTTATTAAACAAAAAGTTAAGCTCACTAGAAATGGCAGCTCAGATTCTTGGTGGGTTCCATATTGCTGCCAGAGGCAGTAAGAATATGACAAGATACAGTCACGGACAATCGGGCTGTTGTGCCCTTTTGTAAGAGTGCAAGGCAGTGCTGGTCATGCATCCAGCATTAACAAATCCCATCTAGCAAACATAATGCATATGCTATAGCAGCACTTCACACATTAACAGACATAGAACACATCTTAAACATACATAGGCAGGAGCTGGTAGGAATGGAACTGTGCTGAGAAGGCTCCAGTCAGACAGCACAGAAAATATGACCAGAGGAAACCTTATTCTCCTGTCCCAGAGAAACAACACCCTGCTCACCTGAATAGCTGAATGAAGCCCTCTGTGCCTCAGAACCACAGACTCACTGGTGGAGGGAAAATGCAAGGGTATGGGAAAAATGTTCGGAAAAAACATGGCCCAGCAGTGAGGTTCACACTTACATGCACTTGAATAGCTCAACTGTTCAGAATTTTCTTGAATGAAATTTACAGAGGACATTCATTGAAATTTTCCCATTCCCAAAATACTTAAAAGACAGTTCAACTATGTTCAGTTACTTGCAACATATACATGTTTAATTTCTGTCATGTCTAGGCTCAGTAAGTTAAAGATCATCGAAGGAAAAAACTATCAATTGTTTGTGTTCTGTAGATTCCGCTATACTTTAAAAAGCAAACCAAGAAAATAAGGCTACGAGTTTTTAAAGTTTAAATATGTATAACTTGACATTTTAACTTGTGCACTTTGAAAGTTCCATATATCAAACTCTGCTGGTTCAAAACCACAGCTGAAAATGAATTACTGTTCTCAAGAAATATATTACAAGCAGAAAGCAGATAATTTTGCATGTAGGTAAACATGCAGTCTAAAGAAAAAGAAAACCCAGCAACTTTTTCATGCCCACGTGTAATTGCACATTTTCACTTGTGACAACTATCTGACTCCTGGCAAATGTTAGTACATGCATAAGCAAAACTGGTTTGGAAAATATCATTGTTCTTACTAATCCATCTCTTTTCTACTTTTGTACAATATTGCTCCTTCCAGTATAGGCTGTGAAATAAGAAGTATCTCTGTTCAGTTAAAACACATGCAGATCTGACACACATGCAGAATTGTGAAGAAGTAATTACAAAGCTTTGCCATCAAAAATTTGAAGGGAGGAAAAAAAAAAAAAAAAGAACTTTAATGACTGGTTCAGCAACACAACCTTGTCTGTACATGAATCTTTAATTGTAAAATTCCGTTTATCCTAAGAAGACTGTTTTTCATAACAAATTTAACTGCAGAGCCACTTACGTGCACATTTTGTGGTTTAAAAGAACACTGTTCTTGTGTTTTCTTAATGCAGTGCTAGCCAACAGCTTCTGAGAGCACTATGCAGGCTTCTAAACACTAGGATCAATTGCCAGGATCGCCATGCAAGTGAGCTGGGCTGTTTCTTGTCCTTGTCCTTTGCAAGGCACAGGAACTGGGAATGCAATATGAGATTATTTGGTTTTATAATTAAAAAATAGTAATTTTCTATTATCATGTTTGTTTATTAAGCCAAGATGAAGACTTTCAGCCTCATTCTCCCAACTCTAGATGGGCTAGCACATAGCATGGAAAATATATGTTCAGCCAATGTATGAGAGCACAGATGCAAAAGGAGTAAACAAAGCATCACTTGGCAGCTTCACTGTGGGATGACTATGAAACAACAGTAGCTGACTTGAAGTAACTCTACATTCCCCTCAGATCCAGGAACATTAGTAGCTGTAGTGTAAGGGGACAGCAGGGAAAAAAGGAGAAACCAGAAATATCTGAAAGGAATTAGGAAGACAGCCTAGAGGAGATAAAGTACAACTGTAATGAAAAACCTTCAAAGAAGGATTTTTCTATATTGCCTTTTTGCTCTACTTCTTAGGTTATATTTGCAGTGATTCTGGTTTATATGACTTTCAGCATACAGATTTATTCTTTCTTAAGAGAACGCACCATGAAGTTTTAATGAAGTAACAACAAGCTAAGAGAACACTTCACATTTATTATAAAATAAACATAAAATCTTGCTCCACAAGAGGCTGTGAACTATACACATTGTATGAAACACAGTAATTACCCCATGGCTTTTAATTTTCTAATTTTTAAGTATCCTGCATGCTTTCCCTCAGTTAACAATATTTTTTTTAAGCAACAGCAACAGTACATGGCAAGAAGAAACTTCTGTTTTATTTCTAGATATTTACATGTTTGTGTGGAAAACGTGTTCCAGAAAGCTAGCTGACATTTATGTTCCTTTTCACACAGAGATTCCACCATCGTAGAAATTCAGAATTATAGTGGAAAATAAATTATTTCTCCCTCATTTGTTTTACCACTATGCTACTTTCAGGGGCTTAGCATAACTGCAGCAATAAACAGCAAGCAGTATGCAAGAATTCAGGCAGAATAATCCCAAAATAGCAATTGTAAGCAGCCCAACACTAGCACCATCATTTTTTTCAGTGGTATTCAAGGCAGTATTGGATAAACTATGTTCTTCTAGAGACTTCACCTGTTGTGTCTATATCCATTGAAATATTTTGCTTCTCCAGGATCTTTTGCAAAACCATGGAAGAGACCACAAGATGTTATGGCCTCAGCTGTCAATAATACATTGCAAACAGCCATCACTGATGCAATCCTAAAATATTAAAAAAACCCAAAAGAGGCTCTCTCTTGAGCAAAAATAAAACGGTTCAACCTCAATGTAACAATGATTGAAGTGATGGAGTGGAAAGGGGAACATACAACACTTGGAAGCGCTGAATGGAGAAAGGACGAGTGTTAGAAATCTTCAGCTGTGACTGCCCCCCCACCAAGCTTAAGTAGCCAGAAATCATCGGTATCACAGTATTCACAAGAAAGGTTTAGCATCTCACTATAAATCCTGGCATGCTGTCCTTCTTAAACAATTCCACAAAATCAGGAACAAATATTACTACTGTGAGCACTCAGTTATTCTCTCAGTTACCTCCCTCAGCTACTCTCCCAACATCTTTCGCTCCTATCTTAATGTTCCTAACCTTTCCTCCAGCACCCGAGTACCACTAACCATACCTCCTACCCTGCCACTCACTATGCTACTATGAACTAATCTGAAGGGGCATGAAAAAATTAACCTTCCTGCACTTCCAGTCCACAGTTAATACAAATCATGTCCAGCTGTGTATCTATCATCTCTAGAATTGGTTACTGTAATTCACATGATGTGAAGCTGATGACAATGACTTCAACTGGTACAAGATGCAGCCGCTTGCTTTCTCCACGGTTTAGGTCAAAGTGACACCTCAGACTCTATTGCTCAATTATTTTTAGATTCCAGTTCAAGTCCTAGATTGTAATTTCCACAGCTCAGGTTTGTGGTACATTAAAGATTAAATTATTACATGTAAATATCAGAAATTTACACATCTCTTGAGCGATACAGATCACAAAGCTCACCATGAAACTTCTTACAGTTGGAAAAAAAAAATTTCCAGTTGTGGGATTCAAGTTCGGTATGACCTTTCAGAGGATTTTAAAGGGATACAAGAATCTAATTGTTTCTAAAAAATACTACAAAACTGTCCTTTTTGAAGGCACTCCTCCACAGTAGCAGAAAGCCCACATTTTCTCCCTACCCTATTTTCAGCCCAAGACTGGAAGACTGAAGAAAGAAAGAAAAGAGAAAATCCATACGTCAATAAATGTTTTATCCTAAAAAGGCAAGAGACAGAAGTTGACTGAGAATATCACTACTATTAATTCTACTTAGAAAGCACTGAGATACTATGGTTATGGGAAACAATATAAATCACTAAGATAAATAGAAAGTGATGGGTAACAAAAGTAAACTGCAGAAACATTTTTAGGCTGTAAGAATTGCCTTGGCATCTGACTTTCATTCCTTTAAATGAACCCATGCATGTTCAGATTAAAATAGAACTGTAACAATGTGACTGCAGTGAACTCCATGCCTTGAAGAATCAGATACCTAGTATCTGACTTACCAGGCAACCAGACCACCTATCAAATCACTACGCAGAGTTCTTGTCCGCATCAGAGAGAATGCTGAACTCTCTCAGATGCTTATTTTTTGATAATTTCACTAGCCTTATTATCTTCATCTGACATGGAATCAGTCAAAAGAAAGTAACTTTTTGTTGCTGGTCAGCAAATGCTGGGTTTTGTATTTAGAAATGAATAAGAAAAAATATTTTCCAGATGCTTCTTGCAGTTCCAGCTCCTTCACCTGCCCAAGGTATTTTTAGGAAGCAAATTGCACGTAACTCTCTTGTTGAATAGAAACAGAACAAACAAACAAAAAACCCCAAACCAAAAAACTTTGTTCAAAAGTATCTTTTACTCCTATGAAAAAAAAGCATTGAATATTTTCTCTAGAAATAATTTTAAGTGTTTAAGTCAACAAGTAGCCCTTTCCATCAGAGACATACAACTCACCTTTCAAGGCTGCTTGCTCAGCTTGTGTATACATCCCCAGAAAGAAGTACGTACAGGCAAGGTTCACCCAAACATCTGGATTGCAATCTGGTTGTTTGGTTAAGGTCTCATATTCCTGTAACAGAAGAGAGGATTGGTTTTTAAAAAAAATGTGTAATAGCATAGACTTGTATTAAATATAATTATTTCTTCCACCATTTTACAACATATCATTAAATTATTCAGATGAAATTACTTATTCTCAAGTTCATTGCAGTTCTTAAAATGAAACTGTTTCATTTTAACCTAAGATATGTCCCTAGCTTTTTTTTTGCTTACAGCAATAGAACAGACAATAGGTAGAAGCAGTACTATGAATCTTTACTGTAGGAGCAAGAATTCTGTCAGCACTGAAGTTATAAATATATAAAGTTATAAAGTTATCAATATAATTAACTTTTCCTCAGACTTTTCTGATGCATTCCTATCTTCTCTTCCAGTCAAAGCCTGTGAGCCATAAACACCAGGGAGATTTCTTTGTGGATACTTCCTGGATCAAGTGTTAAATATGCTTTTATAAAATTGTTTTAGTGTAGATTAACACACTGGTCTCCAAAGTGGCGTGTGTGGCACCGTAGCGGTTGCATTCAAATATAAGCCTACATGTTAAATTTGAGATTGCCTAATACTGAAAGATAGAATTATAGTAAATATTACTAAACTGTGCCCAACTTCACCATTTCCCATTTTAAGGCTTACAGCCAACAGCTATAGAAAACCACTAGATACCCTGTTCTGATATTTCTTACACATCTATATTCATTAAATATCCCTTAATACAGTCACATAAACTGCCTCATTTCTTATTATTTGTGAAACAGCAAAATCTTAACAGATCAGTCTTTCAATCTACTTTTTTAATGAAGAAAAACTTTACAGCTACCAAACAGCGATATTCCTGAAGATAAACATCTTTGCTCTGCATAACAATAAGTACTAAAAACAGAGGCAGGGAGGAAGACCTTTCAATGTCCTTTTTTTCTACTCCGTTTGGTTCCTGTGAAACTACTAGGAAGGACCACCCCAGTATAAGTGCCTCCTGCTACTGGTGCTCCTGCTCTCCATCCAGCCGCATCCAACAGGCAGCAGAAGGCAAAGCAGGCAGGGTCATGCAAGGTTCTCACAAGACCTGCTGAAAGAATGCCATCCACATACTCCCTATCAGAATAAGCCTCTCATCCCTCCCAGCAACACAACTTCTTGCTGACTCTGTACTCTTCCTCCAAACATATGAACTGGGATTTCCCTCTGCCTTGGGAGAGTTTACCAGATTGTGCTGCTATGGGTGGAAGACTTCTTACCTCTGAGGGAAAGGCACAGATGTATATATAGCACTACATAAAATAAGCCATGCCCAAAGGCCAGTGAATCCTGAGAACAGAAATATGCTGACAACAATAAAGAATTTTTTTTCCTCTTGCCAAGTGAAAGTAAACTGCACTCCCAAACAGAGTAGATATTGGTAAGGTATGCCCTTAAAAGCCAGCTCAGTCTTGCTAGGACTTCAAAGACTAGCTGTCCTTCAAAAAGATTTAAAATAAATAATTAATTTTTAAAAACCAAGATGAGAACATTTACATAGAGACTAAGCTTTCCTACTGAGACCAGTTCAATCTTGACGTAGGCCTGTCACAGAACTCTGAGAGACAGACCACTGCTGTTTGTTGGGACCATCTGGAATTGTTCAACATCCGTTCAGATTAAATGCACCCAAAGGTCTCCTTTGGCTATAGCTTCAGGCAGATTAATTAGAAAAGACAAAGTGCATAAACACAAGTCATGTTCTGGCTTGGCCATTCAAAGCAAGCAATAAATAATAAGTGCTCTACCAGTACCAATGTGAATCTATGGAAACACTGTAAATAAAAATGAGGACTATGTAGTTCTCGGCCATGAGCCCAGATGATGTGCTGTTGCCCCTTTCCCCACAAAAAGGCATTCAACATAAGTCTCTCAAAGGCTACTTCACAAGACCTTTCCCCCCTCTTCTCCAAAAAAACCAAATTAAATACTCCAAAAGCTTTCCCAACAGTCAGCCTGTGGCACATTTTTCCAATCAGGAGCATAACAACTTCTTGCTATTTCACCATCCTCTACCTCTCGCCCCTATCACGAGACACACACACTTTTCCTCAAAAGCAGGCTGCCAAGGTTGATTGCCTACAACTATGGACACCTACTGACAATGCTGAGGCCAGCAGGATTCTGCTCAGTGCCCATATTACCTTTCTGGATTCTCCAAGCTCACAGATCCTGAAGAGCCAATAAACAGGCCAACATATAGGGCTGCACCACAAGTGCTCAAAGGGCTTGTGCTCATCATAATCTGGCTACAGTCATGACAGAGAAGCCTAGAGAACTTCCCAGAGCCAAAAATCCATCTTTTACTTTCTAGCTTAAGCTGTCAGGAACTTGACTGTACCTGTATTCTCACTCTTCCCAAAGAAATACTCAAGCAAGACCAGATATTGCTCATGGATGAGCCATTACCCTAGTATACTCTTACTCCTTTCATGATTCACTGTTTGCTTGAAATTGTCTTGAGCCAAGTCAAAGTAGGCAGGAGGCCCCATACAGTGAAGAGGTGGAATGGCTCCTGATTTTCTGCTAGGAGGGAGGTGGCAGATAGGAGATACTGTTTGCATCCCTGGCTGTAGCTTGTGAGATTTTGACAGAAACAATGCATTGAAGGCTCTGGCCTGGGGATCATGCTTTGCTCTCATATGTGCAGCTGATGGGCCAAAATGACATTACCATGTCTAGCAGCTGTACCATGCCAGCATCCCATACGCCTAAGCATGGTCAGAGGGTGCAGAGGGCAAATGCGAAGCCTGGTCTTGAACCCAACCTAGCAGCACACCTGCCCTTGCCAATTCCTCTCTTAAATTGTCAATACCTCAAATATGTCCTATAACCCTCCCTTTCTTAGGCTGCTTCATTTTATAAGATCAGGCAGGTCAGAAACAGAATCATTGGATTGATGCTTGGATTCTGGTCTGAGTCATGTATTTTCAGGAATGGCTTAAGATTAGTGCTATGAATATGTCATAGCAGAATGAGGTAAGTTTTTCTCCATTAGGGATAGCAGAGGGATGCTGCCATCCACGAGGGCAGTTCTGGTTGCCATATGATGCCGGGAAGACATGAGCCACCCACTTTTGTAAAAATCAGTTTGTGAGAGAAGGAAGCTAGTCAGTCTCTAGTGAGGCACTGCCACAGTGACTGCTGAAAGAGTGAAATCCAGTGTAGTACCACTTGAAAACTCGTGTACAGCAGTAGGGATGATCCCGCCAGACAGTGTTGGTGATACATCCTTTGAGAAAGGCATCTACCTACTAAGAAGGGGAAGTGTGATCCTAGTGAAGCTGATGTTAGCACTCCACCTAGAGAACACCTGACTGTTGGTGTGCCTATGACAACAGAATGTGGATTCTCTCATGCAGATGTGCCAGTTATTTTGCTGTCCTCTATCTGAAGATATTGCTGGAGCCAGAAGTCTGTATGTTTTTGATTTTTTCCCTGCTTCTCCCATTACTGGATGATGGCTACTTCACTCCAGTTCCCAAGCCTCTCCCAAAGTTGCCATACAACCAGCATGCCTGGCTCACTATGAAAGTATCATTATAAATAAAAGTATTATTGAGTAGCATAGTTTCTGAAGACCCTCATCAGGTATACAGAATACAAATCATGAACTGAGAATATAGTGACACAGACTATGTGTTGTCACTTACAGGCACTTAAGAGTGTGAATCATTTAGATTGTGTATAATGTCAGTCTGGAAAATTCTGCAGAATCTTATACCCATTGTATTTTATTTACACTCCCCAAAGAGTGCTCCAAGATCTAGAGGGTATAGATAACCAAGGGATTTTCACTTGAGAATACAGCAACAATGCCTGTGTAACACCGCAGCAAAGATACAGCATTACACTTCAACCTTGAAGCTGATAACTGGAAGGCAATTCAGCCTCCACAGTCAGCACTTTCCCTTCATTACTACAGGCCTGGGAATTACAAGTACAGTAGTAGATCTGTCCCAAAAGAAACCAGGCTGAGAGGCACAGGCTCATTTGCCACATGCCACAACAAAATGACAAAGTTATCAGGACTCATTACTGTGCCAAAAATCAGCCTTAAATCTGAAAAGATAGGGCCTGTGATCTCTCACACACACAAAGAAACCAACCACAAACCATGCATACAAACCTTTTATTGTCCCTACTTGGGCAGAAAAACGGGAAAAAGACGACTATGTTTTAAAAAGCCTGAATCAATAGCATCACCTAGTGGTGAATCAAACACCACATACAAAACCTAATCTAAAAATAATATAAACATAACAAACATAAAGAAATAAAATAAAATAAAATAAAATAAAATAAAATAAAATAAAATAAAATAAAATAAAATAAAATAAAATAAAATAAAATAAAATAAAATAAATAAAATAATGCTCTTAGTCTTTCATTGAAGAAAATATTTTAAATCTACCCTGGCTATAAAAGCACCCACTGGCTATTCCAAATAGCAGAATTTATTTCAAAAAATTGCAAGCTATTTTTCATTTGCATACAAACATTTTTCTTTTTTAAAAATTTCACTCCCTATTAACACCTAACATCTAGATACAAATTAACTACAGCAACTAATTGTTACATTCATAATATTTAAATTCCACAACTCTAAACATGAATATTACATTACCATTATACCCTATCCTACTATCCTACATTCTACCGTGTATAACCTCAATTTGATTCACTGAGCATTTCAAACATCTCCAACACATGTTTCCTGTTCAATTTTTAAGGAGAAAAGTGCCTTGTGAACTTACTCAGAAGCTTTAGAATTTCTATTTCCACCTCATGTATGAATCTTGTGCATGTGATGATGCATTATTATAGTTGAGCACCTAATTATATGTAAGACAGAAAACATCATCATTGTTCTATAATCTCTCTATGGTTATTTTCTTTTGTTAACACTTTAAATTATCATCTGTTTTTAATATTTCTTCCAGGGAAAATATCTTAAAAGGCTGCAAAACCACCTATACTTCACAGTTATGCTTCACAGTGAATTGTGATGGAGAACTCCCCCAGCTAACCCTGACTGAAACCAATAAGCTTCAAATGGTGCAATGCAGCATTGTATGGACCCAGCAATTCACAACTACAGGAATACAGCAATGGGACAAACAATACTCAGGCAGACCAAGTTGTTTGCAAATCTTCACTAGTTTACATGCAGCCTTGTGAGTATCACCACACCACTCCACAACACTCCCTGTTTGGTGTGCACACTGATTCCAGCCCTTGGAGGTGCAGAGCAAGGCAGGCAACAAAAATTTGTTAAGATTTTCACAGAGAAATATGCTAGCACAACTGAGAAGATGAAGGGATCCCAGAGACACTGGCAGCAAATAGACTGGCAACAAACGGAGTTTCATTGGAGACATACATGAACAAAAGAGAAAGAATTGCATAAGGCCTCATGCACTGAAAAGATAAAACAGCATTTCATGGTGCAAATATTAAAAATGTGCACGTGTATTAGAATACTCAACATGTCTTTTAATGACTTAAAGCTTTTGAAGAATATCTCATTTCATTGAATTACTTAATACAAGAAACCACAAAGAATAACAATAAAGTACATTAAATGGCCAGAGCCATCACCTCTAAAGACAGAATTAAAAAAGCACGCATATTACAGATAAGCTATACAATGAAGACAAAGACGTAATTAACCCTGAAAAACAAAACTGCGGAAAGCTAGCTGTAAAAAGGGAATGGAAAATTTAGGACGTGAACTATGACATTTAAAGGGGCAAATTAGGCTACTGCGTCTAGTTTTGAATCAGACAGATAACATTAGATAGCATTAAAAAAAGGTCTATTTTCATAGGCAAAATACCTTTCTTTTCCAATTTAAACTACTTTCCACAGCATCTGCCTTATTACCGTACATTTGTACCTTAACTGGCTGGCAGAACTGTTCCCTGTTACAGAACATCTTCCTCCTGCTGTCATTGCTTTATCACAACATCCCAGTTTCCAACCCTGGGGAGCAGGATTTCCCCACCTTACCTCCAGTGCTCTCTTGTAGTCACCCAAATGAAAGGCTGAGTATCCAATCCAAAGGTCAGTATCCTCCTCCTGCTCACCCACGTGCCGTTTAAACTTCATAGAGAAATATGGAAGAATTTTGTCAGCTGTCACACAGTTTATAAAGCCCCACAGGTAATCAAAGTAATATTATGCCATCTTATATCATGCATGGTTTGACAGCTGTGGATGCTACTGAGGTGGAGCTGCTCTCACATTTCTGATGGAATCACAGAATCACAGAATGGTGGGGGCTGGAAGGGACAGCCAGAGATATCTAGTCCAACCCCCCCTTCCACAGCAGGTTCATCTAGAGCAGGTCACACAAGATCGTGTTCAGGCAGGTTTTGAACGTCTCTAGAGAAGGAGACTCCATCATCTCTCTGGGCAGCCTGTTCCCAGTGCTGTGTCACCCTCACAGTAAGTAAGTGTTTCCTCATGTTCAGAGGGAACATCCTGTGCTCCAGTTTGTGCCTACTGCCCCTTGTCCTGTCACTGGGCACCACTGAAAAGAGTCTGGCCCCATCCTCTTGACACCCGCCCTTTAGATATTTCTAAGCATTGATGAGATCCCCTCTCACTCTTCTCTCTTCCATGCTAAACAGACCCAGGTCTCTCTGCCTTTCCTCGTAAGGGAGATGCTCCAGTCCCCTCATATCTTCACAGCCCTCCACTGGACTCTCTCCAGAGGTTCCCGATCTCTCTGGAACTGCGAGGCCCAGAACTCGGCACAGTGCAGGAGGTGACCCTCACACGACAAACCTGGTTCTGCGCAGTGGGGGGAAAAGCTTCTGCGACGGGGCCTGACGGGAAGCGGAGGGAGGGGAGGGGTACACAGGGCAGGGGAAGGGATCTCCCCGCCCCGCAGCCGTGTCGGGGACAGGCCTGGCACCGACACCACCGCTCTCCCGAGAGGGGCAGACAGCCAGGGTGCCGGCGGGCCCTCGGGCAGGGGTCTCCGCCTTCGCGCCGCCTTTACCTCCAGCAAGGCGATCGCGCCGGTGAAGTCCCTCAGCTTCAGGAGTTCTTCCAGCTGCGGCACCTTCTTCCCTTTCTTCTTCCGCCTGTCTGCTGGCGGCGGGGTATCCGCCACGGCCGGCTTGGCCCGGGAGAGCATCTGGGCAGAGAGGAGAGCGGGGCCCGGTCAGAGCGGGGCCTCGGCAAGGATGCCCCCGCCCGAGGCGGGGGGGAAGCGCCGCGACTGCCCGCCCCGCGCCCCCAGCCCCGCCGCCTCTCACCATCCTGCCGCCGATCCCGAGCTCCTCACTCCACCGACGGCGCCGTTGCCACGGGAACGGCGGGACGGCGGAAAGCGGCGGCGCAGGCCCGAGCGCGGCGGCGAAGGGGCGCCGGATGGCGACTGGTGCCGCCCCACAGCGTTCCGCCGCCGCCGCGGCGCGCGTCGGTCTCCACAGCAACCGACTGACCAGAGAGCTGCTCCCTTTGATTTTGATGGGTCCATCACTCTCCTGTGACAGCCCTATGAGGAGGGAAGCCCACGAGTGTTTATACCTTTCTGGTCAACATAGCCACTCCATCTGTAATTTTATAATTATAAAGCTGGAGACCATAATATACAATGTTAAGTATCTGGGTTGTGTACATTTTAACTGCTTACTGTAGCTGATCTCTGGCAAACTGACTAATTTGCAAGCACAGCTTGTTTCCTGCAGCATGTCTGACGTTGCAGTTTGCTGTGTATAAAACAGATCTCTCCTAGTGACAGCGGAACACCATGTGGTGGAATTCCCCTGACTTCATTTTTATATTGCCTGAATTGCACCATTAGCAATGGCAGTGCAGAGGACCATTACATTACACTACTACTGACAACTCAACTAGCCAAAAAATACATGTCCATGGACAGGACTAATGAGGAATCTATATTTCTGCCATTTTTCCTTCCTTGAGAAGAAAAATTTTTTGCACTCCATCAAAAAAAAAAAAAAAAAAAAAAAAAGGAGGCTTCTTTTGTATGAATAAATATATCCTGTCCCACTGCAATCATTAGTAACATAGTCCAGCAGTAAAGAACTGTGTGCTGCTCCTTCAGGGTGTGTGTTCCACATTCACCTTCTCCCAATCGCTTCAAGATAGCTTGACCCAGGAGCAATACACCCAACTTGCAACAGTTCCCAGGAGGTTACTCTGCAACCAGGAACCACAGGAGCACAACAGCACCACCATGATGGTGTCCCTTGCTTATGAATGTGCTTTCATACCACAGGCCATAAAGAAGAAAAACAAATAATCCACTCTCCCACAGAGAATCATAGAATCATAGAATAATTATGGTTGGAAGGGACCTCCAGAGTCAAGTCCAACCTTTATCCCATCATACTCCTAACCATTAAACCACTAGACCATGGCCTCAAGTGCCTCATCAACCCGTTTGTTGAACACCCCCAGGGATGGTGACTCCACCACCTCCCTGGGCAGCCTGTTCCAATGTCTAACCACCCTCTCAGTAAAGAACTCCTTCCTAATATCCAACCTAAACTTCCTCTGATGTAACTTGAGGCCATTTCCTCTTGTCCTATCATTAGTAATTTGGGAGAAGAGACCAACACCAGCCTCACTACAACCTCCTTTTAGGTAGTTGTAGAGGGCAATGAGGTCTCCTCTCAGTATCCTCCAGACTAAACAACCCCAGTTCCTTCAGCCGGTCTCCATAAAGCATGTTTTCCAGAGCTCTCACCAGCCTCGTTGCCCTTCTCTGGACTTGCTCCAGCACCTCAATGTCCTTCCCATGCTGTGGTGCCCAGAACTGGACACAGTACTCAAGGTGCGGTCTCACGAGTGCCGAGTACAGGGGCACAATCACCTCCCTGCTCCTGCTGGTCACACCATTTCTGATACAGGCCAGGATGCCATTGGCCTTCTTGGCCACCTGGCTCATGTTCAGTCGGCTGTCAACTACACCCCCAGGTCCTTTTCCGCCAGGCAGCTTTCCAGCCACTCTTCCCCAAGCCTGTAGCGCTGCACAGGGTTGTTGTGGCCGAAGTGCATGACCCGGCACTTACCCTTGTTAAACCTCATACAATTGGCCTCAGCCCATCGCTCCAGTCTGTCCAAATCCCACTGCAGAGCCTCCCTACCCTCAGGCAGATCGACACTCCCACTCAATTTTGTGTCATCTGCAAATTTACTGAGGGTGCATTCGATCCCCTCATCCAGGTCATCGATAAAGATATTAAACAAGACTGGCCCCAAAACCAAGCCTCGAGGGACACCGCTTGTGACCGGTCTCTGTCTGGATTTAACTCCATTCACCAGAACTCTCTGGGCTTGGCCATCCAGCCAGTTTTTAACCCAGCGAAAAGTCCACCTGTCTAGACCATGAGCCGCCAGCTTCTGCAGCAGAATGCTGTGGGAAACAGTGTCAAATGCCTTACTGAAGTCCAGGTAGACAACATCCACCGCTTTCCCCTCATCCACTAGGTGGGTCACCTGATCATAGAAGGAGAACAGGTCAGTTAAACAGGACTTGCCATTTGTGGACCCATGCTGGCTGGACCTGATCCCCCCGTTGTCCTGCACTTGCTGCGTGATCTCCCCCAACATGAACTGTTCCATAACCTGTACAGTAGAGCCTGGGGTATAATAAGCACAGCACTGTGCCATAACTGTAGTATATGAACTGAGAAGAAACTATGGTTGCAGCTGGGTTGAGAGACAATTTTTACATTCAGACACAAACTTGCTCAAGAGGAGCAATGAGAACATTAAAAAGGAGTAAGAAAAGTGCACTGCATGTAAATGCTGTATTCATTCTTCATTTTATAAATTTCATATTTAATTTTATATTATGATTACATTGTATTTTCTTTCATAAGATAAATGCCTTGACAAGCAGCCTCAAATTTTCTGGCTACTAGATTTCTTTCCTTGAAGAAAACTTACACAAGGGATCTACAGATGCATTGTGGCTTGACGTTTCAGCCTGATATCATAACACTGTCTTCAGGGTCACTGTGTTCAGGCCACTGTTATGATATATCACCAGCATAAGTAAAAATTTATTCTAACTGGACATAATGGTCTGGCTTCCAGGTATAAAACTGGAGACATGTTATATGTAAAGCAGAACTGTAGGTTACATTTAATAGCATGGATCCTTCTTAAATGCTTCTGCATGACTCAAACGGAGTTCTGGCACATTCTCAGCAGGCAAAGCTGTGACTCTGCTTGTCAGATCATTCCCTCGTAGGTGAGGTCTACAGCAGTTAAAGGACAAGGTGATGAGTTTGGCTGTGATTGTAATCAATTAAAATCATAGACTTTGCCATCAGAAAGTTTGCTTATTGTAAATTGCACAACTCAACAGGTGGACCATGGATTGAACAGAGAGTAACAATAAAGCTCTCTCCTGACTTGTAGTGGTGTTGCCTGTACATATGGTGTAAGCAAAATAAGTAGGGGGCAAAATGCTAGAATTTGGCATTATGGCAATTGGTGTGTACTCTCTGTGTACAAGAGTGGTCTAAAACCCATTCAGAGCAGTAGGAGTCTCCATTCATATCTAACGTTCACTAAAGTTAGTTGTGTAGGAGGACACATGTAATTTAATCCCATAATCTCACCAGCATCAAATTGACCAAAATTTTTTTAGCATGTCTGGTGCAGAAATTATTATTAAGATGCAGACCAAAGTAGGTAGAGATGTTATAATCTTCTCATATGAAATGTCGAGATGACACTTCATAAATTAAAGACGTCAGGAAGCTCAGCTACTCTATTAATAATGCTGCAAAACTGCTGCAGTTCTTACCACTGCCATTCTATTGGCTAGTGCCATTATCTTGCAGGCTGTGAACTGTAAAGTGATTAATGATCATGTTTATTCCCACAGAGAATTTCTGGGAGAGAGGGAATTAACTTACAGTGATAGCAGCAAAAGAGAAGTCATGCACCTGTGACTAAACACCAAGATAAGCATCAGAGAGCATAATGAGTGTTTAAATAAAAAATCAGAGAGTGGAAATTGAGGTCTAAGAAAAGAAGAGGAAGGAGAAGAAGGAAAGAAGTTGAAAAAAACCCGTCATATAACCAATGCAAGAAGTTAGGAAGTGACCTTTGCATCAGTAACAATCACATGCTTCAGTTTCTGTAATGTCTGGGTAAGATCATGTTTTTTTCACTAATGATGCTTCACCATGTTCTGCCTCTTGTATCTTTGAAAATGCATCTGACAATGCATCTCAAGATAAATGATATGCAAAAGTGAGAACAATGAAATACAAGGATATGTAGAAGTGAGAGCAACGAAATGCTTCCCTGCTAAAGTTACAAAGACAATCCCCTGAGATGAGGGAAATGTTTCCTTTAAAAACAAGGAACTTGAAGAATATTTGATTTTTTACAGAGTCAGCAACATTTGAGCCTTAATCTGCCCTGGATAGACCACCCACGATGAGAGAAGGTGAAATATGTAAGTCGACAGCAAAGACCAGCTTGCAGAGGTGACAGATCGTGTGTACGTTTAATACTCTTCAGGTGTCTATTGCCCAGCTCAAGAAAGTTAACAACAGTCATGTCAATTAAAGACCTCCAAGCAGTGAAATGAAAATTCATAATTTTTATCTTTATTTTGGTAAGGGAACATCTTTAGTTTTCACTGGTGTTATGTCTCTGTACAGATCTGTGGGAACTGCACCTTCAGAATTTTCCTGATACTTCCAGCATCCAACCTGTCATCAAGATTCAGTCAATTTAACAAAAATAACTTAAAAGCTGCCCTTGTGTTGGATTTCAGCTTCACATTTAGGTAAGTTTTTGGAAGTTTATGCATGCAGAATCAAAGGAGGGGAGGAGAGACAATCCTCTAATCCAGCACAAGTCAGTGTCAGAACTGAAGATGCAATACATGATTAGCTAGATCCACACAAACTTAGCCAAGCCAGAAAGCCATATTACTGCAGCTGTTACGTCCCAGAGAATGCAGTGGACGTGTGCTGGTATATTTGCGCAGTATTCCACTGCCATATGGATTTACAGGATCAAGTGTGCACAAACTTGAAGATCTCATAACTTCATCTCATCACATAGGATATATGTGTATAATGTTTAATAAAAAGAGTTTAAGGAAATGGAAGTATGTGTCCAAGACATAAATTAATACACGCTCAAGCCATTTAGCTTTGTAGGAAAAACAGAACAGCTGTTTGCATGTTACAGGTAGCTTACATTCGTCACTTGACAGAGCTGTATCCTGCTGAGTCTAGAACAGAGGCTAACTCTTACACTGAAAGAAAAAAAAAAGTCCTGTCACTCTGGAAATAAAGTCCTTTAGAGAAAGAGTACAAAATCAGCAGTTAAATGGAAAGCCTTCTTACTGTTTATTTCGGTAGTATACATGTTAGATGGATGAATAATATTCACTTCAAAGCGTGTAAGTGTTAGGAAAGGGTTAAAAGGAAGAAGACTTTCTTAATTGAGCTAGATATTTATGATACATCACATATTTAGCTTCACCTTCTGGTATGTGGTAACATAGATCAATGGGAAGAGGGAGCCTCCACCCAAGCTGCTGGTAGTATGATGCAATTCCAATTACAACATTTCTTATCCTTGTTTGTAGATTTCCTCTTACTAGATGGGTAACTTCTGATGAGAATAGTCAATCAATACACAGCTTTGCAGTCTAATTCCACTCTGATCTGTACCAGCAGCTATGAACTCTAAGAACAGATCTAAACTCTCAATAACCCATGGGAACAGCAATATCATGAGGACTTCTGCTTTATCAGGATCTGTACTGGATCAGGATCATACTGTACTATCAGGATCGTGTAACACATGACCCACAGATTTGCATGCTGTTTTACAGGCTTGTTGTTTATCAGATGGTTTCAGTCCTAAAGAATAATATCTATAAAGTCTTTCTTTATGTTCTTGTGTAGTAAATGAGAAAAATAAAGATCAGTTCTGAAAAGCCAACATAGCTGCTATACAGCTGCTATACAGCTGCTATACATGTATACTACATACATATATACAGCTGCTATATATGCATACCATACAGCTATGTTTGTCAGCCTTTAAATTACTATCTTCTAAATCTGGATAGCAGGAATATTGGAAAAATCATGTAAAAGACAGAAAAAATGATTTCATGTCCTAGGTCTTCTCTGTAATATTGAAGGTTAAAGAAGACATGTTTGTACTATACAGACCAGACCTGGCATTAAATAAACACAGACATTACAGTATTGTAATGTTTTCTTTTCTATCTGTAATCACATTTGTGATACCAATCTCTAATAAAAGTGGGGGGGAAAAAAAAGAACTGAAAGATTTCTATTTTATTTTTTTTCAACATGATTTTCTAAATCTTTTTGAACACAGGGAAAATCAAAATAATTTGGAATCAGGCTTAGTAATTAATAGTGGATAAAACTTGAAAACAACATGCTTGAAGTTTTTCTACATTTATTCTGTTGGCTAAATATGATCAGCTACTACAACATATATTGTCTCACGCAAATTTCATATTAAAAATTATGTATTTTATGGAAACAATATTGATGACCTCATTTATTAAAAAGCATAGGCATGGCCATTGAAACCAAGGAAATCTGTTTTTTAAGAAAGTGCGAATAAAATAACTAAATGCATCTGCTATTCTTTTTATTTATATATCTTCAGATTTTTTTTTTTTTAATGTCCTGTCTTCACATTTCCCAATTCTGCAATGCTGGAGCTGTGTAGTATCTCTTTTTATTTTAATGGAACCCCAGATTCTTGTGTACTATTAAAGTTCCCAGCTTTGGAGAAAATAAAAAATAATGTATGGCTATGAAACTCCTAAGTTGATCATAACAATGATAATTCAATGACACTGAGAAAATAAATAATTGTAGCAAACGTGTAGAAAATTTTTTCATTTTAAAGGACATTGTCAAAATATTTTATTCTGCAGAATAAGACAATTGTATCACAATGCATGTTTCGTTACAAAATAGTTCCTTGAAAAACGCTACATTGGTTGTCTTTCATACCAAAGAAATTGAAGATGAGCTGACAATATGTCTACATTGTCTTCAGAGTTACTAGGACTATTTGTGCCAACTTCCACAGTAGCAGTTTGACTGACTGGAGGCAGCTGATACTTTCATGTAACTCTTTGGCTTTTCTGAGCTTTCTAAAATTTTCATTCTATATCTTCTCTCTATTTTCTTCTCTCTGAGTGGTCAAGTGGAAATAATAATTTGTAATTAAGTAAAAAAATAAATTAGGCTACATGCTGATGAAAATATCCTAAAAATGAATGTAGTAAAGGTACTGGAGATACACAGTACCTTGTTCTGAATACATTTGCACTTTTACAATATGAGCTGGATAGGCACAGTGACTCTGACGGCCAGGTCGGCCCATCACTCTTATTTCTCAAGACACTCAGACTGTACAAAAAAGAAGCCATTGAAATGAGGGAAGTCCTGTCACATGAACCATTTAAAAACGACTGGAAAATGTTTTTTAGATCATAATCGTACATAGGCTGAGACACTTAGAGGAATAACTCTTTGGTTTTTTTTGATCTGCTTTCTATTTTTCCGTCTGAGTGTCTTTGAATATTCCAGAAGACTGAGAGAACCTCTCAGAGTAGGTTTAGATCAGGAAGTCAGTGCTGATTATCTGTTTCAAATACACCCTGTAATATCTGGTTGTTTATTATCCAATAAAACAGAGGGCAGAGCAAATAGTGCTGTAGAATCAGGCACTAAAAATCACTTTTCACTAAAACCAATGATACAGTTCTCTGGTGAGCTATTTTGTGTTGGTATTTCTAATCTAACACATATTATAAGAACACCCACACAGACCTGTTATGGTGTTTTGTAGCTGCACAATATATGCACAGGTATTATTGTTGGTGGTGAGGGACTGAATTTTGTCTTTGGACAAATAAATACAGGGCCTGCCTATTTGAATCTTAATGGTCTCTGTGCTTCTGAAGGCAGAATAAGTGATGAACTGCAGGGTTTGTGTTCAGTGATTCAAAGGGAGACCTCCATTAGCTGTTAATAATGCTAGGATTACAAAAAAGAGGCACACAAACTGATGTACACCTAAGAACTGACTTTTTGGATAGGTACTTGAACATAGTGAAAATGTTTTATGCTGGGATCTTTTTTACCTTTCTGACAAGATGGTGACAGTAGCCACAGCTAGAAAAAAAATGCACCGGGGATGTCAGATGCAGTTTCTTAGCACCTTATTCCTTAGGTGATTAAACCTCAATTCTTTTAAGAGAGAATAAGTAGTTCTAGAAGGTGTGCTTTAAAGACATTTTTGGGATAAATTTTGTGACTTATCCTGGGAGTGTTAGGAGAGTTTACCTTAGCCAGGATATTCCTGGTGTTTGAGTCTCTTGCTTTGCTTCTCCATGTCATTACATTCTTTCAGGGGAAGGCAGAGTCATTTGCTTTGCCTTCAGGATGCTCCCGTTACTTGTAGTTCTGTTTTATGGCAGTATTTCTAATTAATGACACAGTCACCCGTAGGAGTCAAAAAGCTTTTTCTTTTTTTCTCTTTCCTCTGACCCATAATTTGACTTCTAGGTTTCTGAACTGTCTCCCTCTCTGACTAATCTTTGAAGTGTGAGGGCTGGCTCATGGTTGGAGAAAAGTTACTGAAATAGTGGGGGCAGTGCCCTGAAGTGATATGGAAGGTTTTTTGGGTTATCTAGCTGCTTTGGGTTTATAGACTGCTAGATTGGACATTATGAAAGAATTAGATGAAGTTGGCTGGGATCCTTTGGAACTTAGCTTCATTCTGAAGCCAGGGCACTATGAGTGGGCTGGTATTGGTGCCTTACCTCTTCTATTCCCTGGAGATTAAAGATCCCTCAGGCACACACAGCAACAAACACAAATATACAGAAGTTTTTGCTTTTGCTTGTGGCCGACCCATCAAATTTTATGCTTTACACAGGACTCACTTGTCTACTTTTTCTTCTCTCCACCCTCACAATCATCTATAGTATCAGTAACTCTCACATTTTTAGGATGATGCTACAGCTTTTCTTTGTCTCTCTTACACCCTGAGGCAGATGTTACTAACCAGTCTGCCAGGTGACTGTTTCTGATGTACAAAGCCTGGAGGTACAATGGGAAGTTTGGTGTTCAACTGGTTCCAGGGAGCATTTGCTTCATTCCAGCTGCAGCCTGCTGCCACACTCCCTCCTACTCCATGTCACCAGATGCTCAAGGCATGTTCCCATCATGGGGCTTGACACTGAGAGACTACATACACCGGGCAATGAAAAAGCTGAGAGGTCAACAACTCGTTTATATCATGTTCTGGCTGGGGACTTCCTGTGGCACCGTGAAGGCAGGGAACAAGTGAGAGAGTAAAAAGCAATACTGTGCTAAGGCTATAGCTGATTTTACCTTTTGTTTTTAAAGGGCATTTTAAAGTTGTTATGAAAACCAAATAAATACATTAATAGATACAAAACCAGGGAGACCTCAGTGCCAATGCATACTCCCTGTGTGACCAGCAATGTAAAATACTCAGTTCTACTTGCATTATCCATGCTGGCTGACTGTTTCTCTCAGATAGGCTAAGAAGAGTATAAAAATGCAAATGTTGCTCTGCTGATGTTAATGACACATCTCTTATTGACTTATATGGGATAAGTCTGAAGGAGTTTGTAAATACCTATAAAACAGGGCATTGATGGGCAGACGATCTCAGCATGAAAAGCTATATTCCATTCTCAGTCTGTGGCTCTAGCCAGCCATACTAGTCCAGATGTTTACATGACAGACTGCTGATTTCGAATTACTGTATTACTAATTACAAATACTTCATTAGCTATACTGAGGTGTTCAAGGTCTGCATTTAAATACTAGCTTATAGTCTGCTCTGTTGATGGATATAAGAAAGATTCAAGCAGTAATCTTTTGGTATTAAAATAAGATCATGTAAAAAGTCTGTGCAAATATATTTGAAGTGTATTCAACACATTTTACATACAGACTTTGAAATAAACCATGGAATTAAAGTTCTGTTGTATACCAAAGCTACTGTTACTTACACTGTTCCTGATGATTTTCCTTGTTTGTCTTAAAATTATTTCAGGAAGGTAATAAAAATAAACTGATTTATTATCTGACAGCCTCAGTCCAACTTTCAGAAAAACAGAAACTGCTGGAGGTGTGCACAAACACCCCAAATTCAGACCAATCACACTCAGTACTTTATTTAAATTTGCCTGTTGATTCTTTTTATCTTGCAGCTCTCTTTTCTGCCCAGACTTATCCATAAGTCTTGTGGGTTTTTTTTGTATTCCCTTCATTCCACCTATCTTCCCTGAGACCATTCTCAGGAAAAATACTCAGGAAAGCCCAAGAACCCTAGCTGGGAACAGTACCGCAGTGTCCTTAAGTATGTGCCTTTTAGCAATGCCATTCATAATTTAGCTTTGCTCCCACAGGTCTGAGATGTGGCCTTCAGCTTTGCTAATCCTTATGTGATGCAAGAGGTTGCATCACAAAAAGCGTGAATATGTTTGGCTCCCATTTGAGAAGCCATCTGTCAAGGTGGGAATGGGCAATGAGACCTATGCTGCTTGGGAGCAATGTGTCTGAGGCAGACCTGAGGCACTTTGGTGCTCTGTGCTGGGCGAGTACGAGTGGACAAGCTTTGTGCTGGCTCTACTCTGTAAGTAGAAACAAAGACTTTAGTCTAGAGGACTGCAAGTCAGACATTCTTGCCAACACAAAAAGTGCTTTGATGGTAAAAGCTAAAGAAATGAAACTGGTAACTTATCACAGAAGAAAATACACCCTTGATTTATGAGCCCAGCCAGTGGAGATGGAGTGGCAATGTAACCAGAGATGTAGGGCAATGCAAACATGAAGCAACCATCTGTTTTCCTCTAGGCTTTAACGGACCTTGTATTTTATTTCCATTTTAAAGAGTTGTCTTTACAGTCAATTAGTCCCCTTCCCTTCCTTCTCTCAGCTCATCCCTGTGATGAAGAGTTAGTGCCCTTATCAGGCAAGGTTTCAGGTAATGCTTCAGTTTTATAGCCTCAGCCTTTCCATGAGCAAACATTCACAGCAACCTTTAGCCTCTCTCCTTTTCTGAGTTTTGCTGTTGCCAGTTTTTCACAAACAGAAGTGCCACCTAGTACACCGAAGGGGAGGGCAGAGGTGAAGGCAGGGAGAGGGATAGGGAAGTGCCTGAGAGAAGGATTGTACAGCCTCTCTTTGAATGCACGGCGTGGAGGTCTCTTTCGTCCTATCCAGGAATAAAACCAATGTAGAGTATCTGAAAGAAAGAGGGTTGGAAGAGAAAAAAAAGAAAAGAGAGAGCACACACACAATGGGTCTGAACTGAGCAATAATGAAGCAACGGATGTTGGGTCTGGCCCTTTGGCCTTTGTTTTTCTCACTCCAGCTGCTGCAGCAAGTTGGTTCAAATGAATGTAGCAACAACAGTTATGTGATCAATGTGATGCTCATGAACTACTTGGACTTCCCATCAGCTACCGATAATGTGAAATCAGCTGTGAAACAAGCCTTGAAAAGGGTACAAAATGAATTGCAGAAGCCAGGTAAGGCAACGGGTGTTGGTTATTCCTCTCCTGCGGTGGTTTCTTGTCCAACTTTGTCACAGCTTTCTACTCATCTGACCCTCAGCATACTGCTCCTCAGACAGGCTCCTTGCCTGTCCGTTCAGCTTATGTAGATCTTGTGGAAATAATGGCCTCCCTCTGTAAAAACAGAAGTGCTTGACAGATGGCCAGAGCCATATTTGCTTTCATGGTATTTGGGCAGACTCTTCCTGCATACTTTTCTTGAGATGTTCAGTTGGGATTGGGAACATGTGAATTGCTAAACTGGATCAGACAAGACCAGTGATCCATATAGTACAGTAACAGGGATGTTCCTGCTTCCTCTCCTGGCTGGTTTAGCCTCTACTTTCTGAAAATAATTTTACTCTTGACTCCATCTGTTGATCACATGATTTAAAGTGTGAAGAATCTGCAGTCCGTATGTTTTCCCCTCATTTAGAGTTACTGAAGATGCTTTTATTTATTTTGATATCTTATGTCTCCTTTCAATATCCTCAATCTACTGCCACTCTCTACCATATCATGGGGAAAAGAGGTTCCACAGAAATGATACCTATTCCCTTTCTGCCCTCCGGTTGAAGAGATCTTGTTGAATTTTATTGGAAAGTGGTCTCTCAGTTGCTTCTTACGGAGCCTTTAAAAATGTCTCTAACAATGACCAACACTAAAAGTACTTTGTACTGAAAGTACTAACACTTATCAGAAGTCAGCAGTCCACACTGCTATGCTGCAATTTTACAGTCTCATCCTTAGTAGTGGGGGTTAGGTGGACTTTCTAGCAGCTTTTTGGTGGAAGACATCCTAGTATAAGACTGCTCAGACTTGTGTCAGAAGAAGAGACATACAGTGTGTTAGTGGTCATCTGCAACTCATGATGCTGCTTGCTTTTACGTTTGCATTACAGGAGAAAATGTTACAGTCAATGCCACCTTCCACAGCTTTACCTCATCACTCTATGTCTCACAAGGCTGTCGTACCAGCACCTGTGAAGGTGTGGAACTCATCAAGGAAATTTATGTGAGTAGCAGGCTCCTTTAAGTTGGTTTCCTAAGAAGACAAGATTTTTTAATTTCCATGTGTGTGCACATTTCTCTCTGTGTTTCCTTATTAACTTTTGATCTTGTTGTTCAGTTCCAAACAAATTTGACAAGGAAGTGAAGTTTTCAAAGAGAAGATGTTCCTGTAGATTTTGTGAAGATAAGCAGGTAGATACTAGAGAGAGATTCTATGAATGCTTCCTGAAGGCTTTAGACATTTGGTGGCAGTGCTGGCTAAAGCAGCCTTCCACTTCAGGCTCCTTTTCCTATGCTTAAGTTGTCCTCTTTTTTATATCTGCACAGCTCTTTGAGTGGCCACAGAGCTGAAGCAATCCACTGGAAAAAAACAACCAACGAACCAAGCAAAAAAACCCTAACCCAAGCCCAAGCAGAGCAGAAAAGGTCCATTCCAACTGGATCATACCCTCATCTGGTTCACCATTGGTTTACACAAATGCACAAAGGACAGAGTTTGCGAGGATGGGAAAATGCGGGCAGAAAGATGACTAGGCTGGCACTGATACTAAAGAAATGCTTATGGACCTATGCCCAGAGGGCAAAGATGAAGTGTTCACTTCTCACTAGAAATCAGAGAAGTCACGTGGGAGAAATGATGTGAATACTCTAATATGGGGAAAAGCTTCAGTTACAATTGGTGCCTTAAAAGAAGCTGTGTTTTGGTGGGTTTTCTCATGTCTAGTAACTGCCACCTCTGAGTAAAGCTTTGTCAATCCAATGTGAATTCTCGAATCTACCAATGTATGAGCACATGTATAGTCTTTGTTAAGAAGTCACTCATGACACACAAAGCCACTGGTCAGGCCTCATTTGGTGATCATGGAAGGATTTTTTTTTTCATACAAGCTTCATATGAACATAACTAATACCTTTTCTGATGCACAGTGTTTTATAATTCCAGTCCCTCTGTCTTCTGCAAATGCAAGCACTGCTGGGGCGTGTAATAATTTCATATGTGCAATTTTAACAATTGCAACCTTTTAATCCCAACTTGCTGTCTGTCTCTTAATGAAGGTCATACTCACAGGCACTATTCTCTCCTCTGCCTTTTCTTAGCTTTCTGTGATTCCTTCCTCCTTCCCTCTAGGTTTGTTCTTGTAACCTTCCTGTAGCTCCTTTGCTACTCTGTTCTTGCTTTTGCTAGGTAATTCTGTGACTCCTCAGATCCTAAAGTTTTATTCATTCTCCCATCCTCCTCTCTTTGCCAGTCCTTTGCACTGTCCCCACGACTGACTCTTTCTGATTCCTTGCAGAATAATGGCACACTTGGCTGTGTCATCATAGGACCTGCTTGCACTTATGCCACCTACCAAATGGTCTCGTAAGTACTATCTCTTCTCCTTAATATTGTGATGTTAAAGATATCAACTGCTGAATGAAGTTGTTTTATGTACAACAAGCCAGCAGAGACATTGGGGTTTAGGATATGTCAGATGCTTCAAGGTCTACAGTCAAGGCAGCAAGTCTCTTACACATAGCCACTGTGCGTGGTAGGGAGAAGAAAATGCCCTTCCAAAGCCTGTTGATGAAATCCCATTGCTAGCAGGGAAACTTTTCTAATTGCTGACAGCAAGTGGATTAATTTACTGATTAAGGAGTGTCTTGGTTTCCCAGGAACAGACCCATGGGCCAGCCATGGCAGGCAGGCCATGAGTAGCCCCAAGTCAGATGGGAGTTTCAGTCAGAGCAGCTATCCCAAGCTGACTCACAGGTGTATCCCATACCACTGACATCAAGCTCATTATAAAAGGAGGGAGTTTACTGAGGATAGGGAGTTTGTAATCTTCGGGTTCTTCTCTCTTTGCCTACTGCTCCTTCTGCTGCTCCCAAGAACCAGGCTGAGTATAAACTTGTGCACTTTATGTTGGTGATTGTATCAGTTTTGTTATTTCATTAAATCTATTTAAACTTCAGCCCATGGGGCTTCTCCCTTTGTTCCCCAGTGCCCCTTCTCAGCTGGGGAGGGGGGCATCAGGAGGTAGAACAACTGTTAGAGTTTAGCCCCGTGTACAGGCTAAATGTAGACGGGGATCAAAAGACCTAACGATTCAGCAACTGCAGCAGGAAAGAGATCAGAGAATTATCAAATGCCAGGTTGGAAGGGACCTCAAGGACCACCTGGTCCAAACTTTCTTGTCAAGAGCATAATCTAGACAAGATGGCCCAGCACCCTATCCAGCAGAGTCTTTAAAATGTCCAGTGTTGGGGTGTCCACCACTTTCCTGGGGAGATTATTCCAGTGGTTAATGGTGAGATGTTAGCTTGAGGCACGTGGACGTTGCAGAACTGCAGCAACAGGGATCTTTCTGGGTGGGTGTTCAGTCACTGAGAGTGGCCTGATTTATATGTGTCAAGAGAAGATCCAAAACCCCCAACCATCTTCAGTAAAGAGTGTTTAAATAGGGAGAAGCCAGTTTCATCCTAACCCTTCTGCGTGAGGAAACATTCCCGAAGGATGACTCTCTCTGCTATTGTATTGTACATGAGCCTGCATAATTCCATTCTATATTATATTATACATTAATACGTTCATTCTCAGATATCAGGAAAAGCGTAAGATCAGTCTGCAGACCTCTAGCATAGGGCTGGAACACCTCTCTTATGAGGACAGGCTGAAACAGTCAGGCTTGTTCAGCCTGGAAAAGAGAAGGCTCTGGGGAGACCTCATAGTGGCCTTCCAGTACCTGAAGGGGGACCTGAAGAAAGCTGGGGAGGGACTTTTTACAAAGGACTGCAATGATAGGACGAGGGATAATGGGTGAAAGCTGAGAGAGGGTAGATTTAGACTAGATATAAGGAAGAAATTCTTTACTGTGAGGGTGGTGAGACACTGGAACAGGTTGCCCAGGGAAGCTGTGGATGCTCCATCCCTGGAAGTGTTCAAAGCCAGGTTGCATGGATCCTTGAGCAACCTGATCTAGTAGGAGGTGTCCCTGCCATGGCAGGGGGGTTTGAACTAGATGATCTTTGAGATCCCTTCCAACCCAAACCATTCTATGATTCTATAAATTAGTAAAAAAAAACCCTCCTCGGTCATGATGTACAAATCCATATTCTTACTCATGTGAATCACTTCCCTTTTTAAACTTTGGTAGCCTTTTTGGTTTCACTGAGAGATACTGGGAAGATTGCGACACTTATCTCAAGCTTTATCTGCTTTTAGCTCTGTAATTTTCTTTGAGCAGCATGACCTGAAGTGAATACAATGTTACTGGTAAATGCATGTGATTGATTTATAGAAGAATCAAAAGACTAAGTCTTACATATGTATAGTTCCATGGTAAAATATTATGCGATATACCCCATTTTATTCATTGTGTCTCCTAACTTTATGTTTGCTTCTTTTATCTGCTGGATGTGGAGCTGCCCAGAATAATGCCAAAGTCTTTTCCTCAGACTTTGACACAGCTAAATCAGTAAAAAGTATAAATAGCAGAAGTTTATGCAAAGCAATGAAGAACACTAAAAAACGGGCAGCTGGCATTTGGACAATACCCTTAACAACATGCTTTAATTTTTGGTCAGCCCTGAATTGGTCAAGTAGCTGGACTGGATGATCGTTGTAGGTCCCTTCCAACTGTATTTGTATTCTAACTGTCTATTGTATTCTATTCTAAGCCAGTTAGAAAAATGTTTGTTTCAGCAACAAAACATTCACTCTGGCATTACTTAGTACATCATCTGTGTCTGTTTCTGTTGCAACAACTACCTGTAATTTGGTAAGTGAGCTTTACCTGGAAAACAAAGTTTTGTCACAACAATGCCAGCAATTCCAATGGCCATGTTTTTTGCAAGCAAACCTCCCTGTCATAAGAAAACACCATACAAGAACTAAAATACTTTGAGTCTAGTCTGATAAGTTTGCATCTAGTAAAACGTTTTTATCCTTAAAAACTTACTATCTCTGTGGATAAAAAATATCTTTGTTTTACAAATTTGTTGCTGGCAGAAGGTTGCCTTAGTTTTTCTCCCTTACTGTTGCTGTTGTACAGCTCCAAAAATATGCTGTAGTGAAACTAAAAGACTTTTGCTTTGAGTTGTAGGAGTAAAGCTATTTTTTGGATGGCAAAAATCTGTCACCCTCCAGCACTGCCTCAATAAAGAGATCAAATCCATCCCATGTTAATGGCAGCTGGGAAGCAGAATTGGATGGATCCTTGAGCCTTTGGACTCCTGTCACAGCCCCTGGGCTGAAATGGTACATGGTACCCAAAAGGGCACAGGGAACTGGGAGCAGTGAGAGAAGTTGCCTTGACCAGTTCAACAGGGCTATTCAGTGCAAATACTGAGTTGAAATCTGCTTGTGTTCTTGAGGACCCTTCTGTTTCAGGTTCAAATTGCTGTTAAACTAACACAGGGCACAAGAAGAGAGGTAGCTGAGGATGGAAATCACATGGTAGCTGCCTTGGTGCGACAGCAATCTGCTGAGACTTGTCCTCTTGTCTCTCCCTTCAGAGTTGACACAATACTGAGCCTGCCTCTGATCTCTGTAGGGAGTTTTGGACTGTCCTGTGACTACAAAGCAAATTTAACCCGCCTTCTGACCCCAGCCAGGAAAGTGAATGATTTCTTCTATTATTTTTGGAAAGATTCTCGTCTGCCAATCAAAACCACCACCTGGGAATCTGCCTACATTTACAAGAGGAATGAAAACTCAGAGGCATGTCTCTGGTAAGACCCAGATCCACCTCTGACCTGGCTGTTGATAAACTCTCTCTCCATCCTCAGACATGGTTCTTATAAGCTGTCCTTCAAGTCTTACGTTTTGGGAGGTGCCTTACGGCTCCCAAGAAATGAGAGAAGGAAATGATTAATTATACACTTTAGCTGTACTGTGTATCTGAATGTTTCACTCAGTCTACTTTTAAGTATTCTCAAACCTTGGCTTTTCCTGTGGACAGATTAGCCCACTTGTTGTCTCTACTGGAAATACCTGTTTACTGCATCCTTGAATGTAAATAGTGTGACATGAGAGGCTCCTCCACTGGGCTCTCCATAGATGCCTTTTTAGGTCAGGGGTTTTATCAAGCTTTTACGATGTTTCACCACATTAATGGCTTCAATCTATGGGCACTGTTGTTACTCCAAAACATTTCCAAAGTTCAAACTGTGTATCTTTCTTTGCACAAAATGACCTCCAAAGACTGCAGAGTTTAAGCAATGCTCTAACCAGTTTGGAGTAAAGGAGGCAGTTTTCACTTTGTGACCTGAAACATCAGTCTGTGCTTCATTCTTAAGAATGCTGGGTTTTTTCATTGCCTAAAATCAAAGGTTGTTTTTAGTCAAATAGACTCTTCTGTATACTAATATTTATCATTACTCTTCTATTATTGACCCTTATTTAATTTTCTCATGCAAGTGTTTCTATGCACCGTTTAATTTTTTTTTTCAATTTTGGCACATAAAATGCCAATTAATTAAAAAGCTCTCCTTTTTCTTACTAGTTTTATAAATGTAGCTCAAAGGCAGCCAAGAATTCATGCAAATAGCTATTATTTATCTTTCCAATTCATAACCTGAGGAACTTGCAGAATTTTAAGCAAAATTTATGACTTTATTGTCTTCAGAGTGATATAAGCATGAGTACACACTATTTTGCATGCAGAATTTATTTTTTTTTTTCTGACTATAGAGGCCTGAAAACTGATCTCCAAATCACTGTTTTGTAGAACTGTTAAGAACTGTCATTGTTTCTTCCTCCTTTTTTTAGTATAGATAGCAACTTGATCACATGATGTACTTGCTGTGATTACCTCTCTTTGATGTTTGAAACGTCAATGCACTTGGCTTATCTCTTACTAAAATCCATATTTCTCCATGTTTGCAGCTGTGATTGCCAATGCACTATACATACTTTAGCTAAATCCGTTTAATCCTGCAGTTTTCATACCTTTCAGGGAAGTCAATGCATGTAAATTATTTCCCAAGTGTTTCTTACTTTGCCTGTGTTAATACTTCTGTTCAGAAACTTCTTTATTTAATTGTTCAAGCTCCTTCTCCTTATCATTGAATTAACATAAAAATTTAAAGTTAACTTTGTATCTCTGCCCATTTTTCATCCCAATATAGTTGTAAAAATGCATCTCATTCTGCTTTAATAGAAACTATCAGCTTAAAGGTTTTTGGACTGCCTAATTTAAAAAAATCCATTTTTACTAAAGCACAAGTTATACTGCATGGGATAATTGTTTTCCCCTATGTGTATAAAAATAAGTGAATACCCACAGTGACAGCAAAATCATGTTATGTCTCAACTATGTATATGTTCCTGTAAATTAATGGTAAATAATTTGGTTCCTGAAAAAAAATTGGGAAGCAAGAGAAATTTAGAAGTTTATAGAACTGGGATCTCAGTGTTGCTAGATCAAAAGTTAAGCAGCTTGAAAACAAAGAGATTTCTCTTTGGGTTTTCCCTCTGCATTAACTTTATTTCAGACAGAATGTCTCTTCTCAGACACAACATGTTGAGGCAAGAATAGGATTTGTATGGTTTAGGATTTAGGAGTTGTATGGTTTTGCTTAATCTTTTAGCTAGCTTTTACTCAATTGTGGTTCTTCTTTCCTGTCCTCATTTTTCCCCTTCAAGTTTTAACTGACTCAGTATAGGGGTTTTTTTGACGCTGCTTTCCTTCCTTCTCTCACAGGCAGGGTACACATGTGTTTTTATCTCAGTTCCTTCTGCAGCTCCCATTTACTCCTTTGAATTTTCACATGCGTCTTCTAAGATTACCACTGATGTCTTAAAACAGCAGAGCTTCCTAGCTCTGACTCTCAGTCTCACTTACTGTAATTTCCCCATATCCCTGATTTCTTTTCTTAATTGTTAATGTCTTAGTTACATCATTGTATTCTCCAAATCCATCCTTTGTACCACCAAGCTCAAATACCTCTGGGTGACTTTCCAAACACTTCTAAGTCTTTCATGCCCTGGATTGATTTTCTGTCTTCTATTGCTGTAGAAAAAAAATGTTCCATGCTGCCTTACAAACACTCTTGTGTGCTTTAAACAGCCCATCCGCATTTTGCCTTATTTAGGAGAATGTGAGGAGTTAGCAATTTTGTGACAAAATCTGTGTTCCCCTGTGTCAGGTACGTGAATGCACTAGAGGCTGGAATTACACACTTCTCCGAAAAACTGAAGTTCAAGGAGATTTTAAGAACTCCGGACCAGCTTAAAAAAACTGTGAAAGATCCAAACCGGAAAAGCAATGGTAAGGGGGAGTGTGCGGGTGTCCTGTCCCCTGCAAGCAGGTTGCTTTTTCCAGGAAATCAGACCTACCCCTTAGTTACATTTTAGGGATAGTCTTTCCAGAGAAATAGTGGAGAAATGCAGACATACCATCTCACATGGATGCAAACATAAAATGGCACAAAGCTCCTAGATTCCTTTCTCAACCCCCATAAAATATGAGGGAACATCCTGGTTCCAGAGAGCTTTTGGGGTGAATTATCCCACCCAGGCACAAGCTCTGTTTTGTGAAAGATTCAGAAATCCAGGACTCACAACTCCTCCTAAGAAGGGCCTTAGATACTACAAGAATGCTTAGCTCTCTACCATTCCTGTGTTTGCAGCCCTGGAACGCATATAGGCCTCATTTTGTGTCATCAAGGTACACTTCTGCTGGAAGTGATCCATCTATATTAGAAAAATGGATGAGTAAATACCTCATCTTCTCTTAAGACTAAGCACCAGGCATCAGCAGGCCAAGTGAGTGCGAGAGGAATAAGTAAGACAATGAAAATATTAATGAATGCCATTTAACTTAGAAATGTTCATATTCAGTAGCCCATATTGTATCAGAGCTGCTAATGCTTATTTGATTGAGATGATGGTAGTGCTTTGGTGCAATCAGACAGAAAATGGTGCAGGTGTTCAGGCACTTTTTACCTCAAATATCCCAGTCTTACTGTGGAGAGATGGTAGCTCTGTGACTGGGTCCAAGCACAGCTCAGGTGATATGACTTAGCGCGGCATTGCTCTACTGCCTGCTACTCATGCATGGGGGAGCAGGCAAATGTCCCCTTCTTGTCTGTACTTTTCACCAATCTGTCTCCATTTTTGCCCAATCTGCAGTGATCATCATGTGTGGCTCTCCAGCTGACATCGGCACAGACCTAGGGGCAGAAGAAGTGGATAAGGACATTGTTATCCTCCTGATAGATCTCTTCAAGTAAAGTATCACCTTTGCTTTTCCTCTCTTCTCTGCAGTTTGGTGAAGGATGGAGATAACGGAAATAGTCTGAGTGGATCCATTTTGTTGAAGATACGCACTCTCACAAAATGTTTTCCATTGCTGTCTTGTCTCATGTCTTGCCATTTATCTAATCTGCTTAGTGTTTAATTTGTGGCACATCCTCTACATCTCCTTCAGTTCACATAATATTTTTCTAAGGCAGTCACAGAGCAGGTAGAGTTAACATCATCCTATGGACTACTCAGTGTGGGAAGCCACGAGAGAACCACAGAGTCCAAAGTCAGAATGGTCATGAGCTACTCATATGAGATATTGTATAGTTTTCATACACTCTGCCCACCCAAACAATTATGTAAATTTGTCTTACAGTATATTTTTCTAGCTCCATTTATTCAATTTTTAAATTAAGAGTGGTACAAATGTCTCTTCCACTTTATGACTCTTCCATTTTATAACCATCTCTTCAACATCTTTATAACACATAAATCTAACTTTTCAGAGGCATTCCTTAATATACAACCTAAGCTTTCTGTTGTTCAATTTCATCTTTATATTACTAATTATAAAAACTTTATAGATGAGGACTGATATAAACTGGCCTTATCAATGGTAGCCTCAAAAACTTTGTAAAGGAAGACTGAGAGCTGATTTCTGGCCCTAAGACTGTGACACGGCACAGCTCAGATCTGTATGGCTAAGTGTAGAAGCCCAAACTGCTTTTTGGGTATGGCTGCAGTCACTGTAGCAAGTCACAGTCGGCCTAGGCCAAAGCCATGCTTGGGACTGTGCTGGCAGCTTAATGGTATGGATGATCACAAGGCAAATGTATGTGCCCATGTCTCAATCTTACTTATTTCACTGTTGATGTAGCAAAAGAATCCATGAACTTCCCAGGCCTGTGGGACTTCCCAGCCCTCGTGTCTGAAGCTGACTTTGACAGGGCAGGGCTGAGGCACTTTGGATTAATGGCTTGAGTCATTTAACCTTTGGTTCCAACCTGGAGCCTGTAGTTCAAGGTCTAACAGATCTTCTCTCTTCTGTACACTTTCAAGTTCACCATATACATTTTTCAGAAGTGCCTCTAAGGGCTTTAAACTTTTCATCACTTTATCCAGGTGCTAGGAATTCTCATATGCTTTTCCTGAGGCAACTGGCCACAATTTCTGTTTCTTTGCAAAGGCACGATGGGTACTACCTACATGACTGTTTTTACTTACTGGCATTGCATGTATAATTGTTGTCTTACAACAGGTGAGGATGATTAGGGCTTATCTGTTGTGGTATGCATCTTTCCAACAGTTGCCTCAGCCCATTTTATATGCTGCCCTTCTTAAATTTGCTATGTACTCCTGATTTTGTTGAATGCCTCAAATCATGTTGTTCTTCTTAAAACAGAAAGAAAACACAGGCATGTGTTAGATCCAAACTCAAACTGTAGAAGAAGTAAGTAGGCAAGGGACAGAAGGTCCCATGATTCTCCAGGAGTCAAGTCCCTTAGACAAAGTGATGGATTTAAATTTTCTTCAGCTCTGAACCCTCTGGCAGCCAGGACACAAAGACAGTGTTTAAACCTCCCTCAGAGGAGGTGGGGTGCTGTAGGATTATCCAGTCTGGTGGTGTCTAATGAAGTTTCCTTTTCATCTGGTTAGTTCAGTCCAAGCCTGAATGAAAAGCACTTGGAGATTCTTCAGGGTAAAAAGTGCAATGTAAAAGTCAGAAGGCTCAGAGAAAAGCAGGGACAGGGCTCTTGTGTCAGGATCCCATATAATGGCTGTGGAGTGGAGCCTGTGGTCTCCAAAAATTCTTAATACAGTATTGACTGAAAAAGTAAAAGTATGATCAAACATGAATAATGAGAGAAGGCTCATGCAATTTTATTTTTTTTTTTATGAATCTAGCTATAGCAATGACAGATGCTGCTACTTGACACTAATACGTATTGCTAAATTCCTCTCTAACATGTGAATCCAGTGGTTGGCAGTCTGTGAAGCACTTCCAGATGGCCTGTCAGGGTGATGAAACCAAAGATACAACCTTTTCTACTTATTTTAGTATAGTTTTCAAGTTCACGTAGTTTCCTCTGATTTTCTTAGCCCACCGAATTAAATAAATCAATAAGCTGCTCTCTGCACCTCTCCGATTGTTTCATGCTCTCCCTCTAAATGCTTTTAGTGCAAATCCTGCTGTGATCAATTCTAGCAGGAACATGCAGAAGAGTGTAAAAGAGGTCAGAAACATGCACAATAACACAAAGAAACTACAGACTGCAGTATTGTGGATTCCAAGAAGAGAATCAGTTTTAATAAATATGAAGTCCTGCTTGAAATGAGAGGAAATGAACAGGACAGAAACCAAACAGTTACAATAATAACAGTAATTCACTGCAACCTTTGAGTTTCAGATTCACACATCTCTTTGATCTCACCTTTTAATGGAGCTAAGCACAGAAACTGGCATCAGGGAATGAACACCATTAAGAGTTTTGTCCATGATAAAAGTTTATTGTTAGAACTACTGTTTTAACCTGTTAAATAACAGTGCCGCTGAAGAGAGGAGAGTGATTCTGTCATGGTTACCACTGCCTCTGTTGCTGATTTTTCATGGGGTTCTTGTCCTTTGCTTTGCAGTAACTCGTACTTCAGGAACAACAGCTCAGCCCGTTACATGCAGAATGTACTTGTCCTGACTCTGCCACCAGCTAATTACAGCTTCAATACCATACAGACTGAGGATGCCTCCCTGGTAACCACACTATTTAATATCTGGTTATTGCATTCAGTTCATTCATGTACATGCACTAGGAAACGAAAACTAAAAATGCAGATGTAATCATCCCCCATCATGCTTCTATGCTGATATTTTCTTACATTATCTCAGGATGACATTTTGTCCTGCTATAATGATGTAAAAATATAATATCATAAAGCAAACATGAAGGCTCTCATATTCCTGCTTTGTGAAGTTCAACTCAAGCTTTTAATTTGGACTGCAAGTGTCATGTTCATGGGGTGCGAGGGAGACTTATAGGTACGTAGCCTTCTGAATCCACTTCTGAGTGACTGACAAACTCATATGTAGCTGCAAGGCATCACTGAAGGATGATATATAGATGTGTGGAAGATTCAAAACTAGTAGTTGCTAATTGATTTTTGTGTGCGGAAACATGTAAGTGGTGGCAACCATTTCTGTTTCTGTCCAGGGACATTCCAGTTAAACTTTAAAAACAGAAACTCTTTTCTTCTGTAGGAAATACGCATTTTTTTAATTTCCTGAAAAGCAGAAATTATGAAAACCATGTATCTGCTTCGTGAAACTGATACTCCTGCTGTCTGCCCAGGAACCAGACTCTACATGCAGAGTTTCTCCCAGGATTTATGGCTTTGAGCTTCAGCTCTCCAGCAGGCAGCCCAAAGCTTCTGGCTGGATTTACTGGGCTTCCAGATCTCCCCCAGCCTGGGCTCAGTGCTTTTCTATGGCAGGCTGCTGGGAATTCTGGCACGGCTCCTTGCCCTTGAGCTGTGGCCATCTGGAAGCCCAGGCTTGCTGGCATCACACTGGATTATCTGCACAGAAAATCTAATCCAAAACCAGGGGCTTTAGGTCCCACTGAACAGACCTTCCCAGAACTTACAACGTAGGATTTCTTGAATCCTTTGTGCCAGGTTCAGCATGCCAGAGCTTTACATTGGCTTCATATGTTTTCACCAACTCCGTGTCTTCATACACCAAAAATAAATTTTGCTTACCTTCATCTTTTCAATAAGGTAGCATTGCCCATCTACTCACTCAGTGTTCAGCAGATTCTGGTCTTCCACGATGAAGTTTTTGCCAAATGGAGACCACTAGAGATATTGTAGCTTTAAGGTAGAAACATGAACTCTCAAATTGCCATTTTTCTTTTTCTTCTGTTTTAGGTGGAAGATGACTTTGTTGTTGGCTATTTTAATGCAGTCTTGCTGTTTGGACATATTCTGAAGAAATTTATCTTCTTCCAGAGGCCAGTGTCACCTCTCAGTTTCATCAATGAATTCCGAAATACCACTTTTGAAGGTAAAAAAAGTACAGTCCTGTGCAGGGTTCACTAAATAGACGAAAGAAATTTGGTTTTAAGCACTCTTAGGATAAGTCACTTATACACTAATCAGGTCCAAGCCCTTCAATGAGTTTTATTCCCACTCCTTTTTCTTTTTCTGTATTTTTTTCCAAGGATATTATCTTCAATAGTAGCAGAAGCACTATGTAGCAGTCATGCAGAATCACCTTAGTGCATGCAACACAGGAGAGGTAGAAAGTCAAAATGATGATCACTTAAAACATTGCAACTAACAACAGACTGTTTGTTTGAGGACTAGACTCCTTTCTGGGCTGTTGCATTTTTCCTGCTGCTTTGAAGTACAAAGCACATTTAAGGAATATTGCTGCCTAAGGAGGGGTGGGGGAAGGAGGAGAGACAGAGTTTTCCAGGTCATGGACAAGGACCTTAAGCTGGTGTCATTGTTTTGACAAAGATCTGAACTCTCTGTAGGGAGACTATTTGGAGAATGAGAAAGGAGCTGGAAAAGTGAAACATACAGGTGGGTTTCAGGGCCCATACTTCCTCCAGGCGCAACCTGGCATTCAGGTTGTTAATTTGCGACAGTGACATTTCTAAGCTTTCCCCAAAAGGTCTAGTCTTGACTTGAGGCCAATATGTATGAAATACAGTTGATGTTCAAAATGACTCTGAAATTCATTTAGCTAAGCTTTAATGAAGTAGTTACAATCTTTTTCCAGTTTACAAAGCCACTGCAAGCCTGAAAAAAGAAGGGAAAAAATGAAGGGGGGACTTTTGGGAGTGGTGGGTATTGGCTAAACTTGCGCTTTTGTTGAAATGACTCTCTTCATGAGAGCAAAGTCAAGTCATGCTCAGGGACTTAGAAAGTTCCACCTTAAAATCCTTGGAATGTGCTACATAGGCGATTTCTCAATCTGCACATTTGCTGACATACAGAGGTAGAAGGTTAAAGGGAAATAGAAACTGATTAAAATAATATTATTAGAGTCAAGCAGGTAGCTCTCAAAAGAGTAAGAGGAATGCAAATATCCCTATATTTCCTTTCTTGCTGACTGATTGAAGTGCTGGGGTCTGAACCCCAAACCCTGAATTAAGATTGACATATGGGTGGTTCCCATGGTCATTTAAAAGGAGGAGATGAGTTTGCCTTTTGGCTTTCCTCCGAGGTGCAGCCGGCCTTGTAAGGAAAGCCCTTGGGTAAACAAGCCCCAGGTGCCCTGCATTGGGTAAACAAGTGCCAGGTGTCCTGCTTTGGGGATAAAAGCTGGGACCCCTTGCAGGATGGATGGAGTGTCTGTCTGTGAAGTGGATGCACTTTGCAGAGTTTCCTGTTGGGGAAGGACCACCTGAGTTTCCCTGCGACTGGGCCCTAGTCAGGTCTGGTACCTACAAATGCGGGCTTTGTGGGGAGGCAACATGGGGTTACCTCTATTGTACATGATCAGCCTATTGACTTGGTTGTCTCCCATTTTTATTGTGGGAGCCTTTGTGTCTTTGTTTATTCCATCCATTCTTGGTCATGCTGTGTCACTCCTGGGGTCGCTGGGGTTAATGTCTATTATTTGTGATCTGTCTGACTTGTTTGTACCCCCAGAGATCCCCTATATACTGACTCCTTTACATACAATAGAATTTGCTTACTGGATTGTTTTTCTGTTGGCTGTGTCCTTTGTACTAGGCCTAGTAATTGGCAAAACACTGATTCAAATTGCAGGTGGAAACAGGCAATTTCCCCTCTCACTTCTAAAACGGTCCCTTCAAGGAAGGTTACTCTGATGTTCTTGGTATGCTGAAGAAACCTGAAAAAAATAAATTTTTCTATAGCTAGAGAGAGACTTTCCTCTTCAGTGCAGTCAGTTCAACACCTTTTATTGGATTTTGTAGAGAAAATGTAGCATCCTAATAAGAGAGAAGTAGTGCCACACTAAGCTGGTATGTATTCCAGCATGTACATGAAGAAGAAAAGTCATCAGAAATCCTTTTATTTATCCCATCCTTCCTGCCACATATTTGTGTTTCTGAGAATGCAAGCCCTCTGACTAATTCCTTGTGTCCACAGGGGTACTGGGTCCTGTGACTCTAGATGAATTTGGAGACATTGATACCAATTTGACCCTGCTGTACACATCACAGACTGAAAATCATGTACGTATGTCCAGGGAGTAACTGTTCAACTTTGTATATGAAAAGATAAACAAAATACCCTGTACTATTGCATAAGAATGATGAAAATAACTACAGCAGAAGTGGTGGCATGCCAAGGCATACTGTCCATGATGGGAGTGGGTCATGAGAGGTGTGCTGGAGACTGACAGAACTAATGTCATCTAGTGATGCAGTAAGTGAAGTGCAGCTGGTATTTTGTGGGACTGATACATTTCTTTTCAGAGAGAGGGGAGGAATGAGGAAGAACATGGCAGCCAAACATATGGCTAAGCTGAGGAACACACCACTGTACCAGAAAGTGCAGGAATTATTTTGAGTTTGGGCAATATATTTATGACGGGTAGTTTAAAGCAAGGGACAAAAAAGGAAGTGCACAGCTCCTGACTACATTTCTTCCTTCCTACACCCATAGTTCAGAACTCTTCTGTATTTCAACACTCAGAAGAACGAGACATGCATGACGACTACCAGTCCAGATTTTGTCTGGAAGAACCACAAGCTGCCCAGTGATATTCCAGGCACTGGTGAGACACTCATTAAACCTACCTCTTCTTTGAGGATGAGTCACACAGTCCTAAGACCCACCTGCTGTGCAATCCAGCATGCTGGCCCCAGCCAGTGATGCTAGGAACTGGGGGCAGAAGGGCATCTTTCCTTCCCCTGCCCCGGCCCCCTGTGTTCTCTGCATCCAGCCCAGTGCTAAACCTGCATTTCTGTTTAGGCACTACTAAGCCTCTTGTAGACTCCATACTGTACCAGTTATTGTGTGGGATACAATGGTGTGTTTTGGAAGAGATCACCCCTGAACATATAACTGTTGGAAGATGGTGGTGGTGTGAATTGCTTGAAAGACTGTTCAGGAAAAGTAACAGAGTTAAGGTTATGGTGAGTTACCTGACTCTGCATTTCTGTATCACTGATGCACCATGGCAGCTTCTGCTTGCCCCTTTATCCTTGTTGTAGGGAGCTGGGGAGAGGACACAGCACTGTGCAGATTCAGGGTGCTTCTCTGGACAGATCTCTTAGAAGACCTGGTTCTTTGGAGAAAGACAATAGACAACTGGGCTATTGCTCTATCTACACCCAAACTTTAAGTCAGAAATCACCACCTCCTTTTCTTTTGAGTTTTTGGTGACTCCTGGATAGAACGGATGAACTCCTTTGTTATTGAGTAGAATACAGCCTTGTCAATCTGATCAGATTGGGATTGTTTCCACATTTAGACTGCTGCCACATGGTGATGGGCAATGGAAAGGCATATGCTTCAGGGTATGACATGCAGGATAAAAATTATTGCAGTAGCAGTGGTTGCAATGGTTAGTGCATAGTGCGTTAGTGTTCACCTGAGTCATTCCCATCAGTGAGTGTCCAAAGGTGCCGCTGTTAAGGTCTCTGCTAAAGGCCTCCATTAGTTTGCTGTACTGCTTACCTCCATCAGGGAATAGGCAAAGGAATAACTGGAGAAACAAACACCTTCTGCTAACTAAGAGTCCATTCACAGTAAAGCGATACACGGATTCAAACATTTTTATTCTTCAGTAAAGTAAATCAGATAGCTTCAAATTACGGTTTACCCCTCCTAGGAGAAGCAGGAGTAGTGGCTCATTGCCAGGGACTCAGGGGAGCTGCCAGGAGCAGGCAGCAGCATTGAAGAGATTCCAGCTAGGCACCTCCGGGAAGAGCAGAGGGAGTTCATCAGAGTTTTCATTTTTCAGTTCTGTTCAACTGGGATTCCTTAGCCTGGAGAAGAAAAAGCTGAGGGGTGATTTAGTTAATGTTTATAAATACCTAAAGGGTGGGTTGAGGGAGGATGGAGCCAGACTCTTTTCAGTAGTTCCCAGTGACAGGACTAGGGGTAACGGGCACAAGCTGGAACATAGGAGGTTCTATTTAAATATGAAGAACTTTTTTTCAGTGAGGGTGACAGAGCACTGGCACAGGCTGCCCAGAGAGGCTGTGGAGTCTCCTTTGGAGATTTTCAAGACTCGCCTGGATGCAGTCCTGAGTGATGTACTCTAGGGGATCCTGCTTTTAAGCAAAGGGTTGGACTAGATGATCTCTGGAGGTCCCTTCCAACTCTGAATATTCTGTGATTCAAATCTCTGGTTTCCCTTGGTATGACCACGAGTCCTGCTTGTGCAGAGAGAGCAATGCTGCACGTGTCAGCCACAGGGTCCACCTGAGCTGTATGCTACCTGGCCCATTCTCATCCATCCACTGGGCCACACAACATGCTGTGTTGGCAGTGGATCTTTACCTTTAAAACTTTCACTTGAGTATGTCTTTGTTTGAAGCTGCTGCACAAGCTCAAAAGAAAAATGGGAACTGCAAAAAAACAGTGTCTACAAACCAGTAGCTTAACATTCAGTGTTTAACGAAGGCCTGACTTCATGGTCAAGCTATACTAAATCAAAGTAAAACTGCCCTCCACAGGCACTTGATTATTTTGTTTTCATATTTTAAGAAGTAAACCTTCCTTTAGTGTGATTTGGGTAACTAGTGATAGGACAAGGGGTAATGGCCTCAAGTTGTGCCAGGGGAGGTTTAGATTAGATATTAGGAACAATTTTTTCACTGAAAGGGTTGTTAAGCATTGGAACAGGCTTCCCAGGGCAGTGGTGGAGTCCCCATCCCTGGAGGTATTTAAGAAATGTGTAGATGAGCTGCTGAGGGCCATGGTTTAATGGGGAATTGGCAGTGTTATGTTAATGGTTGGACTTGATCTTAGAGGTCTCTTCCAACCAAGGCTATTCTGTGATTCTAAATAAATATATTCCCTCAAAGTGCAACTTTTTATGGCCAAAGTTTAAGTAATCACCATGCCTTGCCAAAGCCAGTCAAAACTTTCCAACCAGAATCATGTTTCTTCCTCCAGGGAGGTGAACAGACACAGAAACCAGAGCCCTGATCTTTCTTAAGCTGTAACTGAGAACAGCTGACCCAGTTCTGCTACCCTCCTTCCTCCTGGCATCCCCTAAAAAAAGGGGCTTCTTCAATGTTTTCCCATTATTCAGAAAGTTTTAACCCTCGCTCTAAACACGGGTAAGGTCATCCTTCAATACACAAACGTTTCTGGTTCCAAAGGACCTGAAAACAGTTTGTGATGCACTCTTCCTTTGCGTGTTGTAATACTAAGAGCCAGGAGGTGGTAGCAGAGCCTCGGGAACGGGCAATTGTGGTCCCACAGCATTTTATACTGGAGAGTTAATGTCCTTTCTTGGAAGAGGGAAACAGTGCTACCGATAGTTTTAGATGAAAAGCATCAGACTTAATAAGTTGCTAGGAGGCCCTGAGACTGATGCTGGGATGAACACACAGAAAGGTGGGGAGATGTGATACACAGAACAAGAAAAATCAGAGCCAGAAAGCTGGGTACAAAATCCAGAGGAATTCCTAAATTTTATTCTGCATCAGTTGCAGACACATTGGTATGTTGAAAATCCTTGCTCAGTTGTTGCCTTATTCTGAAGGCAGCTAGTGTGTGTCATATTACTTTTTATCCATTTATTAGTTTTTACACTTTATAGTTTTTCTGTGTGCCTGTCTTTCTGTTTCTAGGCATGGGCAGAAGTGCATCAGCCTCAGAAAGGCTGAGTAGCCTGGGTCTTTTACTATCCATAACCAACATGGCAGTCTGCAAAACTAGACTCTCCCCTGCCTTCTCTGCCCGAGAGACTTGGTCAGTAGAGTAGGTATACTTAAGACTTGTGGCCACCAGATGAAGCTCCACACTAATGGTGTGTCTTTCTTCAAAGAAAGTTGGTGGCTGCAACTTCCCTTCCCAGTACCCCTGAGTTTCAAGGACTGATCCAAGACAGGCTTTGGTTTGCTTTTCCACATTAAGACAATCACAATTGTGGCTTTAAATAGCCAGTTCCTGGTCTTGTCTGTCCTGCCTGCCTGCTCAGGATTAGGACCCTCTTGTGCTCTATGGTTTTGGGTCTAAGTCCTTAGACTCCTGAACAGCCTGATTTTCAAATAGTTTGGCACTTGGCAGCTTCCAAGGACTGGTGGTGTTGCCACCAGACTACTTTCCCCCTATAGCATCTGAATTTCCTGTTGAAGAGTACAGTCCACTCAGTAGCACTTGTCATCCCAACACAATGTCTACAGAAGTGTTCAGAAATGAGTCCACAGTCTCCAAAGCTCTGTCTTCAACTACAGAATGACTTCAAACAACTGGACCAATAACGGGAGAACCCAGGTGTGAATTGTTGAAAAGTCTGCATATGTTAAAAGCTGTACCATGATTTTCATCCTGACCTCTTCTTGCTAGAAATACCTTTCAAATTCACAAGTGGCTGTACTCTGTATCAGCTGAAATTCTGGGTGGAAGCTTCAGGTGTATACCAGCCTGAAGTAAATTATATCAGTAAAGACGCTGGGTGACAAAGGTATGGGTAGTCAGGGAAAATTCACTGTCAAAGAGGCATATGTCTTTCTCACTGAGTGGGTACCTAGCAGGACGGGGAAAAAAGACAAACATTATAAAGCCTGAATCAGAAAGTCATCACTGAGTATTGCATTTAATGATAAAAACAGTAGGGATCAATCCCTTGTTCCCCACTTCATAGAAAGCCTTATCCAAAGGAGTCAATGAAGAGCCCATTTTGCATTAAGCCCTGGGTATGCTGCAGGAAAACAGTGTTTCCTGCCTGCCAGTGACTCTGATTTCAAATGGCCAACTGCTTACCCATCTGCATCCCCATCCCACAGAGAACTGTACCCAAGGTTTGCCTCTACCATCCACTCTTATGAAGTTATTACAAGAAGTTTGGTTGCTTCATTTTTCAAAATGTGGTTACTATGAAAAGTCATCTTTATTTCTGGATCATCCTAGTTTTTTTTAAAAGAAAAACCCTGGAAACTGCTGCTGAGCTGATGAGAGATTTAGTGCTGTTAAATTCACCTCCCACCTGGGTGTTCCTACAGAGTGCCCATGCCTCAGGTGGGGATGTAAGTCTGCACTGCTCTGGGCCATGCTTCATCCTGCAGTGAAAGAGGCAGGCATGTGTCATCTCTAGGCAGTGCTGGACTTTACCAAAGCCTCTCAGTTTGGATGTGACCAAAGAATATCCCTGATCAGCTTCTGTGACTTGCACATGTTGGGGTGAGAGTAATTTCTTAAATATAATATTGTTTTTCAGCATCCTCTGTCAAGTGGTTTATTTTTCAAATTTTCTTTTCTGCAGGCCCACACGTCTTGACTATTGCTGTCTTTACACTCACAGGAATTGTGATTCTGGTTCTGATCATCTCTCTGCTGATTCTGAGGTACCAATCCCTTTGGCCTTCTGTTTGTCCTTGAACAGTTCTCTTCCTAGGGCAATGCCTTTGATGTCTCCTTGAAGAACCATTCATTAGCTTACCTTACATACCCAGGTGTTTGCCCTCAGTGTGAACTCTAGTGTATGCCAAATAGTGTTTGCATCCATAGTGGTGTTATGTCAGGTTAATAATCAAGGGAGAAGATGCAGCAAGGCTCAGAGTTTTTGTATCTGCTAAAAAGTTCTGATTCCTGTACGTACACAGAAACACAGGTCTCGGACAAATCTTCAGACTTTTTCCACTTCACTGCCCATCTTTAGCTTACTCGGGGTTCACTTATGTTTCTTTAACCTGTTGGTGACATAAAAGTTCAATCTAGAAGCAGGTATTTGTCTTGAGTCACTGCAGGAGTCAAAACACCATGAGGTTTTTTTTTTGTGTTTTCATTGCATGGATCCGTCCTATCTTTCAGTTTCCTCCAACTCAGTCCAACTCCTTGCATACTGACTTTTCTAACAGCCAGAATTTCATGCATATAACACAGTTCAGCTTTATCATGATAGAAAAAGCAGAAAAAGAAATCAATGATGTCTCCTTTTGCTGGAAGAAATGCCACCACATTTCCAAAGTGTATGGTTTCGTATTTTAAAAAATGGTCTTACCTGTGCATCTGTTTTCAGTAGATCAGCATCCCTCTTTGCTATATATCAGAGAACTTCAGAAAAAGTAAGAAAATAAGGTCTTAGGAAAACTTGATTAGGAACAGATACTATTCAGACTCTCCTATTTTGAGTGGACCAACCTGCCTTGCTAACTAAAGCTTATCACGAGGAAAAAAATCAAAGATGAAGGTATACGATTCTTATACATCCAGTTACTTGTACTCATTTCTTGTACTCATTGCAACATCAAAGCACTAACATATAAACAGACAGGTAAAATTTGTAATGGTTATGAAAATTGATTAAAATTTGTCTGGAGACAGTATGGACTTGTTGTAAAAGGTTCTCTACTCTTCCATATTTGCAGATGCATAAAATCGGAAGATTCTGTTTAGATGTTTAGAATATTATTGCATACATATCACTGCAATATTCCCAAGCAAATAAGAGATTCCTGAGGATTTTTTAGAATAAAGCTTGCCCTTTTAGTGTTGAAATAATAACAAATTTCTCAACTATAATTACTACCGAAGATTGTCTCCTGACAAGCAAAGGAGAAGAGACACTCAGCTATGGAAATGAACAAAATGCCTCATTATTCCTTCTTTATCTCCCAAGTTTCTAGGACACTTGAACTATCCACAACTCCCTGTGTAGTTCTAACTGCTAAGTAAAAAGGCAAAGTCCTAAGAAATACATATGAGACCTAGTAGATTTTAATTCAACTTGGTATGTACTTTATCACCAGCTGATACCAGTTTGAATTGCAGGGCATCCTGGTGATACAACACAGCTTACAAGATTGAACTAAGAAAAATAGTTCTTAGCACAGTTATTGGACTTTCGTTTCTTATACATATGTACATTAAAATACATTGGAAAAGGGAACATTTAAGTTATTAGTGAAGTGCATGGGTTCCCCTGTTTGGAGCATTTGCCAGCAGTCATCAGTGTGTTAGGATTCTCCTGCAGTCTCTCCAGTCAGTCCTGTGGATTTTTTTTTAATAGAGGAAGGATTTGCACAAGTAAGAGGGTAATTTGATGAGTACTAGTCATCTTGCAGCTTTTCTCTAAGAGAAGACAGTGTCTGCTCTGAAGTTCTGCAAGGGAGACAGCAGTTTCGTTCTCGCCATTCCAAGGGCTCTTCCCTCACTTTTACTGAATACAAGGGACACCCACAAAAAGGTATCTTATCTCAACACTGTTGTTACCTCCTGTTCTGGCATAGTATTCATACCAGTTCTTACCATCCAATGTTGATAAGAGGACTTCCTTTAACTTGCATTTGTTTGTGGGACCTCCCTTCAGAATACATTCAATAACATGGAGGAGAAAACTGCATAAAATCCAGATGGCCCTTTGTGCTTTAAATTGTTCCCACTTCCCTTGAGACTCTGGCAACTGCCTAGCAGTTGTTCTGCTAAATCTGTTCTGTTCTTCTGCTAAGTCTATGGAATTGAATGAGCATTTAGGCTTTCCCAAAGCTATGGGAATTAGAGCAGCCTCAAACTGGAAAACTGTACGAGAGCCACAGGGCTTGTGCTCAAGCCTTGCCAGCCTGACACCCCATTCTTGTGTTATAGTGACACTAGAAGATTCCCAGTCCTAATCTCCTGTTGTAGGTTTCAGTTCACTGGGAGGATATTCTGAATGAGTTCACTCGTTTTGCAGGAAGTACAGGAGAGATAATAAGCGTCGGTGGAAGAAATGGTCCCATATACCGCCTGAGGAAATCTTGCCTCTGGAGACCAGTGAGACAAGTCAAGTTAGTTTGAAGGTAGGAGAAGCACGATACCAAAAGCTGGGTCTTGGATTGTGTCTTCTGAAGACCATTGATGCTGGGGTGCTGCCATGCTCTGACTACAATGCAGGCTATGGCCCTGGTAGAACTAGGATCTGCTAAAATTATTTTTAAATTTTTTTTTTAGCCCTCACTTGCTGTATCGAAGAAAAAAGAGATTATTTCCCATCTATTACTCCCTAATAGAATCTAGTTTTTTCCCAGCAGTAAAGCTAATTTTGTGATGGGAGAATGGGCTGGGTATTGATTTCCAGTGTCTTCCTGTTACATATTATTTCCTTGCGTTTTATTCTGCCTCTGTAATGCCCAAGAGCATGAAAGCAGCATGTGGAGGCCCTGGCAGTTGCAGGAGTGGCATGGATGCCCCACACTTTCTGTGTGACATACAGTGGCCCTCTCTAGAGAGAGAGGCTTATGCTTCTCTGGGTGGCACACACTGACATTACTTATCTCTCTGGACCTGCCAAGTGGGGAGCAGGTGATAATTGCAAGTTAATTATTCTTCTTTGTTTTCAGATCGATGAAGATAAGAGACGTGACACCACGCAGAGGCTGCGCCAAGGCAAATATGACAAGAAGGTAACCTGACTGCAGTGTCTCCTCCTCTGGGAGGAGGTCGTTCCTCTCCAGAGACAATTCCACCTCTCCCGACTTTGCAAAATGTCTTGATCTTTTGGAAGGAATAAGCCATTTATTCCCTATCAGGTGCTTTGCATTTTTCTTACTGATGGGAGGCAAAATATTAGGCTTCATAAACCGCTAGCCTAGTCCAGAAGTGCAAAAGCAGAAACAGAGGGACCAGAAATCTGATACTTTTTGGTACCAAGGATATTAATGGATTAATGGAGGACTGGTGATTTACACGGCAATTCTTGTACATTCAGTAGAGCTATCTGCCTGACTGAGATATATTCATGTTGAGTTAATGTTTTCATCATTGACAGGTCTAAATAGTTCCTGTCTACCTGGTAAATCTTTTGAAGGAAATATAACTCTGTTACTTATTACCTGATTAACTGAAACTCCAACAGCAAAGCAAGTAGGCAAGTGTTTCTGAAGTATTTCTTTGTATGGACATTTCTTGGAAAAGAAGATGAACTGCCATTGTACTAAACCTATGAATTTTTTCCCCACTGTTATTTTTTCTCCAGGTGGTGATCCTAAAGGATCTCAAAAACAGCGATGGTAATTTCTCAGAGAAGCAAAAAATAGAACTGAACAAGGTAACTGTTGCACGTAGCAACTGGACACTGCAGGGTGGGATGGAGCCTATGAGTGAAATCATTGCTTTCCACTGTCAACTCCAACAGCCACATACATGCTTGTGCATGTTTGTGAGGTGGACAGATGAGTTCCTCAAAGGATACTCCTTGATGAACTTTCTCTTTGTGTATGTGATCTCATCATCAGTTCAGAGTCTGAATTGTATGCCAGTGAAGCTGAGGATGAATGAAGTAATTCATGCTCTGTCATATGGCCTTGCTAACTACATTTTTATAGCTGATGCTAAAAGGCAATGCACTCTTGCTCATATCATGCTAACTCATTAGTAGTGGAATGTTGTAGTTAAATCTTATTATTGAATGCAAAGTGAAGCTGTTTAAATATAAGTGACTCTCTTCTGACTTGTGCATACAGACTTCCAACATGAGAGATGAGTTTGGCTGCAGTACTGCATCTGTTTTGAATTAATAGTTTTCCTTTTTATACAACACAGCTATACTGTGAATTCAATAAGCTCTAAAAATATCTCAAAGTAAACTACAGTTGTCTATTATAAATGGACAAAGTCATAATATCATGCAGCATCATTAATTTTTTTATTACTTGCTCATTTACTGACTGATTCACAACATTCTGTCACTCATAATGGCTATTCTGGTCAACTGGGAGGTTTGAGTAGAGAGGCAATAATGGAGATTATAGTGGTCTCTGGAATTACTTTGCAGTATCCAACAGCAGCCACTTCTTATCTCCCTAATCCAGAAAGTTCTGGAATGACAAATGTCTTCAAGTACTTCACTCAGTGCCTTAGTTACACACTGGTTTAAAGGAAACTCATACATCTTATCGGGGCCTGTGATAAAAAGCCACGTCACACAAGTATCCTTGACCTGTGTTTCTGTACTAACAATTCTTGCTTTTAAAAATAGATGCAATGTTTCTGCTCTAGCTCCTACAGATTGATTATTACAACCTGACCAAGTTCTATGGCACTGTGAAGATGGACATGATGATCTTTGGGGTGATTGAGTACTGCGAAAGAGGTTCTCTGAGGGTAAAGAATTTTGCAGGTCTCCTTTCACCCTCAAATTTTCAAAATTCAAAGTAAGAAAAAAAATCCCTGGCTTGATGTCTCTGACCCTCATGCAGCAGCCATGCACTGAGCAAGTGGTGGCAGGTTTCTTGCACTGAGTTTCCTCTCCACCTCTCGATTTTCTAACTTTCCCAGATGCTGCTGTGGCTGCCATCTGTTTGATGGTTCTCAGCAGCCAGAGGATAAGGTGAGGTGCAAGCAAGGAAAACTACAGGCAGAGCTCTGCCCAGGCAAGAGCAACAGCCAGTAACTGTATTGTGTCCCTTATTGGGAGCATATAGGTTATAACTTTTTCTTTAATTTCCAAGCTGTAGTTGTTGTCTCTGCTGATGCCCTTGTTGGACCCACAGTGCCTGCAGAGTGTGAAAGGATAGAGAAAAGAATATATTCTGTATTAATAAGGGACAAACAGCTTGAGGCTGGAATATGCTGTGCTGTAAGTGTCAACAGCCTTTCATTTCTGTTTATGAAAAATAATAGTAAATTGACGCCTGGCAAGAGTTACGGCAAGACTTACAGTTTATTACTACTAATATTATTACAGTGCTAATCATGAAGTAATGGTGGCATCAGCTCTTCTGCAGGCACACATTGTCTCCGCTTCTGAGTTCCCACAAAGACCCTGATCAGTAGCAGTGGCCTCTGGAACAAACTCGCACCAAGGCAGCAAAACAACAGCTCTATCTCTAGTTCTTTTCTTGTGACCTGTCATACTCATGGAGATTTACTTTTAGCAATGGAAATCATAGCGACTGGATGAATTGTAAATGATTGGCACCTTAAGATAAAGGAACAGTCTACTTTGAACTTATAAGGCCATGAGAAAATTGGTAGGAAATGGAGTGTAAGCACAAAGCACAGAAATTCCTTTCCCTTCCTCTTGCACAGCTTGCCCATTTCTGTCTCAGCTATTTAGCTTTATTAAAGACTCAGCTTTGAAAGCAAATTCACTATTTACCTTTAATTACACAAAAACCACTTTCCTGGAGTCCTCAGTTTTCTAGTTCTGTGTACACCTAAAATATATTTCGTAGTCCCTGTTTTTGCAGAGTAAACTCCTGCTCCAGTGCACACACTCCCTATAAAAAATGAAGAGCTACTTCTTTCAGTCGCTGGTTGAAAGGCTGTGTGTGATTCAGAAACTCATATCCTACCTTCTCCTTTTTTCCCTGATGTAGTTTAGAACCACTCTTTTCTTCTCTTCACAGGATGTTTTAAATGATAAAATCTCTTACCCTGACGGCACATTCATGGACTGGGAATTTAAAATCTCTGTCATGTACGATATTGCCAAGGTAAGCAGGCTGCTGACACTGCAATGTTAATCGACATGTCCTGTCTTGCAAAATGGATGCTCTGCAGAAGGGAAGCTCTCGGGCTCTTCTCCTTTCCTTGCTAGACGATGTATGCCTTTCCTCTCTTTCCTCCCCCGGGGATAGGTGCATGAGGGAGGCAGAAGGAGCCAGAGGCTCTCAAAATGAAGGAGGAAGTGGCTTTGGACTATTTATAAGTAAACAAATAAATTACACCCCAAAGATCAGAGGGTTACAATCTGTTGACCAGTGGCTCTGATTAGTAGGGCCTGTGGAGTGACAAGACCTTCAAACACACCATTCTCTGGCCTCAGGTAAAAAGGAAACCAGTTTTTTTTCAAAATGATGGAATTATTCCAATTTGTATCCAGAGACAGGATAAACTTTTTCTAAATAACCTCTTTATTTTGGATCCTGATTTTCTCACTCACTAGAGTGAGAAACTAGAAATGAGAGCTATCCGTTTCAGGCAGTTAGACAGGGAAGAAATTTGTCCTGTACAGAAACCAAGACTGGTTTTCAGTAGCTTTTAACAGATCTTTACATTTTAGGTCCTTATGGTAGGAGGACTCAATATGAACGGTAAAGGAAATTCTGTTCTACATTAGAGATTTGTATCTGTTTAGCTGGTAGTTAAGAAACCTTTATAATTCACAGGTATAATAACCCATCATACCTCTGCAGGTAATGTAGAGAACTACCTCTGCCTTTTTGCTAGTGCTCCACTGCTCTCCTCTTTCTATTGCTGGTTTGCAGTTGGACATTCCTCCCATTTTCCTACGTGCATCAGTTCAGATTTGGGCTCCAGGATGAGTGATTCCACTGTGTCTGTTCTAAACAGATATTGAAAATCTTGCTCTTTATTAAAGCCTCCTTAATCTAAATTGTCACAGTTTGTTGGCCTTGTTAATGACTTTCAAGTTTAGTTAAAGTTCAGCATTAAGTTTAACTTTAAATAGCAGCAGTGGAGTTTCTCTTCCTCCTTACAGTGTATCAAAAAACATGGTATTTTTTAAACCCTTTGCATTTTTCCTTCAGATGTTTCCTAAGAAAACAGGGATTAGTACTGGCTCTGTTTACAAGAAAGAGAAATCTCAGTCCCTCTGAAGGGAGTGACCAAATGCCCAGTGACGGCACTGGGACCAGAACTTCACAACCAGTCGTTCACTGCACCATTGGTAATGGGGAGGGGACATGGAGTCTGAAGATGGGTGGCACACTGCATCTGTTCTGTGGAATGACTCCTGAGCATTAACAGTCATGTTAGTAGAGATGGCACACGGAATCTTCCTGAAAGCTTGTATGTAGCTAGGAATATCAGGAAACTGTCAGCCTCTCTTATTCCTTAACCTGGTGCTGTGGTGGAGTGTCTGTGACCCAGACATTTCCATGAACTTCTTGCTTTATATAAGTCACTTCATAGCCCTTCAGCTACAGTTCCTCTCATCCCAGCATCTGCCCTTTTCAAGCCCAGCCCCAGTTCTCCAGGCTGTTAAAAACCCTATGACCAGCTTCTGCAGTTCCTTTGCCTCCCTTTTGATATGTCGCTCCTTCTCCACGCTACCACCTTCCTACATTCCACTTTTACCATTACTCAAACAGTCCTCGTACTCTCCTACTCTTCATCTGGCACAGAAGCTACTGCATCAGTGGTTTTGATTAGAGGAGGTTGTATCATTCCTGTTCCCTGGTACAGCTAGCCAAACAGTTACTATTCCTAGAGCATCCCCTAGCCCACTAGAGAAGGTGGAAGGTGGGGTAGGCAAAGGGGAAGCCCTAAACCTGTTCCATTTATGTTCCCCACCCTGCCTTTTTTTTTCCTTTTTTTTTTTTTTTTTTTTTTTTCCTTTTCTGTCTTTTCTATCTCTAGGTCTGATGGCATCATCTGTATCTATATGGATTTGGTTACATATGACCAAAGAGCTCTGATGAAAGGTCTGCTAAGAAGAAATTGCAGTAATCAAGCATTGCAGTTATTAGTGTGTACACTGTTGTTGCAACACAACTTACTAAATAAGGGGCTGCTGCAGCATATTGTGCAAGGGATTGTAATATTCTTGCACTGTGTCAGGAAAAGGGTTCTCAGTCAGATCTAAAGTTCCAGAGCTTCAGAGAAGAGGTTACAAGGATGCCTCAAGGATTTAGGAGTACTGCACTGAAACTCATTATAAATTTTGAAAATCATATTGTGGGTTCTTAATAGGTTCTGTCTTTTCAGGTAGGTGCATAGGATAGTTGGAAGGAAAGAGGAAAATTTTATCAAGCACATCTGTAAGATTTCTGCCTCCAGAAATTGCTAACAAGAAAGCCCTGGTGCAGGGAAATAAAAATTACCTTTGCCTGTTATTTGATGCTGAAGCTGATTAGGAATTCTGCTGTAGCCATGGGTATATTTCCTGGCTGATGAAAGCAGGAGCTAGAAGAAGGCACAGCTGCAGGAAATAGGACCAAAAGCAGGCAAAACATCCTGGATAGCGTCATTAGGGCTGCATGATAAAGGCTGCTTAATCAAGAAATATGTTCCCTGGATATAGCATGCACACGGTTTCTGTAAATTTAGGCTTGGTCTAGATAGGTCCAGGATAACCAGTCCAACAACATTCTCCAGGGATTGCATCTCTTGCAGGCTGCTTCTGTCTCAGACATACATCTACTGTGCCCAAAACTCAGCTCATGTCTCAGTGATCTCTTGTAACATTTGTTAGTCTGTTCCCAAACTGTCCTGGGGTACTAAAGGAGAGAAAACCTAGCATATCATACAGTGTATTCATGACCATGTGAGCTATGTAACCCTGATTAAAGTCTATCTACCAGTTATCATACAAGAGGATAAGCTATACATGTAGGAGTCTAAACGGAAGACCATTCAGAGAAGAAGCCAAACAGATATGATGTACCTGTTCTGACTTCCACAAAATATAGATTGTGCTTCATATACTGAGCTACAGAAAAGAGGACTATAGGAAGAAAACCAACCAGCAGCAGACTATTAGTAGGTGTGAGCTTACATAGTTCAGAAGAGAGAGATGAAACAGAATAAATAATAAGAGGGTACAAATTAGCATACCTACTCCGTTCTTCAGTTTACGCCCACTTACTAATTCTTTTCCTGCTATGGCTCAGTGCTGGCCCCTTTTCTTGTATCACACTGCGTTTGAGTGTCTTAGACTAAATGAGTTAAATTCAGAGGTAATGAGCAAAAAGGGGAAAACTGCACACCTTTGTACACCTGTGTGTGTTGTAAGTCAAGAGTATGAATCTAAGGACATACAGCTGAAACTGCATTGCCCAGTCCTCATGGTGCCCACTTCTGAGTTTAGCTCATGGATAGCTGATACGTACGGTCTTGATGATCTTGGAGGTCTCTTCCAACCAAGGCTATTCTGTGATTCTGTGACTAGTACAGAGAAAACCATAATCAGTCAGGTCAGAAGAGACCTTAATGATTGTCTAATCTGATCCCCTGCCTTACATAAGACTTAGTACATCATCTAACACTCTTTGAATTGACCCCTCTTTAGCCTTCTGCTTTGCAGAAGAGGACCTGCTGCAGTGTTTCTGAATGAAGTCTCTGGTGTATGGTACTCTTCAAAGATGATACAGACATAAAGAGCAATTCCTCTCATACCTATGGTGTCCACGGGATAAACATGTAGTTGGAAGCACTTTTTGTGTGACATTCCAACAAATCTGTACTAAATTTACCAAAAAAAGCATTTATTGCAAGTGAAATCAAAACTTCTGTGTGAGAAAATAAATTTTCCTAATTGCTTAATTATATTCTAATCTCATCAAAACCCAAGATGCTATGTCAGACTTCTGTTAACTAAGAGGAAGGATGGTCTTCCATGACATGATCCTTCTAATGATCTGTCTCCTCATTTCTTAACACTGATTATTCCTGTCATCTTGGAAAGACTCCTCTGTAAAATAACACTTGTTTCCCTCCATAACAGGAAATTGTGATTTATGCATATCCATTGCTGATGAAGGCCATTTAATTACTTGGACAGATATTATGCTACACTTCACATTCTTGTTGAGTCTGGTAACAGCTGAGAGTCTCACACTTAGTCTTGTTTTCTTCCTCTTTTATTATTAACCACAGGGGATGTCTTACCTTCACTCAAGCAAAACTGAAGTCCATGGTCGACTCAAATCCACAAACTGTGTAGTTGACAATCGCATGGTAGTGAAGATCACTGATTTTGGCTGTAATTCAATTCTGCCTCCAAGGAAAGGTAAAAACAGCACCCAGTTGGAGACTCCTTCATGGTCTCCAACCCAACAGAATTTTCTTATATTCATAGTCCAGTAGGGCCTAATTCCATCTTATACACAGTACAAAACATACAATATGATTTTGTTTCATGTAGCAGACATCATACAAATGATATCGGAACACAGTGTCTTAAAACAATGAAAGAAAATTTTTAGAGAAAGAAATTAGTAGGTGAATGTGAGAAGGAAAGGAAAGATGAATTTTCAACTTATAGTTTAGAAAACAGATTTCACATGCGGCTGAGATGCAAGGAACATTTTCAGCATCCAAGGCTTTTATGCAAACAGCTGTAGTTAGTAGTAATGCTGAACTTGTGTGAATTAAAAAAAGACCTTAAGTACCACATGATCTTGTCATTGATCAGACACACGTGTGCCACAGTGCTCTGTGATTTAACTTAAACATTAACACTCATGACACTGATCATCCTTAAAAAAATACATAAAGATATGCAATGATAACCTCAATGTTTTTCAATCCTTAGGCAGAAATCTAACAATATGCGTTCAATCAGATTGGAATAATTATAACAGCTTTTTTTTTACATTTTGTATTCATCTCATATTCATAGGACATTTCTGTAAAACAGAGCACTCCTTTGTACTTATCTTTTCCTTCTTAGTTGACCTTGAGTGAAAAGATGAACCCATCTGAAATTGTAATCTGAATCATAGAATAATTATGGTTGGAAGGGACCTCCAGGGTCATTAAGTCCAACCTTTATCCCATCATATTCCTAACCATTAGACCACTAGACCATGGCCTTAAGTGCCTCATCAACCTGTTTGTTGAACACCCCCAGGGATGGTGACTCCACCACCTCCCTGGGCAGCCTGTTCCAATGTCTAACCACCCTCTCAGTAAAGAACTTCTTCCTAATATCCAACCTAAACTTCCCCTGACGCAACTTGAGGCCATTTCCTCTCGTCCTATCATTAGAAATTTGGGAGAAGAGACCAACACCAGCCTCACTACAACCTCCTTTTAGGTAGTTGTAGAGGGCAATGAGGTCTCCTCTCAGTATCCTTTTCTCCAACCTAAACAACCCCAGTTCCTTCAGCCGGTCTTCATAAGGCCTGTTTTCCAGACCTCTCACCAGCCTCGTTGCCCTTCTCTGGACTTGCTCCAGCACCTCAATGTCCTTCCCATACTGTGGTGCCCAGAACTGGACACAGTACTCAAGGTGTGGTCTCACGAGTGCCGAGTACAGGGGCACAATCACCTCCCTACTCCTGCTGGTCACACCATTTCTGATACAGGCCAGGATGCCGTTGGCCTTCTTGGCCACCTGGGCACACCGCTGGCTCGTGTTCAGTCGTGTTCAGTTCTGTCAACCAACACCCCCAGGTCCTTTTCCACCAGGCAGCTTTCCAGCCACTCTTCCCCAAGCCTGTAGCGCTGCACGGGGTTGTTGTGGCCGAAGTGCATGACCTGGCACTTACCCTTGTTAAACCTCATACAATTAGCCTCAGCCCATCGCTCCAGCCTGTCCAAATCCCGCTGCAGAGCCTCCCTACCCTCAGGCAGATCGACACTCCCACTCAATTTTGTGTCATCTGCAAATTTACTGAGGGTGCATTCGATCCCCTCATCCAGGTCATTGATAAAGATATTAAACAAGACTGGCCCCAAAAACGAGCCTTGAGGGACACCGCTTGTGACCGGTCTCTGTCTGGATTTAACTCCATTCACCACAACTCTCTGGGCTCGGCCATCCAGCCAGTTTTTAACCCAGCGAAGAGTCCACCTGTCTAAGCCATGAGCCGCCAGCTTCTCCAGCAGAATGCTGTGGGAAACAGTGTCAAATGCTTTACTGAAGTCCAGGTAGACAACATCCACCGCTTTCCCCTCATCCACTAGGTGGGTCACCTGATCATAGAAGGAGATCAAGTTGGTTAAACAGGACTTGCCCTTTGTGGACCCATGCTGGCTGGACCTGATCCCCCCGTTGTCCTGCACTTGCTGCGTGATCTCCCCCAACATGAACCATTCCATAATCTGTACAGTAGAGCCTGGGGTATAATAAGCACAGCACTGTGCCATAACTGTAGTATATGAACTGAGAAGAAACTATGGTTGCAGCTGGGTTGAGAGACAATTTTTACATTCAGAGACAAACCTGCTCAAAAGTAGCAATGAGAACATTAAAAAGGAGTAAGAAAAGTGCACAGCATATAAATGCTGTATTCATTCTTAATTTTATAAATTTCATATTTAATTTTATATTATGATTACATTGTATTTTCTTTCATAAGATAAATGCCTTGACAAGCAGCCTCAAACTTTCTGGCTACTAGATTTCTTTCCTTGAAGAAAACTCACTATTTCACAAGGGATCTACAGACGCATTGTGGCTTGACGTTTCAGCCTGATATCATAACACTGTCTTCAGGGTCACTGTGTTCAGTCCACTGTTATGATATATCACCAGTGTGTCATAAAAAACTGTCATACTATGGCAGCATTCTGGTTGTGAGGTACAACAACTGAAAACTACTACATCAGAGGTTTATCTAATCTGTACTGATGTCATCTTATTAAGAAAAAAGCTAGGAAATAAAAACCATCAGTGGGCTCTGAGTTTGACATGGAAAGAACGAAAGGAAATATCACTATAGCAACTGGATGCTCTGAGAAGGATCACTTTTACAATTACTTCTCTCCCTCCCCCTGTACCTCATCCCCTGTTCTCATCTGGATCTTCAGACCTGTGGACAGCTCCTGAGCATCTCCGTGACGCTGATGTATCTCAGAAGGGTGATGTGTACAGCTATGGGATCATTGCCCAGGAAATTATTCTACGCAGGGAGACCTTCTACACCAGACACTGCCAGGACAGCAAAGGTAAATCCACAAATTTATCCTCCACTGCAGCCTTCTGGGATGATGTAGTTGTAACTGGCCTATTCTCCATGTTTTGTGAAAGCCACTGTCTCTGATAGCTGCTTGAACTGCTGCTTTTTTTCACTGTGTGATGAATGAAGAGCCTGTTTGAAGGATCTCACTGTAGGGGCAAATGTCCTTATTCTTCCTGTAAATAAAGTTTGCACTGAGTTTTCTTGCCCTTTCTCCTTCCTCCTCACCTTGGCCACAGCATTACAGAAGTTAACGTTGTACTATGTTGTCCAGACTTACTGTAACATTTAAAGACCACAAAGGTTTTTCTATTATGAATTGTGCACAACATATAATAATACCCTCATATTATGCATTGTAAATCAGCAGTGTCAACACAGAACAACAAAAACTCAGCAGCATGACACAAGAACAGTAGGCATTTAAAAACAGGCAATTCGAAGTTTTTTCAAGCCTGTCAAAATTAACTTCAGTCATTTGACTTCTGTCAGAAAAACCATCTCCTCCTGTAGTGCATCCATTAAACCCCATTTTGTGTATTTTGTGACATTGTTTTTGTGTGGCTAGGAGCCCAGTCAATCCCAGTTCCCAGAATCCAGGCATTATTTATTATATATTAGAACTGACATAAAAGCATGTGTGGGTTTGGGATCTTCCTAGTGACAGTTACCAACAACAAGTTTAGACATTGCCTTTACCTCTGAGTCATTCTGATAGATTCAACTCCCATTTGTTAAAACATCTAGAGCAGCTGGACAGCCTAATAGCTCTTTTCCTGAGCTACACTTGAGAGTAAGTTCTGGGGCACATTCATCATCCTATATTATCACAAATCTGTGTTCATATTTGGAGAAACACAGTATTTCACATCATCAACTCCAATATAAATGTAGACCTAAAAGAGTTTAGAAATGCCTGTTCCCCTTCAAGCAAACTCATCAGGACTCCATGCTTAAGATAAGGTAGAGAAAATAAAAGTTTTTCTATTCCTTTTTCATGGGAAGAGGCAGGCACAATCCTCATGAATTCAAAGGTTTTAAAAATATCACCAAAATAGATGGAGAAAAGAAAGAGCAATGCTCTTCCTTTCTCATTTTGACTTGCAAAGCAAATCCATAGCAAACTACATTATTTTAACTGTTTGTTAATCAGTTACAGTCTTTTTGTGTTACGTTAATAGTTATTAAGTTAGCCTCAGACACAGCATTTCTGGGCTTTTCTGAGATGTGGTCGCATCCTCACTGCTCTGTGTTTGACCCTGGATGTCATAGTCACAGTCTGGTTCCTTGTTTTAGCTTTGACTTGTTTCTTAACACTGCATTTTGTCATTTTAGAAAGACTGCGCCTTTACAAATAGCATTAGGTTAATCCATCCAACGGCAAGATTTTTTAGCACCTCTAGGTGCTGCTGCTGGAGGTGGTCACACACTTCAGCATGTTTAGTAAGACAGCAATAAACTTACTTAGTGGGCCTGAAGCCTGTTTGGTAAGTCTGGAATCAGTGGAACTTAAAAAAAAAATATGCTTTGTAAACTTCAGTTGAAATTTTAAGTTTTCCATTCAGTGACGAGATTCTTTTCTCCCCACGGCTTTTCCCTTAAAAGCATTAGTAGATGGCTAAGATATATATTCCTGATCTAATGGCTTCTGGTATTATTCTTGATTTTTGATTATGCAATTTGAGTCAATGTGTTCAGCCTAGTTTCAGCAGTTCATCAAATTTCATGTAACAGAAAGGAATGAGTGTTATTATATATTGCTGAAGTGGGTCCTCATTTAAATGTCTGGATTCATTCATTAATCATGATGAGGTAACAACAGGGCAGACCATACTTATTCAGACACCTTTGGATTTTGTTTATGGCATCATCTTTGGAAGAGAGTAGCTCAAACTTGTGGTGACCATTAATTTACAAATAGCTGAGATAAAAAGAGGGAAAAGAATACCAAATCAGAGACAATGGTAAAAGCAAAGAAATGTACCTGTTGCACGTGATATTCATTTGGTTTTTAAGTCTCCAGCAGAAAGTCTTGTAATGTCTAGGCTATCAGAATTTAATCTCTGCATGTTAGAAGACATGATTATGATATTTCAGGACAACTGATATAATCGTTTTTCCAGGAGCAGCAAGGACTGTGTTCAGATTTTAAAAGAGTTGTTTAAAAAACCTTATACCTAGCCTCCATCCACCAGCTTAGGAAAATTAAACTCAACTTCCAGGTACTTAGTGAGCCAATTTTCTCAACCTGCCAATATGTATCAATCAACTTAACATACAATAATATTGCTACTAATAAGAGAAAAGAAATCCCACAATGATGATGGGCATACAGAACTGGATTTCTAATGTATAGCAGTAACTAGGTCACAGTCCTCTTCACTGACTTCTCTGTGAAGCAGCTGTTAGGCCAGCTGGTTGCTCCACTCTTCTGCAGAAACACCCAATTCGCTGCTCAAGACTGTGAAATCTTGTCACGTACCAACGCTCAATTCTTAAGCTGCCTCTTTGTTCCACTACTTTCTGCCACTGGCTAATTGCAGTGTTACTAATAGTTGCTGTTACTTTTGCTCTAGGGTGTGTGCGCAGCGTGGAAATCCAACACATTCCTCCTGCATACATGAGACTTAAAAAGACTCTTTTGTCTCTTAGCCCACAGAAGACTTCTTAGCAGTCTCTCCACTCCATAGCATTTGGGAGATTCAAGTCTCCTGCTCCTTCTCTAGTCTGTAATTTCTGTACAGCAAAGCTGGAAGCTACTGCATCTTTTTAGGGTGAACATGCACACTGGGCATGTTTAGGCATCCCTAGATGCTCTACACTTGCACATACCATCACGATTACAAACCCTCCTCATCTCATTATATGCTTCCTTCAGTAAAATTGTCTTCCAAATATAAACAGACATTATTAATAAATGTTTCATGCTTGTTCATGGACCCCTTTCAGTCTCCTCTTCTCTCCCCCAGAGGAAAAAAATGCTTCTCTAACTTCCTCCCCCTGGAACTCTTGAGGTCTGGAGGAAAAGGACAAGATATTTTTGCTTTAGCTCTCACTTACTGTGCTTAAATCAAGTTGTGCAAATGCAGCCTGCATTCTGATATGTTCAGAATCCAAATAACTTTCATAGAACGGATTTCATGAATAAGAGTACGAAGGAGCTAACAAATGCAATGTTTTTAAACCATACACATTAATAGCCTAGTTTTAAGGAAGCCAAGCATTTGCAGGATGATTTGAACTGCTGTGATGAGAGTTGTATGTCTCCACACTTTTGATCAAGTTGCAATAGGCTTTTCACATTGTTTTTTACTATAGCTATACTTCATGCTGAGAGGCATAATAATAATGCCTAACGTTCATTTGGGAAGGTGCCATAACCATGTCTACCATGACCAATAAATACTTACGTACATTCCTATTCATTTTGCTTTCAGGGGCCTTCAAGCCAGCCTGTTTTGATCTTGTGCCATATATTTAGAAAAGCTCCAAAGTAGAAATTCACATCAAAATGAGGGAATTGTCTCCGTGGCTTCTATTTGTACAGTAACTTGTAACTTCATAGGATGCTATCCACATGGAATGTCCTTCTTATGTTTTTTTTTTTGTTTAAAACTTTGCATCTTCTTCCTGTGTTAGAGAAACTTTACAGAGTGGAGAGTGGCAAAGGAGTGAAGCCTTTCCGACCAGACCTGTCCTTGGAAACAGTGGGAGAAAGAGAGATGGAAGTAAGCTAATTATTAACTAAGCCATTTTCTGGGTGAAGGGTGGAAGTGCTGGCCAAACTAGAGCTCATGATCATGGGAGGATGAAAACTATGCACATTTTATGCCAAATGCCCTAACCTCATGGGAAAAAACAGTATTCTATAGTTGTTTCCAATGAAATGAAATACAACTCATGTAGATTATTTCACTGGAAAGAAATGGACGCTTATATGGTGCCTATCATCTTATCTTTAAGATAAGATAAATCACATCTCAAATATACCTCTCCACTGACTATACAGATCCTAAAACTTCTTGCTCAGGTGAAAATGTCTGTACTTTAGACATCCACATATTCACCAATGAACCTCTTTTTTTTTTTTTTGGTTGAATCACCAGTTTCAGAAAAATCCCAAACTCAGGATACTGGAAATATAATTACCACATATCAATATGGTATTGGTATCTCCATATCAATAACTGTACCTAGCACCAGGTGCAAAACTGGATCCATTTACTTGCCTTTCATAATGTATTGCAAATTCAAGTTAAGATCAGGTCACTAGTCACTACAGAGTTAAGTTTAAGATGCCTGCAATGAGTGTCCTAACCATAGATTCAAAACAGTTAGTCATACATTTTAATATGTTGTCGGTCAAGAGTAACCGGAAATTCCCTAATGAAATAGTGCTGTTTAGCACCATTATCCTTCAACATCCATTCCTCAGGTGAACTTTCCTTAATTTTTTGTTTGAAGGTGTATACACTAGTGAAGAGCTGCTGGGAGGAAGATCCAGAGAAAAGGCCTGACTTTAAGAAAATTGAGAGTACTCTGGCTAAAATATTCAGGTGAGCAGCAGGGACGCTGTTTTCTAAGATGCCCCAAACTCCTCCTAAATGTTAGAAGCTCATATTTTTAACTATGTAAGCTGATGTAATTATGATTCAGCCAGTGGAAAAATGGAGTGTCTTCACTTAGATCCTTTTATTCTTTGACAGAAAAGTAGGTGAGCAAGTATGTGTGTGTATATGAGTATCTATGCATGTATTAGCTGAGTGAGGGTAAGACAATCACCATACCTCAAATTGGTACATTGTGAAAGTAGCAAGCTGGATAATTAGAGATTTAAACCATTCAAGTAATTCACCCCCCTGTCAAGAGCTGCATAGCGACTCAGGTCATCTAAGTTTTGGGAAATGAATGTACATAAATGTTTGGAGGATGATTAGAAAGTTTGGATGAGCTGGGCTGTGCCATAAATGAGTTTGGATGGTCCCACATTAAGCTGACTAGTTGGGTTGTAACTCACCAGAAGTATTAATTACAGGGTTTTGTTGGTATAAATTTGTGGGATAATAAGGGCCATAGCTGGATCAGCCCTGTGGGGTTATACAGGCCTTTCACCTGGACAATGCTGCATTGTTTCCACAGAGTTTGGTCTGAATTAATTACTTCGATGTCCAAACAGTGAGCTTTTAATCACTTCTCTTGGGAAATTGCTCCCCAGTTTTTAAAGCTCTCCTCCTCAACAACCCCCAACAGTACTCGCATCATTTTACACTTTACATGGGCAGAAGGACAACTGCAGTGGGCATAACTGAATGTATTAGTTGAATAATCTTAATGCAGATGAATAGAAAGATGTCTTGGTTCAGCTGCTAAGCCTCCATCCTGCAAAAGTAAAGAGGTTGCCTCTTGCCACATGCAACACGGTGTTCTCCTCATGGGGTGTCTAAGATGGTGCATAAAGATTTGTTTAAAGTAAAAGTGGCTTTAAAGTCCAGTTGGGTACAATATTAATCCTACTCTTCCAGTCAGCCTGGCCCCATCTACTTTCAGACTGCTTTGGCAAGCGCAGGCTGCCCAGACAAACAGGGGTTATGAGTAGCTTATGTTACCACACTTCTGCTTCCAGAAGTTAGTAGGCTGGAGTCTGCAGGATCTTGTGAGCAAAATTAGCCCAGGGTCTGCTAATTGTTCCATTCAATTGTTCTGTTTTCTACATAGGCCCCAAATTGTCTTAATCCTTCTGGATGAAGTCCTCATCTAAACGTTATATGCAATTTTCTACCTACTATCTTTAACTTCCTCTCAGGATTTGAGCTTGTCAGTTACCTTTTACAAATGAATGTTCATGGATTACCCAAGGTAACCTGGAGTTGACAATATCAGCAGGGCTATGTCATTTAAGGGTGGTTTAAGAATTAACAGCTCCAAGTGAGAAGCGTGGATCACAGACTTTCAACTAATGTACATAAACCCTCCAAGCAAGAAAAAGAATGATGCACTTGAGGCTCTTTGCACTCTAACTACATGGAAGTCAAACACTGGAGAAATTTTCCATAGCTCCTTTTTTGCTCCTTTTTTTCCTTTTTTTTTGCCTCTCTCAACAATATACTTCCACTAACCTTTCTTGTTGCCTCCTCTGTATTTCTGGTATTTGCAGTAACTACCATGGCCAGACCAATGAAAGCTATATGGATACCCTGATTAGGCGTCTGCAGCTGTATTCCCGGAACCTGGAGCACCTGGTAGAGGAAAGGACAGAGCTGTACAAAGCAGAGCGAGACAGAGCAGACAGACTTAATTTCATGTTACTTCCAAGGTAACTGGCCAGGAGGATTTTCATCAGCATTTTATTTACATATATCAGCTGATTCTTGGAGAGTGAGGGATGGGATTAATATTAATCTTCTCCTCTAATCTGATCCTGCTAGAGAGGAAAGAAGAAGAAGCTGACCCAGAGGTCTCCACTCTATGGTGGAGCTTCATGTCAAGATGGTACTGGGATCTGTTATCTTCCTTAATGTCTCTTCATGCATAGGATCCCCCTTTCCAGCACAAACTTCTTTTTCACTGCCTTCCTGGGAACACGTAGATCTACAGCGATCCCACATCACAGAGCTCTGTTCTGCTTCAGCACCTTGCTAGGCAGGGGTGTCTCCACCTGGAGAGCAGAAGTGCAGTCCACCTTCAGGCTGAGGTTTAACAATGTAAAAGAGGGGCTGGGGTGGCCTGGGCCAGACTAGGTTAGATGGATGCTTCAGAGTATGGTATAGGACAAGTATTATTGATATTATAATATTAGTAATACCAGTAATTTTGGTATTGCATACATTTGGAATAGTAGAACTCTCCCAATATGTCATTATTTAGATTCAAGTGTATTTAAGTAGCCAGGGTATTGATTTTATGACTCATCTTAAAAAAAAAGAAGTGTCTGTTTAGTACAGTTTTGATAAAAATCTGAAATGATATCTGGCTGTGTAGACCATACAACAAGGAGTCCATGTTTCCTTCCGCTCTTTGTTGTTCCTAGCACTCTATTATTGTCCCATTGTAGATGGAACACAGCATTGTGCAACACCTATAATTTTCTGGGTCTTTTTCAGTTATTATTTTCTAGTATCTCCACTAGAAACAGGTATTTTAATGGATTTAGGAATGCAAGAAAATGAAGGTCCCTCTGAATAGATGTTGACTGTCAAGGTATTGAATTTTTATTCCGTAAAATTATCAGACTATGATATCTCATCTGAAATCAGGATAAGATGATGTAATTATCAGGACGAAACTACTTCTGTGCTAGGGAAACAGAAAAATATGTCTATTCTCACTTTTTGTGTGGGTAGAATGTAGGTCTACATGACATAAGTTTCAGAATTTCATTTTTAAATTTGACTCAGTATCCCTATTTCTGACCTTAGTTAAGAAGCTCAGTTTCCTCTGCCTCAGTTTCCTCATGGCTATTAACACACTTGGATTTTGTAAGGCTGTAGTGAATTAATTAACATTAGTATGTGCTTTGAGGTCCCTGGCTGAAAGGCATTAAGGACATCTGAAATGTGATTATGGTGGCAGTTTTCAGCAAACTATTTGATGTTTCCTACACAGAAAGCAATGATGTGGTTGGGTTGCATGAAAAAATACCTTTAATATTAAACACAGACTACTCATCTGTCTTCCTGCCTTCTCTATTTCCACAGGCCAGTAGTAAAGTCTTTGAAAGAGACTGGCCTGGTAGAGCCAGAGCTATTTGAAGAAGTCACTATCTACTTCAGTGACATTGTTGGCTTCACCACACTCTGCAAATACAGCACCCCTATGGAGGTGGTAGATATGCTGAATGATATCTACAAGAACTTTGACCACATTCTTGACCATCATGATGTTTACAAGGTGATTAGCTCTGCACTTTTGCTCAGTTAACAACCAGGGGACACACATATCAAATTGAATAATGTGGTGGTTTTGGGAATCTGCCTTCTAAGCTAAAACAAAACAGAGAAAAACAGGCCAAGATTACCACATTTCAGTATGCTTTCAGTGTGCCTGCTTATACCAAATTTTCTATACTAGGTGGTCACAGATTCATTAACGGGATTGCTGGGTACACTTATAAACACTCATATACCAAAAAGATGTCAGCTACCTTAAACTAATCAATCCTGCTGTCCAGGGAAGAAATGTTTAATCATGAATGAGAGGATCTTACAAAACCTTTCTGCTTTTAACTAAATATGTATTTTGCTATATCTGCAGGTAGTGAGTTCTACTTTTGTTTCCACAGGTGGAGACCATTGGTGATGCTTACATGGTGGTGAGTGGTTTACCAAAGAGGAATGGCAACCGGCATGCAGTAGACATCTCCATGATGGCTCTGGACATCCTCAGCTTCATGGGATCTTTTGAACTGAGACATCTGCCGGGTCTGCCTGTTTGGATTCGCATTGGAATTCACTCTGGTACACAGTAGTGATACATGAACAATGACAATGTTGTTGCCTTGTTTTTGAACAGAATAGACATCCATAGAAGATCTGGTAGTCCATCATACACAACTGTACTCCTCATGAAGAAACAGGTTGAAAACAATGTACCTGGAGGAAGAGCAACAGAAGTAAATAAGCCACTGGTTTGCTCCCCCGTAGTGAAATAGCCCATACTCACTCATTCGTAGCTTAAGTGAGTAGCTAGGAAGAGTAACTGTCATTCTTCCTGGCATGACTAAGCCAGTTGTATCAAATACGCCTTTGCAGATTGCTCCTTTCTGACCAAAGTGGAGATCAGCTATCGCCAGATATGCCACAAAATGCATTTTACGCTTTTGGAGCCAAAAGTTCTGACAAGTCTATGTGGAAATTCATGTTTTAATTAATCCATAAAAATATTTTTTCTCAAAGGGGAACTGCAGATAGCTCAAGCAGATAGCTCCCAAGTACTCTGGGAAACGTTATCTTTTCATTTTTGTTAGTTTCAACAACCACTGGAACACCAGCTGCCAGGGGAGGAACATCAGTGAAAGTGACTGAGGCACTGGGAAACCCTTTGATGCACCACTATGCGCCCCTCCATAATGAAGCTTAGTTTCTTTTCCTCTTGCTTCCAAAACTGACAGTTAGTAACTGCACTTTTTTCTGCACAACAATTGTGTTTAAATACAATTAACACTGTGCAGCTGTGTCCTTTTTATGTTTTTATTGGATTATGCAAGATGAACAGAGCTAGGCTTGGTTTGGAGTGGAAGGGAAGACCACCAGATACTTTGGGAAGTGAGTGCTGTGGTTTAACCCCAACTGGCAGCTAAGCACCACACAGCCACTTGCTCACTCCCCTGCCCCTCAGGTGGGATGGGGAGGGAAATTGGAAAAAAAAAGTAAAAATTGTGGGTTGAGATAAGACAGTTTAACAGGACAGCAAAGGAAGAGATAATAATAATAACAAAATAATAACAACAATAATAATAATAGAATATTTGAAATGAGTGATGCACAGTACAACTGCTCAGCACCCGTTGACTGATGCCCATCCCATCCCTGACCAGCTATCGTCAGCCCCCTGGCCAAGTGCCCCCAGTTTATATGCTGAGCATGATATCATATAGTATGGAATATCCCTTTGGCCAGCTGGGGTCAGCTGGCCTGGCTGTGCCTGCTCCCAGCTTCTTGTGCTCCCCCAATATACGTGCTGGCAAGGCATGAGAAGCTGAAAAGCCCTTGACTTGGTGCTTAGCAACAACTAAAACATCAGTGTGTTATCCACATTATTCTCATACTAAATTCAAAACATGGTACCATACCAGCTACTAGGAAGAAAATTAACTCTATCCCAGCCAAAACCAGGACAGCGAGGTAGAGTATCGTCATAGGTGAGGAACGCAGAGGTCCAGCAGGTACTGCACTGCTCTGCAACAGTGAGACACCTTCTGAACAAATTATGTCTTGATATTATCTTCTTTTCATTCTCTGGATCCCACTTCTAGGTCCTTGTGCGGCTGGTGTGGTTGGAATAAAAATGCCTCGCTACTGTTTGTTTGGAGATACAGTGAACACGGCTTCGCGGATGGAATCCACAGGCTTGCGTAAGGATTTAATTTGGTCCTGTCAGTGTAACAGGGCCAAAGGCTCCTGGTTAGTTTGTGACTGAAGTGTTTGTTTTCAGCTGAGAACAACTTATTATCAGCTCACAGAAGTTTTAAAGATTAAGAAGCCCTATTTTTTTGGTTATCAGTTGTTTCATTGTCCTGCTGGGCAATGAAGAATTGTTCCTTGTTCATGCTTCAGTGCTGGTAACGGGGAGTATGTAGACTGGTTCACTGGCTGAGTTCCTCTGGAAGACATGATACTTACATGTCTGGGATTTAATTTACTCTACAAATGGTAGATTTTAGTTCGACCTAGAATTGTATTACAGCTCTGTTGTGTAAATACAATGACTATATTTTAAGTCAAAGCAATTATGCCTTCAACTTCACCATTAGGGAACTGTGTCAACCGCCAGTTTGTCTTCCTTCTGCCCATTGTCTTCACATGACTGTTCTCTGTACAGGACACTCCCATTTATTCTTTTCCCTTTTGGCATCTAAATACTACAGATATCATGGTCACCTGTATTTAACTTCACTGGCTGTACCAGCTATTCCTCCCTAGATGCAATGCTAGGTAGTGGAGTCAGAATTTTTGTACAGCAGTGTAATTGATTCTCATTTAGTTTGACTCTCAGAATTTACGTTGATAATAATTTTGCTATAGTACTGCTTTTCACATATACTCAGTATGATTATGTGGCACATTTCCAGTTTGAGCTTTAGTTGTGTCTTTATTTTTTAGCTTTAAGGATTCACGTAAGTGGTTCCACTATTAACATCCTGAAGAGAACAGACTGCCAATTCCAGTATGAAGTGAGAGGAGAAACATACTTGAAGGTAATCTTTACCATGTGCATGCACAAACACAGAGAAGAGAGATAGTATAAAAGTATTTATAACTGAGAGTACCCTGCAACATAATTAATAGCTGAGGAAGAAGGGTTATAGATCTATTGGTATCACAGTCTCTAGTGGTTGAAGAAACTTCTACAAAGACAATGCAGGCAATGAAGGTCTCTCCAAGTCATAAATTAAAGCAATATAAAGATGTAGAGAATAAATGAAACGTACCATTTGTAACAGAAAATTGTGGAGTGAATTAATCTAATGGAAGGGAAGATGAATCCATTGTTAATTTGTGCATGCTCTGATATCTGTCTATCTACTGATCCATTTATTTCAGTCTGTAACACTTGGCAGATGTCTGTACTTTGAGCTGATGGCAGACAGCACAGCTCACCTTTCCCATGGCATGTTTCAGGTCATGGAACAAGGGAACGGGTGTGCAGCTGCATCTCCCCATCCTCCTTCTTCTCACATCTGATTCTTAATTCTTTGCTGTGAACATCAGTTACTGAAAACAAGCAAAGGCAAAAAAGGCAATGTGCAATACAGGATTACTTAAGTAAATTAACTACAGGAAATTGCATTCTAGTCCATAAATCCTGTTTTCTCTTCTTTATCATACATATTTAGGGCAGAGGAACAGAGATTACCTACTGGTTGACTGGCACCGAGGACAAGAAATACAATCTCCCAACACCTCCTTCTGTGTAAGATGGTCTTTATATGTGAAAAGCGAGGAGAAATTCCCAGTTTTTGTGCTTTAGCCTTTACTGTTCCTCCCTGGCACTTCTTGTGGTTTTTTATTTCACTCGACTTGCTTTCAGTGGTTAGAGGCTGAAGAGTGTACATACATACAAACACGTGTAGATATTCATGACATGGGACTATGCGTGTGCTAAAGGTTATTTGTATATATAAGCATTTAACAGGTTCATTTCCTTGGAAGGGAAATAAGACTTACAGGGTAAGTTGCTGATGCGCTAAGTGCAAGAGATGGACAGAAAAATGAAAAACATTAATATTCCCCAAACTTTAGTCCTAATGGCATCTGTGTGTGACAGTACAGTGAGAGGATAACTTCAACTGAATGTGTTAGTTCTCTGTAATACCATGTTATGCCTGTGAGCTCTTGTGCGGTAATTTGTAGGAGCACTGAAATGTAATGATTTTGAGCAGTATTCTGCCAGAAGAGGTGGACAAAGTTAATGTAGTATTGCACAGGCGTAAAGTCTTTAAAAATTGAACAAAAGCTTACTTTCTAATATAAAAGTTATCACGAAAAAAGTATGAGGTTGATGTCCTGGAACTGAGCTATCATTTTGCAGTAGTATTGGATAAAATAGAGTAATGGCAGAAGTGTTGTTTTTGAGAAACTATGAAAAATTGAAGTAATGATAACTGGTTGCTTTTATTTCATGTGTATTTTGCATATGAGTACTGCATTATTTCCTGCAAACTCACTAAATGTGGATGCTCCTCACTTTCTGTTCTAAAGTCCTGTGTACAGTTGCTCTTCACTAAGTGGGAATTTGCTGCCATCTGCTTTGAAATTACAGTGTTTCAGTACAACTTGAAGCTATCAGATAAAGTACAAGTATTTGTCTCTACGCTGAGTAGGAAATTACTCTTTTGGAAACTCAGAACTCCTCTTTTGAATTAATATGATCAGTTGAGACTATCAGAATTATCAAATTGGCAATTCTTCTGGAATTCCACTATTGAAAATACCTCTTGAGCTGGATTACTGGGGACAGGGATGTTTTTGGTTTTGCTTCCTCATATAGGCTGTGACTGATAAAATTGACCCTTAAAACTGTCATATGTGGAGTACTCCAGCAAAAGCCAGACACACTGCAGAAACTGATGAAAAGGTGACAACTCTGTTATGAAGGCCACCTGAAGTTGAATGGTGCTGGCAGCAGTAATGGTGTTGAGAGCTAGAATCTATTTTGATTTAGAGGTCTCTTCCAACCAAGGTTGTTCTGTGATTCTGTGCTTCTGTGTAATTCATGTCCTCCTTTTCATGCAAATGATGCTGAAATTTTTTTAAGGTCGATAATGACACAGCTACAGACCTCCTGTGCAGAGACAGTGAGACATATTAGCTAGAAAAATCACATGTAAATCCTGAATTCTCTTCCCAAATCCAGAACCTGAATTTGGTTCTGCCCACACTTTCTCTCAGTTGGGTGTGAATGTTGTGAAGATAAACATAGGATAGAAATGTTCAAAAACCACTGGGGATTTGGGGATAACTAAAAACATGTGAAGCACTGATTTTTTTTTCCATCCTGTTGCTTTCAGGGAGAATCAGCAGTGGTTACAAGATGACTTAGCGGAGATGATAAAGAATATTCTTCAGAAAAGAGAAAATGAAGGATTCAAGACATGGGAGCTTTCACGGGTTGCTAGCTACCGATCAGGTACCCTGGAATACCTGCAACTGGCCAGCACAGAGAATTCTGCCACATATCTTTAAAGCTGGATGTCTAGCATGACTCAAAAAGCTGCAGCAACTCTGAAGTCCTTCATGTGAAAGCTGGAGGCTTATACTCTCAGCTAGAGGAGAAAAAACCCCCACTTTTAAAGCAATGTTTCTACTATCCAACCTGTCAGTAAATCAAACCTCTCTTCACTGTAACATCAAAATTGTCGAGTGACTTCAGTAGGACACATGCAACCTGACTTGAGGTAAATGAAAATATCTGCACTTGAGTCTGGAAAACAGGTGTTTGTTTTTTTTTTGTTTTAGTTAGGTTTTTTAAATGTGATAGCCTGTTCAATAATCCACTTCTGAAAATATTCACAGCAAAGCCTTAATTTGTCATGATTTTTAAATGCTGTATTTAATTTGTAATTTTTATTTGAAGAAAGATTTGCTGTAATATATTTGAATATAACATTAAAAGTATCATTTGTAAATCCTGGATATGTTGCCATTTTGCTGCTTCTGTTGTTTTCCCCTGTGTCTCACATGTTTTGTTTAATCCAGTTGACTTTGTTCACGAGACAACACTTCTGTTATTTAAGTTGGGAGATTACTCTAGAACTTGTATGTTTTTTAAATCTTATCTGAATCTCTTGGGCCTGCAAAATGAAGCTGGAAATCTTGCAAAAATGGGCACTTTCATATCTTTTTTCCACTTCTGCTTCTGTCCCCAAAAAAGAAGTGCAACAGAAATGAAGGAAACAAATTTATCTGAATTTCTTAAACCTCAGAAACTTTCAAATCAACTTTTGGATGAAGTTTCACAACCAGGCAGAACTCACATTTTACTGAAATGACTTGCTCATAACCGATATCATAACATTTATAAACAACTTTAAAAAGCAATCAAAGCACAGGTGACACATGTAAAAGAAAATCAGCATTCACATGAAGAAATAACAACTAGTGAGTGAAATTTTTGCAAAGGCTTCTTGTGCACTGGTGGCATTCAAAGCAGAGCTACTTCTGTCACCATTGTCAAATATCGGTCAGTACTCAAACCATAAAACTTGGTGTAAAATAGTTCTTTTATGGTTTTGAACCATGATTTTATCCAAGTAAACAACATAAAAATGTTAAAAAAAGAGCAAACCAGTTGCCTGTGTTTTTAATTTATCAACCTAAATTGACTTTGTAAGAACGCACAAAAAAGAACAATCTAGGAGTAAATAGACAGATCCGAAGTGCAAAGATTCCTGCAAAAATTGCATCACAAGGTGCTGTAGAGCTTATGCTCTTGCCTAATGAACGCAAATTCCTACACCCAGGAACACAATATAGACAGAAACAGCAGATAGCTTGTAACCCATAGTCACAGCTTTCAGATTATATGTAACAAATCTTAAACTTGGACTGGCACTAATACCATACTATTACTTATTTGGTCTGTGTACTCATGGTAGTGTTCACAGGGATAAGGGTAGAAAAAAATGTCTGGTATTCTAAAACTGGTATGTATTAAAAAGACTACCAGTACAGTAAAAAAGAATAAAGTCTGCTATTTCCCACCCTGGGGTGCCAATCAACAACCTTCTTCTCTATATCTGCATTCTTGGGTGCGACTGCTGTGCTTCTTGGCACTACTGGACTATTGTTGCTGTATCTGACACACTCAGCAAGCATAGCTTAATGCAGTGATAATGCAGTGATTCCACTGTTTCTTTTTTACGACTGGGGAAATCTCTGCTGTTGTTGTTGTTGTTTGAGTCCCTGTCTCCATCACAGTCCTCTGAGAGTACTGAACTGCAGCTCGATAGGCATAGGCCGGGCCCCAGTACAGCGCTGGAAGTTGCTGATTTTCACTGGGATAGGCAAGGCACCCTTCTATCAGGTGGTGTGTCAGTTTTGCGGGGTTGCTTTTCTGTTCAGGGATAAGATCTCAGGGAGGTGATAACCGTCCTAGGAATCTGCCCAAATCCTTCCACTCCCCCTGCCACCCAGGGACAGGCTGCCTCAGGACACATTTTGGTATTGGCTCACCCAAAAGTTTCCTTCTCTTACACCAGAAAGATACCGAGCTCCACACAACCCACAATAGGCCAACAGTATTAATGAACGGTATTGGACAGCTCACATAAGGGTGAATAAGTACCTTAGGAGCCTGCAGAATAAAACCACCCATGATGTTCCCGATTTCTTTCAGCATGTTCCCGAGCTTAGCAAAACAAAGATAAGCAGCACAATCAAAAAACCCATGACCAGCACAGGAGATTGTCTATTAATAACTGCTATAGCTATAGCACACTTAATATAAAACTGCCGTTGGCTTGCCCCACATTGGGCGCCAAAAAGGACTGTGGTGGTTTGACCTTGCTAAACATCAGGTACCCACCAAGCCGCTCTATCACTTCCCCCCACCCCCTTCTCTCAGCAGGGCAAGAAGGGGGAAAGAAAATAAGATAGAAAAAAACAACTCTTGTGGGTAAGACAAAAGCAGTTTTAATGTAAGCTAAGCAAAGCAACGTCTGTGCATGGAAGCAAAAAAAAGAAAACAGATTTATTCTCTACTTCCCATTAGCAGGCAATGTTGGGCCTTCTCAGGAAGCAGGGCTGCGATACGCACAGCGGTTGCCTCGGAGGACCAAGGGTGACCCTGCCCCCCTTCCTCCTTTTTCCCAGCTTTACACTTGAGCAGACATCATATGGTATGGAATATCCCTTTGGTCAGTTCGGGTCAGCTGTCCTGGTTGTGTCCGCTCCCAAGATCTTGCCCGCCCCATTCCACCAGGGGGAAATGTTGGAAAGAGCCTTGGTGCTGTGTAAGCACTATTCAGTAGTAGCCACAATAACAGCGTGTTATCAACACCCTTCTAGCTCCCAACATAAAACACAGCACCATGAGGGCTGCTATAGGGGAAAATCAATTCCGGCTCAGCCAGACCCAGTACAGATACAAATTATTTTAGAGCAAGTGTCTGCTGACACTGATTCAGACAATTAATTTACACAGTGTTTAGTTTTCAGTAGCCCTTTTCTTTTCTGCATTCTTCAGATCATAAATTTCATATAATTCTTTGAAGATAAATAGTTACCTTAGCAATGAGTTGATGGTCTCATCTTCTGGTAGGTTTGTTTTCTACATGGTTCTGTCCCTGCACATAACTGTCACCCAGACATCACAATAAAATCAATTTTGACTACCCTTCCTAAAAATTTACTCCTGTCTTAGACTCAATGTCTTACTATTGCATCTTGTTATCAAATGTTAGAGGAAAGAGCCCTCTACCATCAGAAATCTGTCATTAAAGGTCCAGTCATTCACCTCTCCAGCTTTTTTAAAGTAGGGAAAAGTTATATTAAAAACCTAGTATAAGATATAATTTGGTTCTCCAGGTGGAAAGGATTTTAGCTGCACCATCACTATTCATTTGAACTTAACTCACGCCAAAAAAATTATCTGTGAATCCTTTGGCTGGGAGCATGTGGAAGTGAATCTTCCCATATACACATCAAGAGCTTTGTAGCTTTGGTTATATTCAGACTCACCCCTTGTCTCCATCTCATTTTTGTCATGCATCCATATTCCTCTCCTGTTTCAGCACTGTGTATTTGTTCTCTCTGACTTTCCATGTGCCTCCAAGTCTTGGCTGTGCCCATCACTTGTATACAGAGAATTTTGTTCTAAATACTTTTATTTCCCACCTGTAGTAATCCTATATGGGGAATTCTATCAAAAATACAATTTTGTATTTTTGTTCACCAACACAGTCAGACTGAGAGCAATATGTGACAGAGGTGATTTTCTCATTTGGAAAAACCTTTGGAAAATATTCCTCCAAACACAGCATCCATTAATGATTAGACATTTAAGAGTTATTTTTCACTGAGGAGGCAAAAAAAGAAAAAAAAAAAAAACAAACAGCACTCTTTTAATCCCTATTTCTCAGTGAAAAGTGGCACTGAAAATAACAGTGATGGGTATGGAAGGATCCCTGCAGCCAGCAGTGGTATTATAGTGCTCTTACTCTGGGCTTGAGGCTAAGCCTTGCTGTTTGGCCTGAACTGGTTGGCATGCGACCTTGTTCTATGAGGCTATTACAGGCACCAGCATCAGATTTAAACTATCTTAAACAACTACTGAAACGCCAAGTCCTAATAATGGCTGTTTTAGGATAGTGGTAGAACATCCAACACTGGGGGAGAAGAAAAGGCAGCATCTCAAAATGATCTGAAGAAGGGGGACAGGGAAGACTCCACAGGACCTTGTCCCTATCTGTAAATCCTAAGAAAAGGGACATCCCTCAGCTTTTTTTTGCTGGGATGCGCGCAACGGTTGTTCTTCTCAACAGGGCCAAAAGCTGCTCTCCTTCTGACGTAAAACACACGGTTTGACAAGACACCACCCAACTCCTGTTGCTTTACGGGGGCTTTTCCTGACAAACCTTCGCTGCTTTCTGGTCAATTGCCGGTTAATTCCAGTGAATCGCAAGCCCAGTAGCCCAGCAGGCGCCAGCCTGGCGTCCGTCCTCATTGCCTCCTGCCACACGAGGCTGGCCAGAACGGTGACCAAGCCCGACCTCAGCCTGGAGCGAACCCCACACCCGGGCCAGGCCTAGGGGGCTCCAAAGGAGCGCCGGGGTAACAAAGATGCCGGGACCCTGGGCTTGCCGCCCAGCTTCACTTAACGCCCTCTGCCACCACCGCCACCACGGCGGGCTGCGAGGCGGGTGGGCGCGGGGGGCAGTGCGCAGGCCGGGTCTCGGGGCCCCTACGACGCTTTGGGCGGGAAGCGCGGTGTGAAAGAGCGGCCCGCTGCTGGCCTCTGCCGGGGCACATCCCGGAGCCGGAGGGGAGAGGCCGGCCGGCGCGGGGACCAGCCTTCGCCACAGCAGGGCCACCCCCAGCACGGGGCGCCCGGGCCGGGGCGGGCGTCGGAGGAGGCGGGGGCAGCAGCGAGACCTGCCCTGAGCGAGGGAACTTCTTAAAGTCCCGCCGCCTCCCGGTGCTCAGAGGAGGCGCGGGGAAGTAGCGGCATGGCCCGGCTCAGCGCTGGCGTGTGCTGCTGCTGTTGGGGGCTAGTCCTTCTCTGGGCGGCGGGGGGCCGAGCAGGTGAGGCGAGCGAGGGGTGGAAGGGCGGCCTTGAGGGGGTGGCGGGGGTGCCTCTACCCTTCGCCGGGGCGGGCGGGAAGGGAGGAAGGCAGCGGGGCTGCCCCCAGCCGTGGCAGTGCCAGGCGACCGGGAGGGGCTGTGCCGCGGCTCCCGAGGGGGTAGCGCCGCTCTCCGGGCCCGCCCCGGGGACCTGCCGGGCTCCGCGCCTCTTCGCTGCGCCTCCTCCTTGGCTGGTCCCGGGGGAAAAGATCCCCCATGCCGCCTTGGAACGGGTGCGAGACGGCGAAGACCCGTGTCCCCGGGCACTGCCGGGGCCGTCGCGGCGGTTAAGCCCCTCCGCACCCCGGAGGTGACCCTGCAGGCCAGGGAGGGTCCCGGCTGCTTCACGGGCTTGCTTCCAGAGCACCCGGTGGCCCACCTGCTGGGGCAGGCTCGGCCGTGATGCCTCGTGGGTGTTAAGTGCTGGCACTTCGTTCCTGTGTGCTTTCAAAACGTCTTTCCCGTTCCCGGAATGGGTGAGGGGAACCGAAGTTAAGAGCGGGAGCCATTTAGGATGGACGCTTCGTTTTGGTGCGGTGGCCTACAGCATGCCGTGACTTGCGTCTTCAGCAGAGTGTTCATGCTAGCTTGTGGGCATAGTCATTGTCTGAATTTGTACCTATGCGTGATCTGGTGTTTTCTGAGTAGGTAAACTTGTGTTGCCATTAGGGTAAGTAATTTACCAATATCTGATAAACTTAAAAATTGAAGTTACTTTCTATGGTGCACACACCACTTTGTGCTCACAGTTGGTTTTCATCGTGTATTTGCATAATATACTTTTTCAAAGTTGTAAGGCTCCATTTAGGATAATTCAATAACTGATTCTTTTGTAACGCTTCTGATCTTCCTCTGTTGACTACTGTAGCTTTTCTGTCTCTTGATTTTAGAGCTTTATTCTTGTTGCAACTTTAGACTCGGATCTGGATGCAAGCAGAATTTGGCAAATGCCATAATGGCACTTTTTGGTGAGCTTCGCAGTTTTCCGTAGAATCTCAGCTTTCTGTTGAAAAATGAAGTTTCTGCTTGGTATGTCTGAGAAACATTGCACCTGTGCACACACACTGTGGTAGCTAACTAAGTGCTAGAGAAGATGTGCCGGTCAAGTATGAACACAGGATTGTTATTTATTTTTTTGTCATTTCAGAGTTTAAAATGGGCTTACCAGCAACTGGAAGGACAGGGAAAAGAGTCACTAAAGGAGGGAATGTAAGAGATGCTGACCAAGTATGTGAAAGTAAAGCTGCCTCTGGAGGATCTGTAAAAGCAGCTATTTAGAGCAGAAAGCCCATTAGAGTATACTGGATGCCATTTGTACTGATGATAGTAGTAGGGTTGTTGGGGAGCAAATCTCAGCAGGAGAGTAGCTCTTTCTGCTGCTGCTTTCAATGAATTCTGAAGATCTTAAAGGCTGGAATCAGTGCTTATCTTCTGGGAAATTCCTAATTGATTTATAAATTGCCACAAAACAAGGAGAAATTAAGGTAACAGTTGTTTTAATGTCCAGAATGTTACAAGCATTTCATTTTGCTGACAGTCCTACCTCATCTTGGAGACCTACTTTTCAAACTTTACCTGAACTGGAAAAGAAATTAGTACTATGTTAGCAGGACTGAAGAAAGACTCAACTGGGAATCATGCAGAGGGAGTGAAAGGAAGTTTAGGGTATAAAGTAGTTTCAGCTAATACCTGACTGATTCCTCACATCATAATTCTACTACTGGTAGAAAACTACTAAGTAGCAAATAGAAATGCCTTTAGGCTACTTAGTGGAGTAAACTTGGCTTTCAGCCCTGTGAATTGTCTAGATTTATTTTTTTTTTTATTGGTTCATTGTTCTTTAGCATTTTGAATGCCTTGAAGGTTCTTCATCATACAGTTTGGAAACTGTTTCTACAGAATGTTCTCTGGTAAAAATGAGTTAAATTTAGGGACTATGAGATTAGTGAAGCTACTTGTGAAATTATTATTTTTGTTTCCTTGGTGGATGACCTTTACTGGCAACCTGTAGTTGTTTTGGCAAGTTTTCTGCAGCAGCTAAGCTTTACTAGTAAGTACCCTTGTGAACATGAAAACCATAAAAGACTCAAATTCTTAATTTATAGTTCACATTTGAATATTGCTTCTCTCTCATGTAAGCACAAATCAGGGGATTAGGCTTCAAATAATGCCAGGCTTGCTAGAGGCAAATTGAAAAATTACTTAGACCTGAAATGTATGAGGAAATAGGAAGAATTAAGGCCAGTAGAATAGAAAACACAAATAGCTTATATTGAAGCAGAATGAGAAAGCATTTTCTCCTTTAATTGATAATTACTGGGTTTCGTGTTAAATTCTAATCTAGCTAATCTGTAAAGAAGTCCTGAAGTACTTCGCATTTGTTTTGTAATGGATTCCAATCATAACTGTACTTCAATATCTCAGTTGTACTTCAGAGGTATACAACCTTTTTAAACAGTTAAAAGGATGGTTCTAAAATTTTTAATGGGAAAATAGGACAAGCTCTATTGAATTGAACAGAAACATCAGATGCTCCTTATTGTGGTTGACCTGAAATAGTTAAATGCTGTACAGTGCTAATATAATCTTTACTACTGAACATTAGCTGTAGGAGAGGGTATACTGAAAACAGGAGATGGGTGACTTTGTGCTAGGGTTTTTGTGTGTCTAAGTTATGCAAAGCTAGTTTTCAGTGAAACAGTAGAGTAAGCTTCCTTATTTAGTGGCAAGTGTGTATGTGGAATCTATGAAGCACATCTGAACACCTCTACAAAAAATCTACTTTATATACTTAGATAAAGCCATAGATAAAAATAAGCATGTAAAATATAGATGAAAATTAGTAGTTAAGGAAGGTTTTCCTATCATTAGGAGATGCTTATAGTTGTTAATTTAGGTTGTTACATGCAACCTAACCAGTGCTTTATTGCTTATGAGTTAGCTTGTTTCTCAGACTAAGATAAAATATGAGTGTGAATTCTTGTCCCCGAACCTTGTAGCTCTTTCATCTGCAAGGAAAAGGGAGTTCTGTTGATTTCTCTAAATGCAAAGTACAATAGCCTATCTAGATAGATGCATGTTTTAAAAGCAACTTATGAATGGGAAAGCATCAGGAAAAGCAGCTTTTGCATATTGTTTAACAAATTTTACTGGCATTCTTAAGGCATGTCAGGTGTTATTTTTCTAGGTGTAATTTATTTAATAAATATTAGTGGCAGTTATCAAACAGTGTGTTTGTTAGATTGTATTGGGCCATCTTGCCTGTACTGCTGTTAGTTTTTCTTCCTCATCTTCTGTCTATTCTGTTCTTTCTTTACAAGTTAAAGCTACTCTTTCATGTCCTCTTCAGCATCTGATTTCTTTTTTTCTCATCTTGCCTCAATTCTCTCACTTAGTATTTCCTTTAATTGCTTTCTCTATATTCTCATGAACATGTATGTATTTCCACTCTCCTGCTGCCACCAAATAAAAGACAAGCTCCACTTTTAACATAACCTTGCTAATGCCTGTATTTAGCCAAAAAGGCAAAGAACATATTTGACATTTCAGCCTAAAAACCAAGGGGACTACCACCACCTCCTAACCACAGCTGAAATATCTTCAGGTTTCCATTATTTAAGGTATAATCTTGGCAAAAAGCAGACACTTGTCACTTGCTGAAGTAATTCCAGCACTCTCCCAACTATAGTCCCTATTTCTGGATCTTTATTTGGCTGAAGCATTGATGTATCTTCAAAAACAGGCAATTTGAGGAAAGGTTACTCCTAGTCCCTACTGACTGCAGGAAGAAGGAAGACTTGTTTATTTCCAGGCTTGTTTTGTCATTGCACTTCTCTGCTTCCATCTCCCACCATACATTGCGCTGCTGGTTGTGGTGGAGCTGTGCATCACTTGATGCTGTGCAGTTTTGCTGCCTGGTTGCATGGAGGGGAAGAGTGACTTCACTGCCCTACCCTATCCCCAGGGATCTTGAGTCATTCATCACACTAAATAATGTCTGCTTTGGCTTGTTATTTAGGTTATTCTAAGCAATAATATTATGGAATAGTCACACATTATCATATTTTCTGTTCTTCAGAGTCCTGAGAGCAGGCAATAGGCTGAAATACTTACTAGTGTTCTCAGCTACACACTGGGAAGTTTTAACTTTGACGATAAAAGGATGATTTGTGGATTCATGGATACATTGCATTTGATTCATATGTAAAAAGTTACCAATACAACTGCTGGGATAAGACATGCTAGGGCCCCTGCTTTGTCCTCCAAAATGCCAGCATTATTCAAGGGGAAGGTTCCCGTTGTTGCAGGACACACAGGGGATTGTTTGGAAATGCGCAGTTGCTTATTTTATATCTATATTCCATATTATACTTCAGTTCTGGATGGTTTTCTTGGCAAAGGTAGTGCTGCTAGTTCATATGAACGCAAATTAAAACTGTAACAGACTGGGTGATACCAAATGCTTCAATTATGTTGTAGTGTGTGTTTTAAGTGTACACAGATTTAGAAGCTTGTAGTTTTAACTCCATCTATAACAAGATAAATACTTACCTTCTAAATTATAATAATTACTGTATGATTATATATATGTTCCTTGAAATAAATGTAGCAATTTCATATGTAGGTATTTTGACACTTTAGACCAAAGCAATTAGATTTGCAGAAACTGACATAAAAATTAATGAGGTGAAATGGGACGATGAGTGAACGAGTTAGGAAAAAATCCCAACCAACCAAAACCCCAACAAAACAGTAATGGGAAATGGTCTTTTCCAGCATTACTGTTAAGCCACATCTATGACAGCTACTTTGATGTTGTTCCTCAAAGGCTGCTCCAGGTTTGTTGCAAATCATTTAATGTTTTCCCTTCTCTCCCATCCTCTTCTCGTTTTCTTCAGTTTAGATTTGTTATATAGTGAAGTTGGGGCAGGGCAAACTCCAAGGGTAATTTTAAAGTTTGTTCTGACTTTTGAAAATAGGTCTGTATGCTCATGCTCTGGCAGAGCATAAAACAAAGAAACCCAGCCTGCCAGTGTTAGAAAACCTGTGTCAGATCAGTCTGTCTGGCACCACCATCAGCCTTCTCTTTAAAAGAAAGCAATGGCTATTTTGCTTTAGGCAAAAGAAAGATTCTTTGACATACCTATTTAGTCTGAGGGCACTAATCACAATACCCAGTTGCCCTGGTTCCTCTTGACTACTTGCTACCTTTCCACAGCCTGCTGAAGGAAAGGAAGAAAAGATCAAAAAGGGAAGGAGGTCATCTTTTGCCCTACTTTTTTCTTGCTCTTTTTACCCATTTCTCAGCTGTCTTTGTTCACTGGGCACATGGCCTGTCTCTCCTCTGCCCTGCAGTGGGCTGCTTGGTTGGAATCGGCCTTCCCCTTTACTAGGGCTAGTTGTGTTCTGCGCTGACCCCTTGCACCACTTCTTCACAGGACCTCCCTTTCCCTGACCTCTTTGCTTACGTGAGCTTTAGCTTTGTAAGGTGGCCCTTGGCTCTCTTAAGTGATGACCCTTATCAGCCTGCTCTTCTTTTTACAGATTTTCAGTCTGAGTGATTCCAATGTTTACCCTTAGCCTAGAGTAGTAATTAACTGCGTGTATTGCTAGACGATAGCTAAGGAGACAACAAAAAACTAAGTTTATAGCTGCTTGAAGAGTTATCCAATGTCTCAGTCCTTTAAATAGCCTCTGTACCTGGCAGATGAAAAACATGTTTTTAAACATTGTATTCCAAGTCCCTGAAATTACTTAATCTCTAAATAGATTCATGTAAAAACTTCTGTTCATAGCCTTCACTACTAAAATTCTGCTCTTGTTAATGTTTTTCCTGCTCCCATGAGAAATGTCTCTAGTACGTTATGAAGACTGACATAGTATGTAGTGGTACAAAGTCTAGCTGGAAGCCAGTAACTCGTGGTGTATGCCTGTGGTTGATACTGTTCAGCAGCTTCCTTAATTATCTGGGTGATGGGGCAGAGCATACTCTCAGCAGGTTTGCTAATGATACAAAACTGAAAGAAGTGGCTGATACAGCACTGTGCTACCATTCAGAGGGACCTTAACAGGCAGGAGAAATGAGCTGACAGGAACCTTGTGCAGTTCCAACAAAGGGAAATGCCATGTCCTGCACCCAGGGAGGAATAGCCTCATGTACCAATATATGTTGGGGACTGACCATTTGGAAAGCAGCTTTGCAGAAAAGGGCCTGGGGGTCCTGATGGACACCAAGGTGAACATGAACCATTAATGTGCCATTACAGAAAAAAAGGGTAACTGTCTCCTGAGCTGCATCAGTAGTAATGTTGCCAGAAGGTTGAGGGAGGTGATTCTTCCCCTCTTCTCAGCACTGCTAAGTCCATGCCTGGAGTGCTGGGTCCAGTTCTGGGCCCCTCAGTAGAAGAGAGATCTAGAGCCACTGGAGAGAGTGTGGCAGAGGGCTAAGAAGGTGATTAAGGGACTGGAGCACCTCTCGCATGAAGAATACCTGGGAGAGCTGGGACTGCTCCACCTAGAGAAGAGAAGATACAAGCGGGATCTCATCAATGTGTACAAATACTTGAAGGGAGAGTACAAAGAAGATGGAGCCAGGCTCTTTTCAGTGATGCCCAGCGACAGGACCAGAGGCAATGGGCACAAACTGAAACACAGGAGGTTCCCTGTGAACATCATGAGATGCTTTTTTATGATGAGGGTGAGCAAGCACTGGCATAGGTTGCTAGGGAGGTTGTAAAATATCCGTGGACCACTCAGTGGATAAGGAACTGGCTAGATGGTCGCACTCAGAGTTGTGGTCAATGGCTTGATGTCCAAGTGGAGATCAGTGACAAGTGGTGTTCCTCAGGGGTTGGTATCAGGACAGGTGCTGTTTAACATCTTTGTTGGCAACATGGACAGTGGGATCGAGTGCACCCTCAGCAAGTTTGCTGACAACGCTGAGCTGTTTGATGTGATCAACATGCTGGAAGGGAGGGATGCCATCCAGAGGGACCTTGACAGGCTTGAGAAGTGGGCCTGTGCAAACTGCATGAAGTTCAACAAGGCCAAGTGCAAGATTCTGCATGTGGATCAGGGCGATCCCAAGCACAAATACAGGCTGGGCTGAGAACGGATTTAGAGCAGCCCTGAGGAGAAGGGCTTGGGCGTGTTGATTGATGAGAAGCTCAACATGAGCCGTCAATGTGCACTTGCTGCCCAGAAAGTCAACCGTATCCTGGGCTGCATCAAAAGAAGCGTGGCCAGCAGGACGAGGGAGGTGGTTCTCTCCCTCTGCTCTGCTCTTGTGAGACCCCACCTGGAGTACTGTGTTCAGCTCTGGGGCCCCCAACATAAAGACATGGACCTGTTGGAGCGAGTCCAGAGGAGGGCCATGAAGATGATCAGAGGGCTGGAGCACCTCTGCTATGAAGACAGGCTGAAGGAGTTGGGGTTGTTCAGCCTGGAGAAGAGAAGGCTCTGGGGAGACCTTATAGCAGCCTTCCAGTACCTGAAGGGGCCTACAAGAAAGCTGGAGAGGGACTTTATACAAGGGTATGTAGTGATAGGAGGGGTAATGGTTTTAAACTGAAGGAGGGTAGATTTAGATTAGACATTAGGAAGAAATTCTTTCCTGTGAGGGTGGTGAGAGACTGGAACAGGTTACCCAGGGAAACTGTAGGTGTCCCCTCCCTGGAAGTGTTCAAGGCCAGGTTAGATGGGGCTTTGAACAACCTGGTCTAGTGGGAGGTGTCCCTGTCCATAGCAGGGGGGTTGGAACTAGATCATCTGTAAGGTCCTTTCCAACCTAAACCATTCCACGATTCTGTGATTCTTGGAAATACTCAAAAGCCGTCTGGGTATGAATCCTGGGCAACTTGCTTTAGGTAACCCTGCTTGAGCAGGGGGGGTTGGACAAGATGACCTCCGGAGGTTCTCTCCTACCTCAGACATTCTATGATTCTTGGTAAGAAACAGTTTTAACTATTCTTGCTGGAACACTGGGAGAGAACAGCTTTCTTGCTATTGAATGACACACATTATTCAACAGCCTGGTAAAATGGATGAAAACTGGCTTAAAGCAGCTGAGTAACTGCTATGTGAAAAAGTGATTAGTTGGAAAAAGAGTTTAGTTCTTGGAAAATACTTTTGCCTTTATAAAAATGGCTCTTCATAAAAATAGCTCCTTTATGTTATGTTTTAGAGTACTGAATAAAGTGGGTGCACTTAATTTGAAATCAAGCTAGCTGCTTAATCACAAACACTTGCAGCTTTTTGAAGAGCATTAGGTATTGTGCTGGCATTATATTGCTTTTTTGTGGTGCCATTATCATAGCATACACTGGTGGGAGTGCACAGCTCGCCACCACTATGTTGGCTGAGTATAACCATATTAGTATTGGAATTACTATTAGTTCTTTCTTATTTTATTAGATCTGTTTCCCTTTCAACTCACAGGTCTTCTTTCCTTTTCCTGATTTTCCCCTTCTTGGGTGGGGAGGGGTCATCGGGTGGTAAAACAATTCTGTAAACCAAGACACAGTTATAGGGTTGTTGTGGGGATCAGTTTACCTTGCTCTTTGTTCTTCAGCTCAGCAAGATTAAAACCCAACTCATGAAGAATGTTTCTTAAACAGCAGCCCAAGCAGAACTCTTAGCAGTCCAGTGCTTGCCCTTCCTGTTCGTGTCACACTTAGGATCGATTCTGTTTGGCTGGATGATAGGGATTTTGTGTTTTACAAAGGACTGCATACCTGTGGTGCTTTTGTCTTTAAGCCTGTGATCCACTGGGTTCTAGTGTTCCTGTTGGGTAATGCTACCTACAAGATTAGTTGCCCAGAAAGACAGTTTAGAAAACTTTTGCAGCCTTTTGAACCTTTAGGTGGAAAACCAAGTCAACAATACCTTATAATCCTTTCAGTTGCTAAGGCATGCTGTCTTCTGAAGTTACTTTCACTAAGATTTGTATAGATTCTCTTCTGGGCCAAGTAAGGAAATACTTTTCTGAATTTTATGTCAAGACTCAGCTGTGTTTGAGCTCTATATGAGTTGTAGATAATTTCCAGAAGAGTAACATAAGAATATTTAGCTGTAAGCTTTTGTCTTGGTAAAACTCCAGTTAGTTCTCATGCCACTTTTTAGTATGTTATTAGTGTTGCTTTTCATAGTAGAGCTAAAGTGGATGTCAAGACAAATATTGTCTTGCCATTTCAGTATTGGATAGGAAATACTTATGTTTGTTGGTTTCCCTTGTCCCCTTTCTTCTCCGCCATAGAAATCCACTATGCAACCGTGTACTGGAATAGAGCTGAAAAAACACTTCAGGTCAAGAATATACTGGACAGGACTGGAGATGCCTATGGTTTCTACAACAACACTATACAGACAACAGGTTGGGGAGTTCTGGAGATCAGAGCAGGCTATGGCAGTCAGACCTTAAGAAATGAAGATATCATGTATGCTGCTGGCTTCTTGGAAGGCTATCTCACAGCTCCGTAAGTACTTCAGGAAGCAACTCAACTTATGACACTTCCAGTGGATTTCTGTACTTGTGAGTTTCTTGGTTTTGTGTTTGTGGTTTTTTTTTTTCTTTCCCTTAATTCCCATCCTTTTAAACTAACCATACATTTTGCAGTGTGTGCTGTTCTTCTTTTAATTAGTAGCAGGTATGAAGTATAGCTTCTTCATTATGGGATCAAGATGTGCCCTTTCCTTCTCATTCTGTAGGCTCTCTGTGGAAGTGAAGTTGAGGTTTGTATCAATGTGGAAAAGTAGGGTTTGAGTCTTTGGCCTTTAAGCAAAGTGGGAAATTAAACTGTTTTAAAGGTGTTTAAATGTGAGAGTGGGTTAAGATGTTAAAACAGAAGTAGCCAAAGTCTGTCTTTTCTGAGGAAGCTTTTTGAGGAAATCCACTGAGAAATCCTCTGACAGTGCAAAACCTAAAAATGCTTACCATCACTAAACTGACTATCAAATACTATACATACCATCTGCATTTGGTTTTTGGCTATGTCTTTGCCCCATTGTACATCTGTAACTGCAATGGAAGCATATTTCTCAGTGGGGGTTGTGAATATAAGCTTTTTCTATCCGGTCTTGTACAGCTATTTCAGATAAAGAGGGCTTCTCCTGAAGCTAAGAATATTTATTGAAAATGCTTCAGCTAAGGAGCAGAGATGAATTAGTGATATACTCCCTTGACCCTTGAGAATACAGAGAACCTATTACTTTAAGTTTTAGCTGCATGACCTTGGTGGTTTTCTGTTCAGCAAACTGTAAGCTAATGAAGGGTGTTTGCAATTTCTTGAACTGCAGGAGTAGTAAGAACTCAGTAAGTTTGCAGATGTCAAGATTGCTCTCAGAGCTCCATTTCTCCTTCTTTATCTTGCCTAGAGATTCACAGAATCCTATTTAACATGCAGGCAGATGTTCTTTAGGACAGTTACACAAGTCTTCTGAAGTAAAATGAGGATACAGTCTTTCCCAATCTGTAACTCTGTTCCCATCAGATCGCCTGGCCCATTCAGCCTATCTTCAGGGAAGCTCTCTAGTACCATCATGACTTCTCTTATGAGAAGGTGTCTCTAAACACTCTCGTTCTGCTTTTGCACACATCAGTGCCCACAGTAGCTGCACATAGCTCAGCCTTCCTTTTTAAGGACTTGGTAAAAACACGGACGAGTGTAACATGCGTTTAACTGTGGGGAAGGCTTTATTTGCATCAACAGCCACTAAGCTACTAGAGTGAAGACTCTCGTGACACTTGCTGCCTGTACAAGCACTGCCATGGGTGGCTTAGACACGGCCCTCCAATGTGAAAACATTGGGCATGCCTGGTGGTTGAAGTGCCCTCTAGCACATTGTTACCTATAGCCTGAACAACTGCAACGTCTCCATCTGTCTTGCATCCATTTGTGGTAATGACTCCATAAAGAAGTGACCCAGGGTGGCTTTTTGCAGAAACCCTGAAGTCCTACTAGGAAGAGCTCTGATGTGATGCATTTATAAGGAAGGATGAGTCGCATGCCTGATCCCAGGTTGAAGTACAGGTTCCTGCAGAATCTCTTTGGTGAGCAGGAGCTTCAGCTTGACAGGACCTGCAATTTGGAGACTTTCAAGAATTCTCACCTAGCTCACACCTTGCATTACACATACGGCATGAAGGAGAGTTTCTAGACACAGCTAGGCCTCACCATGTAAGCAAAAGAGTGATGAAGTATCTCTCTTAAGTGTACACTTTGTCTTTAGTAGGGACCTAAGCAGAATGTCAGACAACCAGATTTAAAAAAAAAAAAAAAAAAAAAAATCAAAATACAAAACATGCTGGAACTGTCTTATCTCATATTACTGGGGAAGAACTAATCTCAGCTCTAGCTGTATAGGTTGGTGGTAGAAAAAACAATAGCTAAGCTAGTCAAACCCATTACCAGTGAGGGTGGAAACACATGCCCTGTTCTAGGGCATGATGCATCTTTCGTGTTGGCACCTGATTCAGATAGTAGCTGTCTATTTTGAAAACACATAGTTAGGGGTTGAATAAATCTAATTCTAGTGTCTGGAGATCCAGATACTTGTTTTTATCCCCAGTCTTGCCTCTCTCTAAGGTCCAGTTCTACCATCCAGCCAAAGGTGTTTGCTTCAGTTTTCTTGGGTATGAATTCTCTTCCCCCATTACATCTGTGGCATTAAGCACATACGTTTAATCAGTTCCAATTGGGGCATGCCAGGTGCCTAAGAGCAGTATTTAAATTTGAAGAACAGTAATTTTGCTTTTCTCTGATACAACCTCAGCTGACCTGAGTCCTGTCATCTTCCTCTCTAATTTGAAGAAGCAGGGCTTTGCTTTGCTGTTTTCAGACTTTGAATTCTTGTCCCAGCTCTGTAATTGCTTTGCATTTGGCCTTAAATACAGTTGCAAAACCTTACCTTACCATAATGATCCAATTTACTTCAGAGGATAATACCCTTACAAAACATGCAAGCCATGTGCATGCAAGCTTTATTAAAGCAAACAAAAATTAAACAGAGCAACTAGGGGAAAAATTCCCAGTAACTTTGATCATTTAAAAGAGAAAATCAATTCCAGGAGTTGTCTGTCTTCTGTTAGCATATACAAGAGGGAAGACCATTAAAGAAGTTGTTTAATGCCCTGATTCTGAGCTAGCCCAGTCTCTACATCAGTCATCACAGCTTAAAGATACTGCTAGTGTAAAATCTGCCTTGTGTTGTACAACCTTCAAGTACAAAATGAGGAGAGTAGAACTGAGGGTTGAGCCTGGAGGCCTGATCATCTGTCCTGGCCTAGGCAGTGATTAGAGTAGTATCCTGGCTGTTTTTATCTTCCTCATCTGGTTCTCGTCCCTAAAAGACCATCTGACAGATGGACTGTCTCGTGCTCTTTGCTCCTTCTCTAGTGCCCCAAGAGCTTTGACTTTGTAGTATGGAGTATATTACACTATAATTTCCTTCCAAAATTACTTGGGATTTTGATTTGCCAAATTCTCCTTTCGAGAATATTGATCTGTCTCTTCAGCTTTCTTGTAGGTTATTATTATGGCATGTAGTCTTGTGTTACATGGGAGAAAGGAAACTCTAGAACTACAACTGGCACTGTAGCTGCTGTTTTATGAAAGGTGTAATGGTGCAAAGCTGCTGAATGCTCCCCTCTCTTGCCCCAGCACGTCCTTCCACAGATCCAGTCCCCCCAAGTTGTCTGCCCTGACACTGATCAGGCCCTTTCATACATCTAGTAACACAGTAGAGAGCTGTCTTCTTGCAGCAGCTCTGTTACTTATCTGTCTACATGACACCCTAATTCAAACTACAAAATGCCAGGAAAATAATTCACCTTATTTTTTGCTGGGTTAGTGTTTTTCCTGAATGTATGCAAACAATTAGATTTGGTAGTCAGAATGGTGCTACAGTTGAGATAAAAAGCAGCAGGGTCATGCAATCAAGTATTTAAACAGCTGGTAATGGGGCAAGGGACAGAAATAGAGGGGAGAAGGTCAATGGATGATTCTCTAATCGTGAGCAAAGCATTCAATCATTTCTGGCTGTATTCTCTAATTATGCCCTGAGGGAAACCAGGAAGAGCTCCTGTCTGCATCCCTCCCAGTGGAAGTTGCCCTTATGAGTTTTAATACAGGGAATTCTGTCCTGCTGGCATGTGCTTTCCTTGAGGCTGGTGCCTTTCTTAGTTTTGTTTTCTTTCTCTCAGCATTTAGGAGGAGCTAATTTTACTGATGACTGATGTAGTTCTATTAACTCCAGATCTCAGCAAAATAATTTTCTGGTGATTTCCACCTAGAACTAAATATTCTTCTCCCCCCCCCCCCCCCCTTTTTTTTTTTTTAGTGGCTGGAAAAAAGTGTTGCTTAAGTTTGACCCAAATTAAGAAATTTTGAAGTTCTGTTTGGCTTGAATCAGATGATTACATTTCACCTCAAACGGAAGGGTGATTTTAACTTCTGAGCTCCTGAGCAATTTTTGGCAGTTGATTTTTATCTTGAAATGCAAAGGGAGTTCACTTCAACAAAACAAAAAAAAAAAGCCCCAATCAACAAAAAAGAACCCATGCGACTTTTGATTGTATTACTTAATGGAGATGAAACAGCTAACTGAATTCAACAACAACCAAATCGCAATACTTTTGGTCTCTATAAAGCTGAGTCTGTTTAGGGCTGGCATGAGTGGGATTTTCTGTGAGAACATCTAGGATCAACTTAAACACACTTTAAAGTAGAAATATTTAGCTTAATAGTAAAGGAGGGAACATGGTTAATGGTAAGTAAAACCTGCTAGATACTAGGCTGAAATTCTCTCACAACTGAATCAGCAAATTATATTCTTACCTCTGTGGGCTTTTTTAGTTTTGAAATAGAATAGCTCTCCACTAAACTATTTCTGTTGTGCTTTAAATTAATGTGCTAATGCTTTCAAGATGTTTCTGCCCTACAAATATTCCCAGAATGTGACGTTTTGCTATGAAGTAGTTCAGTCTCATTCTTGCTAATCTTTCCATTTTACAGCAGTTTGAGCAGGTATTAGCAACATCATTTATTTTAAGTTAAATTTCAGCAATCCATTTGTGTTACATTTGTTGTCATGCACTGAAGTAATTTCTGTGATTAGGAAAAGCTTAATTTGTGAACTGTGTTGCTTGTCTATTAATGCTTGTTGATCAGTGGGCTTGTGGGCAAAAGGAAGGGAAGGCACAAAAGAATAACTTCTATTACTTATGTTCTTTCAGGCACATGTATGACCATGCTGCAAATATGTATCCACAGTTAATTAAGAATCCCACCATTCGAAGTGGAGTTCAGAATTTTATGACGTATGTATTTAGTTATTAGAAGAGAAATTATTCAAGAGTTGGGGTTGGAGGATGACAGAATTTTCAAGGGTTTTTTTATTCTCTTCCTTATGGGCTAAAGAAAATATATGCATCCTTTCCCTCTGACTGAATGCCATTAGTGTGGAAAAAATTCTAAATATACATGAAGAGGGGCATTTGCCCTTCCCTAATCCTGATTCTTTCAAATAAATGTTTAAAATCATTGCTACAAAGCGGTCTGGATAATGCCAATGAATTCTGAAGGTCATTCTAGTCAAAATCCTTTTTTAAAAAGCTGTTATTTTGAATGTTACACTGAACAGCATGTTCTTCTAGCACCTTAATCTTTTCAGTATTGTGTATCCTTTCCTTCCTCTGTTAAGTTAGCATCTTGTTGATTCTACCACTGACATAAATTCTGTTCTAATCACAAAAGTCCTGATTCCCTTTTCTTTCTAGCTGTATAAATCAAAAGTAATTCTGCTCAAATAATGCAGCTACACTGGTGGGAAACTACAAGTGGGAGAAAAAACAGGCCAGGTACTGGGAAACTCAGCTGTGATTACCAGTTATTTAAATCCCCTTAGTCTTATGTTTTCTTCCATTACAAATCCTTCTGTGAAACTTTGGTCATTTCTGTGGACTACTTTTTCCATCTTTCTTTTATATTGTGCTTTCCACAAGGGGTTAGATACCTGACCAATTCTGTTATTGTTGTATATATATAAAGTTGATTGATTTTAGCTTATCCGAAAAGAAGAGAGAAAAAACTTTAGTGTTCTCTTGCTATCATTCTTCAGCATTGCTGACCTCCTCTACTCCAGAGAAAAATGGAATAGCTACCATATCAATGTGTATGGATTTTTTTCCAGAATTACTCAGCATAGCAGATGTATCCCCCAAGATGTGTTGTTGGATGGAGGGGGCAATACTAGGTGGCCTTGTATTATTTTTTTTTCTATTGTTTATATCCTGCTGCTTTACTTTATAGGAGTTTTGTAACATGGGCTGTGGTGGTGTCCTGAAAGTCTTTAGCCCTGAATGCTCTGACCATATCCCTGTTTTCTCTGACATACTTCTTGCATCCTGTTACTTTGCGAAAGTTAATTCTGGGTGGTTTTATCACCCATGCTGCTGGAAGAGTTTACTTTCTTACCAGGTTCATTTATTTATTTTTTTGCTGCTGTACATAATGCTGGATGGATAGATACAGGAGGATGGAAGAGGCTGGAATCTGGTCCTGAATTACTCTAACACCAGTGGTTCTTCGGTGGCCCTTGGAGTGCAGCAAAGGAGGGAACTCTGGAAGATCCTTATAATGTTGGCTGCTCTCTTGCCCTAGGGTCTGTTCAGCTTGTGTTGCCTCATGCTCTAAATCTGGGTTATTTCACTAGTAACCTCTTGACTGGATTTGGCACATGGAATGGTTGTGTTTGGCCTCCTACCTTCTTTTCCTCAGAGGAAGATAGCAGTGATTCTTAGGCAATGTTTGAGCACCACCACCAGAAAGCCTTCATTGTACTTGTACTTAGGGGAGAAACAGGCGCATCAAAGGTCAGTCTATTTTATCCTTAAATAGGCATTTAAAAGGGAGTGGTTCATCAGACCTCTAAAATGCTTGTTTCCCATTATTGACTGTAAGGGGACCCTAGATCTGATGTAGCAGAACCCCCCATGGAGGTGGAGTCCAACTCTTTCTTTGATACTAAAGTCTGGTAGAGGCGTGCTGCTGTAGAGTATGTTGCATGGATCTGAACATTTACACCCAGATGTTATAACATTTATGTATGCAGGATTTCCAAAGCATGCTTTGCCTCAAAACACTAGGAAGGCTGGATCATCTGGGTCATAATATATGTGTCCCTTCCTTGCATTATCAATTATACTCTAAAACAAAACCAAGAAAACCCCAACCTGTTTGTTCCTCTGCAGGAAACAAGATCAATGGACAAGACAGCAAATCAGAAATAATAAGGATGACCCCTTTTGGAGGCATGCTGGCTATACTATTGAACAGTTGGATGGTCTGTACATGGGAGCCCTTGAGTGGGCTAAACTACACAAACAAACAGTAAGATCACTGCATCTCTTTTTCAGTAGCTTCGGATGGGATGTGACAGGACAAAGATGGGAGAAGGGCATCTGATTTGTTTATTTTTTTAAAAAAAGGAGGATAATTAGTGGCAAGTACATATTCTGCATGCCATTCTGCAAAAACTTGAGTGGCTGTTCAATGCAGAGCACTCAGGTCATGTCACCACAGATCTTTGCACTGGACTTGGAACCCTGGGTGCTCATGTGCTGATTAGATTGGGGGTGGCTTTTGTATCCATGTGTGAATGCTGGAAGGACAGACACTTCAGATATGCTTGCTGTCATCACTTTACAATTGTTATTGAGCAAATGACTCCCTAGGTATAAAGAATAGCTGCAACAGCATGAATTGGCATGTAGGAAGTGAATTAAAGCTTTCATTCTTATTTCCAAGCATCAGTTTTCAAATCTGATAAGCCTCTCTTTTGGAGTATGTTTTATGGTTTTATGTTGCTAAGTATCTTCTCCTTTTCTGTCTTCTTGGTCTCCCATTATGAAATATATTGTCAGTGCTGTGGCAGGTCAAATGCAGTACTTTGTGTGTGGTTGTTTGGGGTTTTTTGTTTGTTTGTTTAGTTTTTTTTAACGTAGGTTTTTTTAATTATTTAAAACCAAATTCAATTAGAATTGTGTTCTGGGTCATCAGCTGATGTGCAATAGCAGACCTCCTTTAACTCCAGTAGAGCTGTTGTAATTACAATGGTGCCCTTACGTCTAATGTCTAATAGGTTTCTCAATGTGAAAGGGAGGACTTGAGTAATTGTAGTTGATCCTCTCTTGTCTTGGTTTAACCATAACAAGAATTTAGGGGAGTTGGGAGTGCTAAATAATAATCAGCTGGGTTTTAGTAAAATGCACACTTTCTTGTGTAGAACTTGCTCTGGGGCTTTCGTGTGTGCAGAATTGGCTCGCAATAAAAGAAAAGGCCCTTCACAATAACAGAAAGATCCGTCCTGATGGGCCTGAGCTATAGGGAAGACACTAAGAAACCTTGACTTTATAGGAAAAGAACTCATTAATTCCCTTTCTTAACACCTGTATCTGAAGAGCCTTTTAAAGCTCAGCAATTTTTTTTGGCTGCTTCAGAATCTTTTAGATTCAGATGGAGGGAGGGGAAAGTTTGTGTCTGAGCTATTTCTTTATAATAGGCATGTCCTACCTGCAATGTGTATTCCCTGATACTTGCTGAACTGTGTATTTGATACTGAAAAGCACTGACCTCTGAAGTGACTGAGTCAGTTTTATCCTTTCTGCAGAGATCTCATCAGGATGCCTGTATAAAAATAGTGCATTTAGTGAAAATTCAGACATGTGGTTCAGTCTGAAATATTTATGTCCTCTATTCTTGAATTATATGCAGTGGATGTATTTATTTCTTTTCCCAAATGTGCCTGGAGCAGTTGGTGGGATTTATTTTGACTCCTTCCTATGCCATTCAAAAATTTAGCTTTGAGCATTATCACCTATGTTGAGATCAGTATCTTTTTATTCAAAGCAAAAATGCTTGCTATGTGTGTATTTCTCACTTGAGAGCGTGCTGCAGTTTCCCCTGTTTGCCAGAGTTAACATCAGTCTCTTACCTCTGAGTACAGTTTGGACAGCTGCTTTTGCACTTAGATGTTTGGTTTTCCTTGGCATCAAAATGATACCTGACAGCTCTGCAAAAGTACATGCAGTTCACTTTGTTGGATATCATGCTACTTTTCAAATACTTTTGGAAGGTTAGGCTGCAACAGTGCTATTTGTATACCTATTATACTGCTATCATAATATGCTTCAGGAAATAAAGAGCTTGAAGTTTGTTGCTCTGAGCTTACACAATAAAAACAGGTGCAGATGTGATGTTATTCACTAGGATTCTAGCTTTGACACATCCACTTATCTGAGAATCAACCTGGCTTCTTTAGACTTTGGCACTTAAAAAACAAACTAAACTAACAAACAAAAAAACCTCTGAGAAGACCAACAGTATTTTCCTTATTCCTTGTGGTTAAAGAACATCTGTCCTCCAAAGAGACTGTTTTCAACTTTACTCCCATGGTACATATTATAAGAATGTTTGAAAGGTTCTTTAATCCCTTTGATAGTAAGTAGAATGTTTGGCAAATAAATTCAGGTGACTTTTAGTTCTCATTTTTAAGTATTATATTCTGGTTCAATTCATCCAATGTTTTGATCTTTCTTTGGGCAACAACTGCAGGAACAAGTGTTTTCTATTTCCATTATTCATTTCTCACCTTAAAAAAATATTACTGAAAGACCCCACAACAAATTCTGCATGTTTTTAAAAGCAAATCTCATTCCTATTGCATGTTTTCCTTAGTCCTTTGAGAGTCTCTTCTTCCCTCTTTCCTTTGGTAGATACTACTTTTATCTCATTATAAAAAAGAATTCTTTCTATATGTGTATTGTTTTAGGATTATTGTCATTGGGAAGAAGTTTATAGTCTTTTGATCTGTAGTGGTGCAGTAGTTTGCATTCATGGTGGTAATGAACATTAGAAATTTTGCTAATATCTTGTGCGTGGGTTGTGTGGTGTTCTTATTTTCCTTTTTTTCCTTAATTCCGCTTCTCTCCCCCCGCCCCCCCCCCCCCCCCCAAAAAAAAAACCCAACAAACCCAAACCCTGAAAATACAACACCAAAAAAAGCCAAAACTGAACTAAACCCCAGCGTGTGACAGGTGTTGCCTTACATTCTAACTGCTATGGGGAAAAACGAAACATACTTCTAAGTACAACTGGTCACTCTGTAGTTACTCTTTATGTGAAGAGGGCAATTTTGCCTTAACATCCTAAGCTTAAAAGAAGGCTAAACACTGCAGAAGGCTGGGAAGTCTTAATTTTTCCTCTGAGTCCCAAAAGGTCAGAGACATGGGGAAGAAAAAGGAGAAGATGGATTTCAAAGTTCTTACATTCCCTCCCCCCTTGCCAGTGAGTGCTTGTATGTGGACAAAGTGCTTTCCTGAACACTGAGAAGCTGGTTGATGAAGTGCTGGGGTCTGAACCCTGAGCCCTGAATTGATTGACATATGGGTGGTTCCCACTGTCCTTCAAAAGGAGGGGATGAGTTTGCCTTTCGGCTTTCCTCCAAGGTGCAGCCGACCTTGCAGGGAAAGCCATTGGGTAAATGAATGCCAGGTGTCCTGCTTTGGTGATAAAAGCTGGGACCACTTTCAGGAAGGGTGGAGTGTCTGTCTGTGAAGTGGATGTACTTCGCAGAGTTTCCCTGTTGGGGAAGGACCTCCTGACTCCCTGCAACTGGGCCCCAGTCAGGTTTGGTACTTGTGAACGCAGGCTCTGTGGCTACAGCATGAGTTTGCCTCTGTCCTATGTTATTAGCCTCTTGGCTTGGTTGTCTCCCATCTCTTCTATGGGAGACTTTGTTGCTTTGTTTGTACCACCAGTTGTTGGCCATGCTGTATTGTTCTTGGGGTCGCTGGGGTTGATGTCTGTTATGCGTAACCTCATTGACTCGTTTGTACCCCCAGCAATCACCCATGTACTGGCATTTTTCTATACAATAGAATCTGGTTACTGGTTTGTTCTACTGCTGGTTGTGTCCTTTGTGTTAGGCCTAGTAATTGACAAAATGGTTAACAAGGATAGGTCAAAAGATGGAGAAAAGAGACTGTGTTTATAAAGTCTGTAGATTTCAACACTGAGCACTGAACAAAGTCGAACAAAATTGATCCCTTTGCAGGAGAATGGAAACAAACTGTATCAATAGCTAATCTGCTTTTAATTTTACACATTTCATGTTGTCAAGGTTTCTTATCAGTGGCACATATGCTTTTTTAAACTTGCAAGCAGTTGGGGTTTTACCTTTGTTGGACTAGTTGATGTGCACTTATTTGAAGAACACAAGTGAAAAGATGTGACTTTGCCATGCATTGTACAGGACAATGGAGTTTGAAGCTATTCTAAATCCACACAGTGCTTAAATGAGAGTTGGATTGTGTGCGCACAGGTCACTCTGAAATGTTCCATTTTCCTTTTCTCCCCTAAACTTCAGGTCTACTTCACTTGAATATTGTAGAACCATCATGTCTGCCACAGATAACTAAGCCTTACTACAGAAAGAAAATTTGTTTTGGACTCTGAACTGTTTGATAGTAGTAGTAGTACATATTTTTTTATTCCTGTATGTATGGAATAAATGTTCTGTAGTGTACTGTTCTAAACTTTTCTTAATTGCATGAAGTTGGGTTTCCTGCAGGGTGATTTTAGATAGGTGCTTCCATTAAGACCTGTGTGAAGGCAATGTATATTGTAAACTTCTGTATTTTGAATTTAATACTTAGAGGTATCACTAAGAATGATGTCAAAATCTGAATACATTTTCATGTTCAAGGGTGACATTATTCCATCTGGTATAGCAACATTTTATGTCCAGTAAACAAACCCAACCCTTTTGTCAAGACAATTTCTGAAGGAGGGGCACTCAAAGAACATTAAGCCTTCTCATCTGCCTAATTCTCTACCAACACTGTGATTAATCTTGGGCTTGTCTACACAGGGAAGTTACTCTTGAATAAGGAGGTGTCAGTTTTTAGTACAATGATTCTCAGATAGCTCTCTATTTGTATTTCCTTATTTTGTATTGAGAATGCTCACGCATGGGGGAGTTGCTGGAAAACAATTGTTACAGAATAACTTGTCTATTTTAATGTCCCTTGTAGACAAGCCTTTAAGGTTGTGTCCCTCCTATCTGCTAACATTTCCAAGTTTATTTCTCCTTACAGCTAATGTAACTCTAACTCAATTTGATTTTTTTTAATTTTTTCCTATTTTGGATGGTACCCTAGAGGAGGAGCCATACATTCTAGCAAAAGGACTTTTTCTCTTCTTGTGGCTATACCACTTTCCTGCTTGTCAGTTTGGCTCGTTCATTCACTCTTCTTCAGTAGTAAGCCATGCATGGAAGGAGTTTTCCTGACATTGCTGTGCGAGATGGGAGAAAATGATTACAAAAGATTGTAATATGCCCTATATTATGCACTTGTTATGATGCACACTTTTGTCCAATTCTTGCTGGTGGTCACTGATTAACTCTTCATAGAGAAGACTTTTCCATATATCCTGAAATCAGCTGTAGTAATTCCCGAACCAGGGCACTCAACCTTGTGGCAGATGCCTCGGGCCATTCCTGAAATTCCCAGATTTGCCCTCCATTGCAGATGCCCCAGTCTCTTCTTTGAACCCATTGTTTTACTGAGCTTCCGCAGAAGCTATGTGCATTGTGCTTGTGGGATGTCTCGAAGCATCAGACAATCATAAACACAAAACCAGGTTTATCCAAGCAAAGCAATGAGTTCTTGGAAACAAACTGGAACAAAATTTGCTTGCCCCTCAAAAGAGGAACGAAACCAGAAATATAGTGGGTACTTAATAACCTAGTTCCTCTTTTACTTCTCTGATAATTTGCCTGGCTTTGGGAGATGACTTTGAGAGATTTCACGCAGTGGAGCCTTAGGAATTTGCATAACCTGTGCTTCTTTGTTCAAGTGGGTCTTTCCTCCTGTTCTCTGGCCACCTTTCTGTGCATGAAGTTCTGAAAAATTGTGCTGAAACAGTGCCAAGTCTCTCTCTTTAGATTTCAGTGAGACAGGAGTTGTTTGGACTTGTTTGTAAATGATTCATACCACTGAGTTGCTTAAAACCATCCAAATATACAAATATTGATATTTATCAGTTGTGGTCTTTGCTCTCTGTTTAGGTCCTTACAGCAAAACCGTGATGAGCTAAAGTAACATAACATATGTGAATTTTTGCTTTAGATTTCTTCCTTGATCTGTAGCTGCTTTTAGGGCTTTCTGTAAGGCATGATTTTAGATCTTGGTTAGCATTGTGGGAAGGTTTAATTCCTTCCCCTGGGATATATAGACGAGAATTTACATTACTTTTGGTTTTCCTGGTGGTTATTTTCTCTGCCAAAACAGCAGATGAATAATACAGAATTCAGCCTTCTGGATAAAAAGTAAATGTATTTGGTGCTGTTTATTTTTCCCATGTCCTTGTCTCTGCTCTATTGGGGTTTCTAGAGAGGTCAGCTATATGGTTTAATAACAGTGATTTATATTGCAAGCAATGTGTTTTTTCACTATATGGTTATGTCCCATTCTAAAACTACTATTCATAGCCTTACAGTGATGCATGTTCTGACTTCTTTTCCTTAAGCCTTGCCTTAACTAAAGGCATAGTGCCAGCTAGAACAGGAAAGATTTAGAAAATGATCTTTGAAGGCTGAGGTTAGACCACTGTTAAGCTCTTATTTTTGAAGAGGCAAATTAAAAGAAGGTTCTGAAGAACATGTTTCACAATGAGCTGTGTGTGTAGATAACCCTGACTAGCTCCAACCATAAGGGGTTTTTGAAAGCACATAGCAGAGTGCCTTTTGACTGACTTCCTTTTTTCAGCTAGTTCCATACTTGATTGGCATTGTTAATGTATCTTGCTTCCCGCATTTGTTTCCTCCTCTTCAGTCCTGAGGATGTCTTAAATTGCAGTCTTTATAAAAATCAAAATACTCCCAAGAGTATTTGTTAATATAAGGCTCTTCAAAAGCATCTAAACAAAAAAAATTTAAATCTGTTCCCTCAGGATAAGAGTAACAGCAGACTAACTGGTATGCTGTTTGCAAAGACACACAAAAGTTTCAGAAGTTATTGCTAGTGTTTCCTTTTTTCCTCAGAAATGTTAGGATTGGTAATGCCACTATAAGGGCCAGACCCTTAAAGATACCTAGGTGCCTAATGCAACACTGAGTTTGAGCACCTGGACCTTGTGCACAGGTATTTCATAGGCTGCATACTAGCTTCCTTTGCAGGTAAAAGAAAAATTCTAACAGATGAGATGGTAGTGATGCTTCTCTGACTGAAATTGCTTTTTGTGGTCTCTCTTTTCTCCCTTTCCCTCAGCCATTGAGCGTCTTTGATGTCCAGTTTCTGAATGCAGTTGGAGACCTGTTGGACCTCATTCCTGCATTATTTGAGTATTCCACGAGGAGTGGACAATGCAATGGGGAGCCAGGAAGCCATGGGAAATACCAGTGGGATATGGGTCACTGCTCTGCACTCATCAAGGTGAGCACCAAGAACTTAATCTCCAGGGACTGTGTTGATTTGCAGTGTCATGAGTCTGTATTTCTGAAGTCTTCACTGTTTGTGTTGCATGTGCATAAAGAGGCACCTGTCAATCAAGGTGCTTTTATACAATTGTCATTTGTGCCTCTGTAGGATTCTGGGTGCAGTTTTGCTCACATATGTTTAAGGGCAGGGGAAAAAAACCCACAAACAGAACAAAAGCAGAGCTTGACAATAAAAAGCTATTACAATTATTAGGGAATGGGGAACTACCATGGAGAGCAGACTGGAAGACAGTGATTTGTTTCATCTAGTTATGTGAAGCCTGAAAGTGGGTATTGTGAATGTCTACAAATACACTGGGTAAATAAGCAGGGAGGAAGGGAAGAGGATTACCTAAACTGAAGGACAATGTTAGCACAAGAGCAGATGGGTGCAAGTAGCTGATGTTTTCTAAGTGTTAGCAGTGATACTGTGGAATGGCTTTTCAATGGGAGTAATGACAGGAAAAATGCTTTTAAGATAAGTGTCTGATGCATCATGGTGGCAATTAAATTTCGCAGTTAAAATTATCAAGGATCTAGTCAGCCTATGGAGACTCCATGTATCTCAGAGCATCAATATTCACCTTAAATTGAGAAGCAATAATTCAAGCATTTGCCTACAGTAAAAGGTTTCTGAGCTAACAATAAATCTTAGAACGAGGGAAATACTTCGAAAAGATGTTCCATCAGTATATATATATATTTACCTTTTCAAAGTGAACTTACTTGTATTTGCTTCTGTGCTTTAAGTCACCCAGAAGCACTTTTATAGAAACAGTATGTTCTAAGTTAATGTTGGATATGTTTGTGGAGAGCTGTTCTGAATGCGTAAATACAAGTACTCAAGAGGAAACTGGGGAAACAAAACATACCGTGTGATGCAGGTGTCCCAAAAAATTCTAAGCTGTTTCATTTCGAAAAATAACAACTAATTATTTGAAAACAACACAGGGGCACGAATTATTTCTAGAGGTTTCAGAAATTCATTAAGTACACAGTTAAAAGCACAAGAATCTGCTGCTTGAACAATGCAATTAATCAATCTACTTAAAACAAGTTGTTCTCCCAGTTTCTATGAAGTACAAAACATGCAGAGTGTAGTAGGGTCTGAAATTATTCATCTTTCTGCTTCTGTTTTCCAGGTTCTACCTGGATATGAGAATATATATTTTGCCCATTCCAGCTGGTTTACATATGCGGCCACACTGAGAATATATAAGCATTGGAACTTCAATATAGTTGATCCAGACACTAGCACCAGCCGTGTCTCATTCAGCAGTTACCCAGGTAAAGTCAAGAAAATGAAAAAAAAGTAGATATTCGAGATGGCATAGACCCTCCTACTGTCTTGCAGACGTCTCGTCTAGAAAAAAGATGATACCCCAACAAGCACTGGCTTCCATCTACCTTAAAACTTTTAGCCACCGAGAGGACAAAATGTTGTCTTTAATTTTCTGTCTTGAACATGATGTTGTTGTCATCTTTTGTTGTTGTTTAATCACCTTCAGTGCTCTGAATAGTACTAGTTAAATAGTCTACCTCTGGCACAAACATGCTGCTTTGAATTCTGCCTGTGCAGTCTGGAGTCATCTCAGCTGTTGAACTTCTCACCTTGCCAATAGCGTTCGCATATTTGGTAATAACAGTTTTGAACACTTCTGTTTACTACTGTGGCATGACTCGTGCTGTAATGGGATTATTAGAGAGTATCAACCGCTTTTTTGGTGTTGGGTTAGCAAACCTTCAGTAGTTTTGGTGGTTTGTTTTTTTTCCCCCACATCTCCTTCTTCCAGCTTCTTTGTAAGCTGTTGCAGAAGGTAGAATTTTTTAATGATTTTTTTCATGTGTTGGTAATACAGACAGCCAGGATATTTAAAAATCTCCCTTGGGAAGATTAGGCAGCATATAATGTTCTCAAGTTTCTTGGAAGAATGTTAGAAATTGCCAGCAGTTAATGTTTCAGTGGTAAAATATGCCCTTGGTTGCTAGAGGAGCACCAAGAAAAGTGAACATGAAAAACCAAAGCAAATCTAAGTCTAAGAGTGAGGTAGCAATGCCTAATTTTTTAAAGGTGGAATTTAAAATTAAAAGATACTCAAACACTCAAGAATCTTCCTAAACTTTTTAAAGTGAACTGTGTGCCATAGGAGACTGTCTCATTTTTATGACATTTTGTTGGTTGACTATTTCAAAACGTGCTTTGTTGAGTTACTGTGCTTGCCTTACTACAAAGGCAAGGATCCTTCATGGCAGGGACTCCTGAGACTGTGACCGGGAAACTAGTTTGAAAAACAGTTGCATTCATTTCATGTTGAAAGCAAGCCTTTTTATGTCAGGTGCTGACCCTCCTCAGTGACCCTCAGGAATGCAGCATTTTCTGACAGCAGAGATTTTTGCTTTGTGGAAGCAGTAGAGGTATTCTGGTGAATGCCTGTTAAGCGTACAGCCTTTCAAGAGCTTGGGTTATCTCTGATTCCCTTGGAGGAATTTCACTTGCTTGTTGCAAGGAATTTTGCCAAGCCTGTGTAACCTGGTAGAAAGCCAAGGTTTCTGTCTGAGCTCTGTTCGTCACCTGAATGTACAGGAGGTTATTCTGGATCTCGTATCTCTCAGCAGAAATACTGCTGAAGATAGTACTACTGGCTCTGTTTTGCAACTGTTTTATGCTGCATTGTGCTGCAGATTCAAAACTGGGGATCAAGATCGGCCATGGAGAGCATTTATTATTTTATTTTTAGTTGGGTGTCTATGCTGATGTCTCCAGGTTGTTCCTTCTGTGGATTATTTGTATAAAGTGAAATACAAGGCTTCTGTTTGAGACTGATAAAGCTCTCTGTATGGGAGGATATCTGAAAATCAGCTACTGCTATGCTGAAGTGGTCAGAGTCTGTTCACTAGTGTATAAAATCCCATTGTGCTTCCCCAGAGACTCTTGAGGTCTGCAGAGATGGCTTATTTGAAAGCTTGCTCGTGCCAGGTAGACTCTGGCACAGTGATGTGATAAGGGGTACTTATACCAAGAAAATTCAGTGAGAACTGTTGCAAAACATAGTTCCCATGGCTACAATGAAGTTTGAGAGATCTGTGGTATGCAAAGTGTACTCACTGGTTCCCTAATTATAGGGTGCTATCACAAGCACAAGACAAGCATGATCCATTGACTACAGCAAATTGCATTAGCTGTGGGTGTAGTTCACAAGCTTGCAGTTTTCCACGGGATGAGCAAGCTCTAAAGCACTGGCCTGGTAATGATCCTGCAGGAAGAAGGGATCTGCCAAATTCTTCTGCTCCATGTGATGAGATAAAGCCCTATGTTTTCAGGGCACCTGACCACAGAATCTGCAGGTCCTGCCTATGGCTCAGCTTTATGACTAACTTCAACCTGCATGCAAGTTCCCATTCTTATTCTCTGTCCTGACAGACACTAAGAACCAGTAAGAAAGATCAAGCGAGCAACCTCCCCTGAGTAGTAACATGATCCTAATGTACACAGAAGTATTGAGGAGAAAACAAAGGGCATTAAAAGACAGGTGTCCTTCCAGGCCTTCAGTGACACCTGAGTACTTGAAAGATTTCTGTCATCCAGTAGGTTGCATATGAAGTAAAACTCTTCTGTCCAAAAGCTGTGTCAGAAAAGCTTCAAGAAGTTGTTTGCTTTCTCAGAAGGAATGTGCCAACTCCCTGATTTCTTCTGGGGTCACAGTAAAATTGTCGAGATTGTTTATTTACTGAATTTCAAAAGACAGGCTAGTACACTGCAAAAATTAGAATTTGTTATGACTCAAAGGATCTAAGACTAATCACTAACCATGATGCATGTCAGTGTATGCATTACCATACAGCTAGAGGGCCTTACACTTCCTTGCTTCTGGGCAGGCAGGACAAAAGGCAGGAACTGCAGAGTCTATCCCTGCTTTCCCAGCAGTTCCCCACATTCCTGCCAGCATGCTCGAACAGCACTGTTGCAGCATATTCTCTCTTTGCTGCTTTGTCCCTTTCAGAGCAATAGTAGTGCGGCAGAGGCACAGTGGAGTGGAAACAAACAGTAGTAGTAACCTCTGCTTTTGCAGAATGGTTTGGCTACTTGCTGCTTGTTTCCACACTAATCCCAATCCTCACTTGAACTCTGCTCACAGTTTTAGATTTCTTGTCTGTTGAAAGCAGAAAGAACTTAAATTGTACAGACATGTCACAGTTGCTCACAAATGTTGAGTGAAGCTATGCTCATTTTGAGGGTAAGAAATGTGAAGACAGAGACTAGGTAGGTGCTATGTTTTGCAGGACATCTAGTAAAACATCAGAGAGAAACACCCCGCTCAAGGCGCTATGCAGCCAGTGCTTTACACTGCCTGGTTGAGACATTCAAAGAAATGAGCCCAATTAACTGATTAAATTTGCAGTTTTCCTTGGACAAAAGGGAGGCTGCAGCTCTTGAGATTTCTGTCCATTTGGATGGACCTCTTCATGAATAGGTAATTTTGAACCCCATTTAAGAAAAGGGAATCTACTATTTGGACCCAAGCACTCTAGTTTGGGTAGTGACCTACTTTCACTGGGCTGAGCCATGGTCTTGTTAGGTAGGTTACTCTGATTTTAGCTGTTTAAGCAAAACAGACGAGAACAACTTTACTGCCACCTTTGCTCCTCTGGTCTGCTTTCAGGATCTTGCTTGGTTGAGACAGGTTGTGACACGGGAACAAGATAGCACAGGTTGTCTTGATGGATGACTATATGTGTGCTGCTGAGGCAGGAGAGAGAAGTAACGTGTCCCTTGCTTTGAAGTAATCTGGTGTTAGTGCAGGATCAGAAAGTTCAGTATTATCCTTCTCCACAGCCTGAACAAGAGTTAGGAGGAAAAAACCATGGAAAGGGATGTAGCCTTTGTACTCAAGGGACCAGCTTGCACCATTTCTTGTTTCCCTCTTCCTTTCAACACGTCTAAAACCTGGAAGGAAGCAGAGGAAATTATCTGATGCACTTTGGAGATGCGAGTCCAGAGCTATAGTGTGGGATGTGCTATTTCTTACTGCTTAGGAGAGGTCTGCAAGTGGAAGGCAGCTGGCAGGAGTTCAGTCTTGGCATGAAAAGCAGCTGCTGATGGGATTAAGCAAGCTAATCCAGAGAAGACATCTCGTTTCTCATTATCAAGTATGTTTTATGGCCCAGAGGACTGAGCATCCCCGCCAGGAGCTGCTCTCACCCCTGTGAGCTGATGGCTGGACCTCATGTCTGTGACTTCCAGCCTGAATACTGACCCTTTCTGTATTTGAATGAGCCCAATGACCTTTTAAAACACCAAAAAAGCTGACGCCATCTGGGGGTCAGAGGTGCCTATGCCTTAAGTCAAAATGGTATACATTGTCTTGGAATAATTAGGCTAGTAATGGTTTATCAAGGAGGACACACTGTATTATAAAACATTGCAGGATAAAACTTGGTAAATACTAAGGCCGAGAAGGAAATCCTCTTGTTTTCAGCTTAGCTGAATTTTGCAATTTATTTGAATTACAGAGTTCAAACTTCATTTAATTCAGTGTCATTCCTTGTGTTGACACTTGCCTTGAGTTGAGTGTTTGTTTCATCTCAGCTGTTGATTGAAAAAAACCTATTTGGTTTATTTTTAAGTAGGGCACTTGGCACTGGCACCCATGTGGGAATTGTTGTTTAGTTCAAATCACAGTTGTTTAAAAATTTAATTTCTTGTCTCTGTTTGGGCAAGCACTCGACTCATTACACAACAACTTATCACTGGAGTATCCCATGTCTTTGTGTAAAATAGACTGGCAGAGCTGGGTTTAAAGTGTTGTCTTTACTTATTTGAGAGAGAGATCTGCAGTTGATGTACATACTTATTGACACTCTTTTTCTGTCTCCAAGAATAAAATAGTAGGAACCACAAACTGTCAGGGTGCTGTCTGTTCTATACTGACATTTTTAGAGAACAGGTGACCACCTGGTCTATTTTCCTGGATCTGTTCTGATTTGAGTGAGAACTTGAGACTTTAGTGTTGCTAAAATAGAGCCCTTAAACCTCCTTTTGCTTGAAGGAGCTCTACCTCTTGATGAAAGCCCAGGAATAGGAGACAGAGCTGAGTTGTCTTTCTGGCTGTCATAGGTTTCTGACCTTAGTTTGTTTGCAGAGTGCTTTAATAAAGTTTTCTTTAGAAGATTTCATGGTGGAACTCAACTATTGTGGTGTTGTGCAGCATTTCAGCATTTTGTACTCCTAAAAGAGTGATACCATTAAAAACTCATTAGCAAGAGTCCAGGTTCTGGATGACTTCCCCATCAGGAGCTCAGTTAACAACCTTTTATTCCCCAGTCTGTCAGTTCTGTATCTGTTGGGGAATCTCAAAATCAAGTTATTTCTGCTTTGTAAGCAGTTGCCATGCTATCTGGGGCATTTTAGCTGACCTTTGCAGCTCTGTATATCACCTCCTGGCATGGGATCTGCAATTGGACCTAGTACTTGTGTTGGCATTTAATCTGGAAGGGAATCCTGCCTAGAGATCCACTGCTGTGTTGAGTTTGCAGTAGGTAAACCTCTCTCATATACAAGACATAGTTTATGATTTAAGAGGTGCTCATTTCTTAGAGATTGCTTTTAAGAATAGTTAGACTGGAAAAGATTAAACTAGAAGGAAGATTTTTTTGCTTGGCTTGATTTAGTCCAGAAGGGATTAATTTAAAGGAATATCTGTTGTCCTTACAGAATAAAAATCTAAAACGGAAACTGGCTGATGAAAATATTTGTGGAGTTTGTACTTTTGTTTTCTTTGTTGTATTTTTAAAAGAAATTTCCTTGTTAGAAACAAACACTCGCTATTCTTATTCTCAGCATAAGAGATAGCTCGACATACGAAAGGGAAACTTCCAAGGGTGGGATGCAAACATGAAGCAAATATTCTAGACAAAGAGTTAGATCACTTGTTGAAAGCATGACAAATGACAAGTGGGCTTAAAGCACTTGCAGAAGTCACCACCTCATTGTTAATGTTTGTACAGTTTGATTTCACACCCACCCCCCCACACACACCCCCACACCCCCTTGGCTTGTCTCTCTGTTTTGTTCTATGAGTATATCAAAGGTGCACAAAGTTAACAAATTTTGTATTATTGCTGTTTAAGGCTTTTTGGTGTCCCTGGATGACTTTTACATACTAGGCAGCGGCTTGGTAATGTTGCAGACTACCAACAGTGTGTTCAACCAAACCCTCATTAAGCAAGTGGTGCCGGAATCCCTGTTAGCTTGGCAGAGGGTCCGCATTGCTAACATGATGGCAGATGGTGGCAAAACTTGGGCAGAAATCTTCTCAAAGTGCAACTCTGGTAAGTACACTTTCATATGAATCATGGAAAAAAACTCTGTTCCCTCTCCCCCTTGTACCCTTTTCCTGCCCCATGCCAGATATGTAACTCGCTCTTTGCTCTCATACCTAGGGACCTACAACAATCAGTACATGGTGCTGGACCTGAAGAAGGTCAAGCTGCAGAAGAGCCTTGATGATGGTGCATTGTACATCATTGAGCAGATCCCAACCCTTGTGGAGTATTCTGATCAAACAAACGTTCTCCGGAAAGGTAATAGCTCTGATAGTAGTTACTGGCTTAGGAAAGCCATCTCTTTGTGCCAGCTGATGGAGAATCGTGCTTTCTACCTGCTGTGGGCTACTTGAAATGTTTGGTGCGTGGGTCACCTACAAGGAGATGAACTTTTAAATATGAGAGAACAACTTTGGTAGGAGAGGAGTGACTTCAGGCCTCTAGCTGGGAAGTTTGGTGGAGGTAAATGATCTTACACTCCTCTGAGGTTGAGCAGGGAAACCTGTGCAGGAGGGCTGTGGCTGCTCTGTGTGTTCACCTCGGACTCCTGCAAGTCTGATCTCAGCTGCTTTGCAGGATGGGTCCTTAGGGTGGAAGTCTGGGGGTGTATTGTCTGGGTACAGTCTCTGGTGGTGTTATACTGGGAGTCAACCCTGGTCATGCCAGTGACTATTGCCTTATATTCTTGTGTTCAAACCAGTTTGTGTTATTCCTCGACATGCTTTTAAGGCAAAGCAGCATGGAAAATGGTTTATTTTTCTTTTTTGCTATAAGCTTTTCTAAGTGCCTCCATTAACTGTCATTTGCCGAGGACACAGCCCGAGGGCGGGCTGTCCCCCAGCAGAGCAGGGAATCGCGATAAAACAAGGCGAATTTCAGGGGTTTTGAGAGCTGGGAGAGCTGAGCAGAGAGCCGAGCTCCAGGGAGAGAGGAACAGGAGCGGGGCAGGGCTGTAAGGCGGGCATGGCAGTCTGCCCGGGGTGGTTCCCACGAGCAGGGTGTGGAGAAGGCGCTGAGGAGCCGTGAACTGGGGAGGGGAGCGAGGAGCTGAGGTGCTAACAACTGATTGTTGCAGAGATCAGCTCCTGGGGGCAGTTAGCACTGCAAGAACAATGGTCTCCACCAGGCAGAGGAGGACTAAACTGGATGTGGGAACCCAGACAGAGCTCCCAGGAAAGGATGCAGTTGTGCAGGCAGCAGGGAATGCCACAGCATCCCCCTGGGAACAGGGGCTGTGTGCGCTGTGAGCAGGTGAATGATCTGCTCAGCCTGGTGATGGAGCTAAAGGAGGAGGTGGAAAGGCTGAGGGCAATAAGGGAGTGTGAGAGGGAGATAGACTGGCAGAGTCAGGCCTTACCATCCTTGAGGACAGGGCAGTGGGTGGAGGCTCCCCTAGAGAGAGAGGATTCCCTCCTCCCTTGCCATGGGGTACAGGAAGAGGACCTAAGAGACGAGGGGGAATGGAACCATGTCCCTGCCCAGCGAGGCAGGCAAAACCCCCCTCGGCCTCTGTCTCCTTCCCGGGTACCCTTGAAGAACAGGTATGGGGCTCTCGAAATGGAGGGGCAAATAGAGGGGCAAACAGACCAAAATGGAGACGAGGGTCCATCAGAAGAGTCACCCAAGGTAAGTCTGTCTCCCCCACGAGTTAGGACCAGCTCTAACAAAGGGAAAAGAAGGGTAGTTGTAGTTGGTGACTCCCTTCTGAGAGGAACAGAACCTCCCATATGCCGGCCGGATCCGCTCCACAGGGAAGTCTGCTGCCTCCCTGGGGCCAGGGTTAGGGATATTACTAAGAAACTCCCTAGTCTCGTCCGGCCTACGGACTACTACCCACTATTAGTTATCCAAGTCGGTAGTGATGAGGTTTCTGAGAGGAACCTGAAGACAATTAAAAAAGACTTCAGGGCCATGGGGAGATCACTTGAGGGATTGGGAGCCCAGGTGGTGTTCTCCTCAATTCCTTTGGTGGAAAAGAGGAATACTGATAGAGGGAGGAAGACCCACGTGATAAACAAGTGGCTGAGAGACTGGTGCCACAGACAAAATTTTGGGTTTTTCTCACATGGGGAGCTTTATACTACGTGGGGTCTGTGAGTGGCAGATGGAGCTAATCTGTCTCAGAGGGGAAAAAGAATCCTAGCAAATGAGCTGGCTGGCCTCATTGAAAGGGCTTTAAACTAGCTTTGATAAGGGGGATAAAACTGGGCCGGCTAGAGTTGAACCCAAAGATGGCAGACCACAGTTGGTAAGGAAGTCGTCAGCCCGGCTCAAGTGCTTCTACACTAATGCACGCAGCATGGGCAACAAACAGGAGGAGCTGGAAGCCATTATGCAGCACGACAGCTATGATGTAGTTGCCATCACGGAAACATGGTGGGATGACTCATGAATGGAGTGCTGCAATGGATGGCTATAAGCTCTACAGGAGGAATAGGCAGGGTAGAAAGGGCGGTGGGGTGGCGCTCTGTAAGAGTGTTTTGACTGTATGGAGGTTGATAAGCGTGATGAGCCAGTCGAATGTTTATGGATAAAGTTGAGGAAGGCGAACGAAGCAGATGTCCTGCTGGGAGTCTACTACAGGCCACCTGACCAAGACGAAGAGGTCAATGAACTGTTCTGTAGGCAACTGGCTGAAGCTGCAAAGTCGCAGGCCCTTGTTCTTGTGGGGGACTTCAACTTACCAGACATCTGCTGGGAATATAACACAGGAGAGAGAAAACAATCCAAGAAGTTCCTAGAGTGTGTGGAAGATAACTTCTTGACTCAGCTGATAAGTGAGCCCACCAGAGAAGGTGCCTTGTTAGACCTGTTATCCACAAACAGGGAAGGACTGGTAGGGGATGTGGTGGTCGGAGGCCATCTTGGGCTAAGCAATCATGAAATGATACAGTTCTCAATCCTTAGCCCAGTTAGGAGAGGGGGCAGCAAAACTCTCACCATGGACTTCCGAAGGGCAGACTTCAACCTGTTTAGAACACTGGTTGAGAAAGTGCCTTGGGGAACAGTCCTAGAGGGCAAAGGGGTTCAGGAAGGATGGACTCTTTTCAAGAAAAAACTGTTAGAGATGCAGGAGCAGGCTGTCCCCAGGTGTCGTAAGACAAACTGGTGGTGAAAGCGACCGGCATGGTTGAACAGGGAGCTCCTGCTGGGACTTAAGAGAAAGAAGAAAGTCTACCACCTTTGGAAGAAGGGGCAGGCTACTTGGGAAGAGCATAAGGATTTAGTTAGGTTGTGTAGGAAGAATATTAGGGAGGCAAAAGCTCAGCTAGAACTCAACCTGGCCACTGCTGCAAGAGATAATAAGAAGAGTTTTTATAAATATATTAACAATAAAAAAAAGATGCAGAGAGAATCTCCATCCCTTATTGGATGCGAGGGGGAACATTGTTACCGAGGATGAGGAAAAGGCTGAGGTACTTAATGCCTTCTTTGCTTCGGTCTTTAACGGCCAGACTAGTTCTCCTCACGGTATTCAGTTCCCTGAGCTGGAAGATTGGGATGGAGATCAGAATAAACCCCTCGTAATCCAGGAAATAGTAGAAAAGGACCTGCTGAGTCAATTAGACACCCGTAAGTCTATGGGGCTGGATGAGATCCACCCAAGAGTGCTGAGGGAGCTGGCAGAGGAACTTGCCAAGCCGCTCTCCATCATCTATCAGCAGTCCTGGTTATCGGGGGAGGTCTGGGTGACTGGAAACTTGCCAACGTGATGTCCATCTACAAGAAGGGCAGGAAGGAGGATCCAGGGAACTACAGGCCTGTCAGCCTGACCTCGGTGCCAGGGAAGATTATGGAACGGTTCATCTTGGGGGAGATCACGCAGCAAGTGCAGGACAACAGGGGGATCAGGTCCAGCCAGCATGGGTTCAGGAAGAGCAAGTCCTGTTTAACCAACCTAATCTTCGATGATCAGGTGACCCGCCTAGTGGATGAGGGAAAAGCGGTGGATGTTGTCTTCCTGGATTTCAGTAAGGCATTTGACACTGTCTCCCACAGCATTCTGCTACAGAAACTGGCGGCTCATGGTCTAGACAGGTGGACTGTTCAGTGGGTTCAAAAACTGGCTGGATGGCCGAGCCCAGAGAGTTCTGGTGAATGGAGTTAAATCCAGACAGAGACCGGTCACAAGCGGTGTCCCTCAGGGCTCGGTCTTGGGGCCAGTCTTGTTTAATGCTTTTATCAATGACCAGGATGAGGGGATCGAATGCACCCTCAGTAAATTTGCAGATGACATGAAATTGAGTGGGAATGTCGATCTGCCTGAGGGTAGGGAGGCTCTGCAGTGGGATTTGGACAGGCTGGAGCGATGGGCTGAGGCCAATTGTATGAGGTTTAACAAGGGTAAGTGCCGGGTCATGCACTTCAGCCACAACAACCCCATGCAGCGCTACAGGCTTGGGGAAGAGTGGCTGGAAAGCTGCCTGGTGGCCGACTAAACATAAGCCAGCAGTGTGCCCAGGTGGCCAAGAAGGCCAATGGCATCCTGGCCAGTATCAGAAATGGTGTGACCAGCAGGAGTAGGGAGGTGATTGTGCCCCTGTACTCGGCACTCGTGAGACCACACCTTGAGTACTGTGTCCAGTTCTGGGCACCACAGTATGGGAAGGACATTGAGGTGCTGGAGCGAGTCCAGAGAAGGGCAATGAGGCTGGTGAGAGGTCTGGAAAACAGGCCTTATGGAGACTGGCTGAGGGAACTGGGGTTGTTTAGTTTGGAGGAGACTGAGAGGAGACCTCATTGCCCTCTACAACTACCTAAAAGTAGTGAGGCTGATGTTGGTCTCTTCTCCCAAATTGCTAATGACAGGACGAGAGGAAATGGCCTCAAGTTACATCAGGGGAAGTTTAGATTGGATATTAGGAAGAAGTTCTTTACTGAGAGGGTGGTTAGACATTGGAACAGGCTGCCCAGGGAGGTGGTGGAGTCGCCGTCCCTGGGGGTGTTCAACAAACGGGTTGATGAGGCACTTGAGGCCATGGTCTAATGGTTAGGAATATGATGGGATAAAGGTTGGACTTGATGATCCTGGAGGTCCCTTCCAACCATAATGATTCTATGATTCTAAGTGGTTAACAGATTGCATTTTGTCTCTGGCAGGTTACTGGCCTTCATACAATATCCCTTTCCATGAAAAGATTTACAATCTCAGTGGGTATGCGGCATATGTTGAGAAGTATGGCATGGATTTCTCTTACGAGCTTGCTCCAAGAGCAAAAATCTTTCGTCGAGACCAGGGCAAGGTGACCAGCTTGGAAAGCATGAAGTACATCATGAGATACAACAGTAAGACATGTTTCTGTACTGTGGTGCTGATCTTAATAAAGCCGTATTAGTCTTATTTCTTGGATTCTAGCAGTAAGCTGCAGCCTCACGTAAGGATCAGAGATACATTACCCTAGGTGCAGAGTTACACACAAAGCAAAAAGATAGCCTGGTTTCCTACCTGAACAATAAGCTTTTGCTAAAAGTCTTGTTTCTTTTTGAGTAATGTGTTCCTTCCAGAACAAGGGCCCTTGGCCTTGCTGCTTGACCTTTCCAGAGAGCTTCTGATACTCCAGGAGACTCTGTGGACTGCTGTTACTCAATACATCTACAGCCTGTCAATCTTGAAAGCCTTAAATCTTAAGCAACAGTTAGGTCAGATCAGACCAGAGAATTTAGTGTAAAACTTCACGTCTTTTTTTACCCTGTTCAGAGAGATGATCTTTGGTAGGTAATGCTCTTCTCTGCTTTTCCCTTACAGGGTTCTCCTTAACTGGGTTAAAACCAGTTTAATTAACTTCTCGCTAAGCCTATCTCTAAGTACAGATAGCCTTAGATATTATATTTTTATTCCCAGTTATAGGGAACACGCTGATTACTGGATTTAGGGTTTGGGAGGCCTCTCGCAGGGTGGGGTATCACCACTGTTTGGGCTGTAAGTAGCAGCATATTCGTAGATGTTGAGGCTTGTCCACCTTCCCCTCCTAGCTTGCAGCTACTACAATGGGTATTCAAAGGCCTTGTTCCTTGCCCTTTATTTTAGTCCAGAACAGGAAAACAATGGCTTTTGCTGCTGCACTTTTCTCTCCCACTTTCCTTTCCTGACAAAGTTCCTGCAGGTTTTTGTCATATGGAGTTGCAGATGTTTGTGGTTAGAGGTTGGCAGCAGTGCCCCTGGGATGCAGAAATAGTTCTATAGACTTGGATTAGGAGCTTGTCTACTTAATGTCCTCTCTCAAGCACTGACTTCTAGCTGGTTCCTGGGGAGGAGCACGTGAGCAATATTCAAGACTTGTGTTTCTGCCAGTGCACATATGCAGCTTTCAGTGTCTTGGGCACTTTACATTGGCTTTTTGTGAGGGCACTAACTTGTTTTCTTCCTTCCCTCCATATCATGTTTCTCCCCAGACTACCAGCATGATCCTTATGCTGAACACAATCCTTGCAACACCATTTGCTGCCGGGAAGACCTGAATCCTTCTTTTCCGGTGCCTGCAGGCTGCTATGACTCTAAGGTAAATTACCTCAGTTTCAGTATGTGCTGAGTGTTTGTTGCAGCCTGTTGGTATTCTTGCCAGACCTGTGGCAGGTTTCACTGCATGGGGCAGGCATGGCCAGACCTGTCTGTTCCCTCTCTTTGTGCTGTCCAAGCACTTGGGCAGATCCTGAGATGGTAATTCTGTGCAGAGTCCTATCTCCTGTCCCCGATACCAGTCCTGGCACACTGGCAGAGGATACAGGAGCAGCAAAAGCATTATTTCTATGGCTACTTGTGGTGTTTAGGGGGTATTTAACTAAGGCTCCAAAGCTTTGTGGCAGGAGGAGCCTAAGGTGTCTGAAATGAGTCTTCAGGTCACTCAGGGAAGGTGACTTGTACAGTTTCAGCCTCCTGTTCATGGGGACTGTGTGGGTGCCTCCCCAGAGCCCCAAGGAATGTGTTTTCAGCCTCATTTTAGCTTTACCTTTCCAAAAGCCTGGCTCTCTAGTGAATCGCCCTGCTCTAGGGCTCCACCTCTCTGTGAAACTGCTTTGAGCAAAGTTCGGTAAGATTGCTTTCTGGGGGAGGGGGGGATGCAGGAAAATCCTTAGACTCACTGTTGTAGAGAAAGCAGTAGTTTTTTTTTAAGCAGCTTGTATCTTAGTTTCACTGTGAGGAGCAACACCTGAGTAAGCAGCTGTCTGGCCCTGGTGTGCTGGGAAGCTGTACAGTGTTTCTTATCTTGTGGGGTCCAGCCTGCTGTATTTCTGGATTGTATGGTTGCTAGGATGGCCCTGGGGATGCTGTTTGGGTATTGCCAGTGCTGTGTGTCCAGTCAGCTTGCAGAAGCCCAGGCCAGCTGCCTGCTGTAGTGGCTAGTAGGAGCTCCCAGAGCTGGTTTTTACGAGATGAATGCAGAAAACTGCTGTATAGAGGTGCCTGGTAAGGGAGTAGGTCAGTGCACACCAATTGTGGTGCCTTTGCTGGTACATGGGAATGGGCTGAGGGGGAACAGGGGACCTAAGAGGGGCATTGAGAGGAACAGCCCAGAGCAGAGGTGAAACCCAGCAGTTACAAACACTAAAGGCAATTTTAGTGTCTCTGAGTTTGGAAAGATGGAGCAGGCTGGGGCCCTCTTGGGAGATAATGAAGGAACAGGGCAGAGTCTGGGCAGCAATATTAACCCTGTGTGGCCTTTGCCTTTTCCTGAATTACCCTGTTGTCCTGAACTCCTGTCCTTTATTTCAGGTGTCGGATTTCCGCCTGGCTTCAGCATTCACAGCCACTGCAATCAATGGCCCCCCAGTACAGGGTGGTCTCCCTGTCTTTACCTGGAGACGGTTTAACTACACGCGACACCAGGGCCTGCCAGAATCATACAACTTTCATTTTGTCACCATGAGGCCCATCCTGTAAAACTAGCATCAATATTCCCAAATGGATTTTTTTTTTTTAAATGGAAATTTACATTCCTGTGTGCAATAAACCGACCTGGATGTCCACATCCCTGTGCCTTACCTGCTTTCCCCTGTCCTGCCTCCTAGGCACTTTGTACTGCCGTTGGCTGTCCTCGTGCAGCCCAATGCATGTTCTGCTCTTCTGAGCTATTTGGATGACCCTTCCTCTGACTAGGATTGATGGGAAACAGGCGTGGCATGGCTTTCTGCTGATCTGAGCCATTGTCACAGTTGTACCCAGAGCAGGAGTGAAGCAAAATGCTATCAATGAGAGAAATCTCTCTAGTAGCAACATGGGACCTCCCACCAGGTCTGGGCCAGGCTGGGTGGCTGCTTTGGGTGTTGGTGGCCTTACCTCAGCTGCTGGCTTGAAGTCTGCCTTTTGCCTTAGCAGGGCTGGTGAGCTGTGCTGCAAATTGCTTCTCACCCAGGAATGCCACTAGTGGAGAGAGTCAAGGCCATGTTTTCCATTGGCAGATCGGTGTTCCTCTTGTCTACAGAGCATGGCTTTCATTGGCGCTTGCAAGATTTCCTTTGTCTCACCAAAGTGGTGTGCAAGAGTCAGGCTGCAAAAGGTAGTGAAGGGATGTGCTTGGTGATTTCTGAAAGCCTGGTGCTTTTGGAAACACCCCCCCACACACACTCCTGCCTGCCCCAGGCTGCAGTGTAGCAGCAGGGAAAGAAGTGTCTGTGTGTCTGTGCAGTGAATCTCTTCCTGATGGGCCCATGTTCAGTGACCTCTTTGCCTGCTCCCTCAGCTGTGGAAGTGGAACTGGGGCTGTATGTATTACTGTTAGTTACCTGTGTTTACACTGAGGAGGCACTGGGCTGTTTTGTGCTTGATGTTATACGTGTTATTAAGTAAAACAAAATAAACAGCTCTTTCCTCATGGCCTTGATGGTCCAAGCTAAATAGTGCACAGTGCTGCCCTGTATTATGGAGGTGAAGAACGAGCAGTGTGAGGGTTTGATCAGGCCCCTGGATTTCAGCTTGTGTGATGGGCAAGGGAGTTAGTTGGTGCAGCATGGATGAGGTTCTACCCTAATTATTTGGCTGTCACAGTTGGGCTGAAGAGGGAAACCAGAAGTTACAGCAAAGCTTTTGCTGAGGATGAGAAGTCCATGCAGGGACTGAAGTGATTTGTTTGCTGGAGCAGACGGAGGTAAGTGTGAGAGGCTGGAGAAAGCATCTGCGCCATGTGCAGGGGTAGGAGGAGGGGGTGGGATACAGGGGCAGGAGAGCACTGTGTAAAATGACTAACTGCTGAAGTGCTCACTGCTGAGATGCTTTTTGCTCTGCAGTACAGAGCTTCGTTGGGTAAAATTCACTGAGCAGAATTGCTCAGGTGTGGTACTTGACAGACACAGCCACACCACAAGTGTATGCACTGGTGCATGTGCTGGTTGGTCTTGCTAGTATGCAAATATGACTATAAATCAGTCATTTTACTCTGTAATGTACAGCCCAGGGTACCTTGGGCTCTCCTGAAATGACAGTGGGCTGCATGCCAGGATCTCCCCTGGAGTAGGGCTGTCTCCCAAGGTTACTTCCCAAGGTTGAGAGAATCTTTATTCCATCAGATACTTGGTAAGTGAATTGGGAATAAGTGTTGAAACTTTGAAATCTTAGCTAAAAGTGATACAAAAGACTGATTGTGCATATATAATCCTTTAGACATGAAGCAGTGACCAAGTCTGGGACTAGGACTGGATTCAGTCACACCTGGACTCCTCTCTGGGAAGGAGTTTAGAAAGCAAGGGGATCCTTCCTGAACCCCATGACTCAATGGGAGGGTCTTTCTACCAGTAATGTCTGACCCTGTCCTCCATGCAGTAAATAATCAAGTGTACCTTGCCACTGAATTGTGTTAAACTACTGTTGCCTTTACCGTTGAATTTTCTTAACTCACTGTTTTATATCAATAAAGTATATTGTTGCTTCTCTCTTACAGAGTATGTGCTCTGGACATTCACTCACTTTGCATTGTACCAGCACAAACTGCAATTACAACAGTGCTTGAGCAGAGTGTTTACACTGTATGCTATGATGAACTATGTGCAGTATGTGTACTCTTATTCTAAACAGGCAGTTTCAGAAACTCAGGTCTTTCAAGTGTGGTTGTGTTCAGGCATCACATCACAAGAGTCCATGAACGTTTGGTCAGTGAGTTGAAGCAAGTTTTACTAAGTGCCAGGAAACTAACTGTTACCATCACAAATTAATTATGTGCCCTTGAAGTATGGGCTCAGCACTAACTCAGGGTAAGCATGTCAGTAAATCTGGGTTTTAAGTACTTAAGTACTCGGCAGCAGAGCAAGAGGCGGCTTTTTTACATACTTCCTCCCAAGTAGGGCAGCTTACTGGTTTTGCTAAGTTGCAGAATGTATTTAATGCTGCTGTACCTGGCTTCTACCCTTGAAAAGCAGCGGGGTGGGGGGAGACTTTCTTGATCCCTGCACTAACACACCCTTTTTATTACCCCGATGTCATTACCCTTGACTGATGCAATTAGTTCTGTGCCCAACAGCTTGCCCCCTGGCTTGAGAAGCAATGCCAGTTGGGCATACGGAGACCACTGCTGCAGGCTCAAGGCTCTAATGCTAAGGGGGCTGTGAAAAACTAATCATCTCCTGTACTTTGCACCATGCAGTTGACTTTCTGGGAATGACCTAGAGCCAAACCATTGCTGCTCAACATTACTCGAGCAAGGTGGCAACAATTCCAAAGAGAAAAAGCACGCACTGGGCTCTTTTTGAAACCGTTGTCTCCTGAGATGTCTGGAACTAAGCACAGATGACTCCAAATGTTAAAAACCCGGTAGTTTATTTCAAAGTATAAATTTCAGGCTTGTCAGACAAAACCTCACTACAGTTAACACAGACACACACACTAATCTACAGTACATATAAAAAGAGGGAGAGCTTGTAACTGCCCAGTTTAAATTTGACATTAAATCAGACCTATATATTTTTTTGTATTTACAGGTCCAGCTGCAGAACAAATCAAGAAATCAGATTCTCAGTTTCCTAACAAAGGATTTTGTATGTTTGACTCCCAACAGCCAATAAATTACTAAAGGTGAACAGGACCTACTACCCAGTTATCTTATTTACAGCTCTACCCTGTTGAGACAGCACTTCAAATATATATATGTATGCGTGTGTGTGTGTGTGTGTGTGTATATATATATATACATATATATATACATATATATATACATATATATATAAGAGAAAAAAGGAATGCTCAGCCTGCATAGTGACAACGAGAAATAAAGATGCATGTTAATGGGTACTTGGAAGGGATGAAAAGGAAAATTTATTCATTTGCTTTCTCTTAGCTATCATTTTTTTTCTCTCCCTTCAGGAGGTGTTTGGAAGGGAATACAGATTTTGGTGGCAGGACTGGCTCAGTGTTATTTGAACTCCTCTCCCTCCACTGTTTTCATACAATGCCCACCCCTACCCAAACGAACAAATTAAAAAAATAGATATTTAATATATCAAGCTTTTATTTAAAAAATCTGGATAGATATTTTTGACTAAATGAAAATACTTGAGAGTTTATAAGGCGGCAGAATCATAGCTTTGTTTTGTACAGTGCATACAGTACTCTAATACTGGGGAATACCTGTCTGGGGAACAGGAACAGATTTGACTTGTCCCTACATATAATACAGATTCTAATTTATTGGACATTTAAGACAGCATAAAGGAAGGGCTGAAGTGACTATTTTTGTTACACTACAAAATGGTGCTCAGATCCTACTATTGGGCCCAATGGTGCTCACACTGAAGGCATGAGGGGTTTTGCCGGTGTTTTCAAAGGAAGCAGGGTGAGACTCCTAACTTCTACAGGGAAGACACCATGGTCATTTCCAGTCTTATGCTGAAAACCTTGGGATGGGTGAGTGTCTCAGTGCTTGTGCTCAGTGATCTAATGTGGCCAACAGTAGCACAAATAATTCAAAGGAGCCAATTCTAATCACAGAATAATAGAATCAGTATGGTTGGAAAGGACGTTCAGGATCATTAAGTCCAACCTTTATCATGGGATACCATAATCTCCCTAACAACTAGACCATGGCCTCAAGTGCTTCATCCGCTCATTTCTTAAATGCCTCCAGGGATCGCGACTCCACCACCTCCCTGGGCAGCCTGTTCCAGTGCCTAACCACCCTCTCAGTAAAGAACTTCTTCCTAATATCCAACCTAAACTTCCCCTGATGTAACTTGAGGCCATTTCCTCTCATCCTATCATTAGTAATTTGGGAGAAGAGACCAACACCAGCCTCACTACAACCTCCTTTTAGGTAGTTGTAGAGGGCAATGAGGTCTCCTCTCAGTATCCTTTTCTCCAAACTAGACAAGCCCAGTTCCTTCAGCCGGTCTCCACAAGGCCTGTTTTCCAGACCTCTCACCAGCCTTGTTGCCCTTCTCTGGACTCGCTCCAGCACCTCAATGTCCTTCTCATACTGCGGTGCCCAGAACTGGACACAGTACTCAAGGTGTGGTCTCACGAGTGCCGAGTACAGGGGCACAATCACCTCCCTACTCCTGCTGGTCACACCGTTTCTGATACAGGCCAGGATGCCATTGGCCTTCTTGGCCACCTGGGCACACTGCTGGCTCGTGTTCAGTCGGCTGTCAACCAACACCTCCAGGTCCTTTTCCGCCAGGCAGCTTTCCAGCCACTCTTCCCCAAGCCTGTAGCGCTGCATGGGGTTGTTGTGACTGAAGTGCATGACCCGGCACTTGCCTTTGTTAAACCTCATACAATTGGCCTCAGCCCATCACTCCAGCCTGTCCAAATCCCGCTGCAGAGCCTCCCTACCCTCAGGCAGATCGACACTCCCACTCAATTTCGTGTCATCTGCAAATTTACTGAGGGTGCATTCGATCCCCTCATCCTGGTCATCAATAAAGACATTAAACAAGACTGGCCCCAAGACCGAGCCCTGAGGGACACCGCTTGTGACCGGTCTCCATCTGGATTTAACTCCATTCACCACAACTCTCTGGGCTTGGCCATCCCTCCAGTTTTTAACCCAGCGAAGAGTCCACCTGTCTAGACCATGAGCCGCCAGTTTCTGCAGCAGAATGCTGTGGGACACAGTGTAAAATGCCTTACTGAAGTTCAGGTAGACAACATCCACCGCTTTCCCCTCATCCACTAGGTGGGTCACCTGATCATAGAAGGAGATCAGGTTGGTTAAACAGGACTTGCCCTTCGTGAACCCATGCTGGGTAGACCTGATCCCCCTGTTGTCCTGCACTTGCCGCGTGATCTCCCACAGGATGAACCGTTCCATAATCTTCCCTGGCACCGAGGTCAGGCTGACAGGCCTGTAGTTTCCCGGATCCTCCTTCCTGCCCTTCTGGTAGATGGGCATCACATTGGCAACTGCTGCTCCTAGGGAAGAACAACTGCTGCTCGTAGGGAAGCTGCTCAGAGCATGGGAATAAATCCAGGCTGAGGGAAATCTGCCTCTGCACTCTCATGTTTTCTGAAAACTGCCGCTGCAATGCAGATGCTGCCCCCTTCCTACGGTCTAGTTATTTGAACCCAATACAGCTTTTATAGACATATACTGAAATAATGGAGGTCAGTGAAGCTGTAACTAGGAGGAGTGCAATAGAAAGGAATAGCATTTTGCCATCAGCACTTCACAGCAGGGCTCCTCGCTGACCGGAAACTGAACTAACTCAAATTACTTTAAACCTGGACATCCAGATACGCTTATATCACACAGAGAAAACACACCAAACCTAAAACAAACCCAGAAAGTAAGTAAGGATGGAAAACACAGCTCCAGAATCAGTGCTGTGTTTGCTAAAACACGGGGAACCAGATCCAAGGTCGTACTGCTGAAATGTCATGCACCCTGTGGCAACATCAAAATACTAAGTCAGAAACAACTTTATACCAGGCTACTGAAAATCAGTGTGAAAAACCTGCATGAAGTGCAGAGAAGAAACTAAACCAAACCCACTTAAAAGGCATATAGAGATTTTTAGCAAATCTAAAAGCAGATTATTGGAAGCTTCCAGCAATTAACACTTCTATGAGGAGGCCAGTCTAGAAGCATGGTGTTAACCAACCTGTACTGGATGTTCCTGGATATTTTGGTAATACTTTCAAATAAAGTTTATTAAATAAAATCAATTATTTGTGAATGTTTGTTGCTAGCAGAAATTCAGATTCTCAATAGTTTTATTATTTCTGGGAGGTAATGGATAATAAAATAACCAGCCGTCCCACAACACAGGGAGAAATGCCACGAGTTAAGGAATTAAGTTTGTTGGCATAAGGGATGAATACTCATTTTAGAGATCTGTGAAAAATATTTTGCATAGATGGCATAGTTCTGTCTTTGTGTGTCAGTGATTTACAGTCCAGCTACCTTTGAGGTCTACAAACCCAGCTAGGCATTTCAAAGTCAGTCCTTGCTTTATCACGTACTTTGCCACCACTACTTGCTTATGATGGTGAAATTGTACCTCTAATAGCTGTGCTGGGATGAAACAGAAGTCAGCTTTCACCCTACAGCTGTGATGCCTTCAGTCAACAAACAAGAGCTAACTTATTTAATCTATCCACAAAAAAAATCAACTACACTCAGCCATACATAGCAGAAATGGATCCATTAAGCCAGAAGCCAGTTTTACAATCAGTACAGTTGAGAACTACATCTTTCTTTAGTAAGTAAAGATGAATCTTCTTTCTCTAAAGACACAGCCCACAAAACCTCCAAACACAACACCAGACCATCCCTAATAATACCTCCATTGGATGAAATAAAAAAAATTTCTAACACAGGACTCTAACCCCCTGCCTATCCCAAGCAAGACAAAGCTAAGAACAACTATGATCTGAATGCAAGCATGAACTATAGAGAAGCTCACGTATAGTTTGGGCTGTAATCACAACTAATAAGCAACATAAGTTCTAGGTTGTATTCTTAAGTTTATTTTAACTTTCAAACTACAAATGCTCATTGTACTGATATGGCCAATGGCGCTTTGGTACCACCTCAAAGACATATTAAAAAAATTGCCCAAAGAGGACTTGACAGTCATCAACTGGAAAGAACTGCCTCTAATCTCTACTACAGAACTGGCTTTGTAAGGACCCCTTTCCACAAGTAGACTAAATGCATTATTAAGTAATTATTCCTTGAAACAGGCAGACAAAACATTTAATTAAACATAGAAAAATTCAAGGCATTATTAATTATTGGCACAAGTAATACAGGGACAACTGTTATCCAAAGGAAAGGTTATACATTGTTCATACATGAGATTCAGTGTGAACCTTCTCTCACGATACTTGGATTTAGACAGAATTTTTGCTCGCCCAAATCAATGAAACTGCTATACTTTAAATGGAAGTTTCCATACAGAGAATATTCGTTGCTCACCTGACAGAAGTGACAATCCCTGCTACATGAAGGAGTGCAGTAAAATACTATAGACAAAAGTCTACAATGGAGTTTCTTTCACTGTAAAAGTTCTTGAAGGGAACACAACTACAAACCCCATAATCTCATAGTATATTTCACCAGCTATGTTTTGGGATTTAATTTTTCCTGCCCTTTTTCAACCTTGCTTTACATTTTAAAATGCTAGTTTTAAGAAAGAGAGCATTGAAATCACAAAATGTTATCTTCTACAGCTTTTCCACATGGTAATGTAGATTAAAAAAAATACTCTTTCCCTTCTAAATCCACTGTTTGGTTCTGCTGGTCAGGAATGAGACAGAAAAGTGCCAAAAAACCCCCTTACATATGCTTTTGTCAGGTGTGTTACAATTTGATTATGCAAAAACCAAGTTTAACATGTCAACAACAGTGGGGCAGATGCATCAGTTTCTTAGGTCAGAAGCATCATGAAAGCATCTGTTAACATTTGCAATTTTTAGGCCAGCATCTAAAATAGTTTCTAAATTGCTTTGGGTGCGTTAGCTTTCTGCAGAGGCGGGCAGGTGATGAGATAGAGGACTGGGAAGCCAACTCTTTTTTGTACTAACCGAACATCTAAACAAACAGTGCAAACAGCTGGAAGCTTTTATGGTGCCACACCGCAGAGGCTTCTTCTTTGGCTGAACTGCAGCATACAGCTTTCCCAAAAGAGCAGGGAAAGGCTCTGGTGGAAAATACTGTCTGTATAATGTTCTTGACAGGACAAAATCAGCTACTCAAGAATTACAGTGAGGAAAGGGTTGAATGATACCGCAGACAAAAACGAATCCAGCATCAGCAGATGTTACACTTCCTGGTCTTTACAGAAATAATAATTACTGCAGGCCAGGAAAATGAGAAGCAGTAACGACAGGCTAGAAGGGTAAAGGGAAAAATAACTCAAAGCAAATAAAAACACCATAAGGTATCTGGCTACATTTATTTCTGAAATTATTAAGGCACAAAATAAATCTAAAAAATAGGGCTGGGTGTATGAGGGAAGGGGCAGAGAAATTACGTGAGCTAGAGAGGTGTGAATGCAATCTCCACAATCCAGTTTCAGATATGACCTGGGAATGCTCCCAGTGTGAGTGGAGGAGGATGGAGAAAGTAGAGGAGCATTGTTGCTTAGGAGAGATAGGAGGTAGTGGGGCAATTTGTTTATTTCTTCCACCACCTCCAAATTTACACACATATTGGTTCCCTGGCCAGACTCAAGTTCCCCTCCCTCCCCTCAGAGAGCTCATTACAGTTTGTAAAGTAAGACCAGACCACTCAATCTTCCAGTACAAAAGTGAGACTTCGAATCACCCTTCATATCACAGCCTGCTCACAGAGTGGTAGGGGGGCAAGAGGCAAATCTGTTCTTGCCCTCATGTTAGTGCCTTGATAGATATTACAGATGTGTATGTTTTGCTTCAGACAAACGGTAATTTATTATTTTGTTCCCACTCTGAAGCAGAATCTCAGGCATCCAGGGTGCCCTTGGGTGAAGGGTAGGTAGGTACCTAGGTGGGACAGCTGTCATGGAAAGAAAATGAAATTTTCAAATGGCCCATGACTTGAGCTATCCAGAAAAAACAGGCTCTCTTGCTGCAGGTCAGACTTTATTTTTCTTTTGGTTCTGAATGCATGTAGTGTATCACACAACTGTCTAAAATAATCCTGCAGAGAGTGGATTTAAAAGTGAATTTCATGCATGGGATCAACCCCCCAAAACTGGGGTAATTCTTGGTAGGACAGGCTTAAAGGCTCCAAAGATCTCTAGTTTAACTGCTCTGGGAAGAGATCACATCTGTGGACTGGGGATCACAGAAGGGTCCAAAACGTCCATAGATGTCCTTAGCCCGGACCGCAAAATAGTATTTGCTGCCCGACACAAACTGTGTAAGAGTGCATGCCATAGGCAGCGGGAGGGCCTTCACTTCCCCGATCTTCTTCCACTGGGAGGGCATAGTGGCACTTGGGTCCTCATGGTAAGCATAGAGATGGTAGCTGTCCACAGTGGCACAGCTTCGGTCCACCTCCATGACGCTCCATGACAGCACAATACCATTCTGGCTCTGTACCCGTGCCAGCTTCAGCTGTGGCTTTTGAGGCGGAGAAGTGTTGGCAGCTTCAGGGGGCAGACGTGGTGGCTGTGGTGCCTCCGGGAGTGGGGCGGGATGTATAGGGCGTGGTGGCTCCTAAGCAACATAAGAGCAATATGGGAAAGGTCAGAGTCTACCACAGTAGAAGGAGGCTTTAATTCGTCATTCCCCAGGCAAGTGGAGGCAAATGAGCCTGCACTCACCCAACCATCACAACTCTTAAGTCCTGTGTGCAGAGGCAAGAGAGCAGCAGCAAAGGTTGAGAAAGAGTGGGACCGAGGATGCCGTAAGTTCTTGTTATTCACATATAAATCCCTAACTGTACAGATGATCATTGCCACAGTTATTTTCCTATATCCTCTCTGCTTCTCACCCAAGAGATGGTGAACATTCTGCCCTTCACCAAGACTTGAGCAGGCAGGTTCACCATGACTTTAAGCTCATCTACATTTGAGCCTCTGTTCCTGTATCACTCAAAACACCCCACGCAGTGGATTAAGCTGACAGCTCATCATCTTTTCAACTGGCAGGTTTTCAGTCACAAAAGGAAGAACGGGCAATGGTGCTACATGGATTTCATCACCTTACATTGATCACAAAAGCTCAGCCTGTTTCCAGAAAATTCTGAAACAAGGGCACAAATGTGGCTTTCCACAGATTTTTTTTTTTAATACCACAGGAACAGTCCTAGGTCTCTCATTTATGTTAGTTAAGATGAATTTAGGAATTCAGGCCTTTTAGACTGGAATTTGGGGTAGTTTTGGTCATCTTAAGTCTTCTGTGTGATATTGCCTTGATTTATTCTCATTATTTGTCACTGGAGAATGCATGAAATTGAATGATGTCTAGATTGAAAGACTGGTGAGCCACCTTGTTGGTACTTTACGATTTTGGGACATCACAAGTGATGCCCAACAGTGAGTACGCAGGCAATGTATTTGGCTTAGTCTCAACAACGAAACCATACAAAGTGAGTCAGATTAAGTTCTCAAATACTTACGAAAAGAGGTCTGGGGTGATGCAGAAGTAATCACCCCCAACAGTGACAAAAAATTTGGGAGTCTGCAACCTCGAGGATCTTGTCTGTACCTTATTCTCCTATGTCAGTTTTGCAAACAGTTGTACTGAGAAACTGGTCATCCAATTCATAGCCAAGACATGACTAAGCTTTTTAGTGGCAGTTCTTCTGTATCCTTGACTCTGCAAGTCACCTTCACGCACCATTTTTCAATATGTGCTACCGGTGATCTGGAGAATTCTGGGGTAAGCTAACACTGCATAGTTTTTAGCATTCTTGGCAGAAGTTGCTGTAGGTGATAGGGTGCTGCTATGCACATGAACTGGCTGTAAAGTGTCTACAAGGCACTTCGCTGTTCTGCAGTTCACACTAAGAAGCAATCTGAAAGAAATTAATGAGGAGACAAGCCTGTAAATTGCATTAAGTAATTTCAAAATGACTACTCACAGCATGCAGTTGTGGTGGTCGATGGTGCACTGTAAGCTGAGGTGCTCCAGATCCAAGAGTTAGTCCGTTGTTCACAACATATGCAGTTGTTTGAGGCATTCGTACTGTCATACCTGTAAGAAGCACAGTGAATATTTTGAGTATTCAGTACCTAAAATCAACTAAACAGAACGCTACTGGAAGACCAACTCCTTGGTTTAGCTGGACGACACCAAATTTCAAACTGACACACCCTCCTCAGACTGTGAACAGATTGATGATGTACTGCACAACAACAAAACCACCTCCCATCTCCTGAAGCTGTAAAAGTGCTTTTGTCTGCAGAGAATTACAGAATGATGTTTTAGTAATTTGTGGCATGAAAGAAATGGGTGGAAAAGTGAAGTGTGGGAGATACAGGGAGCTTAATTATGAAAAGAAAAATTACATCACTTTGGGATTCAAAAAAGAAAAGATAAATGCTGCAGCAGCAGAATGATATCCACTCAGTATTCAAATGCCAGAAGACTGTTCTGTGGATGGCACTGAAAACAAAAAAGGTAAGTCATTGTCCAAGAAGCTTGCCCTCCCTCACAGAACAGACACCACAAGGGATGTTACTCTCAGGCGTTACCATTTCATTCATTGCCACAGCAAACTGACCTGACTGGCATGAACTAGGTAATTTTACAGTCTTGTAGGTAATATCCAGAACTCTTGCAAACTATCAAGTTTTCATTCATTTTATACCACATCTCACTCTCTTAAGTACCATTTTGTCTGTTTACTGTTGGAACATGTATGTTCTGTGAGCTCAAAGATTTTGCTCATTATTATGGATTGCCTAGGGTTGCTCTATTTCTGTCTAGAAATACAAGATTTGAGTCAATCTCCACAACCTCCTAGATTCCACAGTTGTATGAGATGAAAGCATTCTAAGATTCCAGAAATGAAGCTCGCAGAGCAACACATACCAGGAAACCACAGCTATTGTATGGTAATTTCTTCTCTATATAAACAGTCATCAAGCTATGATTATAGGTGATGAGTGTCAGAAGTCTATGTAATCTGTGCGTCTGAGGCAGGCAGCTCAAAGTGCTAAATCTTAATGCTTTTATTATAAAGTGCTGAAATCCAGGTAGCCGCTTCACATCTTTTTCCTTTTGGGACATCTGTCTAAGAAGCTAATGAAGTTGTACGAAATCCTGCAGGATAAATAGTCGCGTGAACTGGCTATTTCTCATTTACGAGAATCCAATCAGGTACACTGTTTTAGCATGACTATGATTCTATCTCAGGAAATTACAATAATCTGAAAAAAGATGGACAGAAATGCCTTAGTAAGATACAAGGTACAAACTCAGCATTATTTCTAGGTAGGCATACTACCTAGGTAGGTAGTACCTTGGTTGAGGTAGAAGTAAACAACTTCAATTTGCAAAACACTTCGCAGAATTAATCTTTCAAAGGTAAAGTGCCGACATCTTACGCCTGAAGCATCTGCTACTGACACTAAAGATTGTTTCAATGATAACATAAACCAATACACATCAGTATCAGCATTTCTGAAAGCTGTTTAACAAAGACAGTGAAAAATGCAGAACGGACTAAAAGATGAAAATTCATGATAGTTAAAAGGGATCAAGAAACATGATTGCTTTTTTTGTTAACAATACATGAAACTTCTCTACCTGGTATGCAAATATGAAGCCTTGAAATAATCTGTACATAGCCATACTTTTCAAGCCAGAGCAACACAACTGCCTCTAAAAGAATCACAGAAAAGTCCAGGTTTGAAGTAACCTCTGGAGGCGATCTGACCCAACCTTCTGTTGAAAGAATGCTCTTAGATTGAGTTATTCAGGGTCTAGTCAAGCCAGATCTTAATTATTTTGGTGGACACATGCCTTGATTTCTGAGAATTTATAAGCAAACAACTGAAGGATAAGCATTCATTGTATCACTGGACCATCAGGTCAGCAGCACATTACACAGAGATCTATTGTTGGATGACCTTGCCCGTAACACATAAATTCCCTACCTCACTGAGTTCTCCTAGAAAAGGCCTTAAAATAGCGTACTACATGTTCTTCAACAACATGTTAATTATCTTGTATGTTTAACACTAAAATGTATTCTGTAGATATTAATACTAGTAATGTGTATTTAGTCATAATAACTGCTCTAAGAAGTGGTAGATTCTGACAAAAACATGTATTAGATAGTTTGGTAAAAAAGAAGAAAATACTAGTAAAAATAATTAACTTAAGTAATGCATGATTAAGTACTCAAAACAACAGGCTGATCACACATATCTAACTCATAGCTAAGGGTAATTATGAAGAAAACTAAGCATGGGCTGAGGTTACTTTGTCTTTTATGGCCTTTTGCCAACAGGAATGTAAGATGCAGATATGTCTCTCAAAAGATGCGGCTGGTCAGAAGAACCTGCACTGTGAAATGCACGTGGCATAAAGAGTATAAGAAGCTTAAAAAAGCTGAACAAGTACCCTGAAAAGAATAGCAACTTCCTCACACCCTGACATTTCATAGAGATAGCTGAAGAACTGTCTGATCAACTTCTGTTTAGCTAGCACAGCTGATTTTTCACAGCCTATGGGCAATGCAGCTGAATCCAGTCATAAGAGACACTTAGAATCAAATTGCAGCAAACATACGTGGATATTCTCCTTTCCAAAAACTTTTGTTTCAGAACAACGAATCAATTAGTTCTCCACAAACCTACATAGGTACAGTCTCACATGGCTCAAGCACACAGTGTTTCAAGTCTGGCTTATACAGATAGTGTCTAAAAAATCAGTACCTGGATGACACAAAAGTAGACTCGTATGCAGTGCACTGGAACAGGGAAAATTACATTTAACATAATGGTGTTAAAATAACCATAGTGTAGAAATTGTGGGGAGCTAAAAAAAGGCAGTCAAGATCCACCACTTAATAAAAAAATATAAACTATCATTTAACTTTAAGGTTATTTTTGACATCTACTACTCATTTTGAAAACTGAGTTTACTGCCGTGGGAAGATACCAGTTACGTTTGCAAAGTCAAGATGAACTCAGAATCATAGAATAGCCTTGGTTGGAAAAGACCCCTAAGTTCATCAAGTCCAACTTGCTGACAACTCTAGTCAAGGAAACTCAAGCATGCATCAATTTCTGATATGTTTGGTGAGAAATTTCATTTGTCCAGGCGTAGAGAACGTAAGAAAATTTGCTGAGCACAAGACATCAGAAACTGTTAAGCCATTACATTAGGATGCTTGATATAAATGTAACTTTTAGACAGGAAATCAAACATGATTTACCACCTACTTACATGTTTTAATCTTACTCCATAATAACAAAATGGTCTCTATCTTTCTACAAGACAGTAGTGCTCATCCCATTACCTTCTGCTACCTTGGTAGAGTATAGGGCATGTCATCCAGAAATGCTTAACTGGCAGAATTAGTGCATGAGATGACTTAAATCTAGTTTTTCCTCATTCAGATAGCTGCAGGGGGGATGATTTCTTAATAGCCTGAGATTTTCTCAAGTCTATAAGCTGGAAAGAAACCCTAGCCTCTACAATTAGGACTAGTATCATTAAAAAAACAAGCAACAAACCCAAACCAAAAAAAACCCCAAACACTATGTCCACCAGGTAGAACATGTCAAGCTGTGTCATGCAAAACTGTACATGGAAGTAAGCATCCCCTACCTCCAGTCTGCGGGTTGACTGGCCTTAAACCTGGGCTTGGCATGACAGCTCCTCTTACAGGGTTCTGGGCTGGTGGTGCAGAAAGAGTGGTATAGACCACCTGATGGTTAGTAGGGGTTCTTGGTATAGGAAGTTTTGCAGGAGTTTGAGTCACTGGCCGATGAGTTACATTCACTGTTGTCGGAACTGCAAAAAGACAGAGAGACCAAAACCTAGAATGGAATTCCACAACATTAAGCTGATAGGCCTATTCTAGAGTACACATCTCCTTTGGAAAACTGACTCATCTGAGCCATGCAAAATAAAAACTGTCTCTGTGAAATTCTATCTGCTTTTGATAACACAAGGAAAGAAGAAACAGCCTAAACAAACAGTAATTTTCACCTGAAATAATAATGCCAATACATATACAAATTCAAAACATAATCCCAAGAAAATGAAAAGGTTCTAAATGTAAGCACAGTTGTGGAAAACAAAAAACCCACCGCGAACCACCAAAGAGTCTACAGAACAGATGAGTCACAAGACAACTCCAATGCTAACTAATCATCAACAATCATCTACAGAAGAAGAGAGTAAAATAAAGAAGAAAAAGAGGATCTATGTTTCTTTATGTTAGGAAGGAAAAAAAAAAATCACACTGCAGATAAAATTACATATAACTAGGGGTGGAACTTCAATGTCAGCCTTGCCATTCAGTCTGCCAAAAGGATTAATTGCCAAATGCAGGTGGACAGAGCTAGGAGTGATGTTGTTAATGTTTTTCCCCCCACTACTTAAATAACGCAACTGCTACAGGTTTCTTCTCCTTCACTTTTACAAAGTACAGTATATGTAATAATTTCCTTAACTATCCTTAGCAGTCTTTCTTCTTCTCCATGGAATTAATTTGATCCTGAATTCATTCCAAACGGCTGGACTACATTTCCCTTTCACTTCATCAGTTTAAAAAAAAAATGTTACGGGAAACTGACTAGAATGGAAGTCTAAAAAGTGACTCAAACATTCTGAATATTCACCTGAAAAGATTAGCACAATGTAGAACACAAGAGTCTAGTTTAAGAAAAAGAGCAGTCACTGCACTCACATAATGATGTAAGATGAAGTTACCTGTAGGTAATACATGTATGGTGGTCTGTGAAGGTCCGCTTGTTGGCACACCTGTCTGCTGCACCGGGTTTGGCTGCAAAGGCTGCAAGGGTCGAGCCAAGGGCTGGGTGGGTACACTCACTCCGGTGACAGGTGCAACAGGTGTCTGGTTCTGCTTCTTGCTCTCTGCTTTAAAACAAAATAAAGTTATAGACAATAGCAAACAGAAATTAGAATATCACAGAGTTTTATAATATATTTCCCCCCTTGTCATTCACGGATTAGCAAAGAGTATTTCCTAGAATGATTATTTCTTTGATCTTTTCATTCTGCAAACAAAACTGTAGAAAATTCATTCAATTCCCCTCACTTTCATTATCTCAATCTTTTTTCCCCCCATACTCAATAATGTTTCATTCCATCATCATGAAGTCTACATATTTCAGCATAATTTGGAAACCTGAATTTAATGGAACACTATGCCAAAGTCTTTAAAAGTTCTATTAAAAAAGAATAGCCTAAAACCTTAAAAAGGCCTAAACACTGCAGTACTCAATTTGTTTCAAAAAAGTCATAGAGCTCCCTATCTTGTCTACCTTTGATGCTTACATCCTTTTGTTATTTGCTGACTCTTTCTTTTATTCAATCTGTTACCCTGTTTGTTGGGGTTTTGAATTTTCATGCTATTTTCTTAAAAAAGGGGAATCACTTTATTAGTTATAGAAAACTTTAAAAAGAGAATTTGTTTTCTCACATTAACACCCTCCTCAACATGACTCGCTGACTTGTGAGAAGTGACAAATAGTGCCTGTTATCTCTACTTTACTACAGCAGTATTTTTTTCCTGCTTTAGTTTATTTGTGACAATATGAAATATTAATTTGAGTGCAAGCCTGTATGTAATCAAGCCTGCGCACAAGTTGAATAAAGAAGAATTGAGAAGCTTTTTCCTGGATATTTCAGCTAGATTACAGTAGTAGTGGGCAGAGAAGGCACCACCGAAACCTAAAAACCACATGATAAAAGAGGTTTTAAGGGCACTCATTAAAAAACATGCACATGCAGCAGCCACTAATGAGCTGTCTTTAACACCAGCTACTAATAGCTTGAAGTAGCAGTACCCTTCACAAACTGCTATAGGATAAATTAAATACAAGACCTCAAAAAATAAAATACGATATAAATTGCAGATGGTATTGTCTTTCTGTAGACTGAATAGCCAAACTACTTCACTGAAGCCATCTGATGAAAATAAAATTGTCTTTCTTTTTTCAAAGTCTATAAAAGGAGCAGAAAAGTGATGTTCATTTTGAAAACAAAAGGTGAGCTCTTTCCTGCTCTTTCATCAAATAACAGGTCCTGTGATTAGTTCGAGCTTCTTTTATTTTCCATGAGTATGAAAGATTTCCTAGTGTTCAACACATTATTTGACTCTGAATAGATTCCTGCAGAGATGCATTACACCTGTGGACTTTGAATATTTACAGACTGACTCACATTTCAACTACCATTGGATAATTTAAGTGATGTGAATGCATTCTGAGTCATGACCTAGAGAAGATGTGCTCATGAACCACCTAGACCCAGACACACTATTGCTGTAAAAATGTAGGTCAAAATGAGACGTCTGGACAATGTGAGGGCTTTTTTTTTTTTTTGTTTTGGTTTTGGTTTTAATCTCACACAGAAGCAATTTCATTTGTCCCTGACAAATCAAGAGCCCTGCAGAGATTCCACTTGCTGGGAACTACGCCAGGATTGCACCAGCCACAGAAAATGATGAAAAATAATCAACTAGACTTCACTACTTAAATGGAAACAAATAGCAAAGGCTAAGTTAGCTACGTAAGTAAAAAATTAGCAAGAAAAGTAGGAAGACTGGGTGCATAGTAAGCACAGGTCTAAGGTTGGAAGTCATACAGGAATAGTTCCAAAGCTAAATTAATACAGCATCATAATCATTAAAAGTGTGGAATTGAAGGAGACAGGACAATCTGATTTATAGAAATTAGCATAAAAAGGAAATCATTACTACTGGTGGTATAAGCAAAGCTCCATATCTAATATACAAAACAAGAAAGAAGAGGGGCTAATTTACTTGCCAGGAAGCAGGCCTATAACACTGCAGTTATAGCAGCAAGGAGTTTTAATCGGCATACTAATCCATGGGATTACAAACCAGCAAACATACCATACTCATGTTCAAGAGCAAGACAAAAAATAATCCAGAAAACATCTGTTAATCAGATAAAATATCTGTTTAAATAACTTTTATAAGTAACATACTGTATTTAGTATGTGGGTGACAGTGCTTTAAACAAAATAGGATCTGAGTGTTCCCAAGAACACTATGTAAGTGTTGCTCTTCTATTTGAATTGGCACTGAACTGATCTTCCAGCATGCTGCAGTAAACACCATAATTCTGGAGGTACTTTCTATCCTGAGGTCACGTACCAATAAATCTAGAACAAAATAAAACTTGCTCCACATTTGCTGTAAACAAAGTGCAATGGAAAAAATATATGGCCAAAGGTACATATGCGCATATGATCGTGCAAAAGCTGTCAGAAGTGCGCTCCTGCTCTTTCTAACCTGAATGTTACTATCAGAACATGTGAATTATTTCCCAAGAAACTTGCTCAAAATCCTAGAGATGTGTTTTCACAGCATGGTTAAACTCAAGCTTTTATTATTATTTTATTATGATTTTCTTTGTATTATGATTTTCTACATTTGTGTAATATAAATACAGAGCAAGTCAAAATATTACGCACGTACATGTAGAACTTGAAAGCACTAGCCAGACAGACAGCAACTGAGGTTGTCTAGAGGAATCAAACTTCCTGCTGGTTGAACTTCAGAATGCAGCACAGGGGTGTGCATTTAGAGACCACGCAGAATTAAAATTTTATCTCTAATATTACAAATTTCATTTCTTCAGTTAAGATGACAATGCAATACATAGTCTTAAGTATAGACTCTTATTACTTCCTTGAAATACTATAATTTTTCACTAATCCAATGCTAATTATAATGAGACCTGCCCACAGTTACACAAGACTTAGAAAAAATGTATTCTTTTAAAAGATGAAGAGTACCCACTCTGCCAAAGGATATAAGAGCACAACTGTATTTACTCTAATCTTGGCATACAGTCCAAAGCAAAGAAGGGATCTGCATTTTGTATCTAAACTCTTGCACACAAAGTTTTCAGTTAAACAAAAGATTAGAAGCTGTAGTAATCTAATTCTTGAATACCAACTATGGAATTAAAAGGTCTTTAATCAATCAATAAACAGAAAAATGAAATACACCTAGAAGAACTTTCCAAAATATAGTAGGAATTCAAGCATCTCAAATTACTCCACAAGCCTAACAGATTTAAGCATAGACAGCAACAATGCTACAATTAAAAGAATGGTAAAAATGCCTATCAAAATTCTTTAATAAGTCTTGTTTAACTGAAACAGCAAGGAATAAAACACACGAAGCAGAAACAGAAGTTTATTCCTTTATATGATTCAAGGGATGAAATAATACTTGTAGCTCAATTATCTCTCCAGCTAGCAAAATCTTTTTCACCTACCTTGAGACGAGCCATCATCCTCTTCATCCAGTGTAAGATCAATGACACCTCCTGAATCACTTCCTGCGACCTTCCCGCTCTGAAAGACAAAACTCCTTCATTTTGCAAAAGCAAATCCAGGGAACACAGGCAGAAAAGGGATATGAATTGAACATTGAGAAGGAGAGATCTCAGAATTGATGTACTTATTAGAAAGGAACTGATGAAATGAGCAGGAGGAAATTTCAGACAAATTTTCCAGGACTTGAAAAACAGGCAAGAACAAAAAAACCTTGATGACCAGTAGCACAGTGTTATTTTACAGGTAAAAAAATAGCAACTTGGTGTTATAGATTTATCTTTGAGTTATGACTCTTAATATTTCAATCCGGTTGTTATCTGCTTTCCTCTACAGTAGTACAACCTTTTGATAGAACAGTTATCAGGACAATATATTACTTATCTTGAGACAGCTCAGCCTACGTGCCTATAAAGAAATTAACTTCATAATAAGAAAAAGGAAAAGCTACACTGGAACATGTAATGCTTATTAAACATGTCATCAAAAGCCATCAGAAAACTGCATTTGTATCCAGATTATTCAAGTAATTTCATTATTATATTTTTATCCACTATCACAAATTTTACCATTCTATTATTCTACATATGAAGTCATTTGTAGCCATCTATTTAGAGAGGATAAAAGGGCTCTTTTAAGCTATTGTGAAGGCTAAATGTTATAAAAAATCCCTATATGATCATCAAACAAGATTTATCTTCTGGATCAATTGCTGTCCCTTGGCTTTTCAGACTGGAGGGACCACCAACATTTTCCTTTCAGCGATGGAAAAAGTACTGGAGGAGGTCCTACATATTTCTGCGTTTTTAAATATGCTTTTGAGAAAAAAAATCTTCAATGATGTCAATTTCTAGTTCCTTAAAGTTTCTGCAAAAATTAGGGGTTTTTTTTTGTTTTGTTTTTGTGGAAGAGATGATAATTTATTGTTTGGCTGAACTAGTGATTTATGGATTAGAGTAAACCAGGTTCCTTGGGACAGACAAAGGGTTAGGAAAGCATCGTAATTATCAAAATCTTTGAACAATTAACAAGGAAGAAAGCATAAGAATTAATCAGCCCGCCATGGTCTGTACAAATGCCAACGTGATAAATGCTAAAAAGATTAGATTTTTCTTTGCGGTCTGATAGGGACAGATGCAAAAAGCCTAAGCATTGAGCTTATCTGCTCTATGACCTTTCATCTGGGTAAAACTAAGCCTTTTTAAGGAGGTCCTAATGACAATTCTCATACAGGCAAGGCTTTGAGGAGAGGAAAAACAGGTTTCATATGAATACTAAATGCAAACAAAAGCTGTATCTAAATTATTTGTCACTGAATTTGAAGTGCCTGACACGACTGATCCCTTCATTATGCATTATTACAACCCAATTTCTTCTTGCCTTAAGTTCAATGCTGCCATTGATGAAATTCTGCTAATAACCTACATTATACACAATTTAAGTAAGAAATATCTAACTATTTATGTCCTCAGCTGACAGAAGAGACCTCTATAGGGACTCTTTGCTATACATAAACATCTTTCAGATTTATTAACCATGGAATTGAGAGATTTCTATTTCAAAGACTTCCCAGCTCCAGTTTTCTTAATATGAGCTGATCTGCCCACTTGAAGCTTAAGATAAAAGCTGTATTCCAATAATCAATGACTACTCAATTAGCATAAAGTCAAGAGGAATTTCATTCCAACTTGACAATCTTCTCAGTAAACAATGTGTATTTTAACTATGGCACGCTCTGCCAGGAGAATGTAGATTCAAAAATGGAGGGGGAGATTTATAAGGAACTGGATAAAGAAAAAACTAACACCAAGCTATTCATTTCTCCTCACTGTAAAATATGTTCGTCTGAAGTAATTTCCTTTCAATTCTTTCTCTGCAAGGAAATCTAAATCCTTCGAAAAATACTCGATATGAGAGCTAGCTGTTTTGAAGCTCTACTTAATTGTGCCAGTCAAGAAAAGTCTTTGAATTTCCAAGTCAGCAAGTGTCACTGCATGCATTTTTCTATTTTGGTGTGTCTGGATGGCTGAAATCTTGAGTTAGTTAAACAGGCAACTATTAAATAATAAATCCAATCAGCTGATAAGGTCACTGTAAGGTTTACAACACAGCTATGTTTGAGGAAAGGCTAGAGAGAAACAACTTCTGATGTTGCTTCTGTAAGTGAAAGGGAATGGGATTCTGAGGAGACTGCCACGTAACACATCTCAGAAGAGGAGATTCAGACAAGCCGTTCTGAGCAAAATCAGAAACCAGCTTAAGAAGGCTTGCAGCTCTGACAAAGGCAAAGTGAAGTCTGACACTGGACTTTCATTCATGTATGAACAACCTTAAAATTTATGTCAAAAATTGAAATAAGAGAACAAGTCTTTCAGTGCCCCATATTAGATTTCAGTAAGTGTGCAGAAACTGCTAACACAGAAAAGCCAAGTCAAGGAATTCTGGTCTGCTATCAGTTTTCAGCTTTCTCCAAACACAGGAAGCCAAGAATCTGAACCTGCTTCAGCTGATCTCTGTAGAAGAGCAAGTTGATGTAATCATACACCTTTCCATCAGCAGTCACAGTAGCGAAATAATTAAAACCATTTAATGAGAACCCAAAACATATGCCTGGTGCTTTAGTTCACATATTGCTCTGCAAGTCTGAGTAACAGAAGATTCAGTCACCTTAGAATGCTGGAACAGAAAAAAAATAACTACAGTAATATGAAGTGATCACTATCTATTTAAAGATCACAGTTAGAAAAAAAAAACCAAAGCAAACAAAACCACAACCCTCAAAATCACCACTTCATCGTTTGTCAGAACCAGAGCACCAGACTCCAAACAGACTAGAAGGGGCACTTAAATCTGATGGTTTACAACAGCATCTGGATAGTTTCTAGTAATCAAACAGAAAAAAGTTTACATTGAAATTTAAAATAAATGTAAACTGACAATTTTTCCACCCTTTTTAACAGCCCATGTATGTTAATGCATATTACTTTAAGCTTTAAACTAAGTGGAAATCCTCCAAAATACTGTCATTCACATGGCCATTTTGGACCTGTTTTAGCCATAGCTATTGAGGTAACTTTGTACAACCTGGAAGTAGTAACACCACAAACGGAACCATCCAGTTAGCCACAACTATCTGAGCTGCCATAGTTTAAATCTTTCTCTGCTTTCACATAGCAGCCAGCAGTGCAACAATTTTAACTTTACACAAAACAGTGCAATGAAAAAATGAAATTAAAACTTAAACGTAACTCATCTTAAACTGAAATGTCACAATTTTAAAGAGAAACATGAAAAACATTTTTGTGAAGCAAGAAAAATCCAAGACTTCATCTCTTCCTGACTTCCTAATTTTAACACAGTCACATCTTTATTCATCATCTGGTTGGTAAACTTCCATTTGCAGTTAAGATGGTTTGCATAAAAACAATGTGTCCTGTAACAGAACATTTTATACTTCAGTCTAATGTAGACCCAGCCCAAGAAGATGCACACAACTTTCAGTTGAAGGGAAAACACTAGGTGAAGTGGAGGAAAAGGACTGCAAGGTATGATTAAGAAACAAAGGTGAAAAAAGGAAGCAGAAGGAAGAAAAATGGCAGCAGGGGAAAAGAGAATTCCAAGCCAAGCAGCAGCTGAGCATGCACCACCCCTAATATGGAAGGATGGTGCACGTGTATTGTAATGCTACTTTGCTATTCCCATTCAGTGTTGTACATTTTTCCTGAAACAGCCAAAAACAAGGCCCTTCACATTTACAATCTTGATCTGTTTTGATAAGTGTTTTCTTTCAAGAAAATCCTATCAAATTACAGGCCCTCTGCCCCAGCTTCTTAAGTTTGCAGTCATGTCCACATCTACTGCATTTACCAATATGTAACTATCCCTGGGCTCTGTTTCCATGCGAAATGCCCCAGGCAAGCATCTAACTTTGTGAGTGTGAAGGAAAAGTATTTTAATGCCAACCAGATAACTTGTGAAAGCAGCAACTGAAAGACCCTAGAAGAGGGGCAAAACCAAAAGAGTAAATCCTTATCCCTTTCAAGTATCTGAATGAAAGCTGGTAAGTCCTGACACAGAGGCTAAGTCATAACCTTCTCTAATAAATACTTAATTAGTTAAGTGTAAACAGTTTTATAGTGCCTATGGAAAATAAAACAGTGAAGCATACATATAAAATGAATGCAACTATCCAGATTTATGCATTTTTCTCCCTTAAACTGTTAGAAATTGGTATTTCTAAGTGTTCTACTAGCTGCCAAACTTTTGCTGAAAAGTGATCTATAGTACTGATTCTTCTGAGTAACAATTTCAGATTTTTTGTTTACCATGAAAACCACTAGAAAATACTGTTTTAATGTATTACATAAAATTTCTATTCATATTACATTAATTATACTTCAGTTCAGCGTATCCTACAAAACATTGGCCAAAGTGACCTAAACTCAGAATTTCCACATATGCATTTTCCACTGCATATATTATGACAGCATAACATCTGCTTTCTTCCAATCCCAAACACAAAAGTCTTTTTAACAACTAAAGAAGGTACTAAGAAATATATGTACTGACAAAAAAATACATACTTATGGGGAGAAGTGCTAGGAAAAAGCAGCAATAATACAGTTTTCCTTGAGGAAGAAAAGAACTATACAGTGACTTTCTTGAACCAGTGCCATATGTATACTACAGAAACTTTAAAAAGAAGTATAATAGAAAAAATTCCTTAGAGGTAATAAAAATCCTGGAACTTGTTAAAAATGCATAAATACAATGAACAGGGTCACAATTAAGATTTGCAATAAAAGCCATGTAAATGCTTTATTGGAAGGCTGTCATTATATCCCATATGTCATTGACTGCAGTATCTAATAATTAACCTACACACTAGTCAACAGTAAATTAATAAATGGAAATCAGAAAGGAATCAGCCTCGCAATAAAATGAAAGGCCATGTCTGGCATTGAAGTGATTCTGAAGCAGTTTCCTCATCTGCCTCTAGAAAGGTTAGGGACACTGAGACAGGCTACTATCTTAGGTGCTACACTCCGTTTTTCCATATGCTGAGACCATTTCACACTGTTCTAAAACGCTGTAGTGGAAGAAAGAATATAACCTCAGTTTTGCTATCCAGTAACTTTTTCAGATCATCACTGCTGCAAATTAGGTTGATTCATCATTTGTAATTTTGAAAAACAAAAGGAAAAAAAAGGGGGGGGGAAGAAAATGGCTATTCCAATTACATGAGGAAAATAAAGAGAAGGAAAGAGACTGAATTTAAAGTCCAAAGCACATATGGTAGACATGATGTTGAGAAAAGAAAGTATCTTCCACCATAACTACAACTGTGAAATTTGACACAGAAAGAAGTGGTTAGAACATCACAGCATATATATGCCAGTGGCAAACTACTCAAGAAAACTGGGAAAGAAGTATCTAAAACACTGGTTACCTGTTCTATCATTTTATATAACCACACACACATAAGCCAACATGCACATGTATTGTACCACATGAAAAACCAACAGGTAAATTGTTGGAGTTTTAAAGAAGGTTCTGAATATGCACTTAATTCATATATGATATATCTAATTTTTTTTTTTTTTTAAAAAAAATGTTTTGGTATTATATAACGCCACAGTTCAGTTCATCACATAGCAATAACAAAGCTATTCATTGTAATGCCACCTGCTTTTCATAAAGGAATATTACAGTATGTAAAAGTGAAAAATGAAGAGAAAAAAAGGCAACAACAAAAAAATGCAGTGCAAAATAAAAATTAATTCTAGCATAGTAAAGATCAAAATGCTGAAGATGATACGTGGCGCACTGACACAGTGCAGACAATTTCATTATTAACAGTTCCTACAGTAACAAGAAGACCAGTAAAAAATTTTGGGGGTTGCAAAGCATCACACCACCACAGTCATACACGACGCACCAAGGCGTTATATAATAGCAAAATCAATCTTAAATTATGAGGAGCAATGTTAAAAATATGTTCAAGGAACATATGTGGGGAGAGTGGTGATTCTGTGTTTGCATGCATAATTATAAGGCCCATATTACTTTTTTAGTTGTCCATATACAAAACTACAGATTTCAAGCACAGTCTAAGCAGCTGTCTAAATTATTTTTTTCATACATTTTGAAGCATACTTTAATCACTGCTTCAATGTCAGACTTATCACTCTGTAACAGTTATTTTTTCCAATGCAGTAACTCCCACAAAATTGAAGTAATTATTCCAGCCTTGCAAAGCTGTCATGAAAATTTATTTGACCAGGTACTGAATATATTCGGTAATGATAATGCAATAAAGCCAGAAGTGTACCAAGATCACAGTTTGCACAAACAAAATTTCACAGGGCTGCAATACATGGTTTGATACTGTGTGGTTGCATACTTGTGTAATACTCAAACACTATGAACAGACATTTTACGTACTGCATTTACAAAATTGCTGTGTTCCCCTTACCCTCAATCAGTACTGTGCAACGCTTCCTACAGAACAAGAAAAATGCAAGCATGAAAAAAAGAAATAACCACTCTTCGTAACCCCTATGTATTATACACCCTCTCATTTCTTTGGTGCAAAGAGCAGATGTTGGCTCTGCTACCCCTATTAATAAGAACCATAAATCAAGAAGGCTATCTGAGAGACTGGTTGCCAGAAATTTTTAGATACTAGCAATCATAATTCCAACTAAAAGCCATAAAGAAATACTTGACAATGCTTAAAGTATTTCTCTACTGTTGTGATTTTGTTTTTCCTTAATCAAACAGTTTAAAGGGTATATAATAAACACATACTTGAATGTACACGCACACATGTCTCTTTACTGGTTCTTACTCTTTTAAGGTGAAACATCTACCTTGTTTCCCAGCAGTATTATGTGGGGTGACCATCTTGGACGACAGAAGATCATCTTATTAATCAGTAAATATATTTTATTTATAGTACTTTTCAGATTATTTTAGTGCAGCTTTTAAAAGCCATTATCCATGTCTAGTGTAATGACATAATCAGTTAGATTGTTTTAATATTCCTCTCAATTTTTTGGCCCAAAATGACAAATTGGAGCCTACAAAACACAAGTATATTTACTTATCGAAAGCTGCTCTCAGTAATTGGGAGTAGTTTAGGTAACACAGATATGGTCTCAGCGAAAGACAAATCACTTTAAAAAAATGATTAAAAAAATAATCTGAAAAATTCCCAAGAGGATATCATGTAGCTGAATTGGGTGGCTGTTATAAGGAAAAAAATTCAAGTGAATCCATTCTTGTATGACTTTTAAACTGCCCTCCTGCTAACATCTTTATAATTCAGATATCTAATTAGTCTCAGGTAAACGTTCCACCTCACAGATGAGAGTTAGTTGCATTTTAAACAGCACAAACATAACTGCAGGGTCAGAGACAAAAATCAAGCATCCCATTTTACATATATAAATATGTATGTTTATTTTCAGTGACAAAACCATGAAATGCAAGGAAACATATTCATCAATAATGCTTCAACAATATAGAATCAATAGCTGCTTATAAATTGTAAGCTGACATATCCACTTTGTTTACATTGTTTCCCAACAGACATTCACAAAGTTTGTTACACATGGCAAAGTAAAGGGATAGGAGTCGTGAACATACCTTTATTAACATTTTACCAGATGAATTTCCAATAATCAGCAAAAGAGCTTAAATTAAACTGTAGTTCAACCAAACAAATCAAGGCATGTCAGAAACAATGGGAAATGGATAGGACACTGGTAGATTTTTTTAACTAGTGTTAGCCAAAAAGGTGAAACGCAGAGATAAAATTTAGACTGAAAAAAGAAAAGGTGCATCTGGAGTGGGGATCAGGGAAGAAAAGACTATTCATCTGAACTGCAGTTTTAGTAAATATAACGTAATCATTCTTGAATAGATTGACTTTATTCCAGCCATTTTTAACACATCCAATCCCATTTAAATTTGTTCACTGTTATTTGATGTCACAATGTAATAAAAGCTGCTTTCAAAGATTCCCTCATAACTATATTTATTCTATATAATATATATAAATTCTGTATCTATAACTGGGATTAATATTAAAATACTTAAAAACCATTCTAAATATTTGTTCTATAATTAAAAATGCCTTTGCATCTGTAACAATAATATTTATTCCAATAGATTAAAAGTGCTTGCCATGTCTTCAGAAATGAAATTGTAGGAGCTGAGGCACTCGAATGGCCACTGGTAAAATGACTGGGACTGAGTAACAACCCTTAAATTTCTGTGTACACAGGAAAAAGTTGAAGTTGAGAGACTAACACAAACATAGTAAGATGCCCCCTCCCACATCCCTGTGGCCGCCCTTTTGGAGCAAGAAGCAGAGGAAAGCTGAAAACGGAGAAGCAGTCATACAGCAAAATCGTATGTCTGAGCTGCTTACTGAAAACTTTGACTATACAGACCTAAACAGTATGCAACTGTTGAGAAGCTATATAGTTCAGGATAACCAAAAAGAGATGTACCAGACTAAAAACACAACAAAGCCAAAACATGTTCAGTTTCAAAGCATCCTTCCAATGCCTTGTGGTATTTGACATTTTGCATAATGGAGCTCTTCAGGGGGCACAGAGAAGGTGCATAGAGTGAAGAACATTTACCTTCTACATCTCCCACACTGTATATCACAGTAGCTTACGGTGGAGATGAATTACTTAAATAGCAATAAAAGAATAAAAAATTTAACATACTGCAAGATACTGTGCCAACTTCACAAAAATGGTAATTAAGAGTACTTGAAGTAACAGCAGAGATTTCCAAACTTATCAGGAAAAAGCACAGAAAACAGGAGTTCTAGATTCACAGTACCAGTACCAAAGCTTCATTATGAAAAAGAGATGCAAAACTAAATATATGGATGTATTATATAAGGTTCCAGTCATTCACCACTGTTTTCAGAATCATCTCCATCAAGGGGAATGGAATTTAATCAATAACATGGCAACTATTATTAAAAAAAAATAGTTGACTTGGTTAAGAATAAGTGCTGGTTTTTTAAACTCAAATTAAATACTTATATTTTAGAAAAAGATCTAATTAGAAAATTCAAGAGTGATAGATGATAGCTTTCTTTCAAAGTATATTTGTTATATTCATAATTTTAAAGTGATTTTTAAACGATGGTTAACAATTTTGTATTAAGTTTACAGCCAACATGCTTCACCTATAGTGGAAATATAATGGACTGAAAAAAACCCCCTCAGTTATCCTGTTGTTTCAGGTTCTCTGCTGATACTGCCACTGAGGAGTCCAATTCATGTCCATTTTGACATAATTCATGGTGTTCAGCATAACCTGTACTGCAACGAACAGGACTGACTGGAAATTTTATCTCTCAGTTTGAAAAAAAAAAAAAGGAAAGACCCTCTGCTCCCCATATTACTGTACACACAGACAAAGCTGACTTGACAAAAGCAGGAAAACACCCATTCTGTTTGCCTACTTCAGCTTTTCTAGAAAGGAAATATATGTAGGAAAGATTCATTTAACACTTTGGGTGAGAGGAGGAACAGGAGAAAGCGTTTGCAGTTCTGGAAGGTTAGAAATATGTGCTATTAGAATTAATTCAAATATTAATGGAAAGCATGGTAAACGCTGACTCCAGCTCTCGTGAAGCAGTAACACTTCCAGCCCAAACCAGGAATGCTTTTTCTCATTTTCAAAAAACATAAAGAAATAAAAATCTAGTAATACTGCAGTTAGTAGCTTTGAAGTATCAGGTTCAAACTGAAGGTAGTAAGAAGACATTGTATAGTTGGTGACAATAGAATTAGAATTTAATAAACCAGAAGCCAAAGATATCCAGTTGTGAACCAACAGAATGTAAGTCAAGTTAGAAGCCAAATGACAAAAAGAATCAGAGACATGCCCAGATTTGCCAGGAGTCCCTTTTTCAATTTAAATCACCAGCTAGATTTGTTTTAAGAAATCAAACAATTAGCAATATGCTGTTACAATAAATTACCTAAATGCAGTTAGGATCAGAGCAGGGCATGTGGTCACTATGACCACAGTATGCAGCAAGAGGGATCAAAAAAGAATCATCTCCTGGCAACATACTTTTCTTGTTTCTACAGGATAAATATTCAACACCAATATGCTGGAACAAGCAACTACTTGAGACAAAGACAGGAATATATTTTTTTTTTTGGAAAAAATAATACATACCCATCTTGGTGAAAGTTCAGAGTAAATCTTTCCAAACAAGACATTATATTTGCCAGTCTGTCTGAATTATTAATTCTATTAATCCCTAAAATTTGGAAATCTATGCTACTCTAAATTACCCTGGAATAAGTTACTGTTCTCCTATATTTTGAGGACTGATTGCCTTTTGTTTTTTCAATTTTTCTTCTTTCTAGCCATTAGCAAGGATTATCTCTTTAATTGTTTTCATTTACTCTAGGCTTGTGAAAATTGTAATCCTGGATCCATGATTTCCTTCCTCTAGTCACTGATGTTGTAAATTAATGCTGCAACCAAGGAAGTGTAGGATTGCGCATAAGTAATTTTTATATTAACAATTATATCTCATCAACTAGCTCAGTCATTATAAAAACAGCAAATAAAAGTGACTGTCAACACAATATGTAAGATGAACATCTTTCAAAATTTTTTAATCTTTAACATGACTCATCAGGAAATGGAACACTCTGTGCTGGTCTTACACTATGGAAAATTGATGCAGTAAGTATGAATAGCCTACCCAAGGCACAAAGATAAACATTATCAGCCAAGATAAAAACTCCAAAGTTCAAGCATCAAGTCCTCTGTTCGGACTACAACAGTGATAAATCTCATTCCATATCCGAAAGCCTTTCCCAGCAAGGAAGTTCTCCACAGAATTAAGAGTTTATCATGGTCAATTTGTCATTTCAGGTGGGATTTTTCTCTATTTTGTCCACTGCTGAGCAACATAAACACTTCCAGTGAAGTCCTTAGTGTGATAAACGGTGTGCCTGTGTACACACACACATGCATTTCAAAAGCACGAAGCCATTCTTACTTCATTCAGTTAATATAACGGAAAAGAGTTTTAAATCCTACACTGTTTCTTCTTCCAAAGTGGACCTACCATAACTTGTGATTTGATGACCAGTTTTCCACTTTTATTTACAGGAAGATCTCTCGATTTGTCAGAATCCCTGATGAAAATCATGGCACAGAATAGCACAGACAAACCATGAGTTAGATACTGAAGTGTGATTCATTGAAAATGAACTGTGACTAGCTCTCCTAATTTGTAATTTTTCTTCATTAAAGAGCATTTTAAACTAAAGCTTCACTACTCTGACAAAATTCACATCCACTATCCTGAGAAGATCTAACCTGTAAACAACTCCTATGGAAAATATAATGATAGGATCCATTTACTACAGTGAACTAATCTAAAGAAATTAAAACCAAAAATAATATTTGGATAGGGTTTGGTGGGGAAGAACAGGATGTACTTCTTGTGAATTATACTACACTGACAAAGATAATACTGACTATACTGCAAAGACAATGTAAAATAAAATGGAAGGGGCACATGAGAGGAAATTAAAAAAACAACTCTCACAAGATAAGCACATACAGACAATGCTTCAACTCTAACTACTTGTCATTAAAGCAACAAACCTATTCTCTACTCTTTTGAGAACGTAAAGCAGTGGATGTGGTCTATCTTGATTTCAGTAAAGCACTTGACATGGTCTCCCACAGCATCCTCGCAGATAAACTGAGGAAGTGTGGTCTGGATGATTGGGTAGTGGGGTGGATTGTGAACTGGCTGAAGGAAAGAAGCCAGAGAGTTGTGGTCAATGGGACAGAGTCTAGTTGGAGGCCTGTATCTACTGGAGTCCCTCAGGGGTCGGTACTGGGACCAGTACTATTCAATATATTCATCAATGATTTGGATGAGGGAATAGAGTGCTCTGTCAGCAAGTTTGCTGATGACACAAAACTGGGAGGAGTGGCTGACACACCAGAAGGCTGTGCTGCCATTCAGAGAGACCTAGACAGGCTGGAGAGTTGGGGGGAGGGGGAGAAATTTAATGAAATATGACAAGGACAAGTGTAGAGTCTTGCATCTGGGAAAGAACAACCCCATGTGCCAGTATAAGTTGGTGACTGACCTGCTGGAGAGCAGCGTAGGGGAAAGGGACCTGAGGGTCCTGGTGGACAGCAGGATGACCATGAGCCAGCAATGTGCCCTTGTGGCCAAGGCAGCCAATGGCATCCTGGGGTGTATGAGAAGCGGTGTGGTTAGTAGGTCGAGAGAGGTTCTCCTCCCCCTCTACTCTGCCCTGGTGAGGCCACATCTGGAGTATTGTGCCCAGTTCTGGGACCCCCAGTTCAAGAAGGACACGGAACTGCTTGAGAGAGTCCAGTGCAGAGCCACAAAGGTGATTGAAGGAGTGGAACAACTCCCTTATGAGGAAAAGCTGAGGGAGATGGGTCCTTTTAGCTTGGAGAAGAGGAGACTGAGGGGTGACCTCATTAATGTTTATAAATATGTAAAGGGTGAGTGTCATGAGGATGGAGCCAGGCTCTTCTCAGTGACATCCAACGATAGGACTAGGGTCAACAGGTACAAGGTGGAACATAGGAGGTTCCGCATTAATGTGAGGAAGAACTACTTCACAGTGAGGGTAACAGAGCACTGGAACTGGCTGCCCAGAGAGGTTGTGGAGTCTCCTTCTCTGGAGACATTCAAAACCCACCTGGACGTGTTCCCGTGTGACCTGACCTAGGTGTTCCTGCTCTGGCAGGGGGATTGGACTAGATGATCTTTTGAGGTCCCTTCCAATCCCTAAAATTCTGTGATTCTGTGATTCCCCATTTCATGCACAACTGAAGAGATCCGAATTTTAGTATCATTTGTATCAAATAGTGCCTTTGGAGAACAGAATGACTGAAATCTTAGCTAGCAGTATTAAATAGGAAAAGGAAAGACCTGCAATACAAATCCATAGCTCACAGAGAAAATCAGTTTAGAACAATGTTAAAAAAAGGCACAATCTTCTGGTAGGTCTGATAATTTGAACAGAGTGTGACAGTGGTCAAGCAGTTCCAGGTGTTTTCATGTATACGTATATATTCATAGTGTATCTGTGTTTATTTCATTCAGCTACTACTTTCTTCATGCTCTTCAGTAATCAAGTATTTGATTTGTAAGATGCTACGTTAGTGCCAGCAGGCACAAAATGGTATAATAAATACACTTTTCACAAAATGTAAAAACCAAGCACTTAGTGAAGAAAGCATAGCTCTTCAACTAAGTGGAAAACAATATCTCTCTTTTCATTTTTTAAATAGCTCTGCTCAACCACTTAAGAGTCCCAGCTGCCACAGAAGATCATACAAACTCCAAGCCCTGCTCTGTTTAAGTTTCTTTTCCATAGCTCACTTCAGGAGTGCAAACAGGATACTTCTTGCTGAACTATGCCTTAAGAAATTTCCCTAGACCAAGTGAAAAAACAAATTTTATATTTTTTTTCCATTTTAGCAATTCATTTGAAATCAGTTCCATTTCAGAAGCTTTAAGTCATTGGTTCTTGTTTTATCGCACGCTTTATAAAGACAGGTTCATTACAACAGCATTGAAGGGTACTGGCAGTTAAGTTCCCACTGGCCATGTTCTTGGGGAGAAACACTTTGGGAGAACTGTGGTTCAACAGGACAGGGCTTTTGGAACTCAGAGCTGGGTGTGCCTCAGAGACTAAAGTCACAGAATTAGTGCCAAGTGGCACCACAGATTTCTTAGGGAATAAAATTTTGCTTTGTTCTAGAACAACATGGTTAATAGAAGAGCTGGAGGCACTGGATAACGATTCTTTTATCACTTCATTTGGGATCTTGCTATATAGGCAATTGGGAGCGTTATTCTCCATTATATCTGACCAAGCCCTGTAGCGAACTTCTGCAGCTCCCCAGTAGTGTCTAATAGCAGACTCGGAGCGATGGCCTGTCACTGCCATTATTTCTCTAGGCCCCAGTCCTGCTTCACACAGTAGCTGGATGGTGGTAGTTCGGAGAGAATGATTGGTATATCGTTGAGAGAGCCTGGCTGCCACACTTATCCTGGGCATCATGGTACCTAAATAGTTCACACCCATTGGTTCTCTTTTGTACCAGACAGGCTGCTCTTGCATTTGCTCTGACGTTAGCTTTAAAGGATGCAGGTAAAAGGCAGGGGGCTCCGGAGGCAATTTAGACAAATAAAGCTCCAAGGAAAAAACAGGACAGTTTGGGTCCCCAGGCATATCATACATTTTACCCATTTTATGAGGATCTTCTCCATTTTTTCCTTTGCCAGGATACCTAAACATAGCATACCGACGCCCGTTCTTGTCCTTCTCCACAACAAAAGCATCTGGAGCCAGATCTCTTAAAATTTCCCTCCCTCGTTTGGCAAAATGCAACTGCAAATCAAACCACACCTTGTTGACAAGTGCCAGTGGACTGTGCAGTCCCAGCACACCAGATTGTTTAATCTTGCACAAGTCCTCAGCAGCTATAGGAGGATAGTGGTGAGTCTCATCTTTTCCCTGCATGCGCAGCATCTTCAGCACACTCATAAATACCATGTTTGCACTAGCAAACTCTTTGTCCTTCATTAAGCAAATCTGACGATTGAATGGTGGCATTTTGAGATGCCGGTTTAAGCCAGCGCGCATTGACTTGTAGCTTGCCACACTGTAGGTATTTCCATCATGATTCCTTATTGTGTAATAAAACTCTCTCAAGATATCATTGAGTTCACTTACTGGGACCAATTCAAAGCTAGGATCCTTGCCATTTTTGGCCAGCCATTGTTTTAATAGGTTAGCTGCCCAGCCAGTCTGCTTGTGGGTGTTTCTGATGCTCTTAGCATCCTCTTCCTCTTCCTCCAAGCCAAAGAGGGCATCCTCGGGGAAGTTAAAATTCGTCTGTGCTGCTTCTACCGCCTCTTTATTTTCTGATGAAGTCTCTTCCTGTTTCAACTGCTTTTTGAAACAATTGATCAAAGTTGTACCATCAAATATGCCACAGGTATACGGCACACAGTGAACTACTTTTTGTTCTGAGAGCTGTGAAGCATGGAGTAATACATAATATTTTGGATTTTGCATAAAAAAAAGCAGGTGGCATTAACTGGATTTTTCAAATGACATTGCATGTCAATTCCATACCTTACTAGCCAATTAAAATGCATCAGGTCCTTCTTTATTAACCATGGCATTACACATGCTTTAACTGATTTGACTGAAAGCAAACCTAGAAACATACACTGTAACAGAAGACTGAAAACCGGAAAGCATCACGTCTTTTATTTTCCTCCTTGCTCACCTTCCATTGCTAAATACCACTATCACACAATCTGTTTTCCAAAATCTTTTCCGGGTTTCAGGCTCTACCGAAGGAGAAAAATTTCCAAAATATGCATCTTATATGGAACATTAAATCTTAAAACCATACAACTGTCATTCATTCTGGTACTAAATTTCCTACCTATCAAGTACTGACAAATGTTTTAACAGCTATAATCCACAGGTATCTTTGAAAAATGAAGCTTCAAATAACCATTCTTTATGAAATGCCTTAATAAAAAGGTAGAGTGAGGCACAGTTTATAATACTGGTTATCTTTGCCAGACTGTTTCTGTGAAAGGTAAAAAACAGAATCTTGCCCATGTATTTTCTTCTTGCTTTGCAATACAATTCAGATTTAACTGTACCTTGAAACACTATTACATGTGGAAATTTTGGCTTAATTAATTAATTTTATTCCCCTTAATAAAATGACATCCAGTTAACAGCAATGTAAGTATGAGGTGCTTTCTGAAACATCTGTATGAAGAAATAAAATTAACTATGCATAATTTTTAGCTTAATGTCAACATTTAAATTTCAAAGCAAGTTCAACAAATCTTAGATGAGGAATCCAGAACTGCAAGTTCTCCTTCATCATGAAGTAGTTATTCCTGAAGAAAGTTTCTTTTCCTTTTTTTTTTCCTATGACATATAGCACTGAAGTATTAGAATCCCAATTCTTACTAACTTTTGGATTAGTGTGGAAATAAGAGCAATGTAGTAATTTACAAAATATTTGTATCTTTAAGTTCAAACCCTTCAGACAATAACTGGGCAGGGTTTTCTTTTGTATGTTTGGTCTCTATCAGACATGTTTTTAGTGTGCTAAATTACTAACTCATCTACTTATATAAACCCCATCAGAAAACTTCTGAAAAGACTATCAGAAGTCCATGCTCCAAGTAATACTCTGGATCAGAAGAAGAAAAATACAAATGGAGAGAAACTAGAAAGGATAGCATGAAAAAGAAACTAAAATTGTTTCATTATAAGCAAAAAAGGTAAAGAACTTTTCTCCTGTGGATTGTAACTTTAGAATTTTATATAGAAACATGATCAGCAACCTACCTGTGTTGTTCCCTCAGCAGTTCGTTTGTTTGCCGAAGTATCTGTTGGTGGCTTGCTTGTCTGGTTCTCTGAGGGGTCAAGAAATTGTTCATTTGCAGTATCTAATCAGTACTAAAATGATATCCAATACACAGATTCGGAGGCAATATTCAAAATTGTTCGATACTGAACATTCAATATGTGGCACATTTAACATTTTTCAGTCCTAATTTTCAATTACAAGTATTCAAGCTTGATTACTACCATTTTTCAGAGGGAACAGAAGACACAGAAAAACAAAATGGCACTTTCCAGCCTAGATGCAGTACATATTTCCTTCCTTGAAAGTCTGACAGTGTATTTAAAATGCCTATCTGAGGACAAAGCACAACTCTCCTCCCTCTGTATGTAAACTGACAAGATAAGATACTAAACCGAAAAAAATAACAATTATTCAACATTTTTGTACAAAAGAGTGACTGATGATTGAACAGACTGCAAAACATTTAACTGAGATGATTTGTGCAAGGACACTCAGTATCTTTATTAGCTCAGCCAACCATATACCTACACGAGCAACTTAAGCAGAAGTTGCTTGAATATTTGATGTAAGCATTTAAATCCAAATTCTCCCTTCTCATTCCTTTTCATTCTAATCAGATCTTATCAGCAACAGTGCTGGTCCAAAGCAGTGTTTCAGTTCTGGTGATAAAACTACTAGGTTATATACTAAGGCTGTGTGAACTGCAGAACAGACACATTTTTGGACACATAGGCCCTTCCTTTGGTCACTGGGCCTGATCCGTCACAATTTTTTTTATGTTGTCTTAAATCATTGTATTAGCTTTCGAGCTAAAAATCAATACAAAGCATATAACTATCCAACTCTACGGAAGATGTATTTTAACACAGGTAACTTAGAGATGGGAAAATTAAATAAAACTAGTTCTGATGTCAAGCTCTGCTTGAGTTCATTTTAACATTATATTGTACCAATGAGAAACTCGCTATAATTCCAACTCCCTTAGAAATCATAAGGACCTCTTACAAAAACAATTTCAAGCTATGTAAAATCAGAAGTGCAGAGAATCATCGTGGCATAGCCAAAGGTGGAGAGAGCGTATTTTAAAAGAGTTAATCTAGATACAGTATTTGAACATTCATTGTGTTCAGAGACTTTATTTTAAATACAATAAATGTACTTCTTTGGAACAAGGTTAGTATTCAGTTGCGTTTTTTCCACCATTTTGTTTACTTTTAAGTGTTGTGAAAATTAAGTCACTTTCCTTTTAGTATGCCTTTGCTTAGAAAGGCAGTCAGATTATTCTGAGAGGCCGTATTAAGAATAAATACCAAGTTGTTAATAGTAGTATAGGAGTTTCTAACTTCATGCTAGGAACGATATAAATCAAGTTCTCAATAAAACAAAGCTTACAGAGCCACACTGCTGACTCCTTCTAAGGAGAGATGATTTTCAACAATGGTTGAAACAACTATGACAGAGATGATTTTGATCTTGACAATTTTAACAGAAAGGCAATCCAGAAGAAATATCTCAGTAAAATGTACTAATAAACAAATTTGCACAGGAGTGGAATTTTGTGTTTGACAACTACTTTCCTTTCCCAGTGTCAACAATCAAGCATAACTTACCAGCTCTGGGTGCTGTAACAGTGGGTGGTTCAATAGGAGCTGTAGTACTAAATGCAGAGAGGGGAATCTTCATCTGTAGGGGGGCTCGACTGCTAGTAGCATTATAAAGTCCTGAAGTACCCACTGTGGGCAAAGAAGTCCTTGTGGCCTGGGCAACAGGATGTGGAGTAGAAACAGCCTGTACTGCCAATGTTGTGCCTACTGACCCAGCACTGGCTGGAGAGTTCTTCTGAATACCAGGACTGGGCACAGATGGGCTGTTATTTGGTTTAGTTGGGTTAGTTGATGCCAAAGACACTGTAGTTTTGGTAAGGCTACCAACTGTAGATGAGCTTTGTACAGATATAAATTCAACACTGCCTGACTGTTGGTTAGTGACCAAAGTCCCTGTGTGGCCTTGCAGGAGCTGAGGCTGGGATGACACTGCAACAGGTACATGCAAGATTACAGGCAATGGCTGCAATGAGACAGACATCGACTGAGTACTGCCACTGGGCACTTGGTTAGTGCCTACAACTGTAGCTGTGTTAGCTGTGGGAAGAACTGTTGTTGTCAAAGAGCTGGTGGAGGTCACTGGGGTCTGGGGCTTAGGATATCCACTGACAACTGTCGGAGGAGCAGCAAGACTGGAAGCTGGCACTACATCGAAAAAAAAAAAAAGAAAACGATTTACGATGAGGGTACTGAGACAGTGGAACAGATTGTCTGGAGAAGTTCTGAATGACGTATCATTGCAAGCATTCAGGCTGGATGGGGCTTTGAGCAACCTGATCTAGGGAAAGATATCCTGGCCCATGGCAGGGGGTTGGACTAGATGTTCTTTAAAGGTCCCTTCCAACCCAAACCATTCTATGATTCTGTGAAAAATGTGGTATACGATTAACTTTTCGCAAAAAAAGGCTGTAGATACTCTTGTTCTGTTATACACTCCGATATTCAATGGCCTAGTTAAAGTCAATACTGTATTTCTGTCTGAAAGAACTATATACAAATGACAAAATTTTAGGATATTCTGACTAACTTGCTTTGTATAGGCAGGACCTTGTATCCAGAAGGTTCTACTGAAACCAAAGGTTAACGTGTCAGAGAAGATACTTGCTTTTATGCAACAAAATTTCAGGATTAAATCTAAACATCAGGAGCATAATACACTACAGAAAGCCAGTATATGCCTACTACAAGATGATCCTATGGAAAAGATTCAGCATTCACTATTAGGTAAACTATTTTTAAAACCAAGGATGGTATGCCTACAATGAATGTAATTAATGGTGGGTTTGATTCTACATTCTCCATTGAATTCTAACCTAGGAATTCAACTTTTCAACTTGATTTCCTTAAGAAATAGGTCTTATGACTTCCTTTAGTTCCCCACTCAACTTCTGTAGCCATTAGTTAGAGGGGAATATATTGGTATGGTAAGGCCTGTGAGCCACATTTCACTTCTTGGCAGCTGAGAGACTGCAAGTTTTGCTGCCCAAGCAGTCTGCTGAAGCAGACCCATGTGTTCTGGTTGGCCAAATCAACACCTTTTTTTTCCCTTATCTGGTAAGCACACTATGCAAATATAAACTGGGAATGTGGTAGGGAGATAAAAATAATGATTTTTGGTGTCAGGAAAAAAAGTCGTAAAACCTAGTTTTGTTCTGTTCAGTTAGTTACTTAAAATCATAGAATAGCCTTGGTTGGAAAAGATGTCGAAGTCCAACCATTAACCTAGCGCTGCCAAGTCTTATTTAATAGAAAGCAGTAACTTTTAAGGAGTGTGTTTATAGGCCATAGGCACTTTCTTACCTGCATTCATAGGGGCTTGAAAAGTTGCTGGTGTGCTCTCGCTTATATTCCTCTTTGACTCCAGCATCTGCCTCACTGTGCCAGCATTCCTATGGAATGAAGTTTCAGTTAGCACTTCTCAATGAGTCACACCAGGCATAATGCACAGTACAATGATGAAAAAAACCCTTATTTTACAGCTATTCTTTTCATTGAGATTTTCTAAACACATTTATCTTCTGCTGCCCATGCAAATTAACTTTGGATATTCCCCTACTAAAAAAAAAAAAAGCAGAATTGTTTGTAAATTTTCAAGTGCTTGCACCAAATATGCCTTTCACCATGAGAATTTTCCCTTCCTTGAAATTAAACTTCCATTTTTATCCATTAATTTTTTAACTGCTGAAACAAGACTCATCTCGGTTTACCCAAGAATGGATTCAATAACACAATTTATGACTTTTGTGAAAGAACATTGAATTTTAAAATTGAAGAGGAAAAGGAAAAGCACTTTAATTAAAAAAAGAAAATACAGGGATTATCCATCCTCCCACTTGAGTATCTCAAGTGTCCTGTTGTAAAATTTTAACATGGTCACAGCGATGTGGTTTGCTTACCGATATGTTGAATTGCTTGTGTTTGCAGTGTCACTGGCTGTTTTCCCTGGAGACTGAGATGTATTTGGTGAATTCTACCCAAAAAACCCCAAAACAAAACAAAACAGAGAAAAGCCACAACAAAACAACCATAAGTCAGCTTGCAAACTTATGCTTTCATTAGATTACATATTCATTCATTTCTGTGTGAGACACACATTTTCTGGAGACAACACTGCAGGAGAACTTGACATGTTTTACAACCCCCCAAAACATCCTTTTTCCTACCTGCCTCCCTCTCCTACATCCTCCTTTTTTATAAGCCTCTTGCCTTCAGGTTTTTATAGCATGAGAATCTAAATTTCTTCTTGAACATTAATGGACTTTTACCTTCCATTTCTTCCCAGTAATTAACCCAAAGTATTCATTCTAGACACAATGAAATACTATTATTTGTATCCATTCCTCTCCTCTCCCCTCTCCACCTCCAAAATCAAGGTACTGGGATTCACTCTTATTTACTGTGTACTCTTCATATTGAAATAAATCAGACTTCTTTAATAATGCCTAAAGAGCCTTCTGTACAAATCAGAATTACGTAACAGATGTTAAAAGACTATTCTTTCATATCACTGCCTTTCACCAAACAAAACAAACCTATTTTGTGAACACTACATGAATAACCATGTTACATCTTTCTGCATATAAAATGTCTTTATTTTTCAATACAAGGTTTAGGCTGAGAAGAACAAATATAACAAATCTAGTTCTTACTTCCTGTCTTTTCTTCAAGTCCTCCTTGGCTGCTCCAAACCGCTTTGTCAATCTAGCAATTTTAGCCTAAATAGGAAAAAGATGAAAACAGTCAAGCAAACAAACCCATAAATATCGTCCCCAAGAACCATCAAATAAATTATATAAACAAAAAGATATATAATTAAGACATCAATTGAAAGGCTGTTTTCATATCCGGGAAATTATTCTTCCTTGAAATATAGTACAACTATATTACTTCAGGGCAGCAGAAAGACACACGTGTATCACAATCAAGATATCTTAGAGAGAACTTGAATTTTCTTCTTCCTATTCACAGTTGCACAAACAGAATCCATCTTGCAGAAGTTCATGCAATATTCTGCATAAATGAAAGCATTTGACTATTTTAATGCCTTATGTACCAACCATATTGAAAAATACACCCCCTTTTGCCTTTCATATTATCTACTCTTCCCCCATTTATCCTTTTTCTCCCTCTCACTGATACACTACCTATCACACAGAACTTACTGTCAGCTTTGTTCTGCTGTATTTGATGTTCAGTTGTCAGGTTTATTATCTTCTTAAGCACTATTCTTATACCTTGTCTTTTACTTCTTGTGCTTCCCTCAATATATTATTTGGTGACCATTGCTTCTGTAATTACCTCAGCATTACAAGATCCTAATTTATCCTGTCTAGGTTGCAGTTCTGGTGGCTGACATATTCTGGAGGCAGTAGCTGTGCCACGTGTTCTAAGCAGGTACTCTTTATTTCCTTCCTCTTCCCCGCCCCGCCCCCCCCAAAAGAAAAAAAAAACAGAAGAGTTAAATTAATTTCATGAACTCCTGAAAATACCAGGTTAGCACTAGAAGAATGGAAGTTTTTTAAAAATCAGCAAATTTCACATACGATAATTTCAAAACTTCTTACCTAAAAGGAGCTGGTCCACTTAGAAACCTCACCTCTTTCACATTCTTACAAAGCAACATGACCAGCTACAATTACAGTCTGCCTTTAATTACATTTAGATTTCAATTTCTGTTATCTTTTACAATGTAGAAGTCTTTTGGAGCACCTTGCATAATAAAATCATGTAGGCTTAGACTGCAAGTATATTAACATCAACACATTCACAGCCTTATATGATGTTATTAGTTTGACACTGCAGTTGATGGCTAAAGACACTGATAAACAAGTATACTGAAGGTGTCTTAGATCACAGTTAACAAAAAGTCAACATAAAACATCTAGGGCAGTAAGGGGGAAGAGTTATGCAGTACAAACTAGTCTGACAAACTCTACTTTTTTTAATGTTAAAAGTAAAATGGCCTTATTGTTTAAATTTGTTATGACATAAGCTTTTAATTGCGTTGGCACTTCCAAATCCTTTGATTTTTGTGATGTTCCTCATCTCACTGCTATGTATTCTATAAAGAATGCAAGAAAGCATACTGCATTAAACACTGCCTATTTGTTTCCTTGCTAGAACATAGTTAGTTAGTTTCTGTGAAAGTAACATGAATGAGTATCATGTGATGTTTCTTTGTTTGAACATTCTACAAAGTCCAGTGCTATTGGCCTCTCCTTTCTGCACTTTTAAGCAAATTTCTGGCTTCATAGAGGCATTAGATATAATGGAACAGAAGAGTGGAAAACTGGTTTACTAAAGGCTAATGAATCAGTTTGCCAGAAGGACTATTTGCTTCAGGGCTTCTGGATGAATAATTGACCACTTTCTTCTTTCTGAGTAGGGAAACAGAATTTTACAACTCTAATGCAACAGCAGTATTTGCTGCTTCCCCCCTTCCCTTTGTGGAGTCAAAATGGCTTTCCTAATGACAACTACAGGAGACTTACTACTAAATGTTGAGGAACTTATTTTTAAATTTGACTCTAGGATGCAATTCAAAACACAAATACTGACCTGTAGTTCAGTAAGCACAGTTTTATGCCTCTTGTTACATTCTACTTTCTCTATTCGGGTTTTCAAGTCCGCCAATGTCTTGTCAAATACAGCACACTGTAAAGCAGTAAGTTTTTCTTCTAACAGTCTCTGGATAACCTGCAAAATTTTTATTAAAAAAAAGAAATATAACAATGCAATCCCAGAATTTGGGAGACCATCTATAAAATATTCTCAACTCTTAACAGGTACCCTGCTACAAAAAGAATAATGACAATGGTTGTGCCCTGTCAAATCAAATAAATCTATAGTCACCAATAGGCATGTGGTTGCACAGCTATGAAAAGTTTCTATGTCTATTTTGGCAAATACAAATGGTCCCTCTTTGGCATTAATTCAATAAATGAATTTCACTGCAGTATGAAAAGCATATAAAACTGTATTATATATGTATAAAGAACCTTAAAAACAGAAGATATTTTCATAAAGTGCTATGTTTACACAAATATTTTTCCTCTTAATTTTCTGTTCTCGAGGGGGACACAGTTATTCAAAGAACAGAAACTAAAGACATTCAACAAAACTTTATTTCTGAGATGCATTTTCCCCTAGCAGATATGCCACGTTGCTTTTCTTGCAGAAGCTAAAAATGGAAAAAGCAGAGACTGATTTCCACAAAGTTTACTTGTTACACTTATTATTTACATATTTGTTCCCTCCTACATATACTGCAGCACAAAAATTTTTCTTAGGAAACAAAAATTAAAAAGCAGCAAACATGGTTCAGTGTTCTGTACCCTACGTTAACGAGGTTACGACATGAACTAGCTAACTAGTTTTCTTCAACACTATAGTTTTCTTTACATGCCAATCATGCAATCAGGCAATTAACAGCTCTATAAAAAACCTGCAAAACATTGAGTGCACTCTTATTTGGAGACAGACTTCCTCTAAAGCTAAGCACACAATAAAGTGTACCACATACAAATGTTTACCACACTGAAATACCTCCTTTGCTAAGGTTCTCCATCTACAGTCACATAAGACATATGAGTTTAAATATGTAACACATTTCAAACATAACTCTTGCAGCACAGTTTTCAAATTATATTTGGTCTCTTCTTAAAAGTAGGGCTATATAGGACTTCATATGAATTAAACCACCTTTGTAACTTGAATTACATCCAATTTTCAACCACAAAAAAAGAGAAAAGCATTTGAGGGGGCAGGGAGTGTGTGGGAAAGGATAGATAAATCAAAGATGGTAAGACAAGTGACAGGTGTGTGTTTGCCATCTTTGCTCTGCACCTCCATTCTACCTTTTGTAATTTTTGGTCAGCATTGCTTCTGGCTGTAATTTTTACTTGGACTTCTGCTTCATAATCTTCTCCCATGTACCGACGACGTTTAGATTGAACACTGTCCATGTCCTCAGATTTGGAACGCTTTCTCCTTGACACTTCACCTGGAACAATTAGATACAACTGCTCATGAAGAACCTTTGAAAAAAGAGGTATCTGCAGAATGCTGTGATTATGATGAAGTTTTGTTGGTCCCCAGTTTAACCTTTTTCATCCTAAACCAGTATGAATGCCTTTGGAAAAACAAACTGTTTGAAGACATCAAAGCAGAACAACAGTCCCTTTGGTCTCTGTACATTGCTGCCCTGTTAGTGAGTTCTACTTTGTGATTCACCAAAATACTGCCCCATATACAAAATGGCTCTAGGACCCCCATTCCCATCTCCAGAACTTGCCTCCAGCTCTTCCTGCTCCTATCAGCAACACCTACAACGAAACATGGCTTCTGAGAAGCAAAAAAAAAACCCTCTTCTGGAAAAGGAATCCTCTCCTCAGGATTCCAGCCAAATAAAACTACATCTCCTTCTACCTGTGTCAGCAATTAACTTTTTTTCTACCTGCCATGAAGTTTTAACCTGTACCTCCAATCCCTAACTGAAAAAAACATTTAAACCTTTTTTTTACTTCTTGGGTAAGAAAGAAAGTAAAAATTAAACAAAAGAACAGGCTCAAAACAGAACTGTATTATGAAAGTCATTTTCATTACAGTAATAAAGCACAAAAGAACCAAAAAGACCTCATTTACTCCTCCAGCTCCTGGTGCTGTATCCTTTAGAGATCCACATATAAAATAAGCCTAAGTAAATTATCAGGAAGGGAAGCTATAAGAGCACACTGTGGGTACCCAGCAACCATCAAAACACCAAAGACTGTAGCCCCCAATCCCTCCACCCCAAACCTAAGGATATGATACAGAAAGACAGAATTAGTAGTATATCAATGAAGATTCACTGCAGACTGAAACAACATAACAAGAAGTTACTTTCCTCTGCCATTTTTTCTTGTATTACATAGTCTCCGTGAGTTGTATTTCTAACTTCACAAGTTTCTTTTATTTTTTGATGGTTAGGTTTCTAATGGTTTCAGTCTCATGTGATTTTCTGATGGTTTTTTTTTTTTTTTTTTTTTGAGAGTTGCACTAAAAATACACAAAGGTACAAAAAACTATTAAAAGGTTTAAAATCTGCATGACAACCTAGATTACTTTTATAAGTTTGTGGAAGTGTAGGTCCTTAAATTTTATTCAAGTTTTATAGAGCCACAGTACTCTTTATAAACATTTTCAAAATGCTGAATATTTGCAAGCAATATAAATGTCTAAGGTTTTGTTTGTTTTTTTTTTTTTTTTCCCCAGAATGACAGTAAACGGAGGGGGGGGGGGGGTGGGGCGGGGTGTGGGTGGGAAGAAAGATACATCTCCTGAAAATGGAAAAACTTGTAGAAATACAATTTAAAAAAATCTGAATACTTAGAACACTATTCCCAGACTAGTGAAGACGAGTCTATTAGGATCTTTGATACAACTCCTTCCTACTTCCACTCTTTTTAGTAAAAGCCTAACCACTGAACAGTATGACACATAGCCTGTAACATACAAGAGCTACTTAAATATTTTACAGGACATGTTCAGTGTTCAGGTTCAGGTAATTTGTTCCAAAGCAGATGCTACATCTAATTTTACTGCAGTTAGATTCTCTTTGAAGAGCTACAGGGTGCTTGCTACTAGTGGAAAGGATGTCTAAAGGAGGCTGTGACTTCTAGGAAATTCCAGCAGCTTCTAATAACCTGCATCAGCTGTTCTTGATCAAAGGGTGCTTTGTGCTTATGTTCCAGCTGATTCCTCAGGGAGATTGTCCCTGCACTCAGTAATGGTGGTGATGTGCCGCAAGGTGTGGTCTTCAGCAGCCACTGGAACAACTTTCCCAGTAATGTCAGAGCCTCCACCCAGACTCAGCTATTTTGCGGAAAGATATGGCTTTGTAAGTCTCGGGCTGCAGAGATTATCTAGGGCCTCCCATTCTGTCTGAGGCTATGGCAGAAGGAGATGCATGTTCTATAGCCAAGAAGCTCTAACTAGAGGGAGAGCTGTGTTGCCAAGTGTAAGAGACTGACAGTTTGGAAAAAAGATGGAAAAAGATGTCTCAACATTGTCAGGATGTCTCAACACCCAGTGCTGTGCTATTACAAGTAAAGAGACCGACGGTTATGTCTCAACATTGTCTGTGCTTTGCTTTACCCACCCAGTGCTGTGCTATTATGGGAAACTGTGTGCTCAGCATCCCCCTTGCAGCTAGAGATAAACAGGCATGGCAATCCACACGAGTATCACAAGCTATGGACTATAAACCACAAACAGGATGCATCTGTCCAGATCAGCACACATGCTCCAGCAACAAGGAGGTCATCAACAGAATCACAGAATCACAGAATGTTAGGGATTGGAAGGGACCTCAAAAGATCATCTAGTCCAATCCCCCTGCCAGAGCAGGAACACCTAGGTCAGGTCACACAGGAACATGTCCAGGCGGGAAGACACCCAAGGGACGAAGATCGCTCCTGAAAACCCCGGAGTGACATCTGACACGTACTGGTAGGCAGGATTTATGCAAAGCAGCTTACAGCAGAAACGCCCACCCAGAGTAAGTGCATGGAAAAAGAGCCTCTATCTAGCAACAACAGCTCACGACTAATTTGGAGATCTTCCCCACCAATCAATGACTGGACCTGCAAGATGCTGCTGGATCCGTGGTGGTAACCCCCACCTCCTCTGCTCTCTCTCTCGTAATACTGTTTATTTTTATATCTACTTCTTTCCTATCGCTCTTTGATTTTCAAGTACACACAACTTTGTAACAAACAATAGAAAGTATGTGACATTTGACCTCGTTTGTATCTTAATTTCACCTCTGGGATCCAAACGACTCTCCCTTGATCACAATCTGGTCAAGACACTAAGTTAAAGGAACTATGGGATAGTAATAGTCTTAACATTACGTACTTCTCTCTGCGTGTTTCTCTTCTTCCTTGTGGTCCTCTTCTTTATTCTCCTCACTTTCCTTTCTTCTGTCCTCCTCCATCTCTTCTACAAACAGAAGTAAAAACCCCATGTGTTACTCATGATGACATACAAAAATCTCTTGTATGAGTCCTATTTTGACTAGCAATCTTAGAATACTTATAAAAAACCATGTTGGGGAAGTTGAGAGAAATAAGTATGACACAGAGGGAATGCAGACATGAAAAAAAATCAGAGGATACCTTCAGAGCAAAATTTGAACTACCATACAACACAGTAAGAGTCACTTCTGGATTTACTTAGCTTTAAAATCAACAGAATGCCTCAAAGTTACCTCTGAAATGATGTATTTTTGTACCGGCTCTGGCTGAGCTGGAATTGATTTTCCCCTATAGCAGCCCTCATGGTGCTGTGTTTTATGTTGGGAGCTAGAAGGGTGCTGATAACACACTGGTATTGTGGCTACTGCTGAGTTGTGCTTACACAGCACTGAGGCTCTTTCCAACATTTCCCCCCAGTGGGATGGGTGGGCAAGATCTTGGGAGGGGACACAACCCGGACAGCTGACCCGAACTGACCAAAGAGGTATTCCATACCATATGATGTCTGCTCAAGTGTAAAGCTGGGAAAAAGGAGGAAGGGGGGTGGGGTCACCCTTCGTCCTCCGACGCAACCGCTATGCGTATTGCAGCCCTGCTTCCTGAGAAGGCCCGACATCGCCTGCTAATGGGAAGTAGAGAATAAATCTGTTTTCTTTTTTTTTGCCTCCGTGCGCAGACCTTGCTTTGCTTAGCTTACATTAAAACTGCTTTTGACTTACCCACAAGGGTTTGTTTATTCTATCTTATTTTCTTTCCCCCTTCTTGCCCTGCTGAGAGAAGAGGGTGGAAAGTGATAGAGTGACTTGGTGGGTACCTGGCATTTAGCCAAGGTCAAACCACCACAGTCCTTTTTGGCACCCAATGTGGGGCAAGACAATGGCAGTCTTATATTAAGTGTGCTATAGCTATAGCAGTTATTAATAGACAACCTCCTGTGCTGGTCACGGGTTTTTTGATTGTGCTGCTTATCTTTATTTTGCTAAGCTCGGGAACATGCTGAAAGAAATCGGGAACATCATGGGTGGTTTTATTCTGCAGGCTCCTAAGGTACTTATTCACCCTTATGTGAGCTGTCCGATACCGTTCATTAATACTGTTGGCCCATTGTGGGTTGCGTGGAGCTCGGTATCTTTCTGGTGTAAGAGAAGGAAACTTTTGGGTGAGCCAATACCAAAATGTGTCCTGAGGCAGCCTGTCCCTGGGTGGCAGGGGGAGTGGAAGGATTTGGGCAGATTCCTAGGACGGTTATCACCTCCCTGGGATCTTATCCCTGAACAGAAAAGCAACCCCGCAAAACTGACGCACCACCTGATAGAAGGGTGCCTTGCCTATCCCAGTGAAAATCAGCAACTTCCAGCGCTGTACTGGGGGCCTGGCCTATGCCTATCGAGCTGCAGTTCAGTACTCTCAAAGGACTGTGGTTGAGATGGGGACTCAAAAAACAACAACAACAGCAGAGACTGCCCCAGTAGTAAAAAAGAAACAGTGGACAATGAGAAGAGCAGGCCTATACCCTCGATTAGTAAGGGAGGAGAAAGAAGAGGAAAAGCTTGATCAAGAAGCTGGTCCTTCAACAAAGGGATTGGAAGAGGGAGTAACAGAATTCAAACAGGAGGCGGAAACTACCCGGTCCCTGACCTCACCAGAACTGCGAGATCTGCGGAAAGACTACAGCCACCTGCCGGGTGAGCAGATTGCTGCCTGGCTGCTTCGGTGCTGGGATAATGGGACTGATGCTCAATAACTGGAAGGTAAGGAAGCCCAACAGCTGGGTTCCCTTGCTAGAAATCGAGGAATTGAAAGGGGAATTGGAAAAGAGCCAGCAATTTGCAGTCTGTGGAGACGGCTCCTTCCAAGTGTTAAAGCAAGATATCCTTACAAGGAAGATCTTATGGATAACTCCCCAGGGAAGTGGACTACTGCAGATGAAGGTGTTCAGTACCTGAGAGAATCAGCAGTACTGGAAGTCACCTGTGGTGATCCAGATAATGATGAAGCCCCTAAAAATCCAGAGGATGTCCTGTGCACATGGGCCATGTGGAGGAAGGTGATTAAAAGTGTGTCATAATCATATTCTGCCAGCTGGACCACAATGTACTACTCAGAAATGGATGTGGGAGAAGGACTAGGACATACACCAACTGTGGAGACAGTCTCTTCCTGGCTTCAGAACTTCGAAGAGAGTCTTGGTACCTCCTCATCTTTATGGGTGAGCGCCCTGGATGTCAGGAGCACCCCAAGAAATTGGTTCTCTTCTGCCCCAGTCAGAGGGAAAGGGAACACCAGGTGCATGACACGTGGTGAACTTTGGTTCTTCCTATGTGACCAGGGGGAGGACATGAGGAAGTGGGATGGTCAACCCACCTTTAAGTTAGAAGCTCGCGTACATCAAATGTGAGGAAAGACCCCTGTCAAGAAGAAGACATCCAAGAAGGTTGTTAATGTAGCTGGTGTAAAACCACAAGAAAGTAATCAGCTATCTCCCAGATATAGGAAGACTGAGATCACCTCCCTTGACCCTGATGAAGGAATCTCCAGCCTGGCATGGCAAGGGTCAGACAGTGAATACTCTGAACAAGAACAGGAATAGAGGGCCCCTGCCTCCAGCCAGGAGGAGGAAAGGGATGATCGAGTATATCGGACAGTGTGGATTCGATGGCCTGGCACATCAAATCCACAGAAGTACCAGGCTTTAGTCGGCACCGGGGCACAGTGTATGTTGATACCATCAGGCTATAGAGGGGCAGAACCTATCTGGATCTCAGGAGTGACAGAGGGATGTCAAGAACTGTCAGTACTGGAGGCCGAGGTTAGCTTGACTGGGGACAAGTGGGAGAAACTTCCCATTGTGACTGGCCCAGAAGCCCCTTGTATCTTGGGCATTGACTACCTCAAGAGGGGGTTCTTCAAGGACCCAAAGAGATACTGATGGGCTTTTGGTGTGGCCAGTGTGAACACAGAGAAGGTCAAATAGTTGTCTAATCTGCCTGGCCTCTCAGAAGATCCTTTTGTTGTGGGACTGCTGCGAGTTGAAGAACAACAGGTGCCAATTGCTACAAGGACCGTGCACCAACGGCAGTATTGCACAAACCAAGACTCTCTGCCTCCCATACAAGAACTGATTTGTCAACTGGAGAGCCAAGATGTCATCAGTAAGACACATTCACCTTTTAATAGCCCCATATGGCCAGTGCAAAAGTCTGATGAAGGGTGGAGGTTAACAATAGACTATTGTGGCCTGAATGAAGTGACACCACCACTGAGTGCTGCTGTACCAGATATGTTAGAGCTCCAATATGAACTGGAGTCAAAGGCAGCCAAGTGGTATGCCACAATCGACATTGCCAATGCATTCTTTTCAATTCCTTTGGCAGAAGAGGCTGGCTACTGCAGGCTACAGTTTGCTTTCACATGGAGGGGGGTCCAGTATACCTGGAATCGACTGCCCTGGGGGTGGAAGCACAGCTCCACTATTTGCCATGGACTAATTCAAACTGCACTGGAAAAGAGTGATGCCTCTGAACATCTACAATATATTGATGACATCATTGCGTGGGGCAACAAGGCAGAAGAAGTATTTGAGAAAGGAAAAAGAGTAATTCAGATTCTTCTGAAAGCTGGGTTTGCCATAAAGAAGAGCAAAGTCAAGGGACCAGCACAAGCGATTCAGTTCCTGGGAATAAAAAGGCAGGATGGATGTTGTCATGTGCCTATGGATGTTGTCAACAAGATAGCAACTATGTCTCCGCCAACCAACAAGAAGGAAATACAAGCTTTCTTGGGACTTGTGGGATTTTGGAGAATGCATATTCCAGGTCACAGTCAGCTTGTGAGCCCTCTCTATTAAGTAACCCGAAAGAAGAACCATTTTGAGTGGAGTCTTGAGCAACAACAAGCCTTTGAGCACATCAAACAGGAGATAGCTGGGGCAGTAGCTCTTGGGCCTGTTCGGACAGGACCAGCTGTGCAAAATACACTTTACACAGCAACTGGGGAGCATGGCCTCACATGGAGTCTCTGCCAGAAGATACCAGGAGAAACTCGAGGTCGACTATTAGGATTTTGGAGCCGGGGATATCGAGGATCAGAAGCCCACTACACTGACTGAAAAAGAGATACTAGCAGCATATGAGGAGATTCGAGCTGCTTCAGAAGTTGTTGGTACAGAAGCACAGCTCCTCTTGGCACCACGATTGCCTGAGCTACATTGGATGTTCAAAGGAAACATCCCTTCTACACAACATGCAACCAGTGCCACCTCAAGTAAACAGGTAGCGTTAATCACCCAACAAGCTCGACTGGGAAAACCCAACCGTCCAGGGATCCTGGAAGAGAGCATGGACTGGCCAGAAGGTAGAGATTTTGGAGCACCGCCTGAGGAGGTGGCTCGTGCCCAAGAGGCACCGTCATCTAACGAGTTACCAGAAGATGAAAGGCATTATGCTCTGTTTGCTGATGGATCCTGTCATGTGGTAGGAAACCATCGGAAGTGGAAAGCTGCTGTGTGAAGTCCCACAAGACAAGTCGTTGAGGCCACTGAAGGAGAGGGCAAGTCAAGTCAGTTTGCAGAAGTAAAAGCAATCCAACTAGCCCTAGAGATTGCTGAACAAGAAAAGTGGCCAGTACTGTATCTCTACACTGACTCCTGGATGGTGGCTAATGCCCTGTGGGGGTGGCTAAAGGAGTGGAAGAAGACCAATTGGCAGCGCAGAGGTAAACCCACCTGGGCTGACGCATTGTGGCAGGACATCGCTGCCCAACTGGAAAACATGGCTCTAAAGGTACGTCATGTAGATGCTCATGTGCCCAAAAGCCGTGCCACCGAAGAACATCAAAACAATGAGCAAGTAGACAAGGCTGCCAAAATTGAAATAGCTCAGCTGAACCTGGATTGGGACGGGTGAGCTATTTGTAGCTCGATGGGCCCATGAAACATCAGGGCATCTAGGGAGAGATGCAACGTACAGATGGGCTCGGGATCGAGGGGTGGACCTGACCATGGAGGCCACCACAGGTCACTCATGAATGTGAAACATGTGCTGCAATCAAGCAAGCCATACAAGTGAAGTCTCCCTGGAACAGAGGGCGATGGCTGCGTTTTCGATATGGTGAGGCCTGGCAGGTTGACTATATTGGACCACTGCCATGAACACGCCAAGGCAAGTGTTACATATTCACCATGGTGGAAGCAACTACTGGTTGGCTCGAGACATACCCTGTAACTCATGACACTGCCCGAAACACCATCTGAGGCCTTGAAAGGCAAATTTTATGGTGACATGGTACTCCTGACAGAATTGAATCAGACAATGGGACCCATTTTCAAAATAATCTTATAAACTCCCTGGCAAAGAAACACAGCACTGAGTGGATGTATCACATCCCTTATTACCCACAAGCATCTGGAAAGATTGAAAGATACAATGGACTGTTGAAGACTAACTTGAGAGCATTGGACAATGGGAGATGGAAGCACTGGGATATATATTTAGCAGAAGCCACTTGGCTAATTAACACCAGAGGATCTGTTAACCATCCTGGTCCTGCCCAAACAAAACCCCTTCATACTGTGGGAGGAGATAAGGTCCCTGTAGTACAAACAGGGAAATGGCTGGGGAAGGCAATGTGGATTGCTCTTCCCTTGGGAACAGGCAAGCCCACTCCTGGGATCGTTTTTGCTCAAGGACCCGGGTGTACTTGGTGGGTAATGTGGGAGGATAGGGATACCATGTGTGTGCCTCAAGGAGATTTAACCTTGCGGGGAAAATAATCTGTGGTGCGAGTTGTATGTTGCAGGAAGTGATGGAGGAAGTAGGAACGACGAAGAGTGAATTTCGCAAAGAACCAGATGTGTGCAGTGATGACTCAAACCTAGCTGGTGCTGGTGTCCAACAGTAAACATACTGCTCCTGTCCTGAACATCCATCTTGACAGATGGGGGCCAAGTAATTGAACATCTGGAGAAGTGAAGAAAGCCCATGGAATGGAGGAATACTTTTTATCTGTTAAAGGACAGGGGACAGTAGTTAATGAGAGTGTATTAACCTGCATGTTGGGTACGAAGATGGTCTAAATATGTAGATTAAGATGCAAGTGTTGGCAAGAAGGAATGTCAGTGATGAGAAGTAAATATGATGGAATGGATAAATTAGTATTGCGTGGGACCTGGGCATGACGTAACTGGTATGGAATAAGGGGTGGAGACTATATTGGGTCTGGCTGAGCTGGAATTGATTTTCCCCTATAGCAGCCCTCATGGTGCTGTGTTTTATGTTGGGAGCTAGAAGGGTGCTGATAACACGCTGGTGTTGTGGCTACTGCTGAGTTGTGCTTACACAGCACCGAGGCTCTTTCCAACATTTCACCCCAGTGGGATGGGGTGGGCAAGATCTTGGGAGGGGGACACAACCCGGACAGCTGACACGAACTGACCAAAGGGATATTCCATACCATATGATGTCCGCTCAAGTATAAAGCTGGGAAAAAGGAGGAAGGGGGGTGGGGTCACCCTTGGTCCTCCAAGGCAACCGCTATGTGTATCGCAGCCCTGCTTCCTGAGAAGGACATTGCCTGCTAATGGGAAGTAGAGAATAAATCTGTTTTCTTTTTTTTTGCTTCCACATGCGGACCTTGCTTTGCTTAGCTTACATTAAAACTGCTTTTGTTTTACCCACAAGGGTTGTTTTTTTCTATCTTGTTTTCTTTCCCCCTTATTGCCCTGCTGAGAGAAGAGGGTGGAAAGTGATAGAGTGACTTGGTGGGTACCTGGCATTTAGCCAAGGTCAAACCACCACATTTTTAATGTAGTTAAAGTTCTTTTAGTTTATTTTTCACCTAGGAAAAAAGTATAAAAATTTCAGTTACAAAATACTAATAATATGTTTATTTATTTACAGTTGGCAAATTCACCCATAATCTTTATGGTAGAGAAGGCCTAGATTCTTCTCTTCTTAACAAATACGAATTTTCATTTAAAGCTTCTTCCTAATACAAAGTATCACAATTTAAAACTAGTCATTTAAAAACATACAGTTTATTTAAGAATTTCCTAAAGAACAATATGAAATAACACCCCCAAATGCACACGAGTTAAAATTAAAAATGCGAACACTTTCTGAAAACTTTTATTGTAGGTTTCATAAACTTCCATTATGTGTTTCGTACAGTCTGTAGTTGCTGCCTCCTGTGCTTGCTAGATTCGACATTAAACTATTACTTTTAAGATTACACTAAAATCTAGCCAGAATATAATAGAACAAAGTCAGCACTGTTATGCACATCTTGATCTGCACACTTCTTTTAATTTCCTATTTTCATTTTGTTATTACAGCAGAATTTGCTAGCTTTTTTAGAGAAAAGTTCTGGCTGCAAAGATATGCTTGATGCTCTCTTAATGCTAAATTTCTATTATGAAGAACATTTGAATGATTTAAAATAAGTTGCCTAATAAATGAGAAAAAGGAAGGAGTGAGAAAATGAAAAACTGAAATTATGCTAGTTTTCATTTTGTTGATTTACGCAAGAAATAACATGTAACAAATTCTTCAAAATCTGGTTCATTTTTAAGGTAATAAAATGGCATAGTGTCAATGTCACCTGCTTTTCAAAACTTAGAAATAAGCTTCATGTATTTAATTTTTATCACTAAAATATGAGTCATTTACCTAAGAATCTAGAGAAGAGTCATTAAGTTCAAGAGTGCTTTTTCACAATTTGCAGATATTAATATTCAACTGAAAGATACAAATATTCCGTGGAAAGATACACATACCTAGAATGTCTTTATTAAGTTAAAAGTTTCAAAGCTGAGCTTTTTGAGTTCTATGTAGAGAACAAAGTAATTTCAGGGATATGGAAGTCCCTTCCTTATGAACTTCCATCACTCTGTTAAAAATTTTTGCTTGTTTAACTAAAGGTAGTTAAACATGACGCATAGCAAAAATTCTCTAGTTACGAAGGTTTGAGTCATAATACTCATATAACTTTACCATTGGCTATCAGCTTACTTTTCACTGATAAACTGCAATCTTATTATCCTGATGACAGACAGGCAGAAGCAATGAATGCAATTGTTAAAAAACCTGAATTTATCACTGTTATCACTGTATTTATCATACCGTCCTTTTAATAATTTCTACAGCTTCAAGCATTTAGATCTGCTTAGTAACTGACTGGATGCATATTTGGATGTCAGTTCTGCCAAAATATATGTATAAATGGAAATATAAATAATTGAGTAAGCCTAAGAGCACCTTAACAGCACTTGCAAGTTACCCTGGACTGCGCAGTCATACTATCACTAATTCCATAATCCTGTAACCGCAACATTCTCCTTATAAATTGGTTAGAACTGATGTGCATAGACAGCAATCATAAGAAAATACAAAAGCATAGCCTTTCTAAGTAGTGAATCCTTGACCAAACTAGACCCCAAAGTTATTATAAAACAGAAATACAGATGTTTCCCTTGAAACATGACAGAATTTGACTATTTTTGTTTAGGAAGAAATCATAGATTCATATATTTTCAAAGGAATCATCATGACCTAGGAAAGCTGGAGAAATGAGATGACAAATGCTTTATAATATTCAACAAGGAGAAACACAAAAGTGCTGCACCTGGGAAGGGAGAACCCTTGCAATGACACAAGCTAGGGCCTGCATGGCTGGGGAGAAGCTCTGCTGTGCACTTGTGTAGACAGCAAGCAAAGCATGATCCAACAGCGTGCCCTAGCAGCAAAGGAGGTCCACAGGATCCTGAGCTGCATTTACAGGAACAGAGCCAGTGTATCATAGGAAGTGGTTATTGCCCTTTACTTGGCACTCATTATGCCATCTCTCAGTAAGGAGTAAGGGACTGCTAAGGGGCTGGGGAACATGACCTGTAAGAGAGGCTGAGGGAGCTGGGCTTGTTCAGCATGGGGAAGACAAAGCTTAATGGGGACTTAAAAACAGCTTTCCAATACCTGCAACATGGCTTTTAAGAAGATGGAACCAGATGTGAAGGTGATGGAGTGACTAGTTTTGGAGGTCATCTCCAAACATGTTGAAAAGCAGAAAGTTACTGGGAGTGGTCAACATGGATTTACCAAGGGTGAATCATGCTTGACCAATCTGCTAGCCTTCTATGATATTATAACCGGTTGGCTAGATGAAGGGAGAGCAGCAGATGTCATCTACCTTGACTTCAGCAAGGCTTTTGACACTGTCTCCCATAACATCCTCATTAGGAAACTCAAGAACTGTGCGTTAGACAAGGGGACAGTGAGGTGGATCAAGAGCTGGCTGTGTGACAGATCACAGAGGGTTGTGATCAATGGAGCTGAGTCGAGTTAGAGGCTTGTAACCAGTGGTGTCCCCCATGGGTCAATACTAGGTTCGGTCTTGTTCAATGTATCCATCAATGACCTGGACAAGGGGACAGAGTGTATCCTCAGCAAGTTTGATGATGATACCAAGCTGGGAGGGGTGGCTGATATGCCAGAGGGCTGTGCTGCCATCCAGCGTGACCTGGACAAGCTGGAGAGCAGGGCAGAGAAGAACCTCATGAGGTTCAATACGGGCAAGTGTAGGATGCTGCACCTGGGGAAAAAGAATACCAGGCACCAGGATAGGTTAGGGGGAGACCTCCTGGAAAGCAGTTCCAAGGAGAAGGATCTGGGACTCCTGGTAGACAGTAAATTATCCATGAGCCGGCAATGTGCCCTTGCCACCAAGGAAACCAATGCCACCCTGGGCTGCACAGGGAAGTGTGTGGCCAGTAGGTCGAGGGAGGTCATTCTCCCCCTCTACTCTGCCCTGGTGAGGCAGCAACTGGAATCCTGCATCCAGTTCTGGGCTCCCCAGTTGAAGAGAGACAGGGACATACTGGGAGGCAGTGGACATAGTGGAGGGCAACGAGGATGACTGGGGGATTGGAACATCTCCCCTGTGAGGAAAGGCTGAGAGAGCTGGGACTCTTTAGCCTGGAGAAGAGAATGCTGAGGGATGATTTAATTAATGTGTATAAATACCTAAAGGGTAGGTTGAGGAAGGATGGAACCAGATTCTTTTCAGTGGTTCCCAGTGACAGGACTAGGGTAACAGACACAAGTTGGAACATAGGAGGTTCCATTTAAATATGAGGAAGAACTTTTTTTCAGTGAGGATGACAGAGAACTGGAACAGGCTGCCCAGAGAGGTTGTGGAGTCTTCTTCTCTGGAGATTTTCAAGACTCGCCTGGATGCAGTCCTGAGTGATGTGCTCTAGGGGATCCTGCTTTTAAGCAGGGGAGGTGGACTAGATGATCTCTGGAGGTACCTTCCAACTCTGAATATTCCGTGATTCCATGACTCATCGTAAAGGTTCATGCCAAAGGATGAGACAAAGAAAAACATTTCCAACATGAAGTCAGTCATTGGAACAGGTCACACAAAGAGGTTGTCCAGTCTTCATCAATGGAAGTTTTTGTGACCAAACTGGATAAAGTTCTGAGCTATCTTGTCTAATCTCACAGCTGACACTACTGTGAGCAGGAGAATGGACTAGAGACCTCTTGAGGTCCCTCCTAACCTGAACTACTCTATTATTTGGTCACAACTTCTCCTGCCAATCACAAAATTCATATAAAAAAAAAAAATTATCAAGTGTTTCAAACAAAAAACACAATATTATCTCCTTTAGTTATTAATTACCACATTTTTAGTTGAAAAAGATCCATAAAGGACTTAAAGATTACAACTAATGAATCCAACATCCATTAATCAGTCCTCCAAATCCTGTGGGACAGAAGTGTGCCTGGTATCTGGTTTGCAAAATCCAGTGGAACAAAAATGCAGCAGTTGTGTCTTTGTATGCTACATTAAAGAAACCTCTTTCCGCCATATGTTCAGCTACTGTTTGCAGATATTACAGACCTCATTCTTCTATTGGATGAACAAAAAACTTATGTTCTTTTAAGCTTTCCAGAATAAAGTTTGTTTTCCAAATGCTGAAAACAGTCTCTGAAAGCCTTCCATTATCACTTTTTCAAGTAAAAAACAGAACTAGATGTATTATTGCAGAAAAGTGGTTTCATCAATGCCATTTAAGTGTAACTTACTTTCCTATCTATGAATTCAAGATTTTTGACAGTTGTTCTATCACAACACTGGAACAAAAGTTCAAGTTCAGTAGTTTATCTGCCATTCACATGCTCTGAAGTTCTCTTCAAACACTACTTTCTAAAAGACAAGCTGTATTCTTTTAAATGTTAGGTGCACTCTTCATTCTTAAAATGTATTTATGTGTGCTGCTTGACTTCAGACTCACAGAATCACAGAATGTTAGGGATTGGAAGGGACCTCAAAATACCTAAATCAGGTCACACAGGAGGACATCCAGGCAGGTTTTGAATGTCTCCAGAGAAGGAGACTCCACAACCTCTCTGGGCAGCCTGTTCCAGTGCTCTGTTACCCTCACTGTGAAGAAGTTCTTCCTCACATTTATGCGGAACCTCCTATGTTCCAGCTTGCACCTGTTGACCCTAGTCCTATCATTGGATGTCACAGAGAAGAGCCCGGCTCCATCCTCATGACACTCACCCTTTACATATTTATAACATTAATAAGGTCACCCCTCAGTCTCCTCTTCTCCAAGCTAAAGAGACCCAGCTCCCTCAGCTTTTCCTCATAAGGGAGTTGTTCCACTCCTTCAATCACCTTTGTGGCTCTGCACTGGACTCTCTCAAGCAGTTCCGTGTCCTTCTTGAACTGGGGGTCCCAGAACTGGGCACAATACTCCAGATGTGGCCTCACCAGGGCAGAGTAGAGGGGGAGGAGAACCTCTCTCGACCTACTAACCACACCGCTTCTCATACACCCCAGGATGCCATTGGCTGCCTTGGCCACAAGGGCACATTGCTGGCTCATGGTCATCCTGCTGTCCACCAGGATCCCCAGGTCCTTTTTCCTTATGCTGCTCTCCAGCAGGTCAGTCACCAACTTATACTAGCACATGGGGTTGTTCTTTCCCAGATGCAAGACTCTACACTTGCCCTTGTTATATTTCATGAAATTTCTCCCCCCCCCCCAACTCTCCAGCCTGTCTAGGTCTCTCTGAATGGCAGCACAGCCTTCTGGTGTGTCTGCCACTCCTCCCAGTTTTGTGTCATCAGCAAACTTGCTGACAGAGCACTCTATTCCCTCATCCAAATCATTGATGAATATATTGAATAGTACTGGTCCCAGTACCGACCCCTGAGGGACTCCAGTAGATACAGGTCTCCAACTAGACTCTGTCTCATGGACCACAACTCTCTGGCTTCTTTCCTTCAGCCAGTTCACAATCCACCTCACTACCCAATCATCCAGACTCCCTTAACAAAGATCAGTAAGAAGTTAATTTCTCTTTCAAACTATTCCTGCAGGGCATGAAATGCCATTGCTGTAGAGAAGCCTAGTATCAAGGTGTCTAAAATGCACTCAAAGTTCTAGCAATTCTGAGAAAGACAGACTTCAGATATGCTTTGGCAGACGTCCTCATCTTATCAAACTTGAGGGTGTACAGATTAAGTAAAAGAAAGAACACGGCAACAACTGTGCGAGGTAAAACCAACAGTTTACATAATCCAGGATCCTATCTGCAACACTTTCATGTCAATAGCAGATGATCAAGTAGGGAATATAAGGAGGAAAGAACTTTGTTACACAGTCCCTGAAAAATTGCTGGTGAAAGACTTTGAGAGCCTTAGGGTTTCTGTGCTTGATAGCCCTCAAAAAAATTCCTCTTCCACAGAAGATGAACATAGGTAAACCTTTAGCAGTCACAGTGTTGCTAGCAAGAAGCTCCATAGTTCACCACATGGAGAACCAGTTTTTCTTCCGTGCCTTGATCACTTTTTTCCTTTCCTCCATTTGACACATGAGGTTCTTTTGGAGGAAAAGACAGCAAATATCCGTTCTCCATACCACTTTTACCATTTATACATCTTTGTCACATCTCTCCTCCGTCTCTTTTTTCAGGCTGAAATATGCTACTCTAAAATACAGTCCATCCTCATCTTAAAGTTCTCTCTGATCTGAATCAGAAAGTGAAGAAGCTGTAGGAGATGAGCTGACTGTGTAGAATGGATAAAGAGGGGATAAAATACAACCCTACTTAGACAAAAACCCAAGCCTCACAGTGCAAGGATACAGGGGCAGCTAAAGGCTATATTCAAAATAGTAACAAATGGAGATTTTAAAAATGGAGGGGGTAAGAAGCCTGTGGAGGTCCTTCTCCAACAGGAAACTCTGTGAAGTGCGTCCACTTCACAGACAGACTCTCCAGCCCTTTCTACAAGTGGTCCCAGCTTTTATCCCCAAAGCAGGACACCTGGCACTCGTTCCCAAAATGCAGGGCCACTGGGGCTTGTTTACCCAAGGGCTTTCCCTGCAAGGCTGGCTGCACCTTGGAGGAAAGCCAAAAGGCAAACTCATCCCCTCCTCTTAAAGGACCATGGGGCCCACCCATATGTCAACCTTAATTCAGGGCTTGGGGTTCAGACCCCAGCACTTCAGCAGGGGGTTGGAATAAAGACCATCAGAGGGTTGAATTAAAATTACTCTGCAATTCCATCATCTTCCCTATTGTTCTTTCATGTGTCTTTTCCAGTTCTGTGACATTCTTTGTTATAGGGAGGGGGAAGGAAACAGAATTACACAAAACATTTAAAAGCTTAGTGTCCTATAGTGAAGTTTTCCTCAATTTTTAAGTTTATTCCCACCATTCTTTATTTGCTTTCTTTAACTGTTACTGTATCAATGTTTTTGCAAAACTACCTACTATAATCCTGGAAAATGATTCTTCAGTGGTGAGTCAGTTTTATCTTCTTATCAAGTTAGGAATATTTTCATACTCATCTGTACCACTTTGTCGTTAACCACAATGAGTTTCATCTTCCTTTTTTATACCCCAGTCATTCAGCACTGTGAGATTCTTCTACGGCTCTTCATAGTATCATCAGCAAAACCTCACCTTGCTAGTCACCCTTCATGTTAGGCAAATTATTAATTCTGTTGCACAGCACAGCCTCTGGAACAGATCACTGTAGATTTACACTTCTGTTCTTCAAGTGATTATTTCCTCTGTGAAGGCAGTTCAGTTTCCAAAGTTTTTGGTAAGAAATCATTTGTGTTTGGATATCCAAAAGAATTCAATACATCAGTCAAGTTTTTCTTGTCATGTGCTTGTTTACTTACCCAAAGAGCTCCAAGGTTTTCCAGCGTATGATCTTCCACTACGAAAACCTTAAGTGCCAACATAGCTATTATATTTACTAATTCTACTTGAGAAAAAGATTCTATTAATCTGCCCATTTGAAGAAAGTCTTCTAGCACCATTCTTTACATTGTTGTTTAGCCATGCTGGTTTTCATATGGGCTTTTTGAAAAACCTACTTTTTCAATTGAGCAGCTTGCACCTGTGCCTCCAATACAGCATCTTCAAATGATCTCCATACCTCCACAGATTTGAACCTCACATATTCTTTCCAAAAATTAATCTTTATCTTCTAAGATAACCCTACCTGTTTTCTCATACAATTGTTTCCTGCCCATGCAACATCTCTGCAATTTTCCTTTTTATTGAAAGACTGAAATCGGTGAAGGGACTGCAAAATTTTTGTATTAATACTATGTTAAATTTAGTACAAAAAGGGTTCCCAAAAGATTTGCTTGAAAATTTCTCTGCAAATTGATGGGCAAGCTTTATGAAGCTTAGAACACAAAAATTAACAGGTGACTGTTGGTTAAGGACAGAACATACTCCACTGTGGCCCGCTGTCATTTCATGGATGGTCTCAGTTACAGCCATGCAACTGTAAAAGTCAAACTGTTACAACCAATAAATAAAACAACCAGTCAAGAGAATTTGCCCTGTCACCAAAACTGAATATCTGAAAAAAAATATTGCTGGATACAATCATTTTAGACTTCTGCAAACACAGTCCAATATTTAATATTCACTTTGGTCTTTTTGCTCCAGAGTAAAATCTCCTCTGTGACCACTGTGTGGTTTCTCACTGGGTAAGATGAAATAAGCAACCTTGATATCCTAATTTAATTCACCTCCAATCAAAGAACCCCTAAACTACAGTAAGAACAACGATCACCAATTTATTTGTAATGTATATTTTACAAAAGGGACTCACTACAGTTCTTTCATGGGAACACTACCATGTTCTTTCTTCCTGCCACCCCCCCACCTCCAAATAGTTTCTAGAAGGCTTTAATTGAACAACGATGGTATCACTTTTGCAATCTCAGTACAACACCTAAAACCCAAGTAAGATCCTTAGAAGAAGCTATGGAACCTACATTTTCTCTGTTTAACTGGCATAAATTTAAAGGTAAATACCAGAAAAGAAGGAAGAGTCTGAAACATGGCTGAAGAGACATATTCTTGTGTCCCTTTCTCCAGCTGTTTAGAGACTGAAGATTCAGAATGTTATCACACATTAGTGAAAGACAGTTTCAGGATTAGTGAAACAAGAGTAGAGAAATTATGGTTACTAAATTCCCAGAGACTGAAAGACACCTGAATCTGTGGAACTCCTACCCAGTCAAGCATGTTTAAACACCTTTGGGTTAGCATGGTCATAATTTCATAAAAAGCTATACAACGGGGAGGAGGAGTGGGAGGAGAGGTGGGGAGAAGAGGGGAAAAAAACCCACCCAAGATAATTTGACACAATAGCTTTCTTAATTACAGATAAAAGAGCAGTGTCAACGTATCTATAAATTATTAATATGTTTTAGTTTCAGAAGTGCAATAGTATGACAATGACTGCTCTATGTCAAAAAATTAAATATGCTTAGAAAACTGTATGACAATACTACAGAGGACATCCATTCAGTTTAACATAAAAAAATCTTCTGCTAACTACATGAAGAGACTAAAGTTCCAGCTTCTTATGCTTAATGCTTTCAAATACTAATCAGTTGGTGTAGTCATCAGATAAGAGTTAAGATAAAAACCACTATGAGTGAAATGAATAAATGCTATATGGCATGAAAAGCATACATACCTTGCATTTTTCATGAAACCTTTCCAATACTGTCTTTTGACACAAATGGGATTTGTGGCATGCCTGGATTACCAGCATGTTTTCATTCTTACTATTTATCTGCATGTTAAAGAAATCTGAAATCCTTTCTTCCCCTCAAGAACAGTAAATGAACACATTTCTCTTCACACATATCTTTCTGCTCTGTATCTGGCGATTACTCATCTTTCCTCCCACCACTGCACCCTAATTTGCAAAGCGTATGAGAAAAGAACCAAAACAAACCAGATCTCCAAGATGACAGATTTTTGGTGTTACTTTCACTGTTTTCTGGGCCTCAATTCCATCCTTGAAAATTGTAGGACTATGTAACACTGAATCAGTGGGTAAGACTGCCCTTTTGATTTAGAAATGTCTCACAAGCATGTCATTCTAAGAAATGAACAAAATCTTGGACTTGAATCAAAACTACCAATTTAGAAAATTCTTACCTGGAAGACTGGACTTGTTTGGTAGTATCACTTCAACATGTTCCTCCTTCTCGTCACAGGGATCCTCTTCATCAGACAGTACTAAGAAAGCCTCTTTTGGCAGACTTTCATTGCTTTCCTGCTTGGATGGTGAACCCAAACAGCTGTCTATTTTCTCTTCTAAATCTGGGACTGTGTCATCCACTGGAAGCAGAGAACTTTTAGAAAAACAGCCCAGTTCATCTTCAGCAGGGGCTAGTTTCTCCAAAATTGGAATAATTTCATCTGTTTCCATAGAGTCAGTATTGTCCAAGATACTTTCACTTGGCTCATCTATTGTCTTCTGAATGGTGGTTTCTGAAAGACCTGCAGTGCTGTCATGTTTCTCCTTTGGTTCCCGGTCAGCTTCCATACTGCTAGAGATAGCCTCTTCTCCAACAGCGTCTTCAACAATTACTTCTTCAGTTCTCTCTTCCTCACCAGATGAACTGGAATAAATAGTTAAGTCATTTGTTTCTCCCTTCTTTTCAAAAGATTCACTAATATCACAGATTGATTTACCTTCACCTTCTGATGGGTTGTCACATTCTCTTTGGTCCAAATGATCTTTTGTATTATTTTCTTCATGGAAGTTATCTTTACTGCTACCAAGCACACCATTTTCAGCCTCACAAGCTAAAGCAGTATTGGTATCTTTGTCTTGCTCAGGAGTAACGTTCTCTGGAGACACCATTAGAGGTTTGGGTTCTATGTTACTGACTACATTCCCTGCCCTACTTTCAGGGCTTTTGGCTTCACTAATTTCATCAGAACCTGTTCTTCCTTCTTCAGAGTTAACACAGAAGTCCACTAGGCCATTAACTTCCCTCTTGTCCTCTATACAGTCTGTATTACTTAAAGAAGTATTTAAATCAGAATCTCCATTCTCATGCTTTCCATTCAACAGTTTAACTTCAGTTGTCTTCAACAGCTCCTCTTTAACCTTATAGACAGCTTCGAGTTGTTGTCGATCACTTGCTCTCATTGTTTTTCGTGCTTTAAAGACTTTTTTCTGAGGTTCATCTGTACTATCCATCTTGACCCTTAACAAAAAAAGTTCAGAAGGAATTGGGAAGGTAACAATTTATTATCATCATATTACAGTGTTCCTAAGAAATAGCACATTTTAAAGCAAAACAGTTTAACTGTTTCTACAAAAACAAACACCTGACAACACACAAACTTTGTCCTCAGAAAAAGTGAATATAAGTTTCTACTGCTGCACAAACACAAGCATGTGAAGATCATTGAGAGCACACTCTAACATTATGTAGTAACGTTCCGACTACACATTTTAGACCAGCCTTCTATTAGTATTATTATACCAAAGCCACCTAATGGGTTTTTCTAGCTAGAAACAGATAATGCGCTAGCGTAAGAGGCAGCAGCCTCTCTTCTCGTAAAACAGTAAGAAATATTCTTGGTCCATCAGTTTACATTTATTTCTCTTTCTAAAACTATGTAGTTTCAGCAGTTTCAAATAGAATTAACAACTGGAGTGAATTATGAGATTTTAATATTAAATAACTTTTAAGAAAACGTCAATATATTGAAAGAATTTCTGAATGTGCCATTAAGATACTTTTTTAATCTGTATAGATAAAATAGACCTTCAACCTCCATATTTATAAAACAGCTAACTGAACTTGGGGATTTAGAGCACTTTAATTCAATCCGCAATAATATTTTTCTAAGACCATTTGTGCTCATAAAAACTACTTTTTGCAGGTCCTTTTAGAAACATTTCCTTTTTCAAGGAAAACTGATTTTTTTGCCCTCCGTATCATCTTATTGATTCCATCCAGCCATGCAAATACTAAAAAAATAACAATATATAAAAGAATTGAGAGAAATAATGTTTGAAAAACTACTTTATCAAACCAATAAACTGAGTTAAATCCAGCACTACCTAGAAAATTAAAATAATTTTGAAATACAACAGAATCTTATTTCATTTGCTTCCATTAAACAAAACAAAAAAATCCACAGGGATTTTAAACTATATTTTTTCCCCCATGTAGTCTTGTTGTAGGACCCAGTTTTAAAGGATTAGATATTGTATCGTTCAGAAGCAGAAAGCAATTAAGGAATTTGTTATATTCTAAACAATACTTAGCAACTAAGATCTCGAATCAGCTGATGCTAACTAAATTAGCCCTACTGAAGCTACTACACCATCGTAAGTTACTTTTGTCTAGGATATGGCTTTTCTTAAGTTTCTCAAAACGTGAAAATTCAGTTGTGTAATTGCAGTTAAAAGATATTATAGCAAATAGAAAAAAAGAAAATAAATCAGGCAGTTATCTCTATATGAATTATACTTTTTTTCCCACCATATAAGCAAATATTTATAGCTTTGATACAGCAGAATTATTACTCAAAGAATGCATTTGAAATATTTAGTAAGTTCATTCTGCATCTTCCTCTAATCCACTATCATTTACAGAGCTGAGAAATTAATTAATAAACTGTATTTTGTCTTTTCAAGTGGGGTATAAATTAGTTATTTTTGATTTAAAAAAAAAAAAAAAAAGAGAGCAAGACTCTCATAAGCAATGGGTTTGTACAAGCAAGCTGTAAAACTTACAACACAGACATTCCACAGCCTCTAAGTAACAGTTTGGCTCCACCCTCTTTGTCACCAACCTTGCCTACAAGTTTTATTCGGGCCCCCTTAAGATTGCCCTTTAGCCTTCTCTTCAGCAGATTAAAGTTGTCAAGTTTCCTCTGTGTCTCACTGTAGATCACATGTTTATGCTCCTATCATTTTGGTATCCTCTGCTGGATCCTTCCTAGTTCACTTGGAACAGTTTGATTATCTAGGAAATTATTTAACATTTATGTATTTCCCAACTAGAATATTATATGGTAAGATATGAATATATATTCTAAAGTACAATATAAATACAACTATCAAGACTAACTCGAAACCTGACAATCGTGGCATATTGTACTTTACAATTATAAGGCTTCTTTTAGTTAACATGACCTGACAAAAATATGGGCAAAATAGAAAGCAGTATGATAAAAAAAAATAAAGTAAGGTTTTTCCCATTTTGCATTTCCTATTAACATAACACAGATTTCTTTCCACTTTATTTCAGTTCTTTTCTGCATGACAAACTAGAATTCTCATATCTGACTAACCAATAGTGCTTAAACAACACTTCAATTCACACCTCAGGAACAGATGAACAAATCTTCACAAAAGGTTGCATCAGCTGTCTTTACTGACTCTCAATAATACCATTGAGACATGAATTTTTGCCAGTCTGAACTAAATTTTTCTGAACAGGGTTGTCTATTACTGTATTGCCACTAGTGGGAGCAAAATACAACACCTATAGAAACACTGATCTGAAACATCAGTTTACTTGTTTAGAAAATCTCCTCATCACATAATCATTTCCAGTCAGATGAAATATGAACTCCAGGTGAGCTGTTAATGAACTGCCAGAGCTGTCTACATGATAAATACAGTATCTTCATATTCCTACAGAAGAGAATACAATTAACACAGTAATTCTATTCCTGAAGTTAGAAGCATATAAAAACCTCTAGTGTTTCACAAGTGTGCGTTACATTTTTGAAAGCACATCCCTTTCTTCTTCCCAAGAACTTAGAATGTAAAGCACGTTTTTTCACGTCACTATAAAAGCATGTATCAGACTGTTATGTAATAGACCACTTCTTATCATATTAATGTTCTACGCATATAATCCCCTATAACCAACATGCATACTCTTACAGAAGTGCATCTTGTAGAGTCAGTTTAGAAAATTTTGAACAATTCCAAGATCTCCTAATAAGTGATCAGCTAATGAGTGTCTTCTGTTGATGTAGTACAAGAATACAGGGCCTTTATATCAAAATTAAGTCAGACAAGTAGTTCAATCTCCTGGACTACAATGCTTTCTTTTATAAGCAGTATACCCAGAATTTAAAGTTCTTATATTACAAAATTCACAATTCTACTTTTCCTATAACCAAAATATATACTAACAGATTAATAAAATCTTCACAGACAAAATCAAATTCATAAGTCCATCATATAAGTAATCATAAAATATAACATAAAACAATATTTTCTACTCTAGTTTCCTGAACTATATAAGCAGTCTTTCGCTCATGTTTTTAACATAAAATAAAATATAGTAAATACAGGTAAAATGAAGGGCAATTCCTTTTTAAATTTGCCAAGAACAGCAGTCTTAAAAAATCAAACATCAGAATACCTTTAAATTGATGCATCCTTACTTTTTTCTTAAAAAAACACCGAATGAATAAGCTTGAATTTCTAATATCTTTCAAGATTATGTTTACTTTGTATCTTAGGATATTATCCAAAATCTAGTTTTAAAAAAATCTCTAATACAGTTCTACAGTGAAACTGTACAAAAAAAAAGGCTTCTCATAAAATTCCAGACGGTTATTTGAATAACTCATGAATATTTGCAGCTCAATCCCACAATCTTCTGCAACCAAGAATATCCAATAAAAGCTACCAGAAGTGACAAAATTATAAGCATAGATGAGATTAAAATGAACACTAAACAGTGGTTAACAGCTAAATACCATGTCTCACTGCAGCCCAGCCTTAAAAGTGCTTCCAGCCATACCCACAAGGGAGCACAATGTAGCCAAGTAACAGATCTCATGTGAGAACTGAATAAAAGAAGAAACAAATAAAGCAGTAACCGGTCCAGACAGATTTGGTCATACTCGTGCAAACCAATCAGCATTCAGCTGATAAATACTGCCTTCCAGTCTTTCCAAGGGGTAAGGAGGTTGCTCTTCAGAGAGCAACTCCAGAGCAGGTTACAAGAATTCAGTCTTGCACAAATAGAACACTTAATACTAGGAGTGTTCTAAATTAACGTACGTTGGTAGTCTCCCTTTATACTTAACAATTAACACAAAGTTTAGCTACGTTTGCTACGAACTTCCCTCATCTGATGCTTGGGTATTTTCAGTTTTTACCCATCGTGTGACCAAGTCACAAGGAGGAAATGAATGGCTGGGACGCCAAGCCAACTGAAGGGCATCTCTCATTTCGAAGACAGGTACTTGTACAGAATGGTACAAAATGACTCCTGCATGTAGAGCTACGTGCGTAAGGGTTAAATACTCTAAATAAGGTGGTAGGTTTAGGCTTGTTTTCTTTGTTTTGACTTTTTAAAACACAATAATCAATTTTGAAACACGAACATACACATTGTGTATATTTGTTTAGATACAGATTATGAAAATTCCCTTTTTCATTTTAAGCTTGAAAGTCATACATACTTCATCATGAGACACTCAAACACACTGTTAGGCACCTCCCTCCAATAACAGCTGGAGATTTCTTTCTCGTGACCAAATGTGTGCTACACAGCAAAACCAAAACGTGCCAGTGCAGCTAGGAATATGCAAAGGACTCTTCTCTCAGCCAATCAAAAAAGTTTTCCCTCTATTTCCTTATTTTTTTATTATTATTACTCTGTAGAGAAATCACAGCTGTAAAGCAACAAAGAAAGGTATTAGCTTAGCTGCGATGGATTAGCCTGTAATCGTGTGCTCATATGAGCAGCCCAAGAGCTGCTTGAAACACTAGCCAATCAGCAAGCAGCTCCCTGAATCCTGCCTGGTAACAGGCAGCAGACAAAGAGAAGGTCATGGAAACTTGGAAAGGGGGGTGGAAGCTGGAATTTAAACAATAGTGCACAATGGGGCTAACATAATATCAGCAGTCTAGAACAGTACCGGCACAGGGTTCCAGGAGTGCATGTAGTGCTAGCCAAAAGCACCAATACCGTAAAGCATTTGCCAAAGCATGAAAGCTACATGGAGGAAGTTAGAAGCCTTTGACCATGTAAATCAGTGCTCAGATATGCAAGTCTACTTAAAATGCAGCCTAGCCAAATCAAGGAAAGCAAGGCAGCAAATGGTCAGGAGTATTTTGTTCTAGACAGAGAGTCCCACAGAAAAAAGGCGGTGAATAGAACCTACTTTTAAGTAGCGGTTCATAAAAAGAACTTTTTGGCTAAATCCTCTATAGTAATGCTGATATAAATTGCCAAAAATTTAAAACCTATTTGCAAAGAAAAAAACGTAACCATTTGTGATGTATTCTTACAGAACATGCACTGAAATCATGCGCCAATAATTTGCTTTTCTACTACTAACACAAGTCTACTTATTTGACTGAATTCAAGATGCACACCATCAGCCTACTGAGATCCAGAGACAACTATGCTTTTATTTTAAAATGTAATAAACAAAACAGAGGACATACGGTAAGTGCAAATAATATTTCTTCTAGGATACCACAGATGATTTGAATTTTCCTCCCTTTTAGGATAAAATTATGTTAGCGTTGGCAGAACAAAGTGAAAGAAGAATGCGCCATTTTCTAAGAAAAAATTACGTCACCATCCTGTCCCATTTTACCTAGAGCACATACACACAAGGTTGACTGCAATTTAAAACATCTTTAGCTTATTGTCCCCCCTCCCCCCCCCCCCCCCCCCCCGTGTTTAATATCCAGTATCAAGGTTTGCGGTTAACGGGCATTTTCCTGCAGCAGAGCCCTGTAATTTCGCAAGCGCACCCCAGGGGGAGCCCACTGCACCCCCCGGCACTCTCCCCCCTGCCGGACGCACAAACCCCGCAGCCCTCGCCCCGGCACTGCGGGGGAACAGGCTCCAGCTCCCTACCCGATTGGCTGCACAGCAGCCAATCAGACAGCATCTCCTTAAATTCCACCCAGCAACAAATCCCCACGAGGCTGCTGGCGAGAAGTCGGCCAAGGTTGGAACATGAACACGCGGGCCCACAGTGTAGGCGAGTGGGTTTGCATTAAACTGACAAGATTTTCTAAGGAGCTGGTAAATAACGCAAATAAAAGTTCAGGGTTTTCAGTTTGAGACCTGGAACTGCAGAAAAGCACAACTCCACAAGTGCACAGCCACAATAAAGATGCGGTGTTTGACATGCAGGCACATTTTTAGGCTCTTTTAAGACTACTGAATTTCTGTGATGTTAAATGTTGAATCAAAAAAACTGCCGAGATCCAACCCATGTTCAAGTATGGCAGCTGGTAACCTTTCTTCAAATATCGGGGCAGTGCCCATGCTCTTCTTCTAGTCTCCCAACAGAAGCAGCAAAAAAATCAGTGTTTTTTCAGAAATGCAATATTACTTCTGTCTCGCAAATAGAGGCCATTCTCCCCCACCCTTGCAAACTGCTTTTTTGAAGGACCAGTTCAGTAAAACATTAAGCCCAGATGTGTATCTACGCCTAAGAAAAACACCTAAATGTATGGTTACAGTCTCAGTAAGGCAGAGGAAACTCACAGCTTAAAACAGTTCACATGGTTGTGTGTACTGTACTTTGATCAACAACTTCACATACAAACGTGAACCATGCTCTCATCACTTTGGCGTCACAGTGAATTAAGCAGTTGCACTGTGTCTTCCCTACCTCCAGAGGATAACACCCCCCTTGATTTTGGCTCATGAACACATTTCTCATAGTAAATAAGTAATTTTAGAGTTCTTTTCCCATAAGGCTGCCATGCCTCACGGGAAAAATGGAGTCCTCATGGGAAAAAGGACTTTCAAGTCCACATACACAACGAAGATTTTTCATCTGCTGGTACTCTTGCAGAATTTCCCTTATACGGTTCCTAAGTTCATGCCTTGATAACTACTTCACATAAAATGCATACTTTTCAAGATGGAAGAATGGAAAATAAGTGAGAATCTTTCCTAGAAAACTTCTAACTACAATACATACTCCAGTTACCCTTATACAAGAATAAGAAACACCCACTCTTTAGCACATGAAGCACTTAAGCTCATTTTCCAAGAAAAGCTTTGTCTTTCTGTAAACTAAATTTTAACAGCCAGTTAGGTCACTAAACCAGTAAAACTGAGTGGAACTTAGCCAAAGCAACAGTGGTACATACTACGTTTTCTTACTTCCCGCAAGTGTTAGAGATTTCAACTTCTATCAACAACTCAAAACATAAGCTTTCAATTCAGCTGTGTTATCTTCAAACACTAAACAAATACTGGTTTGAAATAGCAGCAAAATTCTGTTTTCTTACAGATTGATTTTTTTAACACAAGCATGTTTCTTTTTGTAAAAAATAATTTTACTGAAGTTTTATATAAAGCCGAATTCATGCATTTTAAGATACATTTGTGGAGTATTTTTATTATACACAGTTTGAATGTTATCCTGCAGTTCCATCTTTGGCACAGAATTAACAGTTATTGTTATCCTTAAGTATGAGGAGCTAATAATTCCATAGAAGTGGATGCTAACTGCAAGAACACATCTACAATTAAAAGCTTATCCATCTTCTGATACTCCAAACTTGAAACCTGAACAACTTGAATTAACTGTTCATGTACATGCAGACCAAAAAATGAGAAACTCTGTGGAAAAAAATCCTTAAAAAAAAAAAAAAGATGTTCCACTCATGTTTAGGCTTTTTTATGCATTATAAAAATACAGTATTTTTTCCTTTCATAGCTGAAATTTCAAGTGAAAATTCAACAGGCTGCAGCTGTGATAAGGTATCACTAATGTATGCAGAACTGCATCCTATTATGGCAGATCTCTGCCCAAGTCTTTCGAGAAACAAATGCAGACTTCAGAGGTGAGCTGTCTGATGCTAGCAGTGGTCCCCTGGGGTCGCTTCCAAAATGCTAAAAGGAACAGAGCGAAAACAAAACTTGCAACAAAAAAGGTGACGCTGCATTAAAATGTTAAGTGTTTGTCATGCGTACAAACACCTTTTAGAAGTTTTTTTGCAAAGATAATGTTTTCTCAGTAACAAAAAAGCAACAGTTTCAAATGGAACTAAAACAGCAGTTGATTAGTTGGCTGTGGGAACCTGTTATCAAGTATTATCAGTATTTCCTCTAGGGAAGATACCCTTTCTCTGGAGAGGCAGTGCACCCACTGCTGTGTTTACTTGTTCCTTGCTCAGATCAGTCCTTCCACACACAGCTGAACCCCGACTCAGCACATCACCTTGGACTGGAGGAGGCAGATCTTCAGTATGTGAAGGAAACAGCTGTTTCATTATTTCATTTAATTGAAGCCTGGTAGGGACTTTCACAATCTTTGTACTTCGGGAGCAGGAAGGCTATTTGCCTGTTTTCCCCAGGAAATGGTTAATTTTCTCTCGGTGAGTGTGGGAGGCAAGCCGAGAGGGAGCACCGGCAGACATCTTGTCCTCTCCACCCGCTCCCGGGTCCGCAGAGTCCCAGTCCCTGCCTGATGGCCGGCCACTGCGGCAAATTTGCATACCCGCTCGGGATTGGCTGCGGGAGTTGCTTTGCATGAACCAATCCACAGCCGCGAGGCGGAGCCGCCCCAAGACGCCTGTGCAAATCAGCCCGGCAACCGGCTAAAAATAGAACGGTGGCTGTGGCGCGTCACCACCACGGTCCCGTGACACACGTATAAGAGCACGCGGATGGATCCTCCCCCTTCCGAAACGTGCACCCGCGACGCGGCCGCGGCCGAGGAGGCGTGGAGACACGGCCACCCTGCAAGCACGAGGAACGAACGGACACCCAAGCTTCAAGTGTTGTGCAAAAGCAGAGTCATTACGTGGGGTATGGCACACTTCATACTCTCACGAGTTTTGTGTCTTTTGATGTGATTTTTAAAAAAAATAATAAAAAATGTCTGAAGTAGTAGTTCAGGAGTAGCAGATATAATCATCTTTCTCGCCTTCATTTCTAAACAAGCAGGAACAGAAACTCTTTTAATAACCCATGTCAGTTTGGTGACATGAAAATTGAGTCATCTGCAACAGACGTCATTGAATCCTCTTTAGATGTGGCCTCTTGTACCTGAACTTACTTCTTGGCTCCCAAGTTATCCCATGATAAGTCACACCCCACCAGAGACACACCTGTACAATCTGTGCACTCAAAGACTCTGGGATTTGGAAAGGCGAGCAAGCTGAACCAAGGAAAGAAACTCCATAAATAGACAAGGCATCTTGGGAATAAAAACTAAATAGAAAACAGGGTAAGGAAAGCACACAATTTTAAAATGATTGTGTGAATACATGTTCTATTATGAGTAACTTCAGCAATGATCTACGTGTACAGCATTTTACCATTTTCAACCTAGAAAATGGGTGTCATCTACACAAGTTTGATTTTCAGTACTACTGAATTGGCAGCAAAAACTTTTCTAGAAGACGGCAGCAGAAGCAGGTAAAGAGGTTTCTGGAGTTTTCTCTGTCTACCACATCTGCCCCGAGGTTTCTGTTTCATGGAACTGGTTAAAGGCAGGTGAAAGCCAACATGGTGAGATCGATGAGAACAGCACCCAATGCTCACAGAACACATATGGCTGCCTAATCCAAGTCTTCAGCAGCCTAAAAATCACCATCTGACATGCAAGGTATACAGAAGTACTTCTGTATTTTCTACAAGGCTGCTGCAATTAAATAAGGAGAGAAAGAAGAAAACCGGTCAACAGAGATGGTCACAGAGTGACCACTGACAATGCTTTATAGTTTTTCAGTGATTCAGCAAAACAAAATCACAACAATTAACCAGAAATCCCAATAGAAATGTTTAAGTGAAGGAAGACAAAAATATGACTACAAGAAATCTTCAAAACAATATTGGAAAAAAAACAACCACAAAAAAATTTCTTATAAAAGCTACAATTTACCAAAAATTCATTACTTGTACCTACTGTTAGAACTACTTGTCACAAGCATCCTTCTTTAAGGAAACGAAGATTTCTCCATAGATGTTAGTTAGCTACTGCTGATATATTTTACTAGCAGCTATGCCTCCCTGCCCACAAGACAATTATTTGTTATTCAAACACTAAATGTTTTCCAAAAGTAACTAATGTTGGGGAATGATGGGAACTGAAAAATAAACTTACCAACCTAATATTCTGTTCATTACTATATAGAAGAGAAAAATGAAAAAGGGTGTTTTCAGTGCTGGCAACCCACGGTATTAATATGCTAAGAGCTCTAGATAATTCATGTTTTTACGATAAGCTCTCTAATAAATTTCTATGGCATTCAATTTCTTATTATACTAAGAATACAATAGAATAAGATTTATTTACCCTAGTAAAAGTGTACAGCAGCAGATTAAATTCTCTTGGGTCAATGGGCAGACAATTATTTTTCTCTGTGTGTGTGGCTAGGCAAAGATTTGTCACATCTCAAACCTGTAAAGACTTCTAAGAAAAAATACCCTAGGTATTACCCAAACTGCACTTTAAGTGTTTCATAATCAAACACGTAAACAACTATAGCACAGATGATTCTTCAACTTAAACATGCTTAGAACAAGCTCTGCTGACACAGATTGCCAGACTTAAGTAATTCTTTGCTAAACTGACCAAGGAACAGGAAGCAGAAAGTGGACAAACACAGGATGGTTTGTTTATGTAGTTCCAATCATGGAAACAAACATTAAGAACAATAGAACTAGTTTTGAAAGGGGTTTTGATGACAAAAAGTAACTTGAAATGGTATTGATTCTGGCTGTATTCTTCCTTTCTAGAACTTCCAACATACCTCCCTTTTCCCACTATACTTGCAGCACAGTCAGTAGACTTATGATCTCGCTGTATTCCATTTGCCCAAGTTTTGAGAGCAAATGCAACATCTTACATCTTTAATTATTATCATGTAAGAGACTCTCTTTTCTCATTAGTATCTTCTTGCCACACTTTTAAAATCCAATGCAAGGAGGTATACATTTTGAAATAATGTGACACTACTTTTTACAATCGTCGTATCACTACTTACCTGGGAAGAACCTCATGCAGCATGTGGTTTTCTATCACATGGTAACAGAGAAGAAACTGACATCTGCCTTGCTACAAACTCCTTTCAGGTAGTTGTGGAGAGCAATGAGGTCTCCACTCAGCCTCCTCTTCACCACACTAAACAACCCCAGTTCCTTCAGCTGCTCCTCATAAGACGTGTGCTCCAGACCCTTCACCAGCTTTGCTGCTCTTTGGACACGCTCCAGCAGCTCCATGTCCTTCTTGTAGTGAGGGGCCCAGAACTGAACACAGTATTCAAGGTGCGGCCGCACTACAGCTGAGTACAGGGGGACAATCACCTCCCTACTCCTGCTGGTCACACCATTTCTGATACAAGCCAGGATGCTGTTGGCCTTCTTGCCCACCTGAGCACACTGCTGGCTCATATTCTGCTGGATGTCGACCAGCACCCCCAAGTCCTTTTCCGCCAGGCAGCTTTCCAGCCACTCTTCCCCAAGCCTGTAGCGCTGCATGGGGTTGTTGTGACTGAAGTGCAGGATCCGGCACTTGCCCTTACTGAACCTTATACAATTGGCCTTGGCCCATCGATCCAGCCTGTCCAGATCCCTCTGCAGAGCCTCCCTACCCTCAGGCAGATCAACACTCCCACCCAACTTGGTGTCATCTTCAAATTTACTGAGGGTGCACTTGATCCCTTCATCCAAATCATTGAGAAGGCATTAAACAAGAATGGCCCCAGCACTGAGCCTTGGGGAACACCACTTGTGACCGGCCACCAACTGGATTTAATTCCATTCACCACAACTCTCTGGGCCCAGCCAGCCAGCAAGTTTTTAACCTAGTGAAAAATACACCTGTCTAAGCCATGAGCCACCAGCTTCTCTAGGAGAATGGTGTGAGATGAGGTGTTGAAGGCTTCACTATAGTCCAGGTAAACAACATCCACAGCCTTCCCCTCATCTAGCAAACGTGTCACCTAGTCATAGAAGGAGATCAGGTTGGTCAAGCAGAACCTGCCTGTCATAAACCCATGCTGGCTGGGCCTGATCCCCCAGTTGTCCTACACATCCTGTGTGATCACATTCGAGATGATCCGCTCCATAATCTTCCCTGGTACCGAGGTCAGGCTGACAGGCCTGTAGTTACCCAGATCCCCCTTCTGGCCCTTCTTCTAGATGGGTGTCACACTGGCAAGCCTCCAGTCATCTGGGACCTCCCTTGTTGACCAGGACTGCTGGTAAATGATGGAGAGTGGCTTGGCAAGCTCTTCCACCAGCTTCCTCAGTACTCTTGGGTGGATCCCATCTGGCCCCAAAGACTTTTGAGGGTCTAGTTGGCATAGGAGGTCTGTAACTGTTTCCTCCTGGATTGTGGGGGGTTTACTCTGCTCCCCACCCTTGTCTTCCAGCTCAGGAGGCTAAGTACCCTGAGGATAACTGGTCTGACTATTAAAGATTGAGGCAAAGAAGCCATATAGTTCCTCAGCCTTATCCTCATCCTTCCTGGCAACGTTTCCTTCTGCATCCAGTAAAGGATGGAGATTCTCCCTGGCCCTCCTTTTAGTGTTAATGTATTTGTGAATACATTTTTTGTTATCTTTTATGACAGCGGCCAGATTGAGTTCTAGCTGAGCTTTTGCCTTTCTAATTTTCTTTCTACATGACTTAACAACATCCTTGTACTCTTCTGGAATTGCCTGTCCCTTCTTCCAAGGGCCTTAAACTCTCCTTTTCTCCCTTGAGTTCCAGCAAAAGCTCCCTGTTCAGCCAGGCTGGTTTTCTTCCCTGTCAGCTTGTCTTAAAACAAACCTGTATTTATTGTATATGTCCTACAGACAAACCTGTTTTCTATATGAAAATACATACTATTCCATCCCTTTAAGAAAATTTCAGTGAACATCCTGCAGTATGTGCAAACATTTTATTCTCTATTTTAAAAAAAGAAAAAAAAATATTTGTGGTGGCTTATATAAATAAATACACATACTAAGCTTTTTGTCAACTGTCCTGATGGTAAATTGGATGACAAACTTTATTCTATAACATTCTGAAGTCTTCCTAGTCACATGAAGTCAGAGTTAGATGCATTTCAGCTGCAGAAATTTTCTGTGGAAATTCTCTACTCACTCATCTATTTGGATTATCCATTAATTTAGTGACTTGGTATCAATTTTAAACGTACCATGGAAATGAATTAAGCAAGAGTATATTTATAACCCACAGCTGATTTGGATGGCTCTACTTAATATTCAGTTATCCCAAAAACCCACAAGTGTCATCATCACAAAGTTGACTACTGCATCAACTAAAACTGCTGAGAAAAATCTATGTCTAGTGTGCCAGAGTATCCTAAGGGAATATAACTATTGAAGCTTGAAATGTCTTGGCCTAAAACTAATTACGTGTTACATAAACATGATTTGCAAATTTCATGTGTCATCAAAGAGAATAGTCATTTGCGACAAGGACCAACAGGGAGAACTAACTCCTTAAATAGTCACAGATTATCTCAAAACTCAAAATAAAAATTCTAATGTTTAGCAGAGGTTGACAGCATTAAAGTGTGTGTGTGTGTCCCCAATCATTTTTGTTACAAAGACAGAAAACTGATTTCCACAGTCCTATTCTTTCCTGAAAATAAAAAAAAACACTTGAGAAACCATACTAGGAAAAAAATAAACAGAATACCCCCACCCCAAACACTAGTTCAGCTTGGCATATACCAAACAATTGGAATTTTTGTTCATCTAAACTTCTTCACTTAGTATTAAAGACCACTTACAAGTAATCATTTGTGGGTTTTAATTATAGTACAGTATGACTTCAGAGTAAATACAAACAACAAATATACTTTCCTGTGCAACTTATCAGCATTTAGTATCTGGGGATTAAAATAACTTCTAGAGTTTATAACTTCCAAGATAATTTGAAAATGTACAGAACAAAGAAGCTAACCTAAGCAAACCACAATGTAGCTATATTAAGTTGCCAGAAGTCACCTATAAATACATGCAACTTTCCTGTCTCATGAGAACTAGTGTTTGATGACCAATCTGACCATTTGGGGATACATGCTTCACACAATAACACACAAAAGTAGAGATGTTTGGAGCACAGCACTCCACACACACCTACTGGCAAACTGGTTTGGATGACTCTCTCCTTTTGCTGGTTACCTGCAGTCACACCTGTCTTAAACCCAGATATCAAATACTGATCTTGGACAAGGTATTCAAAATTTCTGTAATATATATATATCAATAATTTATATCTACAGTACTGAAATAATTTTCAATAAATATTCTAGATATGATAATTCTGATACAAACTGATTGCATCCACTTCTTGAATCCTTAAGGAAGAATTTCAAATGCTGAAGTACCAAATCCAAAAACAGGTACAGACAATAAATTACACATGAATTCAACTGCTATTCAAAAATGCTGTTAAACAGATGAAAATAAATTCTAATGTATATAAAAAGCTGATAAAATTTCCCTCCAACAACAATTTTGGACAAACCTATTTTACCCTGTTTATCTTTTCTGTCTTCACACACACTCCACTGAGAACATCAAATGTTTCCCAGAATTAGACTATTGGAGAAAGAAAAACACATGCAGGGGAAGTGGAAACACAGTAAGAGGGAGGAAGGGACAGAAGGAGAGACAGACAGGAGATAGGAATCATAACTGCATTATGAAAAAAAATAATTATGACCAGAGCGAGCAAGCAATCAAATTTACTTTTATTATGCTTGGTACTTTATGATTCCTTTGCTACAAAGACCTGGCTTATCCTTCTACTGAATGCACTTTACTGATGGAGAAGTTAGTCAGCAAGAATGAATGCTAACTAGCTTACTCCAGACAAAAAGCCTAGAAATAAAACCAGTAACCAACCTGTCCTGGTTCCCCAGGCACAGACCCATGGGCCAGCCATGCAGGCAGGCCATGAGTAACCCCGAGCCAGCTGAGAGTTCCAATCAGGTCAGCTGACTCACAGGTGTATCCCATACCACCTAGTCATGCTCATTGGAAAAGGAGGGAACTCAGTGAGGGTGGAGTTTCTCCTTTCCTTGAGACTCCTTGCTGATGGTCTTCTGTTCCTGCTGTTGGCACTGAGAACCAGGCTGAGTAGAACCCTCTATGCTTTATGTTGATTGTTATTCCAGTTTTGTTATTCTATTAAATCTGTTTATACTTCATACTTCAACTCACGGGTATTCTCCTTTTTTTTCCCAGTTGGGGAGGGAGCCTTGGGTGAGATACTAACTGCTACGATTTAGCCCTGCGTACTGGCTAACTGTAGACACAACCATAGAGAGAACAAACCTCCCACAATTTGCAACTTTCAGGTCTCTCCTACCTTTATTTCATTTATGCCTTGTCTTGATTAAAAATAACAGTAAACCACCAGTAAACTAGTTACTTTCCAATCTGACTCAGTTTTTAAAATCTGGTCTAGCATTAGATTTGATTCTTCTGAAGAAAACTGAGTTATCTGAAGAAATAAAAGTGACATCTACCCTTTTTTCCCCCCACTTTTATGTTTGTAGCCTATTACCACAACCACTTAAACCTGTATTTTGAATCTGTCCAGCGCTCTAAGGTGCTTTGACAAATACGAAACTAGGAAGATATTTTGATACAGTTAATGCAAAAAGGACACACAGCAAAGACTGCATTTGGCAACAGTCCTGTGCCATTTCTTGATTTGTAAACATCTTGTAGCTGCATATAATAGAAACCTAAAATGAACAAAATGTTTTAAGAATATTTTACCTGGGGGGGGGGTGTGGGTGGGTGAGTGGTAAACTCTGACACCCTTGGCACTTAAGCTCTTTTGGAGCCTAGTTACTAGGCTATCCTACAATTATTGAAGGTTTCTAGTAACCACCTGACAACTGGTAACATTAGCAAAGTACTTAAGTTTGCTTTTATTGGCAACTCTTTCAGAAAGATCAAGCTGATAACCCACCACTGAAACAACAACAAAAAAAAATCCAGTACATTAAATGTGTAAATACAGAAAGATCAACAGTGTGATCATTAGTACCTTTCCAAAAACATTTCTCAATGAGTGAAACCTTTAGTAGAAATAACCTGAAGAACTGACCTCTATTTTCAACATCATACGCCCAGATAACTAAACTGCTTCTGTCCTTCAAACAAAATTTTTGTTTAGCATAGCTGAAATACAATTGAGGTTACCTGTGGAAATGCCACCAATGCACAGACTTAATTTTCACTATTGCACAGCATCCTCTTTGGACAGGTCAGTACTAAGCAATTCTAAAGAGCAGCAGTACAAGATAAGCCTAGTGACTCCAACAGATGCAATGTAAGCATTTACACTTCTATTCTCTGGTGCCACCCAGAACAAAAATGCAAAATGAAAAGGCTTGATTTCTGTTGATACCATTGCAGGCTGCCTTAAAAAAGTGGTTAGGAGTAAGAAAAAACAATAAGCAGGCAGAAAGGACATATACACAAAATCAGGGAGTCTTTTCTACATATTTTCACACTAAAAAATAACAAACAAAATTATGAAAACAGGAGATTGTTCCAGTTCTGCATAACTTATTCTTGTCAGTACAGGCTCTGGAATTCTCCCAGGAGAGAAAAAGCATCTCCTCTGGCTTGTCCAAAGTTATACATGTGTGCCAACTGATAAGCTGACTGCTACTAAACAGAAGCTACAGAAGTATAAAAGATGTGCTTCTACCTCTGTAGGAACACTACCTTGAGATTCCCTCTACTTCTATCCAATTAGCAATTCTCATAAAGCTTTTAGGAACCAACTTCAAGGTTTGTAAGAATCATGAAAAAGAACAACTTTGGTCTCCATATAAGATAGATATAAAATAGATTTATTTTTTTTTTACAATGAGAACAATGATACACTGAGAGAACCTCCCCGGGGATATGGTAAAATCCCCACCACTGGAGGTTATCAAGATGAGACTGGACAGGGTGCTAGACAATCTCATCTAGGCTCCCTTTCCCAAAGAAGGCTGGACCAGATGCTCTTTCAAGTTCCCTTCCAACCTGGGCTATTCTATGAACTTAGCTGTAAGACTGATTTTATCATGAAAATATCAGCATTACCTGCCAGGTATTAAAAAAACCCTCAAAAATAGAACCTTTAAAAGTGGACAGATGACTAGTCCACCGGTCTTCTGAAGGAGTGTTGAATCTTCAGCAAGAAAGCAATAATTGCAGAGTTGAGGAGGTATTTTTCAAGCTAAACAATCTTCTCCCAATAAGCTAAGCCATTAAAAAAAAAGTACTCCTTTTATAATATCTTATATAACTTGTCAAAGTTTAAGGCTGTGCTGGCTACTAAATGAACAACAGATGATCTCTGTTAATCCTTTTCCCTTACCTTTTCAGGGGAAGGAATAAAAAAGGAAAGGGAGAGGGACTTATGAGTGGGGAAAAAAACTGTAACAGCTTTAATGAAACAACAATGAAAAAAAAGGAATAACAGTATTAATGGGAAAATAATGAAATATATACAAATATGTACTAAATAAATATCGAGCTGCCCTAATGATGATCATGTCACCACTGATGCAAGGCAGGCACTGGGCAAGTCCCAGACTGGACTCCGTGGCAGATGGGAACTGGATTCAAGAATGCACAGATTTGGATCAAAGGCAGAATGGACAGAATCCTCCCTGGACACCAGCCATGGAAGAAGAGAGCTTGACCCTCATGATACCTCAGCTTTAAACTGAGTATTACATATATGGGATAGAATACTTCCTTGGTCAGTTTTGCGTCACCTGTCGTGTTCGCTCCTTCCCACAGATGTGACCCTTTTATGCCCTTTCACTTTCAGCATTCCAAGGTAGCACACAGGAAATTTAGCTGACCTTGGTTTGTATAGGAATAAGTGTAAAGCAAGAGCCTTCCTGCATACCATTCATACCATTACCTTAGTGTCCTAGTTCAGCTGGGATAGGGTTAATTTTCCCCAGCAGCTGTGAGGGAGCTACAGCCAGGCTATTCCATACCATGCTGTATTCCATACCATGCCGACGTCATGTCGGGATGCCCAGGCACGGGCAGTGCAGGAGCAGCTTTTGTCCTGCTCTATACCCTCGTGCTGTGTCCATGCAGTATAGCTCTTGTTTTGTACATGATTATCACTGTTATTGTTAGTGTTTGGTTTGTTGTTGTTACACTGCTGAATTAAGTCTTCCTTATCTCAACCCCGGGATTTGCATTTTACTCCCTGTCCTATCCCTGTCTGGGGGAGGCTGGGGGAGGGGAGTGGCAACATGGTCTCGGGTCCCAGCAGGGTCTAAACCACCATAGCCTTTTTGGCACCCAACGTGGGGCACAAGAGGGTTGAGATAAGGACAAAAAAACCTGACCTGGGTGCGTTAAACCCATCTATTAGGCCCAATTTTCTGTATATATATTTGCATTGTTTGAATAAGGGATATTTACAATGCTGGCCGATTTGCCTGCGTGGTGGGGCTGTATTAACCCTTATATCCTCTGTGTGTTCCCAGTGCTGGTGGTTGTTGCCTCTGGAAAATGTGTTGAGTCTTGTTTTGCTGTACTGGATACTAACTACTTATGATATGGTTGCATCACTGCTTGTGGGGGTGAACCGGTACCTGTATGCAGCCTGGGCATTTGTTAGTGGTCTCAACCCATGTATGGGTGAGCCAGGGGAAGAGATCTTCTCAGTTCTTGAGAGTTTTAGCTATCCTTGGAGCGTCCAGGCCAGTGTGTTCGCGGCACAGGGTTTTCTGAATATCTGCCAAATCCTGTTTTGGGTTATATGGTCCTTCTCCAATAATAGTATCTCCCAGAGACCTGCCCTGAGGCCAGATAGTTATGAGTGGCAAGATGTGTGGGAAAAAATGGACAAGAACCTCAGTCAGTAGTCATCCCCAATGTTTTGGAATTTCACTCCCAAATAAGTGCAGAGTCCTGATAAACTAGTGGAGCATTTAGAAAAGGTGTGTTGCCAGTCTGACAAACCCCGGGAGACACAACTCACTGCAGTGTGTTGGGGACTTGCCCATGCCTACGGTGTCATCTTTAACACTACTCAGTGCCCTCAAGGGGAAGAAAGGGTCTCAAGACCAGAAAGTGAACCTACTAGTACGGCAGGTGAGCCAGAGAGACAGCCAGTGCAAGTATCAGTTGCCCCTACACAGAAAACAAAATATACCGAAAAATCAGCTCGCATAGTGAGTCCCACCATGAGAACAGGAGGAAGAGCCAGAGGTTATCACCTGATCGCTATCCCTGAGTGAGTTGTAAGATATGCAGAAGGATTTCAGCTGCCTTCCAGGCGAGCAGATTATCACCTGGCTGCTCCAATGCTGGAATGGTGGAGCTGGTGTTTTGGAATTAGAGGGGAAAGAGGCCAGGCAGCTGGGATCCTTGTCCAGGGAAGCTGGCATTGACAAGGTAGTAGGGAGACAGGTCCAACCCCTCAGCCTTTGGAGGCAACTCCTGTCCAGTGTAAGGGAAAGGTACCCCTACAAAGATGATATCTTACATTGGTTAAACAAGTGGACCAACATGGAGAGAGGTATTCAGTATCTCAGGGCATTAGCTGTGTTTGATATGATTTATGGTGATCTGAATGATAAGCAATCACCCATGGACCCAGATCAGGCCCACTGCACACCCTCCATGTGGCAGAAGTTCCTGCGAAGTGCACCACAATCACATGCCAATGCGTCGGCAGTGGTGTCTTGGAGACACGGCCAGGTTCAAACAGTGGATGAAGTGGCTGGCCAGCTCTGGCAAGATGAAGGAAGTCTCCCTTCCTCTCAACATGCCTGTGTTTCAGCTGCGAGGGAACTGTCTCAGAGGCTCCAAAGAATGGAAGAGAACATATCCTACACTCCACCTGCACGGGCCGATGTCACAGCCATTAGAAGCAGATGTTTCCCCACCCAAGAGAAAGACAGTGGAAGGTACACACCACAGGTGAATCACACATCCTGTGGTTCTACCTCCGTGACCATGGAGAAGACACGAGGAAGTGGGATGGAAAACCCACTTCCACCCTAGCTGCACCAGTACAGCAGCTTCAAGGGGAATTGTCCAAGAAGAACGTCGCTCCAGTTTCCAGTCGGAAATCCCCCAGACAGAATAGAATGTCCAATCTTACGCCTGACCCTCCTGAGGGGACCTCTGAGACATTCCTACAACAAGAGTCATTCGTAGAACAAGCGAGTGATGCTGAGCAGGATTAGAGGGGCCCTGCCTCCAGCCAGGTGGAGGAAAGGGATAATCGGATTTACTGGATGATGTGGATCCGATGGCCTGGCACATCAGACCCACAAGAATACAAGGCCTTGGTAGATACTGGCACACAGTGCACCCTGATGCCATCAAGCTGTAGTGGGGTTGAACCCATCTGTATCTCCGGAGTGACAGGGGGATCCCAACAGCTGACCCTATTGGAAGCTGAAGTGAGCCTAACTGGGAAGAACTGGCATAAACACCCATTGTGACTGGTCCACACGCTCCATACATTCTGGGCATAGATTATCTCAGGAGAGGGTACTTTAAAGACCCAAAAGGGTACAGGTGGACCTTTGGTATAGCTGCCCTGGAGGAAACTGAACAATTGTCCACCTTACCCGGCCTCTCAGAGGACCCTGCAGTGGTGGGGTTGCTGAAGGTTGAAGAGCAGCGAGCGCCAACTGCTACCAAGACGGTGCACCGGCGGCAGTACCACACCAACCGAGACTCCCTGGTCCCGATCCATCAGCTGACCCGTCAGCTAGAAAGCCAGAAGGTGATTCGCAAAACTCATTCACCCTTCAACAGCCCTATATGGCCAGTGAGAAAGTCTAATGGCGAATGGAGACTGACCGTGGACTACCGTGGCCTGAATGAAGTTACGCCAGCAATGAGTGCTGCAGTGCCAGACATGCTAGAGCTCGAATATGAACTGGAGTCAAAGGCAGCCAAGTGGTATGCCACGACTGACATTGCTAATGTGTTTTTCTCCATTCCGATAGCACCAGAGTGCAGGCCACAGTTTGCATTCACTTGGAGGGGCATCCAGTATACCTGGAATCGATTGCCCCAGGGGTGGAACCACAGCTCCACCATTTGGCATGGACTGGTCCACACTGCACTGGAGAAAGGTGCGGCTCCTGAACACCTGCAGTACATCGACGACATCATTGTATGGGGGGACACAGCTGAAGAAGTCTTTGAAAAAGGAAAGAAGATAATTGGAATCCTCCTGAAGGCAGGTTTCACCATCAAACGAAGGAAAGTTAAGGGGTCTGCAAAGGAGATTCAGTTCCTAGGAATAAAATGGGAAGGTGGGCGTCGCCACATCCCAGTGGAGGTGATAAACAAGCTAGCAGCCATGGCCCCACCAACTAGTAAAAAGGAGACTCAGTCTTTCCTGGGTGCTGTGGAGTTCTGGAGGATGCACATCCCAAACTACAGCCTGATTTGCGAGCCCTCTCTACCACATGACCCATAAGAAGAATGATTCTGAATGGGGCCCTGAGCAACAGCAAGCTTTTGAACAAATTAAACAGGAGATTGCTCAGGCAGTAGCCCTTGGGCCAGTCTGGGCAGGACAAGAGGTTAAAAACATGCTCTTACACCGCAGCCAGGGAGAATGGTCCTACCTGGAGCCTCTGGCAGAGAGCACCCAGGGAAACCTGAAGCTGACCTCTAGGCTTTTGGAGCCGCGGATATAAAGGCTCCGAAGGTAACCATACAACAACTGAAAAGGAGATACTGACAGCATACGAAGGAGTTCGAGCTGCCTCAGAAGTGGCTGGCACTGAAACGCAGCTCCTTCTGGCACCCCGACTGCTGGTGCTGGGCTGGATGTTCAAAGGAAGGGTTTCCTCTACACATCATGCAACAGATGCCACATGGGGTAAATGGGCTGCGTTGATAACACAATGGGCTCGAACAGGGAACCCCAGCTGCCCAGGAATATTGGAGGTGATCACAAACTGGCCTGAGAGCAAAGATTCTGGGATGTCACCAGAGCAGGAGGTGACACGTGCTGAGGAGGCCCCACCATAGGATGAGCTGCCAGATGAGGAGAAGCAGTATGCCCTGTTCACTGATGGGTCTTGTCGCATTGTGGGAAAACATCAGCAATGGAAGGCTGCTGTGTGGAGTCCCACACAACCAGCTGCTGAAGCTGCTGAGGGGCAAGTGGAAACAGAGCAACTGGCAAGGCAGAGGTAAACCCATCTGGGGTGCTGAAGTATGGCAGGATATTGCAGCTCGGGTGGAGAGCCTCGCTGTGAAAGTGCGCCATGTGGATGCCCACGTACGCAAAAGTTGGGCCACTGATGAACATCAAAAACAACCACCAGGTGGACCAGGCTGCTACAGTCAGAGTGGCTCAGGTGGATTTGGACTGGCAGTGTAAAGGTGAATTTTCATAGCCTGATGGGCCCATGAGACCTCGGGCCACCAAGGCAGAGATGCAACATACAGGTAGCCTTGAGATCGAGGGGTGGACCTCACCATTGACACCATCGCAGAGGTCATCCATGAATGTGAAACGTGTGCTGCAATCAAACAACCCAAGCGGGTAAAGCCCCAGCGGAATGGAGAATGATGGCTGAAATATAAATACGGAGAGGCCTGGCGAGTCGACTATATCACACTGCCACAGACCCACCAAGGCAAGCACCATGTGCTCACAATGGTGGAAGCAGCCACTGGATGGCTGGAAACATATCCAGTGCCCCACGCCACCGCCCGGAACACCATCGTGGGCCTTGAGAAGCAAGTCCTGTGGCGACACAGCACCCCAGAGAGAATTGAGTGGGACAACGGGACTCACTTCCGAAACAACCTATAGACACCTGGGCAGAAGAACACCGCATCGAGTGGGTCTACCCCATCCCCTACCATGCACCAGCCTCTGGAAAAATTGAACACTATAATGGACGGCTAAAAACTACATTGAAAGCAATGGGAGGTGGAACCTTCCAACACTGGGACACACGTCTGGCAAAGGCCACCTGGTTAGTCAACACAAGAGGATCTGCCAATCGAGCTGGCCCGGCTCAGTCAAAACTTCCATGTAAAGTAGAGGGGGATAAAGTCCCTGTAGTGCGCATGAGGGATGTATTGGGAACAGTGGTCTGGGTTAGTCCTGTGCCAGGCAAAGGCAAACCCATCCACGGGACTGCTTTTGCTCAAGGACCTGGGTGCACCTGGTGGGTGACGCAGGAGGATGGAGAGGTCCGATGTGTACCACAAGGGGACTTGATTCTGGGTGAGAATGTACCGTGAATTACATTGTATTTTTTGGTAATTGTTAAATGGCTGCTGGGCCTGACATAGATGGTATAGAATAAGGGGTGGATTATGTCCTGGTTGGGCTGGGATAGGGTTAATTTTCCCCAGCAGTTGGGAGGGAACTACAGCCAGGCTATTCCATAGCGTGCTGAGGTCATGTCCAGGTGCCCAGGCAGGGCAGTGCAGGAACGGCTTTTGTCCAGGTCTGTACCTTGTGCCGTGTCCGTGTGGTATAGCTCTTGTTCTGTATGTTATTATCACTGTTGTTGTTCGGGTTGTGGTTGTTATACTATTGTATTAAATCTTCCTTATCTCAACCCCGGGGTCTGTATTTTACTCCCTGTCCCATCCCTGTCCGAGGGTGGGGGAGGGGCAGCGGCAGGGTCTAAACCACCACACTTAGTAATAACTATAAACATCAAGCATTATCAATTCTAGAAGCAGACACTGTCTGAAAAATATGCCATTAACTTCAGAAAGTGCAGTCACTTAGAAGAGACTTAACCGAAAAGTAAAATTACTGAAAGGAAAACTGGTTCTGTTCTATTTCAAACCAGCACATATGTATACATGCTTATATAAAATATTTAATATGGTTGGAGAAAATGTGATCAGCTGACTTAAAAAAAGAAAAGTCTAAAAGATGGCAGTTAGGTTGTGAAATTAAGTATCTAGTTTTATTTGCATAGGGTCTTATATCTAATTCCTGTATATGGAAGCTGAAAAATATATGCAAACAGTAGAAGATCAGAATGAAATAAGCAGATGTGAACTTATCTTTAGCCACCCTCCTCCCAGGAAAACAAATTCAGCTTGCTTGGCACCTCTAGTCAGGCACACAAAAAACTGATACAACTGAAGTAAGACTTTGCTTCTGAAATGTAATTTCTAATTTACATGATAAGACACAGACTTCTGTCAGACCCAAGACAGAATGAATTCCAAGTACCTGACTTCCCTTTCTTTGGTCAACCACTACAATTAGAGCTTCAGTTTATATCTTCCTCTTCAATTAATTTTTTGACCGTCTACTGTTCTGATATGGTGAGATGAAGCATGCACTCTGTAAATGCTGCCAATAACAATACAGAGAAATATACTTGAAGACACTGCAAGGAATACGAAGTTTAACAGGACCTAACGAAATTCTTCAAGTTGCACGACATACTTTACATGCAATTAGATAAAGACAGTGGTTTTAAGGGTGAAACAGAAGTAATGAAAAAACAGGGTATGTATCAGGATTTGGTTTTATTTAGGAATATGTTATATAACAATGTAGACAACCAGGATGTTGAATAAGCACTACTATGAATGTCTCTGTTTTAAGGGCAAGGCACACTGCAAGGCTTGAAGATCCCATTCTAGGAAAAGGTTAATTTCAGAAGTCCAGACGAGGGGGCACGGAGCAACTGACAAGGACTTTAAAGAGCCTGTCAAAAATAGAGCACTTTTTGGTTGTGTAGTTGGTTGGGTGTTTTGTCTTTGTTTTTGTTTAAATAGTTCAAGTGAAAATATCTGGATAAACTTAGTGCAAGGCAATGCAATGCATTTTCGATTCAGATCCTCACATCTACAAAGCTCGCTGATTAAAATGAGTAGTGTTAAAATTTCCACAGATTTAGACTCTGCTTTCATACATAGGTTTCAACCTTCACATCCAATTTACTCATCTCCATCTTCCACCTGCAAAATTTCATTTCAGAAGAATATTCCAAGCAGTTCACAAGTTGCATAAGGAAGAAGTAAGATTTCAAAATACATTTGCACTAGGAAATCTTGAAGTAAAGGACAGAAGAAATGAATCTGCTGCCAGTAGGGCTTGCAAAACTACTCTAAGAAGGCACCATACAGATCAGTAAACATACAGCAGGGAGGACTGCAAAGGTCACAGAGGATATTATGGGCTGACACAACAAGAAGAAAATATTGAAAGCAATTTATCCTCAGATACAATGATATATTTTTTTCTCCCAGTTTTGCTACCAGTTTTTTTCTCCCAGTTGTAGCCTATGCACAACTAACCCAGTATAATCCTGTCTCAAATTCTGAAGACAAGTCAAGGAACAGAAATACTGGAGATTACTGCTATCAATTTTATTACCAGGTTGTGGTTTCCTATACCTGAAAAAGGTAGTTTGAAGGTTCACCAGAATGAGGAAGAAATCATTATTGAATTTCAAGAGGAAAACCAGCTTCTTTAGACATCCTTCTTCAGACAGACTCACTTTACAGCAGCTCTGCTGCTGTAAACACTCACTGTATTCATCTGTGGCCACCAGAGACCACCACAGTTGCTAAGCAACATTACTTAGTTTCATCTCAATTTTGACATTTGCCATTTGGGAATACTCATCGGATCCTAGCGCTCTTAACAAACCCATCTCATTCCTCTCCTCTTCCGAAGATCTATAATGAACTGATTGTGTAACATCAGATACCAAAAGAAAAAGCTTTTCACAACTGTTCTATGAACTACAATCAAGTAGATTTTTCAGGAAACAGTGAGTGCTTTTTCTTTATAATATAGGAATCTGCCTATACAGTTCTGTTTTGGTGATCTTCTCCCATAAAGACTTTTTTTCCCAAGCCTGCAACATTAAGCCATCAAAAATCAGAGGTAGCAAAATACAAAAGAAAAAAAAAAGAAGAGGGAAATGCCTATTTTCTCATACGGTTTTCTAAATATCTGTGTATATCTTCTGCAGATAAAATAGCTTAGAATATTTGCATGTGGCAAAAACCAACCATTATAGTGCTCCAGAAACCTCACTCAGTTTCAGCAACTGTCTTGCCTTTTCTGATTTCTAGTTTCTCCACTTAAGATAAGCAAGAACAGAAAATAGATACTTTCATAGTAACAACAAATAAATTCAAACCAAAGAAGTTAGCATATTATCTAGATTTGTTCTCCTCTTGGAATACATATACTCCATAAATGAAATGGAACGCTCAGTCAAAGAGTATCACACATGAGCCTATACATGTTCTCCTTCTATCCTACCGAAAAAGGACCAATCTAAGCAACCTGCAGTGACTGTATCAACATGCAGACATAAAGCAGCAAACTCCACAGTGGCAGGAAAACAGACTGCAAAAATCCATGCAGCCAAAGTATTTCTGCAGATAATATTGCTATGTGGTAACTGCTTCTTGAGAGACTGCCCACACAGATGGTCATCTAATCCAGAGGGACTTCCTACTGAACAATACCTTACAGTGCAGCATCCTATGCCCCCACATGGTTACTCTAGACACTTCAAATACAGTAACAGTATTCAAAAGAGGCAAGATGTTTTCCGGAACTCTAGCAGAATAAGCACCACCACTGCTATGCAGCACCATCTAGACAGTGCTCATACATAGAGTTCCATTCTCATAAACTCTCTCCTGACCTAAGCAGCATTTAAGCATTAATAAGTATTCCTGACTGTCTTGTAGTAAAGGTTCTGTTATGTGAACTATCTGTCTTTGGGTTGAGTAAGGATTGAGGAAGAAAGAGGAGAGGATGACATTCTAATAATTAGCCGTAGGCTTTTGGGATGAGAACTGTAAATAGCTACATTTTTAAGAAATACTAAATAAATGGAACCATGAGTGCTCTTCAGGCAGTAGCTCTTCAAATCATAGCCTTAAACTGATTGGCAAAAAAAAAAAAGCCAGCACTTAATCATTTGAAATAGGAAACAACAAACCTCTCTAATGTTACACAGATGTCTCAAGGATGCAGAGTAAAAAAAACTTACCTAAAAGTAATCCACCTATTGCACTTTCTCATCTTGCAATATGAATTAAAAAAAAAAAATAACTAGCGAGTTTTGCATCACTATCAAAAATGAAAGTCAAAATATTTCAAAGCAGTATCAGGTTGACAAAGGAAACGCTGCAGAGAAAGGGTAATTTCATTTTTATTTCTTATGTAAGTTAGCCTAGTTCAGGACTTAGAGTAGAATTTTCTGGGGGATACACTGCCAGACCACATCAACAAGACAGACACTGAGAATGAACTGGGAATTTTGTGTGTTTCTTCTGTTTTGGGATCTTCTGTATCAGGATGCATATGTGAACTGCAGTCTTCAAGGAAAGAGATGTTTAAGAGACGTTTCTGGATAATCCCCCCAAAATACCAGACTGAGAACACTACCTTGCTTCAAAATCCATACATAACAGCTCTCTGAAAGAACAAGGACTTGTTTCTTCCTTTCTGTGAATATGTAAAACCTACTGCTGTTACGTTGCCAATACTTGAACTCTCATGGGATGGCAGAATTACCTAGCAGACCAGTTAGAAGGCCTTATTTCCCAGAACATTCTTGAGTATCTTCAGGAAAAAGAAATTCCATGATTTAAAAAGATGATATAGCTAGATTGTCCAGCTCCAGCTGGTAGTATCCTTCCCAAATGTCTTGATAAGGGTAAAGGATGGCTGGTATGTTGCATGCGTTATTTTTTCACCCATTGGACAAGAGAGGGTTTGATGGGATGCTTGCAGCTGACATTGTAACACTGTCTCTGGTCTAGATAAAATCCACGCTAAAATTTTTTTTCAGGGAGGTACTTCTTCAGAGGACGTCTGAAGTCTGGCATACTGCTTCATCTATCTGCATGAATAAGTCCAAAAAATCATAAGTATACTTTTGGCCATATCCCCTTATTTAAAAGCTTGCCTTCAGTCACGTCATTTTTCTTGCAAATTCATATTGACACAGGTCCCTTTGAAGACTGGATTTCTGTGATCAGTAAACTGATCTTTATCTAATACTTTGTCTATCCCCCTGTACTGGGTCTCGCTGAGTTGGAATTGATTTTCCCCTATAGCAGCCCTCATGGTGCTGTGTTTTACCTTGGGAGGTAGAAGGGTGCTGATAACACACTGGTGTTGTGGCTGCTGCTGAGTTGTGCTTACACAGCACCGAGGCTCTTTCCAACATTTCACCCCAGTGGGATGGGGTGGGCAAGATCTTGGGAGGGGGACACAACCCGGACAGCTGACCCGAACTGACCAAAGGGACATTCCATACCATATGATGTCTGCTCAAGTATAAAGCTGGGAAAAAGGAGGAAGGGGGGTGGGATCACCCTTGGTCCTCCGAGGCAACCACTGTGCGTATCGCAGCCCTGCTTCCTGAGAAGGCCCGACATTGCCTGCTAATGGGAAGTAGAGAATAAATCTGTTTTCTTTTTTTGCTTCCGTGCGCAGACCTTGCTTTGCTTAGCTTACATTAAAACTGCTTTTGTTTTACCCACAAGGGTTGTTTTTTTCTATCTTATTTTCTTTCCCCCTTCCTGCCCTGCTGAGAGAAGGGGATGGGGAGAAGTGATAGAGCGGCTTGGAGGGTACCTGGCATTTAGCCAAGGTCAAACCACCACAACCATAAACATCATTAAATTTATTCAAATAAAGCTGGTTACTTACAAAGGTGATATCACTTGATTAACCTTTCAGTCACCAGTCTCTATGAACAAAGTGCTCCAGCTGCTAAGTAGCTTGCATTTATCTTTTGTGTTGTGGGATGACTAAACATCAACAGCCATACCTGTAGCAAAACCCTAGTACTAGGAATCTGAAATATTTTCTGTGAATTCCAGCTTATTGTTAGTATTACAAAGGAATGTGGACTTCTAAACATAAGACAATGAAATCAAACTCTGTAGTCTGAAGGCATCTCTTCTCCATGACCAAGAAAGAATTAATTTTTGTGTTTCCTCAATTTCTTAAAGTCCTTTAAGAATAAAGGAGAAAAAAGTTATATGCAAAATGTCCTCTTGACAGTCCTCTTGAATATAGTAGGCTGCATTTTTTCTCGGGCTAGGTTTCTTAGAGGACACAAATGCAAAATAAAAAGGAAGACTGCAGAGATGTTCCAGTTGATAAATGAAGACCTCTGCCTTTTAGAGTAAGAGGCTAGAGGCCTTAAATGAGGTCAAGTTAACACTTCCAGAAGTATTTCTTATGTCTTGAGTTAAGTCACTAATGTCCCAATGAGGCTTGCAATTATGCAGGATGCACAAGAAACACTTTAAAAGGCATTCCCGGTTTTAAACTTCACATCTAGAATAACAGGTTTTAGTTTTTTTTCCTGTGGATTTCTTTTCAAAGACACCTATGAATCCCAGTTTGCAGTCACTCAACACCATCAACTGCGCATGGCAGCTGGCAGTGAATGTGTGGACAGAAGTTGGCCAGCAACATTTTATTGATGCTGACTGGTAAGATCATAGATATTAGCCTAGTGAACCAGAGAAATCTATTTAGAGATACAATCCTCCTAGGATCCATGCCTCCTCCTGCTCAGAAAGAGTGGGTCTAGAGCCACCTCCAATGCCAGTGTTGCATTCCTAAGTGGAAAGGATGGAAGTAAACAAAAGCAAAACATATTTCTTCTGGAAATGTCATTGTTTTGCTAGCTACTGTAAATCTTTAAAATTAAAGAAAACAAGACATTACAAATTCATGAAGCATTGATAGTCTGCATAAAACATCAAACTAGCATTCATAGTAATATGCAATGCCAAAGAAAATGCAGCTGTAAGTTTAGCTTAACTGATACATTATTTGGCAAGGATTTTGCCAGAACAGTCCATCAGACATTTTTGAGCCTGAATCTAAAAAACAATGGCCAGGCTATAGTGATACTGCCAGCACTTTCAGTAGCAGTTAATACTTGGTCTGTAAAAGACTTCTCCAAACTGCTGTCTGAAGGGCTCAAAATAGCTGTACAAAAAACATGCTTAATTTTACCACTGTGGGAGAGAGAAAAGCGGTTAATGAAGCAACAATCCTGGAGCACCATCATCACAAACACAGAAGTACATGAAGAATCTATACAGCTATTTCAGACTGCTTGCCTTCCCAAACTGCACAGAAGATTATATGGAAACAAATGCATCCACACAGAGTCACTCAGAGTGACAACCTAAAATAAACTTCATTTTTCTTGTCTAGAAAGCTTCCCAAATGCCACCCAAAGTTAGATGCCAGAAGCAGACAGTATGAATTACACTCAGGAATGCCTCCATTGCAGTTCCCACGAGCAGAGCAGGCAGGGAAGGTGCCAAAGAGCCTTGAACTAGGGAGAGAGGTGAAAAGCTGAGGTGCTAACAACTGTTTGCTGCAGAGACCAGCTCCTGGTGGCGCTTACCACTGAAAAAACAATGGTCTCCACCAGGCAGAGGAAGACCAAATTGGATGTGGGAACCCAGACAGAGCTCCCACGGAAGGATGCAATTGTGCAGGCAGCAGGCTGCAGGGAATGCCACAGCATCTCCCTGGTAACAGGGGGTTGTGTGCACTGTGAGCAGGTAGATGATCTGCTCAGCCGAGCAGCACAACTGCAAGATCTGGTTGAAAGGTTTCAAGCCGAAGGAGAAACGCTTAGGAGCATCAGGGAGGCTGAAATGGAGATAGACTGGAGGAGCCAGGCTCTGCCCTCCTTGCAACAGAAATGGGAGCACCCGCCAGAAAACACCCAGGATCGAGGTGCCCCTGTACTCTGCCCCTCTCAGGAGGATGATAGAATCCTAAATGAAAGGGGTGAGTGGAGGCAAGTTTATGGCCGTGGCAGATGGCGAGTGCCCTCCTTGCCCACCTCGCCTCCCCAGGTGCCTCTGAGAAATAGATATGAGGCCCTGGCTGAATACAGCCAGACTAATGAGGATGTGGTGGACAGGCAACCTACATCAGAGGTCTCACCACAGACAGGAAAACCTCACAGAAATATAACATCCTCTTCCACAAGGAAGAGAAGAGTGCTAGTTGTTGGAGACTCACTCCTAAAGGGAACTGAGGGTCCAATATGCAGAGCTGACCCTCATCACAGGGAAGTCTGCAGTCTACCTGGAGCCCGAATCAGGGATATTGCCCGGAAATTCCCCAGCCTGGTGCAGTCGACAGACTACTACCCACTGCTGATCTTCCAGACAGGAAGGGAGGAAGCTGCATCCCGTAGTCTGAGGGGGATGAAGAAAGACTTCAAGGCCTTGGGGCGGCTGGTGAAAGAGTCTGGGGCACAGGTTATTTTCTCCCCCCTCCTTCCATTTTCAGGTGATGACATGGGATGGAACAGGAGGATTCATTCCATAAATGCCTGGCTACGAGACTGGTGCTACAGGCAGGGCTTTGGGTTCTTTGATAATGGCTGGTTTTATAAGACAAGAGACCTGACAGTAATACATGGGGAAGGTTTATCTCGCAGGGGCAAAAGGATTCTGGGACAGGTATTAGCAGGGCTCATTCAGAGAGCTGTAAACTAGATTTGAAGGGGGATGGGGTTGTAGCTGGCCTTGCATCACTGGGGCAGTGCTCTAGTATTGATGAAGACCAGGAGGCCTCCCACCACCCTAGGGTGGAATCGGCGTGCTCGGCTGGCTCTCTGCAATGCCCGTACACCAATGCACGCAGCATGGGGAATAAACAGGAGGAGTTAGAAATCTGTGTTTGGTCAGGGGGTTATGATCTCGTGGCGATTACAGAGACCTGGTGGGACAGCTCGCATGGCTGGAATGTGGTCATGGATGGCTATGTCCTTTTCAGGAGAGATAGGCCAGCGAGTCAAGGTGGTAGAGTTGCTCTTTACATGAGTGAGCAACTAGGGTGTGCTGAGTTCTGTCCAGGGGCGGATCAGGAGTGAGTTGAGAGCTTGTGGGTGCAAATTAAGGGGCAGGCTGGCATGGGTGATACTGTTGTGGGTGTCTATTACAGGCCACCGGATCAGGGTGATGAGGTTGATGAGGCCTTCTACAGGCAACTGACAGTGGTCTTACAAATGCAGGTCCTGGTTGTCGTGGGGGACTTTAACTACCCTGAAATTTGCTGGGAGGCCTACTCAACTGGCCATCCACAGTCCAGAAGGTTCCTCCAGTGCATTGATGATAACTTCCTGATGCAAATGGTGGATGAGCCAACTAGGAGAGGCACTCTGCTGGATCTTATTCTCACGAACAAGGAGGGTCTGGTTGAAATGCTGAAGGTTTAGGGTAGCCTTGGTTGCAGTGACCATGAGATAGTGGAGTTCAGAATCTCCTGTGGCAGGAATAGAATACCTAGCAGAACTACAACCCTGGACTTCAGTAGGGCTAACTTTGGCCTTTTCAAGCAACTGCTAGGGGAAATTCCATGGGACAGCGTACTTGAAGGTAAAGGGGCCCAAGATAGTTGGTTAGCGTTCAAGGACCTCTTCTTCCGAGCTCAAGATCAGTGCATCCCAACAGGCAGGAAGTCAAGAAAGGGTGCCAGGAGACCTGCATGGTTAAACAGGGAACTGCTGGGCAAACTCAAGTGGAAGAAGAGAATGTACAGATCACGGAAGGAGGGGCTGGTTACTTGGGAGGAATATAAGTCTGCTGTCAAGAGGATGCAAGGGGGCAACTAGGAAAGCCAAGACCTCCTTGGAATTAGACCTTGCAAGAAAGGTCAAGGGCAACAGAAAGGGCTTCTTCAAGTACACTGAAAATAAAACTAACACTAGAGAAAATGCAGGCCCCCTGGTGAATGAGGTAGGTGCCCTGGTGACAGAGGATAAAAAGATGATAGAGTTATGAATGCCTACTTTGCCTCTGTCTATACTGCTTGAGGCTGTCCTGAGGAGCCCAGGACCCCTGAGGCTCCAGAAGAAGTCAGGATAGGGGAGGAGTTTGTCCTGGTTGATGAGGAGTGGGTTAGGGATCAGTTACGCAACCTGAACATCCATAAATCCATGGGTCCTGATGGGATGCACCCACGAGTGCTGAGGGAGCTGGCAGATGTCATTGCTAGGCCACTGTCCATCATCTTTGTGAAGTTGTGGGGAATGGGAGAGGTGCCTGAGGACTGGAGGAAAGCAAATGTCACTCCGGTCTTCAAAAAGAGCAAGAAGGAAGACCTGAGTAACTATAGACCGGTCAGCCTCCATCCCTGGAAAGGTGATGGAACAACTTATCCTTGGTGCTGTCTCTAGGCATATCAAGAATAAGAGGGCCATTAGGGGCAGTCAACATGGCTTCACCAAGGGGAAGTCATGCTTGACCAACCTGATAGACTTTTATGAGGACATAACCCAGTGGATAGATGGTGGTAAAGCAGTGGATGTGGTCTATCTTGATTTCAGTAAAGCATTTGACACAATCTCCCACAGCATCCTCACAGCTAAACTGAGGAAGTGTGGTCTGGATGACTGGATAGTGAGGTGGATTGTGAACTGGATGAAGGAAAGAAGCCAGAGAGTTGTGGTCAATGGGACAGAGTCTAGTTGGAGGCCTGTATCTAGTGGAGTCCCTCAGGGGTTGGTACTGGGACCAGTACTATTCAGGATGAGGGAACAGAGTGCTCTGTCAACAAGTTTGCTGATGACACAAAACTGGGAGGAGTGGCAGACACACCAGAAGGCTGTGCTGCCATTCAGAGAGACCCAGACAGGCTGGAGAGTTGGGGGGGGGGGGGGGGGCGGAGAAATTTCATGAAATATACCAAAGGCAAGTGTAGAGTCTTGCATCTGGGAAAGAACCACCCCATGTGCCAGTATAAGTTGGTGACTGACCTGCTGGAGAGCAGCATAAGGAAAAAGGACCTGGGGATCCTGGTGGACAGCAGGATGACCATGAGCCAGCAATGTGCCCTTGTGGCCAAGAAGGCCAATGGCATCCTGGGGTGTATGAGAAGCGGTGTGGTTAGTAGGTTGAGAGACGTTCTCCTCCCCCTCTACTCTGCCCCGGTGAGGCCACATCTGGAGTAGTGTGTCCAGTTCTGGGCCCCCCAGTTCAAGAATGACAGGGAACTACTTGAGAGAGTCCAGAGCAGAGCCACAAAGATGATGAAGGGAGTGGAACATCTCCCTTACGAGGAAAGGCTGAGGGAGCTGGGTCTCTTTAGCTTGGAGGAGACTGAGGGGTGACCTCATTAATGTTTATAAATATGTAAAGGGTGAATATCATGAGGATGAAGCCAGGCTCTTCTCAGTGACATCCAATGATAGGACAAGGGGCAACAGGTGCAAGCTGGAACATAGGAGGTTCCGCATAAATGTGAGGAAGAACTTCTTCACAGTGAGGGTAACAGAGCACTGGAACAGGTTGGCCAGAGTGCTCAGCCTCCAGAAAGGTTCTACTCAGAAACCTTTAACATCAAAAGGAATATTCTGAATGTAGATCCTCTGCAGGCTGACTTTGCCTGGTGAACCCACAAGCCACAATCAGCAGTATTGTCAACCTCCTAAAATGTTCATAGTACTCTTCCTCAAATGGAAAGACCTTGTAGGTATCGCAATGGCCATGAACTGAAAATTGAGTTGACTATAAATATGAATCCAAGGATTCTTTTCTTGTATTGAGTCTAGATCAATGGTTAATTTTTTCCCCACCTTTCAGCAGCTGCTGGATTCATGTATGCTAGTATTAGGCCAACTAATGAAGTAGTTATAGCAGTAGGTATGGCTACAATAGTGTAAATCACAGGTAACCCTTGGGAAAAAAAAAAACAAACAAACAAACAACAAAACAACCACTTCTTTATTCTGTTTATGAGGTAGTTTGGCAGTAGGTCTTCTTTCTGTATCAGCATATTCATCTTACAGAGGGATAAGGAAACTTATTTGAACGAACAGTACAATACCTAGCAGTCTTTCAGTTTTACCTGGAAGAACCCTTCATCCCAAATGTAAAGTGGTGGGGTTTTTTATTCTAAAACGAATTATATTGAATAAGGATTCTACCACAGACTGGATGAGTAGTATGCTTTTCTTCTTTTGTAGAAATTTCCTTATGAATTTTGTTTTGTTGTTTTTATAGTACTGGCTAGTACTGTAGTACTATTCCACCAAATATCTTTCCTTCTCTCTGGAACTACATCAGAACTGGCGGTAGCTATGCTTTCTGATGGACAGTACTAGGATATTCTATCCGAAATGCTAATAGAGAAACAGATTCTGCTTAGAATGTTTTAGCAAAATCCTGACATGACAGTAACAGAAAACTGCTTCCTTTACTGTTTTTCTCATTGAAGTGCTGGGGTCTGAACCCCAAGCCCTGAATTAAGGTTGACATATGGGTGGGCCCCATGGTCCTTTAAGAGGACCTTGGCTTTCCTCCAAGGTGCGGCCGGCCTTGCAGGGAAAGCCCTTGAGTAAACAAGCCCCTGTGGCCCTGCATTTTGGGAACGAGCGCCAGGTGTCCTGCTTTGGGGATAAAAGCTGGGACCACTTGTAGGAAGGGCTGGAGAGTCTGTCTGTGAAGTGGACACACTTCACAGAGTTTCCTGTTGGAGAAGGACCTCCTGACTCCTCATGCAACTGGGCCCCAGTTGGCACTTACAAACGTGGGCTTTGTGGGGAGGCAACATGGGGCTACTTCTATCATATGTGATCACCCTATTGACTTTGTTGTCTCCCATTTTTTCTATGGGATACCTTGTATCTTTGTTTATTCCATCTATTATGGGTCGTGCTATGTCATTCTTGGGGTCGCTGGGGTTGATGTCTATTATTTGTGATCTGACTTGTTTGTACCCCCAGCAATCCCCTAAATACTGACTCCTCTATGTGCAATAGAATCTACTTACTGGATTGTTTTTCTGCTGGCTGTGTCCTTTGTACTAGGCCTAGTAATTGGCAAAACACTCACTGCCTATCAGACTTTTCTCACTCTCCACCTCAGAGTAGTTAAAGAAAGTGGCAATCCTTTTTGTATCCTTTTTACGGGGGCTGTGTATTTTTTGCTTCACAGCAATATCCAAATTTAGTTGTTCCTTGTTCTTTTTATTATGGAGCGCAGAATTTGAGATACGAGTTCTCTGACAGCAAGACTGGGTTTACTCTTTCAAGCAGTCTTCTTAAACTTGAAGGCTTACGCATGTTTGAAATACTGACTTCACAAGGAGCCTCCTAGACACTTCTGCTTTGTTCAGTGGGAATCCTTTGTCACAGTTGGAGTGTGTTCAGCCTATGACCAGAGTACCAGATTCTAAACCATGAGATCCAAAACTAGTCATCAAACTTCTTTCTGAACAGAGACGTAATTGGGCTGACACTGCTGGCATGACATAGCTCTGGTTCACTTTGAAATTGCACAAAGATAATGAAGGTTGACAGGAAAAGTGAACACTGGGCTTTAGAGCCTCTTGCTGTCTTGGAATCTGGTTGGTCAATGCCTTACTGCCACAACAGCTTCTGAAGAGCTGAGTAACTGTTTCAGTCAGTTCAAGTTCTTCTGCCTTTCCGCTCTTCCTTCCTTCCGCAAGGAAGAGACACTTCTCTTAAGCAGAAGAGGTTTTACAACAGAGTGACAGCACTTCTTGGAAGATCTTCCTTAAAAAGGTTGAAAAAAAAGTCTTGCTCTGGTCTGAACCCTTTAGACAACTTGAGACTTCTCCAAGGAAAAAAAAAAGAAAAAAAAAGGAGGATCATCTGCATGCTCAAATTTAAGAAAAGACAAGAGCTAGTATTCTTCTCCACTAGTGGCTTTCTTCATGTTCTGCACTGTATTTGAGTAAGCTGAGGAAACGAAAAGGAAGACAGACCTACGGCAGGAAGCATTTCAACAGAAGTTAGACTTGAAAATAGAAGGGTGTTTATTCAGCCAGACTAAGTGACAGTGTGAGAAGGAATCACCTCACATTACACCACAACTTCCACACTACAGATTTTCTCACTGTTAATCTATATAGCTTTCTGTAATGCCTACAACATAAGAACACTTTCCAAACTCAAGAACAGAGATTAGATTCCAACCCCCTCCAAACCAAAACTTTACTAAACAAAAATTATGTAATGCCCTTGGAAACAAAGGCTCCATTTTTCTCTGTCCTTATAAAATATGGTCCTTCCCCAATGGTCCTTCACCATTGAAAATTCTGTTATACAATTACCACACAAATTTACAGCATTGTTGACACTGAAGTAAAGGATCAATATGCATTTTTGCAGCGACAAATTCTACACCCACACTCCTGAGCCACTCATGCTATTTCTACTATGTTGGCAGAACAGTTCATAAAACACAGCACAGTGAGCCATTGAGCCAGCTTCCCCTCCAGGAGCCTTTCAGATCAGTTTTCTGATCCAGCTCCATGCTGTGCCAACATAATGAACAGGATGGCAAAGGCTAGGAACAAATAGCTAGAATAAGGAAGCTACAAGGGCTGCTTAAGCAATGTTGATGCAAAATATTGAAATCACAGCTTGGATTATTTCCAGCTCATTTTCAATCTACTCAAGCTAGAACTAGAGGCTTATGTCCTTTACCACCAGATGATGTGGTGTGTGTGGTATGTGTGTTTATCTATACATGAAGTTCCTTAAGATACACTATCTAGATGTGTTTTCCATCATGTATGCATACATACTCAGAACTCTGAACTCAACTTCTTCCTCCTTGTACACACAGCTGTGAACCCCTGCTCCCCATGCTCAATAGCAAGTGAGTTTAAAAACAACTACACTTTTGGCTCATCGGGGCAATTTTACTGCCATAAAGATATCTAAGCTGTTCAACATTATAAGGTATTTAATGATAAACCAAAACTAGCAAAATATTTGTCTTGAAGTGTCACTATAAACCAGAAAAAAATCAGAAAGCTGTCAAGCAAGTAAAAATTTGTGCAGCTGAACAACAGTGAATACACCAGCACTCCCAAACTAAGCCAACCCAGCTCTATCAGTGATCTCTGTCTTCCTTTAAGACTGCTGTGAAGTCAAAAAATGAAGTCAGAGATGGTGAGATTCTGCATCTCAAGGAATTTCTACTACTGATAAAACTTTTCTAAATGGTTGAAAATTTATGTTTGAAGAAGCCCACAATCACCTCACTGCACCAGTGGACCACTTTGAGAATGTAATGTGGGAAGGTTCTGAAAAGAATCATCTGTTCTACTCATCACAGTATTTTCCTTAGACATTTGATCTAATTCCAAAGGGCTGCCCTGAAAAAACATTTAATGACAGACATGCTCCAGAGAATGGATTCAGCTTTCGTTGAACAGAGAAGCTCTGACCATCTTTAACTGATTCACCTGTGCAAGCTTTGGCACAATCCAATATGCAGCCAAACAGTTCTTGGACAGACGCAATATTTGTGGTTTTTGGTAATGAAAACCAACAGTTGAGAAAACTTCCATACAGTTTTGGTTCAGCACAGATAAAAATCAGGGCTCTTCTCATATCAAATATACGTACAAATGCCTCAGCACTTGAAACTAATGCTCAAAGAAATTTAAGATAAACCTTCCAAGTAAGATTAAGTACTGTGACCAACTTAGACTAATTCCTTAAGAGATCTCACTCAGTGAAAACACAATATGAACTACACAAACACCTGCCATAAATCCCCCTCTCCTCAAACAGACACACACAAAAAAAAGACTTCATCTAAAGATTTGGACTCAAGCTGCTAAGCTATTAGGGCAGAGACCATGTTTACATTTCACTAACCCATCACAACTAGAGCAGAAGAAATAGATTGGTTAAATACACAAAAGCAATTCACTATCACCTAGAGAAGAAGTGATCTTCCACAGGCAAATGAATAACACAGCAGTTACATGTTTTTTAAAACAATATGGGTAACAAATTGCTTTGGCTTACCAAGTAATTTGAGAAAAATAGAGAGAAATTGTGAGGGATGAGATCTATCACAACAGCACGCCAAAAATTTCATCCTGGAACGTTCTGTTATTTTTCTTGTCCATTCTATTGCTAAAAGCTTCCCCAATATCTCAGGTAAGAGAACAAGGTGGAAATACCATCAAGCTGATATACCTTTGAAAAGGAAGCATAGTGCTTGTGCTACTCCTGTGATAAAGCAATGAACTCAAACCACCTGTCTGCCATTAACAAAAAATAATCTGCTCTCCTGCATTGTCTGGGGATAGCAGGAACAGGCCTTGCCTCAGGCATTGTTCAGAAAATGCGTGCACCTGCACAGTTACAGAGAAGAACTCCATATACATATCAGAATTACCTGGAGGTAAGGAAATCTGTTTGAAGGCTTGAAATAGGTAGGTGCATGTCTTGGTAACACATGGCTGACTCAGATTCTGGTTGAGGAAGGTGTCACTGACAGTTATGAAACAGGACGAGACAGGCTGAAGCAGATTTTCTCTCATGTAGGAGAGAAAGGCAGTTTCTTTTTGTCTGAAGCAGTACCTCATTATCTCCTCCACACCATTTGCTTAGGAGTCATGCATGTCCCTAGGCTGACCCTCCTAGAAGATATCATTGTATGTAACCCTAAAGAACATCTGAAACATGTCTTATGATAAGTATCAAGAGATTATATAGGTGTGATACATTTCTCTGCCTCGAAGTCATATGGATAGTGGAATAGTCAGAATGCTGCATAGAAGCACCTGAGGAAGAAATGGTCTCTTCATGCCAAGAACCAAATCCTAAAAAATAACAGAGCATTTGGCACCAAAGGGTATTCTGGAAAAGGAACTGTTCTGTTTATCAGGCTTCCTTCCCTTCTAAAAGTCTCAATTTCCGGAAAGATAATCAATAACAAGGCTAGACATAGAGGCAGCCTCACCAAAAATTAAGTCAAAACACTCAGATTCTTGCATGACCATATTAATCTGGAAACTGTTCTCTCCTTCTGAAGGTATAGCTTTTTCAGCTCCTCTGTTCAAGACTTCTTCAAATCTGAGGTTCCAAAAGGAGGGCTTTAATTTCTCAAAGATCCAATACTGCAAGGTTCATAATCTTTCAGTTTATCCAGGCAGCGAAGGCAAAATGAAGCAGACAGCATATGTACTGAATTCAGCTCTGAGTACAGTCAGACACATTCACCGTCTGTCAGTTCGAGGGGATGTGTGAAGATTTATACTAGATCCAGGTACAGTGAAGGCCAAAGGCCTGGAGATTCCAAACTCTCCATATGCCAAGAGGAGAACTTATAATATCAGGCTGTCTTTTATCAGGTTTGTATTCATTAAAGTGCCTTCATTATTCTGTAGACTGTTGTTCCAACATCCTTGTTAAATGAATGCTTGTTCTTTGTTAGAAACAATCACTTCTCTTCAGAAGATGGAAGCCCCCCTAGACGAAGCTCACCTCCCATATGAAGTTAGAAATAATCATGGCATGTCCAAATCAACTGACAGCCTACACTACCTACTGAAGTGGCTCTGCAGTTAAGTTTTAACATTTTAAATCTGATAGTACCTATGATACCTGGATTTTCTGGGCCAAAAGAACAGTCTTGGACGTGGTTTTCCAATGCCTCTCCTCCATTATTGAGTTGACTGATAATTTCCTAGCCTGGAGAATGCAAGTTATTTACAAAATTTGCCTTATACTGTCAACAATGCTTCCTGGAACACAGATGCAGCTCTTGTGCTGACACACGATACTCGATTTATCCTAGTCAATAAAAGAAAGCAGATGCAATTCTGCAACTTTCTGACTTTGAGAACTAGCTCATGAGTCCTTAGTTTCACTTTCCTCACTGCTGTCAAACATGTAATAGATGCCACTAGGACAGTCAGCACAAAATCCTGGGCTATAGTATGTTCAGAGTCCTCTGTCTATCATATCTTGTGATAGCAAATGCAGGTGTGACAAAGCTTCATAATTTCCCCCTCCTGGCCCCATCATGAAACCAACTGAACGCACTGGAAGTTGCTGATGCTCTACCTCAAAGCTGGAAAACCTGAGTATAACTATGTTCAGTAAAGGTAATATATGCATTGTTTGCAGCATAGATTAGCTGATCTTTCCTAAGCAGAGTTCAGATCTGTTCAGAATAGCTAAACAAGGCTTCACCCTTCCCTCTATGAGGTTGCTGATGGGGAACACGAGGGAACTTTTCCTCTCCCATCCCAACACACACATACAGAGTGCAGGCCTATACTGCAACTGATAGCTATTGCTTGTGCCTGATCATGTCATTTAAGCTCTAAAACAAAGCAGTGTAGAAGTTGCAAACTTCACAGCTCTAAATATTGTTGTCTTTGATTAAAAAAACCCAACAAGCATAGCAAATTAAATGCAAAAGGAAAACATCACATAAGGTGAAGTTTTAGGGCAACTCGGACCACAAATTAAGAAAAACACCCACAACAAAAAAAGGAATAAAATCGTAAATAAAAAGATGAGGTCACTGAGACCACACACCACTAGGATGACTGAATATTATTGGGTATTTTCCTTATGTTGACCATAAGGGTTTTCACTCAACAGCCAGAAGTTTTGCTGCATGGAGATTAAGCCTTTCCTGCTGTCCTTTCAGAAGGAAGAAGGTGCAAGGGAACAACTAAAGTATTCAGAATCACTGCAACAAGTCTGGTGAAAAACACCAAACTGCTAGAATTAAGGAAGACATTGTAAAACATAACAACAAAAGCAACAATTTCTAGTCTAATCATACCATTAAATGCCCTTAGCCATCCATTTGCTGAAACCAGTAAGGCACTAGGCTAATGAAAAGCTGACTAATGTTCTTGATCTCATAGTCTAAACCCCTTATCTGGCTAAGGGGCACATGATCAGACAGTCCAGAAATTATACTTAGGCAGAAGATCTAGACAACTTTGTGGGGTCTTACCACATCATTACAAGGCTGAGCATGGTTTAGCTAAACCAGCTCCAAGTCAAACTAGTGATAAAGGTTATAACAGTCTCTGCTAGGAAACTGTATCAAATAACCAGAAATTTAGATTACAGGAAAGACTTCACACCAGCATTATCCCATGTAACCCAGATGCAGAGCTGCCATAGTGGGCAAGTCATACATTGGCTGTTCCAAATCCAAATCCATATGTCATCCAAGTCAAGTGCCATAGGTTGGCCATTCTTTTAAGCTTGTCTTCAAATCAAAACTAGATGTCTTTCTAGAAGGAGACAAAATACAAAGAAAGAAAATTCACCAATTCCTTTACTCACTTCACAGCACTATTTATAAAAAAAAACCCCAAACAAAAACAAACAAAAAAAGGCACCATTTTTAAATATTAACTGGTCTGCCTCCAGCTTCCCATTACACACACACCCACACACCCCCCTGCATTGGGTACCTTGTTTTGGTCGTCATTTTTGCTTTCTGAAGGAACATATTCAATGCAATTACAGCTTTATACTAATTCTCCCTTTTAAAACTCAAGACTAGGCTGCATAAGCAAAAACATAGCCTGCAGATCAAAGGAAATGATTACTCCATTCTGCTTGGCCTCTGTGAAGCTACATCTGAAGTATGGTACATCCACTTTTGGGTGCCTGAATGCGAAAGAGATACTGATAAGCAGGTCCAGTGGAAGACCACCAAGATAGCTGAGGGCTGGAGAACATAACAGATGAGGTGAGACCAGTAAGATAGATTTATGTAGCATGAAGAATAGATAGATAAGTAAGAACTAATTGCTGTCTTCAACAGTCTAACTGGCATTAATAGAGAAGTCAAAGCCAGACTGTTTTCAGATATGCACAGCACACTAACAAGAGGAAACAGATACCGCTTGCAGCAAGAGAAATTCCAGATAGACAACAGAGGACAGTTCTTCATGACAAGGGTGGTCAAACACTGAAACAGCTTGTCCAGAGCAGTTGTGGAATCTCCACCCTTGCCAATTTTCAAACCTCACCTTGACAAACCCTGGAGCAACCTGGTCTAATTTTCAAGTTACCCTCCTTTGAAGATGATGTCAGACTAGATGACCTCCAGAGGTCTCTTCAAACATAAATCATCAGTTTAACTTTTAAACCATTTTACAACTTTGTGTTCTTGGACTATACTGATTATTGTGCGTTTTCCTAGGACCTTCCTAATTTTTCAACACTGAAAAAAAACCCAACCCTATGGACAACAGGACTTCAACTTGTGTTGATGTCTGCATCAATTCACTTCATCTGTATAACCAAGGGAGATTAATAAAGTGTACCACTTCCTTACTCTTTCTCTATATCCATCAGAATTTCAGCCTCTTTACACTAACTCTCTATTTGGGACTTTAGCTCACTTTTCCGTCTCTACGATCCCTACTTAATTCCAGGGTAGGGTTTCCTGTTAAGCAGGTATGTTCTATAAAGGATGGTTTCTAAATGTGCAACTTCAGATTTTGCTGTGCAATAGTAGACTGAGTGGGTCCCACTAAGCAAATGATCCAGATGACTCTGTAAGAGTAGATTTTTCTTTCCTCTGCAAGTTAACAAAAGCAACTGCTTTAAAATACCAACCATAAAGAAAATTTACTCGGACCATGCTTCCTACCCATCTCCCCTTCAAAAGCTTTAAAAAGCTTTTTAATCAATTTAAATGTTTATTAATACAGAGTTTGGGGGGAGAAGGGGAATGGATTGTTATTTAAGAAAAAGACTGTATCAAGGAATAACTGCATTATACATATCAGGTATTTACACCAAGGAACCTTGTTCTAAAACAAATTGAAGGGTTTTGGTTTTTTTTTTAATACAGTTTTATTTCCACTAAACCACCTCAGCATTAATTATAATAATACTCTTTTGTATTTACTGAATCCCTCAGTTGTCCCTCAATTATTTTTCCCCAGGACTGATGTGAGGCTAAATAGTTATTTAGGTCATCCTCCTTGACCTTTTTTAAACAAGAAGTCTTCAAGTACCTTGGGAATTTCCATTGTATTTTACGTTATTGGGAGGGACACCTCAGAAAAGAAATATTCTTAGCCAATTCTTTTAGAACTCCTTGGTGCAGATTACGAAGACCTGCTTGTAGCCTTTGTTAAGAAATGTCTATCATGGACTCTTTAATATCTGCCTTGTAACTTGTAGATTTTAAGTACTTAAATCACCTGCAAGATATTAAAATGTAATCTCACTTCTACCTAAAAATCCCCAAAATATTTACTGTAATCTTCTGCCTTTTCTCTTTTACTAGGAATCATGTTATCATTGTCACCCAGATTACTGTTAGAATTATTTCTCAATTTTTAACAGCCTCACCTTTATTATCCTTTGCTTTACTAGTCAAGATTTTCTCTCAGGAACACTGTTTCTGTTAAACAGTTTTCTACATATTTCACACCCCACTTAAAGCCATTTCTTCTCTACCATCCTCACACATACACTCTACAGAAAAGGAGGGAGAGGCCCTGAATTGCTTCCTTCACATTGCAATGAAAACAAGACTGTTTTATCAGAATTTGCCCTTTACGGACAATTTTTATAGTTGATAACTGCAATTTCTTTTTTTAGCGGGGAAATCTACCATATACCTATTTACATGCTTTCTCACATGCACACACCATTTTTTGCACTTTTTTTTTCAGTCTGGACATACATATAACCAGACATCTAAGTGACAAGCAAAATTATGTCCCACATCTGCCCCACGCAGATATTTCATGCACTACATGCATAACCACAAAACAGTATATTATGTAATTAGAAATACTGTCATTTTGTTAAAATACGCTGCTCTAAGGCAAGCTTATTGTCTTCTGAAGGGGAAGATAAGTATCATATTCTGATCTGTTCCCCTATTTACAAATACACCTTTTTAAAATTCACATAAATGCACTTGAGAATGTACATTTATTAAAGATACATGGACTAAAAGATACATGGACAACAGCTCAGTGTCTGATACTTTGCCATCTCAAAAAGAAGATAATTCAAACTACAATCAGGATAATGAAGTTTCTTCATAGTACCATGTCCAGTTCTGGGCTCCCCAGTTCAAGAGGGACATGGAGCTACTGGAAAGAGTCCAGCGCAGGGCCACTAAGATGATTAAGGGACTGGAGCATCTCCCATACGAGGAGAGGCTGAGGGACCTGGGTCTATTTAGTTTGGAGAAGAGGAGGCTGAGGGTGATCTCAATGCTTAGAAATATCTTAAGGGCGGGTGTCAGGAAGACAGGGCCTGACTCTTCTTGGTGGTGTCCAGTGACAGGAACACAGGAGGTTCAATCTTAACATAAGAAAACACTTTACTATGAGGGTGAATGAGTGCTGGAACAGGCTGCCCAGAGGGTCTCTGTCTCTGGAGACATTTTAAAACCCATCTGGACGTGTTCCTGTGTGATCTAGTCTAGGATCCTGCTCTAGCAGAGGGGTTGGACTAGATGATCTTCAGAGGTCCCTTCCAACCCCCACCACTCTGTGATTCTGTGATACCATGAAGCCAAAAAACTACCACTGGTGGATTCAACCTTCTTAATTTTGCACCCTTCTCAGAAGTAAGCTCACAGTATTGCTAAGCCTCCATATGCATCAAGTGGTGTCACTATAGAGACAAAAACAACACGGTAACAAAACCATACAGATTTGACCAAACAAAACCAGTAACATTAGCAGCAAAAACTACAGACTTAAATTTCTAACATTTTTTTTCAGTTTTACTTAAATAAACATTTAAAAATAATTGCTATTTAACATGCCCCATAACAACAGCGACCCCAAAATAATTACAGCAAGAACAAATAACTTCCAGGCTTCCCAGAAAACACCTCTCATATTTAAATTTAATTCCTGGCATTATGCCAAAGTGAGGCATGGGCACCTAAGTGGGAAAATAACTTCAAAGGCCTCTAAAACATTAATGCAGAAAATGAGTTGCTTCTCTTACCTGGCAAGAAGGTGGCACGTGCAAAATGAGCTTCCTCCTCTGAGTAAGCCACTGATATGTAGCTCATTTGCATAAGTATCACGAGCTACAAGTAGACTTCCAAGTCAGCCATCTTGATACTAAGATCTTGTTTTGTTTACATAGCAGGTTGAGCACTATTTTTTAGCTAGCCTGATCTATGCTGTTGTACTCCTCAGCTAGTAGCTTACATCTGCTTGTTAAAGCCTGCTGGAACTCCCACTTCTCCACACAAGTGGCTGAACGCGTCAGGAGTGCCCCTGCAGCTCACTGAGCATGCCACAGCCTGCAAGAGAACGTTGCAACTGCGAGTGCCTCCAGTCAGACTATTTGTACTGCCTTCTGTGCTGCCAACTATTAGCACTGCAGCAATGATGTGCAGTGAAGTACCTCCCACATACCACACAGTAGTACCAATGAGCATAAATTTATTGCAGCACAGTGTAAGACAGCACACTAAAAAAAGAGCTGAAATTTCCTCAGTATTTTCATTTACTAGCATTCTAATTACACCTAGGTTCCTTTGTACATCTTGTCACATTCATCAGTGTGGCTCTTTCAGTCCAGAAACCAGAGAGTTCCTGCAGTCCGTGCGCAGAAGTCCACGACACATGTTAGCTGCTGCCGAAGAGGAGCCAGACTGCAGTTACAGCTAGCTGGCGCCAGTAAAAATTTACATAAAAGAAGCCTCATTTCAAGACTAAATTGCAGCAGGATATTGCTGAGCAAACCCCCCACCCCCAAGAGACTACTACGGGTTCTAGAATATATCTAGTTATTCGCTTACTAATAATCCAGATCCATGTCAAAAGTCAACTGCTGCTCTTACTGTTTATATAAACAAAAGCTGACAACAGTCTCTGCAAAAAAAAATTCCACTTTGAAGCCTGTTCCTAGTGGGATGCTACACACTACACCGCTCACAGTGATTCTGGTGAGCACTCTGTAGTAACTGAAATAACACCAAAAAACCCGGGTATGCTCAACGGTCAGCAACCAGCTTTTCTGAAACTGTTATTTCCAGCATTTTGCAGTCTATCGGCAAGTGTCAGCTCCAAGTAGGACAGATCTATTTTTAATCTAATGCTGACAGGGAATATGCATGGCCATTTAATTTGTTGTTTCCACTTCACATTGAATTTTTCCTCATTATGCAGATGAAGGAAAAAATCCCCTATCCAGAGCTGTGGACTTTTATCTTTTTCAAGTACCTAAAAGGTACAGTGACAGGTAGAGGCAGAAGCTTAGATTTCAGCCTCGCTCTGACTTCAAATGGATAATTTCTTAATTTTTACCTTTTTTCCTTCCAGTCAAAGTACAATTACATTAATAAATTACATTTTACTTATTCTAAAAGTCACTCTGCTTTTTTGGGAAAAAAAAAAAGCCAGGCTTTGCTTACTAGGGGTGCCTACATAAAGGATGAATCATTTGCCAGTACCTTTTCCCCCTCATTTTGCTGCCTTATAAAACTCTTAGTGCATTAAAACTCAATGCAAACAAACATACTATTTATTATATTAACTAGAAACATGGATTTGTGAAACCCTAAATGAAATGAAGTTAAACCCACAGTAATGTTTGGCTAGCTGCACATCTAGCAACACTGCTATAGCTGCAGACTGGCACCATTTAGTGAAAAAGGAAACTGATGCAGACAGTGGTGCTTGTCGATTGCAACAAAGGCAGAGCCCCCTCAGGAGCAGAAGAGTCTGCTTTTTGCCTCCGGCCTCTTCCAGTTCCCTGCAGTGTTCCTCTTTAGGATGCCAACAGTGTCAAGACTATATGTACTCAAGTTACTTCCTGTGTCCACTTCTCCACTGTAAGCATAACTTGCTGTCTGGCTGGCGATCTGGTATTGCTCTGCTCTGCTTATATATCACACATGTTTTTTGACTTATCTTACTTTCAGGCAGATTTGTGTATGTTAGCACATTTAAGCACTGTACAGAACACATCTTCCAGTGACGCTGTTGTCATGTGCAGAATGTATCATCAGATGGATAGCCTCTGAGCTTAAAAATAAAGGGCACCAATGCTGCTTTAAAAAAAGCAAACAAAAAAACCCCCTTGCATTTCCTACATACAGCTGCTCCCCCTCCTCCCCACCCCCAGCTTTACAGCCTTGCGCACAAATACCAGAATAATAGTAGGAGTCTCAACACAGTAAAACAGATAACTGAAAAATAAGAGCCTTTTCTAGTCTCAGCTCCAGTCCTCTCAGGTAGTCCAGGCCAGATCTTGCAGGCAGCCCCAAAGGCGAGCTCTTCGTCTGCCATGGGGGGGGGGGGGCTGAGGGGGGGAGGGGGTTGGGTAGGGTGCGGGGGGGGGGGGAGGGGGGGGAGGACACGACAGACACATGACACCACCCCGCTTCCAGAACGTTCAGGCAGAGTCACCCACACTCCTCAGCAGTACCTTCCTCTCTCCGCTACGACAAAGCTCGTTTTCAAACGCAGAATGTTTTTACGGAGAGGAGGAGCAATGGGTTTAGCAGTTAGAAACGCACCGAGGCGCTTATAGAGGGTGCAGCCGCAGTAACGCCTGTCTGTCACCTGCAGAGCCGAACAGCCCACCCCCAAAACTAGCACAGGGACCACTGCTGCCACCCCCAAAACAGGATAATTTTTTTTTTTTTTGGTGTGTGGTTTAGTGAGTGGGTGGGTGGTGTTGGGTTTTTTTATTGTTATTTTTTTAATGCAGGCGTCTAACCTGGTAGAATAAACAATAGCATACTCAATTACATTCCCCAGTGATTTCCAGCATGGAGAAAGCCAAAATGTCTGCCTGCCTTTCCCACATTTAGCACGCAGTTCACGCAAATGCCCAAGAGTTTTTATGCCTCTGCCTTCCCAACACCAGTTAACAGGACCATTCCTCCAACATGTGCAGTCTCACCAGAAGTGACCTTGAAAAGCAGATGTTACAGTCAAAAGTAATATGGCCAGTTGTGTTTGAAGTAATTACTATTAGCAGTATGGTTTCATTTGGTATGTATCAAAGATAACATCCTCAAATTTTAAATGTCAGTTGATTCACCTCAGAATAAAAGGTACAGAAAAGTCAGCCACAGACACAGTTTTAGATATGAAAGCACTTCATTGACAAAGTTAGTGTAAAATAAAAGGAAAAAACCCCACAAGATGAAATCTGTCACTAGTAGCTTGATTTAAAAAAAGAGAAAACACACCTACCACACAGCAAGAAAATGAAAGGCCCTGGGCCCTGCTATAGGCAACACACAGTCCAAAACACCCCTTCCTCTCCAACTTCTGTTCTCCAAACCATGAAATGGAACAAATCAGTCATGCAAGAGCCAGCCAGTAGTTTGGTAGTTCAAGTTTTTCTCACATTGGTCTTTGAAAGGCACAGAATGTCATGTTCGTTTCTGAAGTAGAGAACTGTCTATCAACCCATCCAGTGTGGTTTATTTCAAGATACTTTACAGCAGAAGCCTGTATCAACAGAAGGAGCAGGAAAGGGGTGAGGGGGAGGGCTGACACTAGTTGTATCCACTTTTCTACTGTAGAAAAGGGGTGAGAAAGAATCTAAAATAGTAACTTCCCAGCAATAACAGAGTAATGTTGTACTCCCTTTCATTTAGAAAGGGAAAATATTCAGTTCAACTCCTTATCAACATTAGAAAAAACACATTTTGCTCACTTAAATTTCCATGACAGATTGTAACCTGCAGAAAAAAAAAAAAACCTACAACACAAAACACATTTGCCTTACTCATAATTTCTTGAAAGACACTACTCTGAAAAAACACAGAAAAGTTTACAGCTAAAAATGTAAAAATGCAGGTCCAATTTAACATAATATGATTAAGCAGTTAAGATTCAAAACAGTTCTAAATACTTGGTAACCATTTATTTCTAGTACTTAGAGAACCAAACAAGTCAGCTCTTTGAAAGTGATTTGCATGCATTAAACAGTATTGCATTAACTCAGCATTGCATTAATTCAGCACTCCATTCCAGTTTGTTTCAAATCCTGCCTGAAATTTGTTTGCTCCCAAAATACCTACCAAAATGGATGCAGCTGTGCAAATAAAGACAATTCTGAGTTCTAAGAGGAACATAAAAAATAATCAAGCTATGTTAGAATGGTTCCAAGCAAGTATGATTTAGTAATGAAAAACTATCCAAATAGTTGGAGCCCAAATGAAAGTAAAGTAGAACAGTTTTCTTACAATCAAGTACACCATTTGCAAAAAAATGAGTTGAAAAAACACGTGAATCTATTACTCTTTCAGAGTAAGCTACTGTTAGCTATCTCTCTTTGAAAGTCGTGTATTTTGGACTGCTATCCTATTAGCAGTCTATTTACTTCTGAAAGCCTGTCCTTCAAGTTTACCTAACAGCAGTACAAAGCTAGTTGTTCTTGAATGCAGCAGAGAAAAATCGTGGAGAAAATGCAGACATAACACTGAGCAAAGTCTGACAATGCATCTCACATTAAAAATGTATAGCGATCAATTCAGTTTAAGTTGTTAATTCATTATACAAAACTATTTCTAATTCAAATAATGAACATTAATTTATGTATTTAATAAAAGCTTTTTTTTTTTTTTTTTTTTTTTTTAAGCCTCCAGTGAAGTGCCTTGTTCCCATGCAGGTAAATCTGTGTTTTTAATTTTCTTTTTGACTACTACAGAACAAACTATAACAGCATGGGAGAGAACAGAGAAGTTATCATGCCATCAGCTACCACTACTATTGTACAGCAAGCATTACAGTGTACTTGGACTTCTGGAAACAGGGATGTCTTCCATATGCAACACAGGTTTCAAAACCTACCATACTTCAAGTATTTCAATAGCCACTTCAGGAAAGAAAAAAGAAAACCAGCCCCCGCCCCCTTCAAAAACCGCCAAGGAACCAAACTACACCACCCACCCAGCTCACTAAAACAAAACGCTACAGCTCCCTGCTGGGCCAGTCATTTTGTAAAGCACTTCCGAGAATGACATTTAAAAGCAGCCTGTTAAAGAGCAGAGTAAACCAAAACCAAAGGAAAAGGAAGACACTAAGACAAGACCCTTCCTCTGAACTCTGGCAATCTCTCCATGCCTTTTCCGTAAAATGGAAGTAAACTTACTCAGGTCACAAAAAAACGCCATGGGCAACAAAAAAGGCACAAAAAGGACTGTATGAAGGACATGGTGTGAATGTACAGTATTTTACTCAAATGTAATACATGTGAAAAACCACTCCTTACAGGTAATGTCAAAAAATACGCTACTTTTCCTTTTCACGTTCCGACTAAAGAGGGAGTTAACAAAAAAATCCCAAACCCAACAGAACCAGAACAATTTTGATATGCCTACTGTTCTATAACATTTTCATATGCTCCTTTAAAAACGAACAAAAAACCCCAAGAAAACCCAACCCAAAAAACCCCAACAAAACCACCACAGGATGTGTATGGTAAAATACATTTTAGACATAAAATTTAATCCCCTTCAGTGATCACAAAGTAGGAGTTCGGTGATCTCATTATAGAGAACAAATTGTTTCTGCTTGCTTTGAACGAGGTATTAATATCTGGAATTAAATCAAGAGTAACTGACTAAAAACTACATAAACCTCAATAATCATTTGTTAAACTGGGGTCAGGATGACTTGACTCAGAGTATCTTGCAGAAAACGAGAGAGATTATTGTTTGGGAAATGGGAAGAAGGAAATCTCACTACATTATTAATCTGCATTCATTAGACAAGGTGAATGTATGGCAAGACTTCACATTTTACCAAGGTAAAGGCATTTAAAGTAGAATTTGTGAGATTTCAGACATTTTAAGAACCAAAGAATATATGGGCACTTTAACTATCTTACCAATCAAGAAAAGCCACAACGAACTAAAATCTGCCTTAAATCCACTAAACAAAATTCCACTAGGAATAAAATAAGCAATAAAACTACCTACCTACTTACATTTCATCATCACCTGTGACCACATATTCACATTATGTATTATTCCTGTCACTGATATATTCTCCTAAAGCAAGAGAATCTTATGACCAATTACTTACAATTTACAGTTAGCTGAAGTCAGCAGTCAATTTGGGCTTAAAATTCTGTATTTTACAGATTTTTTTAAAATTTCTTCATATCAACCGTACACGGTTAACATGGAGAAACCACATCTCCTGTGAACCTGATGTGCACTATCAGCCCAGAATATTTTCTCTATCAACCAGTGTGTTGTCATTAACTATAGAAGATAATTTATGGAAACAGATATTTAAAAACTAATTTAACCACCAACTGCTTTGTTACAGAGTATGCTAAAAGCGCCAAATTACTGGGCAAAAATATCGAGGAAGGACTAAACATTCAGGCGTTCAGTACTGACTTGCACATCCTTATCACCAAGTTCCACTTCAGGCAGGAAAATACTATGAGCTACATTCCTGATGAGTTAACCAGCTCTTCTGCTGCTCCTGATACCTTTCTGGAGAATTTCAGGTAACTCCCTATTTAATTACTCTCAAATTAACTCATATGCAGCTTAAGAGTCCATGAAGACCATAACTAGGTATTTGAGACACACACAGAACAAGAAACATGAGTTGTGAGGAAAAACGTCTTCTTTCTCATCCTTTTCTGTTCCCCCCCTTCCCAATGGAAACAGCTGAGCACTGCTTTTCTCCCACCTTCATGTTGCTGGTCACTGACACCTATCAACTAGCTTTTAATGAGTGTTGAGCATGACTGATAGCTAGGCCACCAGCTAATAACACACACACAGGAAAGGACTTAGGCCATGTGAAAAAAACTAGCACTTGGAAACTCAGATCTCAATTAAGTTGCACAAAAGAAATAAAAGACTAATTTCCCTTGAAACTTTCATTCTAGCATTTGTAGCAGTTCTGCAGAATTTACAGTAGTGTTATTCCTAAGATGCAAATAACTGCTACCTGCAAAAGAGTTAATATTTACATAATAATTTTATTCCCATGTATTTATGCATGTGTGGTGGTTTAGACCCTGCCGGGACCCGAGACCACGTTGCCGCTGCCCCTCCCCCACCCTCGGACAGGGACGGGACAGGGAGTAAAATACAAACCCCGGGGTTGAGATAAGGAAGACTTAATACAGCAGTGTAACAACAACAAACCGAATACTAACAATAACAGTGATAATCATGTACAAAACAAGAGCTGTACCGCACGGACACAGCACGAGGGCACAGATCGGGACAAAAGCCGCCCCTGCACTGCCCGCGCCTGGGCACCGGGACATGACCTCAGCATGGTGTGGAATAGCCCGGCTGTAGCTCCCTCCCAACTGCTGGGGAAAATTAACCCCATCCTAGCCGAACCAGGACAGCATGCTTTGTAGTTCTACCACTGGAAAAAGCTGCATGTTGAAAATATGATAATTAAATGTACATCTAACCGCGTGATTACAACAATTTAATGGAGTTTATTTTATGTTTTAGTTAAAGTATGAGGCAAGCTTTTGCAAAAGGACAGCATAAAATGAGAGCTCTTCAGGCCTGGTGAAGAAGTAAGCCAAAATAATTTGATTAACAATACATATGGGTATGACCTTTGACCTCTCCTGAACCACCCAATCTACCTTGAAACTGAGAAAGGAGAGGAGTCTAGGAATTAATTCAATGAGAGAAGGGAGGGAAACAAAAAACACCAAAAAAACCCCACCACAACCCAGACCAAAAACCACCCTCCTGTTGACAAAAAAGGACAATATTTTAAAAGGTATTTTATACAGCTTAGAATTAGCTAATTTTGCCTAATCAAAGTTTGAAATTGTTTCTCAGCAAAACAGAGCTGGTGGTTACCTCTAACATCTAGAGCATGTGATGCCAACAGCTCTGCTCATTTGCATACAGTCAAGCTAAACTGCTGCAATGAAGAGCACTGACAGCCATTTTGAAACTACACTGTCTCAGCTGCACTGAATGTGTGATTAAGATGGCTGCAGTGTGCATGCAAGACCAGCCATTTGGTGACAACTCAGCAGTGGACAAAATATATATACATCAGAGCACCTCCCTCTGCCACATGGCAACAGACTGCACAGGCAGAGGGGGGCGGGGGGATGGTTTCTTTGACAGGCAGGAAATCGTTAATGCATGGCTGCAGCACTGCAGCTACTTAGAGAACCACTGGTAAAGAAAAACGTAAAATAAACCAAAAATCACCAAGAAGCAGCCCTGTTAGGTCAGTGATCCAGGATTTGTCCTATGCACTTCAAATCCCTCCTGACTCCAGGCAGTTCAAAATCCATGTTGCATATTAACAGCCACAGATACAGAACCAGATCATGCATAGAACTTACAAACCTTAGACAATACTTTTCAAGAGCAGCCCTTAAAAAAAAAAAAAAAAAAGAAAAACAAAAAACAAAACTCCCAAAAAAACTTAAGAAACTAATCTATACGTTTTTACAGCACCACCTATTTTGAAATACTGTGTGGAGTTGCCCAATAAAACAGTTTTACTTGGGGGGGGGAAAAGGGAAGTTCACTTTATAAATAAGGAAGCTAGCAAAACCCCCAAGAACACTCCAGAACTTCAGGACCTGCAGAAATCAAGTATCTAATTCTTTATAAATGATGTGGTATGTTGTGTAAGTTTTTGAAAGAAGAGACATATTTAGATTCCCTTCAGCAATTTTGCTGGAATCTAGCGTAACAATACTGAGTAGTTTGTTTCTAAAGAACTGGCTGGGGAACCTATGGGGGGAGACAAAGGGGTTGTCAAACAAATACACATTTTTAACACAAGCAGAGCTAAATACAATACAGGTTGCTCTCTAATATCTGTTCATTAACACCAATCACTCCTTCTTGTCCTGGCAACAGTGGATCAGTTCTAGAGGAAGCTCCTCTATATCTGCCTCACTTCATCATGTACATCTCTTACACAAAAGCCAAGTACATCTATTTTAAAACAAAGTAACTGCAAGAGCACATGGAGTGATCCTGAAGGAAATTAATATTGAATTATTCTTGACCTTCTACCAAAAAATAGTCTTTGTGATCCAAGATTAGCCCAACACAGTAAGCCCTGCCCACCCACCCCCCAAAAGTAGGAGAATACGTCCTCCATCTACTTTTGTGAAAATGTCTAAACTTATGTAAGTGTGCATGTCTGTTGCCAGCTGTAGCTGGTTATTTCAGGACTGATTAATCATGCCAGCAGTAGTTGTCTGATGCATTCATCAGCACCACAGTTAGTATTTCAAACTTAAAAAAAATAAACCATCTGGGTAATACAAGCACCAAAGGAAAAGCATGATTTGCAACACAACAAAAAGCACATGCCACACATGTAAACAGCTACATTGATTATCATCATCTTTGATAATACTGTACAGATTGAGAGGACTAAATTAAAATATGCTTGAAGTTCAAATTCCCAAAAGACAAGCCTCTTAAAAACATGCTTGTGAAGACTGAAGAACAACTTAATTACAATTAATTTAAAATTGCCCACTACACTGAAGCTTTTCTTCACCGAGACCTATTACTAATCCAAAAATCAAGTTTACATGAAATTCAAAAGAAACATTTTCTGTTAGCCAGTTATATGCCCATGTTGCTTACTCTGAAGTTCATAACAAAAAACACCTTCAGCTTAAAGATTTACAGTAACTTTTAACATTTGAAAATTCAAAGTTAGTATTTAATTTATATGACAAATACATCTACACTTTAATTTCAACAGCAGCAGTCTTTTAAATAGATGTGAATTCTACATTTAGCTCACCTACAAAATTTCTACATCAAAAGGTGAATTCTGACCTCCAGTCAATAACAACAATAAAAAAGTTCAACAAAATCCTAGGGAGGTTCCAGTCTGAAACCGAAGAGCTGCACTTGTACAACACTGCATTCTCTAACATTAAGTCTTAGCGCATGATACATGGAAACTCAATTACCTAAATAGGTTTGAACAGACATAACTACTTGGCAAAAAAAATTCAGAGAACACTCACTGAGCTAGAGAAAACAGAACCCATGTTGCACTCCAGTTCCTGCAGTCAATCATCTTGCCTTGTCATAAAGCTTCATGAACACGCAGAAGTACTGGTATGTTAGCAAAAAATTTAGCTGAACAGTAAGAAATCATATGCTCAAGAAAGAAACCATTTACTTGAGTTCAATAACTTAACATACACAGGTGTGTTAATGTGTGAAAAAATATTAATCAAACTAATTTTAAAATAAAACCTGATGTTTAATTAAACACAAAATTAGGAGTGAAATAAGTCATCTGAGAATGCCTTGGTCCAGGAAGTATTAAAGTGAACCTACATTAATGTAGAATTCCTGTACTAGTGCGGGACTACAATTTCTTATTGCTACTTTGGGTGGTATCTATACAGGTTCTCTAAAAAATGAAAAATAATAAAATCGGATATTTTAAAAAGATGCAGAACAGAATTTAAACTTAACCTATTACCTTTAGATTTCTCTTAAATACATAATAAAAACTCCAAACAACCTTAGCTCTGTCCTCTTTTGATGACATGCCAATACACTGCAGTATCATCTCAGCAAGTTCAATTATTCTAGTCAGAAGTTAAATTTTAAAACAGAGCTTCCATTTTCCAACCTTCTCATGAACATCAAACAAGAAACTGAAGAGGATGGTACCCTGTCATTTCTCTAATTGTTGCCCTGTAAGTAATATCATCCCACACACACTTTTAAAAATATCATTACATAGAATCAGACTTTATACTAGGGCTCCTACCATGAAGGATCAAGGGGAGGCAGAAAATTCTGGGGTTTCAGACAGTTTTATGTCGCTACACATTACAAGGCCAGTAAAAAAATCAGCCAAAACAAATTTCTTTTGCTCAAATTACACCCTTAGAAGCTGGTCTGCTACATATCATCCACATTTCCTTGTGTTCAAACCACAACTCATCCACTTGTCTCATTTACCTTCTTTTGTTATTCTTTGTTTCGTTGGCTTTTTTCTATGTTAGTTAACATAAGTGGAAAAAACAGTTGTTATACTGATGAAATTCAGGAGAGACTACTACTGTTTGTATACATCTGAACTGAAGTCTCAACAGACCATCTACTGAAACTCTCTTTTGTTCCTATATTTACACAGGCCAGTAGGCTGACTTCAGGAAACATCTCAACTTGCACCTAGGACTGAAAGAACTTCACAGATAAAAGCTAAACTGTTGGGGAAAAGAAAGAGTCTATGATGATCATGAGACAAGGATCACTACACATTCATTCAGGGATCCCACAGCATTTTCCTAGAGAAGCTGGCTGCTCATGGTCTAGACAGGTAGACTCTTCACTGGGTTAAAAACTGGTGGGATGGCCGAGCCCAGAGAGTTGTGGTGAATGGAGTTAAATCCAGATGGAGACTGGTCACAAGCAGTGTCCCTCAGGGCTCAGTCTTGGGGCCAGTCTTGTCTAATATCTTTATCGATGACCAGGATGAGGGGATCAAATGCACCCTCAGTAAATTTGCAGATGACACGAAATTGAGTGGGAGTGTCGATCTGCCTGAGGGTAGGGAGGCTCTGCAGTGGGATTTGGACAGGCTGGAGCGATGAGCTGAGGCCAATTGTATGAGGTTTAACAAGGGCAAGGGCCAGGTCATGCACTTCGGCCACAACAACCCCATGCAGCACTACAGGCTTGGGGAAGACTGGCTGGAAAGCTGCCTGGCGGAAAAGGACCTGGAGGTGTTGGCTGACAGCCGACTGAACATGAGCCAGCAGTGTGCCCAGGTGGCCAAGAAGGCCAATGGCATCCTGGCCTGTATCAGAAACGGTGTGACCAGCAGGAGTAGGGAGGTGATTGTGCCCCTGTACTCGGCACTCGTGAGACCACACCTTGAGTACTGTGTCCAGTTCTGGGCACCACAGGATAAGAAGGACATTGAGGTGCTGGAGCGAGTCCAGAGAAGGGCAACGAGGCTGGTGAGAGGTCTGGAAAACAGGCCTTATGAAGACTGGCTGAGGGAACTGGGGTTGTTTAGGTTGGAGAAAAGGATACTGAGAGGAGACCTCATTGCCCTCTACAACTACCTAAAAGGAGGTTGTAGTGAGGCTGGTGTTGGTCTCTTCTCCCAAATTACTAATGATAGGACGAGAGGAAATGGCCTCAAGTTGCGTCAGGGGAAGTTTAGGTTGAACATTAGGAAGAAGTTTTTTACTGAGAGGGTGGTTAGACATTGGAACAGGCTGCCCAGGGAGGTGGTGGAGTCGCTGTCCCTGGGGGTGTTCAACAAACGGGTTGATGAGGCACTTGAGGCCATGGTCTAGTGGTTTAATGGTTAGGAATATGATGGGATAAAGGTTGGACTTGATGACCGTAGAGGTCCCTTCCAACCATAATTATTCTATGATTCTATAGAGTCTAGAAAGTCAAAGCCTGCACAGTATTTGTGGTCTTCCCATAACTCCAAGCCACTTGATGGTAGGACTAATGAAGGAAAATATCAGTGCATTGACTGAAGTCAGCAAGCACGTATGTTTATGTGCTAGTTTGCTACTAAACACATTTTGAAAGACTTGAAGTAATCAGAATGCAACATCTTTTTAAAATGACCTTCTGGAAACTGCAGTAAGTTGGAGGCAAAGGCAGAAAGAACTTTTTTTCATGTCAGGTTTGTTGTTTTGTTTTGGTTTTTTTTACTGCATTTCTTTATACTATTGTGAAATGGAGGACAGCACAAAATGATGGAGCAAATATACAGGTTATTTTAACAGCTAGCTGACAATCCAGAGTCTTATCATTCATAAAACCGATGCTATGAGTACATGGATTTACTTAAGAGCATTTTCAGAAATTGTATCTAGAAGAGAAAAACATTTTTCCTGCATTAAAAATATCCAAGTTACACACAGCAAACAAGCTCTATTAGTTTACCTAAATACCTCAGAAAATAAATCATCCCAAAACACTAGTTTGCATACAGTCATCTAATTTACTAAGATGTCACATTATTTGATGTTTGTTCCTGGAAGAAGAGCGAGCTAGTTACTCGTATGTTTTTTAGTAATTTATAACACGCACCGCTCAAAATAAAACATCTTAAAGGACACTGCTGGGGTTTTTGTTGTTGTTTTTTGGTTCTTTTTTTTTTTTTTAACTCATAAATCCCAAAGGAATATGAAGGGCATTTACAAAATATACGTATGTATTCATAGTGTTCTGAATTCCTCCACAGTGATATGATGGAAGATGACAAACTGAGGATCAGGCATTTATTTAATACCACATAGTTACTATTATGCCTTCAGCTACACCACCAAGGAATTATTACTCAAAAAAAAGGGCGGAGGGGGGAAGGAATGAGCAGGGGGCAGACTTGCTGCTAAATACACTGGCAATTTTAAAAAGCATACATCACTGGTACAAAACAAGATGAAACCACATTTCCTGCAGATTTATAAATATTGTCTTGCTACTTTTTATCAGAGTAACCTCAGGTTATTATTGGTGCCTTACCACACAAGGCAAGTGAGTGCATGTATACATCTAGTCTGAAGCTGCATGTTGATGTGACAGCCTCCATACTGCTTTAACAGACAATACCTATGTCCTGACTGACAACAAATTATCCCCCCAAAACAACGTGTAACTGCGTAAGTCCCTCACTGAGGACAATGGTAGCCTCTCCTCATCCCAGCTGCTTTTTTTCCCACAAAATTTGCAGGATTAATTATCTTTTATACTTACTACTTTGTCAAATTTACTGAAAACCAACAAGTGTCTCAAGAATTGCTATGGATAGAACAACTGACAAATAATCATCACATAAAACTGGACTGCTATAGTAGAACTGAGCAGACTTCTGTTAAAACTTGTAATGCTGTGGCACAATTAAACATTTTTGTCACATACTTTTTTGTGATGTTCTGCTTGACCAAAAAAAAAAAGACCAAACTTATATTTGTTAAACACATTTGTCTTATTAGCGGAATTCCTAAGTGCCATTTAATAACCTTATTCATGCATTTTTAAAGTTTCATGCAGGCATTTATTTTTCACTAACAGCATTCTGGTTTTTGATTAATACTGTCTAATATAACCTCAAATGAAACCATAAAACACAAAGCCACATAAAACTCAAGTGTAGGTGAAATTCTACTCTCAACTTTGGGATGGTTATTTTGCATATACATATGCACACAAATAGTCAAGACATAACAGAGATAAGACCTAGAACATTAACTAAAACCAGAATATGAAACAAAAGATTAAAAAAAAAAATCCCAACAACACAAAACAGACTCCCATTTCTAAACCACAATTCAATTGTTTATATCCTGAGAAGCTAAGGAACTGATTTAATTCAGTCTTTATCATTCTAAATAATAATAATAATAAAAAAATACTACTGCATTCTGCAGATCCCATTTCTGGACAATATCCTTACTTTATATCTCTAAAATTGATCACACTTGCTTTTATATCTGTAGGCCAATAATGAACTTGAGTGATCAGATGCTTCCAGAGACTTTTAAATATTCTACATATGAACTCAAGAATTTTCTCACCCCCACTGATACAGAAATAGGGAGGAAAAAAAAGTAACAAAATCCCCCACACAAACAAGAAAGGTATGTCACCTAAACACACTATGAGTGATACACAAAATTTCTCCAAGTGAATTAAACTTAAAGATCCCATGACATCATGCAAACTTCTGCTTCTGAAAGGATAACCAGAACTCAAAGGCTGACAAAATCTATGCTCCAGACCATCCTGACTGAAAACCTCAAAGCTAGAAGACTTTACAGTTACTTTCTTTGAGATCAGCCACCAGGCTTTAATATCCAAAACAAGACTGAGCTACAGGAATTTTAAATATGAAGTATCACTCAATTCACATCTAAACTACGTAGAGGTTAAGACATTCGGTAACTGTCCAACTTATCTAGAACAGCTGGTTAGAGAGATCACTTTAGAGAGCAACCTAACATACTCTCTGCTTCTTAATGAGTTGTCAAAAAAATAAGTATCAATTTTATTTGCTTGTTTTGTTTTTATTTTTTAAAGAAAGAAAAAAGCCTATTCAACAACTTTATCTTACTCTCCATCATGTATCTGGATAAATCACTGCTACTTGATGAACCTTGTTTCTTACAGTACAGTGGAAACAGGAGAGTTTTTTCATGCAGTATAGCATATAGTGCAGTAAGTATAACCAAAATACCAAAGTTACAAATATACATCAAGAAAGCATCATTTGCGTAGGCCAGTTTGAGTTCCAAATTACTTTGTGTGTGTACATAAATGTCTCAAAGTAATATCATGTGCTAAAGAGAAGAGTCCAGCCACAGATTTAACTGAAAAACAGTAACAATCTCAGATTTCACTGCATGTAAGAGAAATACAATATAAAAATATATTGGGGAAGGAAAAAAAAATGAAACAAACAAAACCCCCACATTCATGTATCGTAACAGTTCTATAACTTGCAACTTATTTTCCTCATCCAATATCCCTTATGAAAACTGTGATGTACATTTGTGTCACTACAGCAATCTCCAAAATAATACCATAACACAAACATAACTAGCATACAATATAGAAAAACACTGAGTGGAGAGTAAATGGAAAAAATGCATTCAACTTGCAAAAGTAAGAGCAACATACTTGCAAAGTATCTTTCGGCATTACTATCTACACTTCATGAATAATCCTGAGATTTGTGGCATAAATATAATTCCTGACACTAAACCTAGATAAGCCTAATTAATAATTACACAATTTTAAAAAGCTAGATGGGGAGAAATTAGACTTTTTCCTTTTTTTTTTTGGAAGGAAAATAGAATATCTGGTTTAGCCAGTTACTTTTCACTGTGGAAATATCATCTGTTTTAGAAAAAAAAAGTCTTATCCAAAAAATCACAACCAAACACAATGAAAATGAGAATTTACTCATTAATTAGGAATCAGTTACTAAAATAGGATTTAAATAATTGTTTAACATATAAACTGTTTCTGTTTGCAGCAGATTCTGTAAAATCAGTACTTAAACTATTTTTATCCATAAGTTTTTCAATTTCTTGGCTAGCCGGATCACCTCCTATGCTGGAGGGAAAGCATGTCTATATTAGACCACATTTCCTGTCTTTATGCCTCAAATTCTGGAAGTGTTACTAAAGGAGCCTCTACAGGAAAACGAACATACTACAGTTAATGTTGCACTTCTGAATATGTGAAATGGGCACAACAATACAAGATAAAGCAGGAGATATCAGCAAACATGGCAGAGTACAGCATGCATGCATATCCATTTAGATTAGTGTCTTATTGAAACCAGACTTCATAATGAATAGGAAATGAGAATTAAGAGGTCCCTCAATAAGAGTAGCAAAATAACTTTTTCAATTGAAATATATAATTATTGTATCCTTCCTGCAAATCAATTCTGTTAAGTGTGATCAGTTTCAAGCCTACACAACATTGAAGACAGTCTTGTTAAATCAATTCATACAGCAAAATACAACACTTCACATTATCACAGAAAGTGCCAGCTCAGCACTGCTACATTTTGGTAGCAGGGTTGGAGCTGGTAAAAGTCTTTTACTGCAAGCAACCAAGTCAGTCTATGAAACTATGAAAAAGAATACATAATGGGTGCTTACTTACAAGCAGTGACAAAACAAGTTTTTCTGTATTTTAATTATTTGGCATTTATCAAAAAAATGTACTGCTATCCAAAATTATCAGTACAATTCCTTTCTGGATTGTGTATACATAAGAACTTGATATTTCTGGAGCACACAAAATAATAAAATAATTGCCAAACTTGAGGAATAAATAGTAGGTTTGGTCGTCATGATTCATGAATTGCACAAGTCCTCATGCAATCATTAGTGAATTCATTTTATGACGGGTCTGACATTGATTCAACCCATTTCACAGATCTGAAAACTGAAAAAAATACCTACCCAAAATCACATATCAAATAGCAGTGTTTTTTGTGTATTTTTTTTTTTCTCCAAAGAATTCTTAATATTCAAGATATAACTGTCCTTCATACTTCCCTGTAGGCCTGCACAAAACAGTATCTAATCAGAAAAAACAGACTTATTTCTTACATTGATACCTGTTGTTTGCGTATAGAGTTCATACCTAACATTAATTTCAGATACTGAGCAGAAGCTAAGCACATGCGCCACGTTTTTATTTTTTATTAAAAGTGATCATATATACTAGTAACTGTAATAATTGTAACTAGAGCAAACAGGTGTAACAGGTAGTGGCCCAAAATATATTTCACCTTGCAAAAGAGAGCCAAATAGCATACTTAAAGAATATTTGCATCTTACAGATGCAAATTCCAATAATCTTATGCATAACAATATTGCATTTGCTTGTATAATCTGGGCTATTGACAAAACATATTTATTAACATACTCTTACTTCAGCCAATTAGACAGCATGTACATCTAAACATCTTATGTAACAAGTATTATTTTTCTGTGACTGCATGAAGGCTGCAGTTTTAAGCAAGCTCACTGACTCTTGCCTGGAACAGTTGAGCTGTTCACCTCTTTATTTTAATGCAATATTTTTCCATCAACAATTCCATCCAGTTTTTCTATCCAACAAGTCTATCTGTGTTAAGTGTCACACTGACATTAAAATACACAGATTTATTTCAAGATTACTGTTATGCAACAAAATATTCTAATGTAGGCATTTCCAGTGGATATCTGGCAAAGATTAGGAAATCAAATAAGGAGAATAAATATCTGTTAAAAGAAAAAACTGCTTGAAGACAATGCTACAATTCTAAGAGGCTCCAATGTCATATCAGAATTAAAATATGAAACGCTTAACCATGAATACAGTTTCACTCTTTTAAATACTTAAGTTCAAAGAAAATAAGTTCAAATGTACCTTCTGTTACATGAATACACTACTTAAACTGCTAACTTTTGCCATTTTGTGTGGTGCAGGCCTCCAAGTCAACCTGGAGTGGCCACTCGGGCCTTGTTTACTGAAGACGTCACGTAAATAACACAAAACTAGGCCTCTTTTCCCTGCTGAAACATCCTCATTTCTAGTATAAAAGCATGTCCATACGCTTCAGAAACTTCAGTCTGAAGTTCATCACCACGTTATTGACCACAATAACAAGAAAACCAGTTTTCTTCTCGTTGCTTCCACAGCCCATAGACTGCCACACTCCACACCCGCTGCATTTGCAAGGGTATCTGCTGGTGGCACACAGCACCACCCAGGTCATGCCGTCCCCAGTTCGGAGGGAGCGTAACAAAACACTTTTGAGGCACCAGGCAGCCGGATGCGGCACTGTCCCACCCAAACACCCGCCCAGGGCAGTGTAGGAGGTGCCTCCACCATTCCGTCGTACAGAATGCAGTCAGGCAACCGCCTGGTGTTGCCCAGCTCTCTGCACCTTCAGGACACAGCAAAGCGCCCCAGCTGTGCCCTGCCCCGCGCCAGACCTACCTGTGCCCCGCAGCAGCCGCCGCAGGGTCTCCTTCACACGTGGGGGTCGGAGAAAGGCGCCTCCCCACACGCCGCTCCCCACCTGCTGCCGCCTCCGCGTGAAAACAGCAACGCGCATGCGCACCGCCGCCTGCACTGGAGCCGAGTCATGTGCTCCCATGCAGCGCGCCCAGCTGCGCCGCGCTTGTGAGAGAGAGTGTGGGTGCGCGCCGCAGCGCGTCTGCAAAGCTGCAGCCTCAGAGCATGCGCAGAGCCGCTGCCACCGCCGCGCGGGGCAGCGTTCCGCAGAGAATGCTAACGCTGCCCGGCCCGTCGCGCCCCGCACGGGACGCTTCGGTACCTGTGCCCCTGTGTCCCGCGGCGGCTCCTGCCTCAGCGCTCGGCTGCCGCCGCCGCTCCCGCCTCCTCGCTGCTGCCGCCGTAGATTCAAACTCGGAACCCGCTCCACGCACCAACGCCGCGTCCCCCCGTCGCACGCGCCAGGCCTTTATGCAAATAAGCTCCGTGTCCCCTCCCCTCTTTCGGATGACCACGCCCCCTCTGTGGGCGCAGGGGCCGACAGTGGGGGCTGCCTCGTAACCGGCCAATCCCAGGGCCAGTCATCTCGGCAGCATGCAAATGAGCCGACGGGTTATTTAAATGAGCAGTTGGCTCCGCCCCTCGGCGGGCGGCGGCGGATGGTTACTGGCGATAAGGTGCTGGGGCCGAGGAGCGTGTTGCAGCCGTCGCTGCCAGGGGGCGCTGTGGTGAGGCCGAGGGCCAGGCTCAGAGGCAGGGCGAGAGCAGCCGGCCTGCCCTTCCTGCCCTTCCTGCCTTCCTGCCTTCCTTCCACAGAAGCTGTGGGCTGTGTGGTGCTGGAGCCTCTCTGACGCCTTCAAAGCCCTCCCTGAGGTCTGCTGGGCATATCTGGAAATAACCTGTGTTGTCAGTGTCCGGCGTGGTTTGCTGCAACTCCCTTACCGCTCTTCATACGGGTGGAAAGGACCTCCAAGATCATCAAGTCCAACTGTCAACCCAACACCACCATGCCAACTAAACCATGTCTCGAAGTGCCACATCTACACGTTCTTTGAGCACCTCCAGGGATGAGGACTCCGCCACTGCCCTGGACAGCGTGTTCCAGGGCTTGATAAACCTTTTGGTGAAGACAGCTTTCCTAATATCAAATCTAAACTTCCTTTGGCACAACTTGAGGCTGTTTCCTCTTGTCCTGTCACTGTTACCTGGGAGAAGAGACGGACACCCACCTCGCTACAACATCCTTTTAGGTAGTTGTGGAGAGCAATGAGGTCTCCTCTCAGCCTTCTCTTCTCCAGACGAAATAACCCCAGTTCCTTCAGCAGCTCCTCATAAGACGTGTGCTCCAGACCCTTCACCAGCTTTGTTGCTCTTCTTTGGACACACTCCGGAAGCTCAGTGTCCTTCTTGTAATGAGGGGCCCAGAACTGAACACAGTATTCAAGGTGCGGCTGCACTACAGCTGAGTACAGGGGGACAATCACCTCCCTACTCCTGCTGGTCACACCGTTTCTGATACAAGCCAGGATGCCGTTGGCCTTCTTGGCCACCTGGGCACACTGCTGGCTCATATTCTGCTGGATGTCGACCAGCACCCCCAAGTCCTTTTCTGCCAGGCAGCTTTCCAGCCACTCTTCCCCAAGCCTGTAGCGCTGCATGGGGTTGTTGTGACTGAAGTGCAGGATCCGGCACTTGCCCTTACTGAACCTTATACAATTGGCCTTGGCCCATCGATCCAGCCTGTCCAGATCCCTCTGCAGAGCCTCCCTACCCTCAGGCAGATCAACACTCCCACCCAACTTGGTGTCATCTTCAAACTTACTGAGGGTGCACTTGATCCCCTCATCCAAATCATTGAGAAAGACATTAAACAAGACCGGCCCCAACACTGAGCCCTGGGGAACACCACTTGTGACCGGTCTCCAACTGGATTTAACTCCATTCACCACAACTCTCTGGGCCCAGCCAGCCAGCAAGCTTTTAACCCAATGGAGAGTATACCTGTCTAAGCCATGAGCCGCCAGCTTCTCTAGGAGAATGCTATGGGAGACATTGTCCAAGGCTTTACTGAAGTCCAGGTAGACAACGTCCACAGCCTTCCTCTCATCCAGTAAGCGCGTCACCTAGTCATAGAAGGAGATCAGGTTGGTCAAGCAGAACCTGCCTGTCATAAACCCATGCTGGCTGGGCCTGATCCCCCAGTTGTCCTACACATCCTGTGTGATCACAGTCAAGATGACCTGCTCCATAACCTTCCTTTGTACCAAGGTCAGGCTGACAGGCCTGTAGTTACCCAGATCCTCCTTCCAGCCATCCTTGTAGATGGGCATCACATTGGCAAGTCATCCAGTCATCTGGGACCTCCCTTGTTGACCAGGACTGCTGGTAAATGATGGAAAGTGGCTTGGCAAGCTCTTCCACCAGCTTCCTCAGTACTCTTGGGTGGATCCCATCTGGCTCCATAGACTTGTGAGTGTCCAGGTGGTGTCGAAAGTCACTAACTGCTTCTTCCTGGATTATGGGGGGTTTATTCTGCTTTCTGTCCCTGTCATCCGCCTGAGTACCCTGAGGATAACTGGTCTGACTATTAAAGACTGAGGCAAAGAAGCCATTAAGTATCTTAGCCTTTTCCTCATCCTTGGTGGCAATGTTCCCCCCCACATGCAATAAAGGATGGAGTTTCTCCTTGGGTCTCTTTTTGTCGTTAATATATTTGTAAAAACATTTTTTGTTATCTCTTATGACAGTGGCCAGATTGAGTTCTAGCTGGACTTTTGCCTTTCTAATTTTCTTTCTACATGACCTAACAAGATCTCTGTACTCTTCTTGACTTGCCTGCCCCTTCTTCCAAAAGCCATAAACTCCTTTTTTCCTTGAGTCCCAACAAAAGCTCCCTTTTCAGCCAGGCCAGTTGGCTTCCCCATCTGTTCATTTTACAGCTCGTAGCGACAGCCTGCTTCTCTGCCTTTAGGATTTCCTTCTCGAAGAATGTCCAGCCTTCTTGCAGCCCTTCAGGATTGTCTCCCATGGGACTCTCTCAGCCAGTGTCCTAAACAGGCCAAAGTCTGCTCTTTGGAAGTCCACGGTAGTTGGTTTGCTGACCCTGCTCCTTACTTCACCAATAATCAAGAGCTCTATCATTTCATGATCACTAAGCCCAAGATGGCCTCCAACCACCATACCTCCCACCAGTCCTTCTCTGTTTGTGAACAGCAGATAAAGTGGGGCACCTCCTCTATTAGGCTCATGTACTAGCTGTGTCAGGAAGTTATCTTCCACACACTCCAGGAACCTCCTAGGCTGTTTCCTCTCTGCTGCATTGTATTTCCAGCAGATATCTGGTAAGTTGAAATCCCCCACGAGAACAAGGGCTAGTGATTGTGAGACTTCTGCCAGCTGCTTGTAGAATGCTTTATCTGCCTCTTCATCCTGGTTGAGCGGTCTGTAACAAACACCCAGCAGGATACCTGCTTTGTTGGCTTTCCCCCTCATCCTTATCCATAAGCATTTGACCTTATAATCACACTGAGCTCTATACAATTGAAAGACTCCCTTACAAAGCCACCCTACTGCCTCTCCTTCCTTGCCTAGCCCTTCTGAAGAGCTTATAGCCACCCATTGCAGCACTCCAATCATGAGTTATCCCACCATGTTTCTGTGGTGGCAACTAAATCATAGCTATCCTGCTGCACAATGGCTTCCATCTTCTGTTTATTGCCCATGCTGCATGCATTGGTGTAGAAGCACTTCAGCTGGTCTACCGATTTTACCCCCAACACTGGCATGTCACCCCTAGGCTCATCTCTAGTGAGCCTGGTTTTATCCCCTGCCCCTTTTGAACCTATTTTAAAGCCCTGTTGATGAGCCCCACCAATTAATGAGCGAGAATCCTTTTCCCTCTTTGAGATAGCTGAACTCCATCCATCGCCAGCAGGCCCGGTGCCATGTAAGCATCCCCATGATCAAAGAAATCAAAATTCCACTGGTGGCACCAGCCTCTGAGCCATGTGTTAATCAGGTGTGTTTTTCTGTTCCTTTCAGTAATCTTCCCTGACACTGAAGGGATTGAGGAAAACACTACCTGCGCTCCTAACCCTTCAGCCAATCGCCCCAGTGCTCTGAAGTCCCTTTTGATCACTTTAGGACTTCTCTCTCTCTAGCCTGTATGGTGGGTCCAGTTGGCATATTGAGCCCTCTGTTCCCCTCAGAAGGGAATCACCTATGACAATTACCCTCCGTTTTCTCTTAACAGAGGCAGTCATGATACCTTGGGCTGACCGACTCACCCCAGGCAACCCCCTGGATGGACCTTCATCTACATCCGCATTTGCCTGACCCTTAAGTTCCAGACCCCCACACCTGTTGTGTAAGGGCAACTGGGAAGGTGAGGGGGGACAGGAGGGGATTCACCTGCCACCCTGAGCAGGGACCTGTTTCCATTCCCCTCCTGTTTCATAGGGCCCCTCCGTCTGCCTGATGGCAAGAGGGTAGGGGATCCTTTGCTTCTTGTGGAGTCTCAATCTGCTGCTTTTGCCTCAGGAATGGTATGGTGTGGCTCCACCAATCTGTCTCCCTCTTGTTGAAGTTCTGGGCTGTGTGCAGGGTAACTTCAGGTTTTCTCTATGACAGGCTGCACGTGGCCAAAACATGGAGGTTTGGTTGGTTTTCTTTAATAACCAGCTTTGAGTTTAAAGAGTGCCAAGAAACAAAACAGTACTGTTGGCTGTGTTTTAAGTGGATCTAAGGCACATGGCTTATCCTGGGTGAGCTGCAGATCAAAACTGCAAGTGGCCATTCCCACCATTTCTGCCTCAGTGGTGTGGGTAAGAGGGGGAGAAAACCACGGGACTTGCTTTAATCTGAGCCAGAACTTGGTGCCCTTTGTACCATACCCAAAGGCAGGAATGACCATTGCCAACAGCTGGTCTGTCCCATGAGGCACAGGCCAGGTCTAGCAGAGAGGTCTGGGCTGTATCCTAAGGTACAAGAACATAGAAGGACATGTGTAGAGTTTTCAGCAGAAATGCTTATATACCACCTGTGAATCTAGATTCAAGTATCAGTCACCTACTAACCCTGTAATGGAGAGTCCCATTCCCTCCTTGTTAAGGCCAAAAAAGTTCACTGTCTTCCTACTGAAGGCATGAAAAATGGCATCCGGATTTATCTACTTCAAGAGTAAGCTAAATAGGAATTAAGTTTTTGTCTGTCATATACAGACCAGACTGACCAACAGGGCAGTCAATGTCATGAAACAGTACCTATCACACAGCCATTGTAAGAGTCCTGTCAGATGTGCTCGGTATTTTGAGATAGAAGCAAGCATTACCTACACCGTGAGTTCTTTTGCTTACGACTAGCTAAAGTGTCTATCACACTTCAAAGTGAAAAATAATTTTAACAAAATGTGACCTGACTGGCAATTGGAATCTATTAAATGAAAATCCTTTTCCAAAGGGTCTAAAAATTAAGTCAGTTCTAAGCACTGGTCAGGAATCTGTTTGTTGGAAAGAAGAGCCTGTCTCCCATTGTCCCACTTACTCTTTCATATGAGAAGCTGTGAAAACTCACTGTAAAAACAGCACCTCATGTACTGGAGAACCTTAAAGCTATAAAAGCTTTTTGGGTTCAGTTATTTTTCTTGCAGTTTATTTTGAACTACTGTAAGTAAGTACTCATGTGGTGGTGATAGAACAATCTGGTTTTCATCAAATGTGTTGACTGTGTAACTTACTTCCAGAACACAGTTGTCTTTCCATTACTTAATTGCTCTAGAAGTAGCTTGGTTTGGCAGATGCCTTTTCCCCCCTAAAAATGCAAAGAAATACCGCGGTAGCATTGTATTACAGTAGAGGTTGAGAAGTTAGTGCTCAGTTTGAACTCCTATAATACTTCTTAGATGCAATGTGCTTGACCTCCAGATTACACAGATAAAGTTTTATAAATATGTAATCTCATTAAGTTTTATCCAATACATTTAAGTATCTTTAAAAGCTGATGAAGACATATAAAGAATATTTCATAAAAAACTGGCTGTCAGAAAAGGGATGGAATGTAACAATGTGCTTGTTTGGGTTTATTTATTTATTGCTGTTGGTTTTGTTACTGTTGCATTTCCTGCTTGGGTTGAATTTCCTCACAGTGACTTAAACTGAAAAAAAAGGGCAATTTAAAACTCACTATATACCTCACTTCTAAGGAAGTTCTTTCGCAAAAATACCACTCTTGGAGCAGTAAGAAGAGAAATAGATCATGCAGAAAATCCATACATACATGGAAGAAGTTATGCTGTCACTCAACAGCATTTTCTAAATGCTTTTAACATCTTTGAACAAATTCACTCTTTATTTTGCATTTTCGCATAAGACCAACTTTCAGATACCAATAACTCTTTAGGATTTAATCTGAAAGAAAAACATGTTTTATATTAAATTGTATTATATTAATAACACTGCTTAATGAAATGTCAAAACTACTAAAAATATATTTGATTGAAAATTCAGACATTTTTAATTTATAAACACTCATTGTGTGACCTCATTTTATCCTGGTCTGGTGTCTATAAAGAAAAAACAGATTTGTAGAACTCAATGTACTAACCAGAGTTAAGTAGTCTATCCTCATGATGCTAGTGCTGAGTTGCCTGAAATAAGAGGAAAGTATCATTTTTAGTGTATCTATCTGATGGTAACACTGACAGCTGCCAAAATACAACTTTTAGGGTGATGAATGACATAGAAGTAAATATTTCACAACACTTAAATCACACTTTTTACACAGTATTTGATTAACAACAGACCTGGCCAACAACATAAATAATTGTCAGAAATATCACTTGCATGTTTGATACATTTTGAAAGAACATATCCATTCAAACCTGCTTAGCTTATTAAATTTAACCAAGTATCTTTCCTTTCTTTACATCCTTCTCTCCACAATCACTCTTCCATTCCTGTCCCCAAAATGTGACCCACAAAAATGTGCTTTGGAATTGCATTGAAACCTGGTCAGGAGTCTCACTGTCAATGGACAAACCCTCCGATGAATAGTCAACTCCTTTCAAAATACTGAGGATTTTAGGTGCATTTCTCTCTAGTCTCCTGTGTAGTTCTGCCTTTTGTACTAGTATCATGCTAATGTCCAGCCCATTCACTCCTGAGGTGTGTCCACAGGGCATGTGCTGTTTCTGTCTCACCTGTTCCAGCTGCTCCAGGCTCTGGTGTCTTTTTTGCTTTACCTTTTCACAGCTTGTCTCTGGTTTTTACTTCTCCTTGAGATGTAAAACTGTTCAGGGCTTCTCTAATCTGTTGAGAAAAGAGCAGGTTCGCTCACATTTTTGGTCACCCAGCAGCAAAACCAATGAGCAACTACATAGCTACCAACTGGCAAACCTACAGCATTGTAGCAACAGCAGAAAACCAAAATTGGTTTGTATATATCCATCATAACTGTGAAAATTTGAATTACTATACAATAATACTCAAAAGGAGGCAGTGCTATTTATCCAAGAAAGCCACCTATCTGTTACAACGGGGTAATAGGTTTGTCTTATTTCAAGTTTTGCTTGGATGAGTAATTTTCTTCTGCTTTGCAGTTTTTTCCCTTTTTTTAGTGGCCTTGCTCCCTCTGATTTTAAAAGGCTTCTTCCAATTACTCAGAAGTAATGTCCCATTTGCTAGAAGGGTTTTGGTTTTCTGCTATACCATTCTGCTTCTTGCTAAGGATTAGCACCATGGTTTTACTTACTAGTTCCTTGCTCACTAGTAGAGTGGTAAGAGTGGTTCCCCAAATAGGAAATCGAATGCTTTTAGAGTTTTATTTCCCACTCAAGATGATCCTCTCCAGCAACACACATGCGCTTCAGCTCCCTCAGGCACCTTCGGAGAAAACTACTTCTGCCAACATATGGTGTGTATGGGAGTAAAACAAAATATGTCTGCCCGTTAGCTGAACTGTGACTGCAGTGAAGCTCATGAAGGGTCGCTGCACAGCCTGCCTGAATTCCTGGTCTCTGCTTTTAGTGAAAAACATTTTTTAGTATTTATTTTCAGAGCCGTGGAGGAGCCAGTGGTCATATGGCAGAGCTGGGAGTGCCACCTGGGCTTGGTGCCTCTGGCCAAAAGGCTGTGGGGAGGGTGGCCTGCGGCAGCCTGCATCTGACATCCAGGCCAGGAGGTGCAGGGTGTCCCAAGTACCTGCGCGGGGCCCCAGGGCTGCCATGGCTGCCTGCCGACTGGGGATGGGTGCGGGGAGCTGTCACTGTGGCAACGCTGGTGAGGTAAGCAATGTTGCCTAGCAACAGGGGCTCCGGGCATGAGGAGCCTCTAGAGAGTTCTGAGCAAGGCCGTTGGAGGGGGGGAGGGGAAGGGAGCTGTCGTGGGGGAGGGGAAGAAGTGGGAAACTGCCTTGAAAACGGGCCCGAAACTGGCCAAACGGAGGGCTGAATGATGGGTGAGGTGGGAGAGGCACAACGGGTGTCTGTAGGAAGGTGCTAGGTGTGCCTGAATGGTGTTGGCCCGGCGCTGTGGTGCCTGGCTGCAGCTGTCCCTGGGTGAGGCTCCTCACACACACTGTTCATCCCGCTGATCTGCTGCATGCTCCCCTCATTCCAGCGGGGGAGTACATCCAGGGCAAGCCGAAAAGTGCATGGTGATGTGAAAGGACTTTATAGAACGCCCCTGCCCCAGTTTTGGTTTTCTTGGTGCAGACTGAGATCAGAAAGAGCTTGTTGAGCATATCACTCTCATGCAGTGGAGTTGCCTTCTAAAATCATGTCATTAGGGCAGTACTTTTCTTTTTTCAGTAGCAATAGTAATGCCAATAAGTAAACCACAGTCCCTTAAAATCGAATGTGCTTACAGAGACTTGCTGAGATCTAGACTTTGCATCCCAACAAAAGAGGTCGCAAGTGAGAGGTCCAGAGGAAGCTGATGGAGACAAACAGATGTCTGTATAATGACAGTTAATTTCCTTTGTTTTTCTGTGCTAGATGTTTTGAAAATTCACAACTGGCTCATGCTGACCAAGGAGAGAGGCTAGGATGCGAAGTGTGGAATTACAAGGGTAAATATTCATGCATATGATGTGTCCCACCCAAATTGAGGCACCCCAAATGTGGTTTTACACAAGTTTCTTGTACCCTTCACGTGTTCAGCTACAATATGATTTGACTAATCACTGACACAATACTACCAATTACTAATCATAGTAAAACTTTGCGAAGCAACTATAGTCCTGCAGCATTCTAGCTGCTTGTTTGTTGATCCGGACATCAGTCTTGCTGTAGAATCAAAGAGTCATAGAATAGCCTTATTTGGAAAGGACCTCTAAGATCATCAAGTCCAACCATTAACCCAGCACTGCCAAGTCACCACTAAACCATGTCCCTCACCACCACATCTACACTTAAGTCTCTTAAATACCTCCAGGGATGAGGACTCCACCCCTGCCCTGGGCAGCTGCTATAGTTGCTTATCTATGATGCCAGATGACACTGGGAGGGTTTCAAAGATGTGTTAGAAGGTCTAAGATGCTGGCATTACCTTGTTTGTCCAGGGGTATCTTTTATCCTTCATGGACAGCTCTAAGCTCCCAAGAGGCAAAGTCCTTATTTCCAGGTCCAGGTCCTGGCCCCTTATTTCCAGGGCCAGGCTGTCCTCCCAGTCCTTGCAGTGAGCTGGTGTCTATTTGCTTTTCTTAAGCATGAACAATCCCAAAGTCTCCAGTAAAATTCCATTGCCTTATTACATTGCTGTGTATAATGTGAACTAATACATATTAACAAAGTTAATATACTTTCATACTATAAAGGCTGCTTGATAGGATAGTTAGGGAAGGGGAATTTCCGTAACATAGACAACAGATCAGAATGAGAAGGTGTAATACAGAGACCTAGTGATGGCTTCTACATTGACTGATTCCTCAGGAAATACATCTGGTGGTTATGACAGACACACAAATCTTCACTGAATATGAATTAACAATTAAAAAGGAAAACAGAAAAATATGAGAAGACATACAAAATTGGAAGAAAAATGGCACCAACAGTAGTAGAATATTAGCCTATCTGTATCTATTATATTCTCTCACATGAAATAGTTTTCAGGTGTGATACTTCCGTCTCAAACAGGTATACCATTACAGAAATTTGAGTTCAGACATGTCTGAAAACATCGACTAGAACATTTTGTTTAGAAAGTAATAAATTACAACAGCTATAAATGCTATGAAAAATACTGTGTGTCACAGAGATTTCACTCTGCCTTTCCATTTGTCCTTTAAAAAAACATGCTAAGGGCATGTTGTGAAAACTGAATGACATGCACTGTGGATGTACTAAATCACAGCAGTCAGGAAGCCTGACGAGGTTGTAGTCTCCATATTAGAACTGCCTGGTGCAGCCCATGCTCTATCTGATGTCTGTGGTGTGACTATCGAGGGTAACTTGGCATGAGACAAAATGTGTCATGACCTTCTCCTTTGAACCATGGGGTTTATTGCAGCAGGTCTGTAGCAGCTGAGAAGCCTTTGTTTGAAGGAAACAGTCACTTATCGGGGGTTTCAACTGTAGCTGCCATGCTGTGCACTAAGACAATTACTGACAATGCTCCAGTTCGTAAGCATCCTAGGCTGGATTACTATACTTTAGGAATTAAAAGTTATTTTTGCTATTTGGCTTCAAAATTAACGGGTCATTTCTTAGGGATATATAACTAAAGTAACCGACTTACTTACTTTCAAATGAAAAGCAACAGTCCTCCCTGTTTATGCTAGTTAATGATTACATTGTAATTTCTGAAAGTGCAAAGGTGTTGGGCACAGTTTTATGGCCAAACACCAGTGTAGAGATCTTCCTTATTTTCTCTTTCAGTTTCAGTTTCAAAATGGAATACGACTTGCATGCATCTTCAGTAAAGTGACTGATGGAAATAATAAATACTAGAATTATACTGATTAAAAGTAAGATCCAAAGGGAAAAACAACCTATTATAATGTCTTAGAAAGATGTGTTACGACAAGTGTTGGATTTACAGTAAATCTCTTCAGAAAAAATAGAGGTAGGATTTAATAATTCTCAACTCTGCAATTGAAGGAAAAGGCTAATTTTCCATCACTTTTTTCCTGCCAAGCATATTTCATATGTATAAGTTTTTTAGTTGCGCACAGGTTCTTCTTTTTAATTATTAAAAAAACAAGAAAGGCACTAGTGTGGGAGAGAAAGAGGAAACTTTCAGAAAGTGAAATAAGTTTCAAGCTTTCTTATGCAATGGTTGCATTTAAATGTTCTGTTTTGAAAGAGTACAGGCTTGATGTTTGGTTAAAATTCATAGTACAATGACTGTAATTACATTGAAATTATAGCATAGTTACACCAGTAATTTTTTATCCTACAATTACCCTAATTCATGTAACCACAAAGAGCATGGCTGGGAATAATTATAGTGGGAACACAATGGTTCATGTGAACACAATGGACATCTGAGATACATGTAGATACATACATACATACATATAGAGAGATGAGATTGTGTATATAGTTACTTTGTATTTGTACTGGCATCAATTAATCATTAAAAAGCATGACCTTACTGTAACTGGGTATCAACTAGACTGAAACTACACTGTAATTAATCACTGTGTAATTACGTTGATACCCCATATGCTTAAAACAAAAAACATTTTAAATCTCTTGCACATCATTTAAGAAGTTGACATAGCAACTTCATTCTAGTCCTCATTACTTGCAATTGTTTACAAATGGCCATGTGTTGAAACGCCACATTTTAAAAAAAAAAAAAAATAATTGAATTATTTGAGTATGATGAAACAATTCCAAACTTGGTTTTGATGCTTTTATAACTCAAAAAGATGTAAAATTTTAGATTTGTAATATTAGTTTTCTATAAGAAATACTGAGCAGTCACTACAGTTTCAAGCTATTAGAAAGACTTCTGATATTAAATGTTCCAAGTTATTATTAGCATGTTTCACATTAGTTTTCAAAAGAAATTGCTGAAAATATTTAAGCTTTTACAGTGCGCTAACACTTTCACTATAGAGCATAAAGAATACTTGTAATCTAAAGAGTAAGACAGATGTGAAGGATAAAAAAGACAAAGGTAGAGCAAAATAGTAGCGGTGATCTTTTTGGTTCCATGATTTCTGTCTTGTTTTTTTTCTGTTTCAGAGTGTGGCTTTGTCTCTGCTTTATATGGCAGAAAAACAGACGGGATTGGCTGCAGGAAACACAAAGAGAACAAGAGGCTGTGAAGGACCATTTGAAGCAGGAAGTGCAATGTTGATGAAAGAAGGAAGTGAGAGCCATACAGGAAGCAGTCAGTCAGACAGTGTCAGGAGTTAGGAACAAAAAGTATTGTGCAATGACATAATCAGTGAGCCCACTGAAATTACTGCTGTGACTATGTCTGCTAACACCAAACTGGTGGAATCCTTACAGGAAAATGTTTATCCTTCCCCTTAGCTCATATAAACACTGAGTGTTGGTAAGGTGGAAGATGACTGCATAGAAACTATGTCACTGAATGATGAGGTGTGAAATAATAATTTTTGTCCTACAGGAAGGCTAAACTACAGCTGGAAAAAGAATGCAGATGAAAACTACTTATTTGCCAATGTTCCTGCAATTCTACTTCTGCATGTTTGATAATTAATGCAGAAATGTGTGGCGAAGTAAGTCGAGACACACGTTTACCATTCAGGATGCCTTTGCAACATCATTTCTGTTGTGAAATCCCACTGGTCGAAACAGTCCAGTTTGAACATGTTCCTCCAACTTCCTCTCTTTAGAGGCAACAAAGCTAATGCAATCTTTCACATTACATACTCTTCTGCACGATATAATGGCATCTGTAAGTGGAGGGTTTTATATTCAAATCTCTTCCACAGCTGCATGCGTGTACAGCAGTATGGCAAGGTAGTATTAAATACTTGGAGTGAGGCTCTTATTAGTCACAATTTACTGCCTCAAGAAGACTCACTTTGTAAGCTACCAAGCTTAGTCAGTTAACTTCTAAGCCTATGTACTATTGTGCTCACCTGACTTGCACACAATAAGGTCAGGTTAATATACCTATGAAAACATGTATCTTTGAAGTACCTGAACAGGAACAGAACCATGGGCCAGCCATGGCAGGCAGGCCATGAGTAGCCCTGAGTCAGCTGAGAGTTTCAGTCAGGGCAGCTGACTCAAGCTAACTCAGGTGTATCCCACATCACTTACATCAAGCTCACAATAAAAGGAGGGAGTTTACTGACAGTGGGAGTTCCTCTTCCTGCGACTCCTCTCTGCTCATGCTGCTGCTTCTGCTGATCCTAAGGACCAGGCTGAGTATAACCTTGTATACTTTATGTTGGTGATCGTATTAGTTTGGTTACTTCGTTAAATATGTTTCTACTTCAAACCACGAAGCTTCTCTCTTTTTTAGCCAATTCCCCTTCTCAGTTGGGGAGGGGTCATTGGGTGGTAGAGCAACTGCTACAGTTTAGTCCTGAGTATAGGCTAAATGTAGACAGTTGCCTAGGATCTAAAATCAATGGACTCCTCTTAACATGGCTAACAAAGGAAAGGCTTGGAAGACATTTAAAAACAGACCAATGAGCCAAAATGAAAGTACAATAGCTTCAAGAGTGTTATTCTTCACCTTCAAACCTCCTTTCTTTAGAAAGAAAACCAAAGGAAAACTAATGAGTCAAAATGACTCACATAGTTTCAGGAAATGGCCGTATCCCCATTTCCAGATTAAATTGAGAGGAGAAGGAATGACCTCAGTATATCTGAAGAGTAACACAGAAAACAGCTGTCTAACCTTCCTGCTGGTTTCTTGCTTCCTACAGTAGCACTGACAAATATATCCAAGAAGCTGGCACTGAGTTATCTCACCTGTTTCAGTGCTGCACATATGAGAGCCCTGCAGGAAACCGTGTCACATTGAACCCATACACGTTTCAGACAAGCCATTCTGCTGGCTGTTCCTCTTCATCCAGCATTCCTCCGCACCTGGATCAGTTTCTCCATTTGCTTGTGTACACCTTTCTCCTGTCCTCAGATCATCTTAACCTGATGCCACCTTCATGGTCTAAATGCAAGCGCACCATGCAGTACAAGTGTTTACAGTTACAACTTATTTACAAGTGTATGCAGAAAAGGGTACAGACCTCCTTAGAGTGGCCATACTTTTTTCTATTTCTGTGCTTCAACATAGCCCTATCGGGATCCCCTGGATAGATCCCTGTTCTCTTGAGAGAGGATCACATCCAATACTAGCTGAGCAGCTTCTGAAACACCTAGACCTGCAAGCAGTTGTCAGTGCCAACAATGGAGGAAGGGTATTTATGGGACATGGGCTGGGGCCACTACAAAGTTAAGGGTCACTGTCAGGACTGAAATAAGGGAAAGGGCAACACCAGCACTTCTGTTAATGCTATGGACATGATCACCCATACTACGTGGAACAAACCCAATGTTTACAGCAAAGGCTATCAGCAAACCCCAGCAGAGGATAAAGTTTGAAGTTGGCTTCACAAAGTATCCAAACAAATTCAGCCCATAATGAGGTGGCTGCTGTCACTGTGTAGCCCAAGAGTAGAGATGCAGATGCTACAGATACTCTTGGACGCTCTGTGAAGACCCAGCCTGAAACTGGTACACAGAGCTAATCTAACATTACCTCTTGTGTTATCATATGACTTTACAGAGAGAGCTAATCTGCCTCATTCCTTGTAGTGTTTGAGTGTTGTCATACTATGAACAGCTAGCCTCTCTCTGCATTCTCAAGTTCTGTCTGCACATCTTAGTGCATGAAAAGGTGTGTGCACCAAAGAATTACATCTTCAACATACTCATTTCCCAGAGATATATCCTGCAGCCTTTGACTGTGTGGAAAAAGGAAAAATACAGGGGAAAAAAAACAACAGACAAACCAGGAAAAATAAATTTGCTTACAGTCCTTTTATTTACCTTTCACATTTTAGAATGCAAACTGACAAAAACAGATCTCCTTGAATGCATTATTATGAATTATTCATGCAATTATTTATATTTTTCTTATATCTGTGTATATCTTTGCTCTGTATGTGTTAAACTTTGGCAAATGCTTCACAAGACAAACACCACCTTTTCTAGGTTGCCCAGTATGTTCTCGCTAATTCAGCCTAGAGACTTCGACCTTGCAAACAGCATAATGTGTATTTCCAAGAAGACCAGTGACTTTTGAATGAAGACATTCTGCCATCTGAAACACATCTCAAATAACACCTTCCACCCAGACAGCCTGCAGGTCTGAGCATGCAATTACAATCATGGCTGCAGATTCCTCAGATATTCTCCAAGCGAACATCAACTCCGTACAGACTTGAAGGTCCCATAGAAATGAGCTGAAAGTGAAAAAAATGTGCTTTTAAAGTGCACTTCAAACTGGGAATAGGAATCATCAAAAAGTGATAATGAAAAGCAGATTTCATCCTTGCTGGCACTCAACCTAGTATTTGGGCAGTAAAGATTTGTGTGTTTTTTTCTTCTTTTTTTTTTTTTCTATCTGCATACTGCACTTCTAATAGGTAGAGGCTGTCATCTGCTGAGTACTTGATAAAGCTCCAAGGAAAAGAGAGTGATGAAGGACAAACTTACTGAGCTCATTATCAGCATCTCAGCAAAATGGCCAGAAAGCTGACAAGTGAAGAAGACTGATATTTCACAGCCTTCCAATTGCAATTCATTCAGTACATACCTATCCTAACATTTAGAAAAGTTTTTCTAAAACTCTTAAACATTCTTAATATGAAACTACTGTCTTCTCTTACTGCTTTGTTATTTCTCATCCTATTCCAGTGGAAATAAATAATGATTCTGCTCCTTTTTGCAGCAGCTTTCTCAGTATTTCAATTGTAACCACATTTCCCTTCATTCTTCACTAGACTAAACACATCTAGTTATTCCAACCCTGGGTTAAGTTTTCTCGATTTCTTATCATTTTTATTGCTCATCTTTGGATTTTCTCCAGCTGACATGTACATTTGCTTGGAGTGTAGTGCCCATATCTGGACATACTGTTTTATAGCTACGATTTTAGCTAGCTTTTCACTTGTAAAGTGAAAGGAAATTCTTTCACTGTTCCCTATTCACTTTAAATTATCATTATTATGTTGAATAAATAATATTTTTATTATGTCAAATTCTTCTTAGGAATTTTATTGGGAGTTCACTGACAATAGATCCATTTATGCAGTATTTTAAAATTGCTTCAGTTTCCTTGGTATAAGTACATTTTCCTACTGCTCGAGCTTCACCTCTGATCAAAACTAGTAACTGTGTAGCTGAGCAGGCAGAAATTATGTGTATCTGTCCTCATAGGAGCAGTTGGTTAACATTGGCTGAATGCTGAGTACCCACCAAAACCGCTCTATCACTCCCCCTCCTCAACTGCACAGCAAGAAGAAAATATGATGAAAGGCTCAAAGGTGAATATAAGGAGAGGGAGATCACTCACCAGTTACCATCATGGGCAAAACAGACTCAACTTGGGGAAATTAATTTTTTGCCAGTCAAAAGTCAGAGTGGGATAATGAGAAATAAAGACAAATCTTAAAACACCTTCTCCCCACTCTTCCCTTCTTCCTGGGCTTAACTTCACTCCTGGTTTCTCTACCTCCTCCCGCTGAGCTGTGCTGGGGGGATGGGGAATAGGGGTTGCGGTCAGTTCATCACACGTTGTCTCTGCTGCTCCTTCTTCCTCACATTCTTCCCTGGCTCCAACGTGGGAGACACTCTTCCATTAAGTTCTCCAACATGAGTCCTTCCCACAGGCTGCAGTTCTTCATGAACTGCTTCAAGTGGGTCCTTTCCACACAGTGCAGTCCTTCAGGAACAGACTGCTCCAGTGTGGGTCCCCCATGGAGTCACAAGTCCTGCTAGGAAACGTGCTCCAGTGTGGGCCCCTCTCTCCACAGGGCCACAGGTCCTGTCAGGAGCCTGCTCCAGTGCTGACTCTCCAAAGGGTCACAGTCACATCCACCTGCTCCAGCATGGAGCCCTCCATGGTCTGCAGGGGGACAGCCTGCCTCACCATGGTCTTCACCACGGGCTGAAGGGGAATCTCTGCTTCAGTGCCTGAAGCACCTACCTCCTCCCCTTCCTTCTTCACTGACCTTGATGTCTGCAGAGTTGTTTCTCTCACATACTCTCACTCCTCTCTCTGGATGAAACTGCTGCTCAGTTTCATTTCCCACCCCACCCTTCTTAACTGTGTTGTTGCAGAGGTGCTACTAGTGTTGCTAATGGGCTTGGCCTTAGCGGTGTATCTGTCTTGGAGCTGGCTGGCATTGGCTTTGTTGGACATGGCGGAAGCTTCTAGCAGCTTCTCACAGAAGCCACCTCTGTAGTCTCCCCGCTACCAAAACTTGCCATGCAAACCAAATACCGATCTGTCAAAAGCTGACACTTTCGTCTATAGGAAGTAGATAGTATGCTGAAATCTAAGTTGCTATATATATTGTTTCTCTGTGTTTGTACACTAAAAAACCCCAACTGTTAGTACTGCAAACTCCAAGTTTCTGAAAACAGGAAAGAGTTTAGGCCTTTTGATTCTTGGTTTCAGTTCAGTCAGCTAAAACCTGGCAACACTCATAACTACTCTAGTGGTTAGTGGGAGGTAGTCGTCTAAGCATTGGAAACTACAGTCCCTGCCTTGTTTCACACGGGCTAAGAAACAACTTTCTGATAAAAATTACTTCTGTTCACAACTGGCTGCAGTTCCAAAGTCACTCAGTGTCCAGCATCCTGAAAATGTGATGATCTGGCCATTTGTTTAGGTACTTTGCATAGCTTTAGTTATTTTGATAATCTGCCTTTGACAACCAAGTGCTATTTAAACTTACTATGGATGTTTAAAATCAGTCTATTTTGTGATCTTAAATATTAAAAAAACCCCATACCACAGGATCTGAAACACCAGCTGTCAGGTTTACAGATTGAATAATTTGTTCTATTCATTTTTCTGATGGAAATGGTGTTATGATGAGCCTCTCCTAAATATGGAGAATTCTGAAGAAAATAGAATCATATCCATTCTTGAATATCCAGCGTTCAAACTTCTTGCCTTTTGTTTCTTTTTTTTTTTTTTTTTTTTTCTCTGTGCTGTCAGCAGGCACCTGAAGGGGAGAAATTTGTGTTCCCTGCCAGCTGAATGCCAGGGAACATATTTGTTCCTGCACTGTTAACAGTATCTGAAGACAGTCAAGAGACTAACCAATGGAGATTATCTATCAGGACAAAGAAGAAATTGTCAAAACCAAAACTTACAATTTCCTAGCATGCTCGGGTCCTCAGCTGGCAATGCCAAATCTGAACAGCTCGTGTTCACATGGCATTAGAGCGTGACAAATAAACATCATGTTACAACTTGAAGATGTCTTTGGCTGAGATACCCTGAACATGCAGTGGCTAACTAACAACATGGGAGAAACGGTGCTTAGCAGTTGAAATCTCTTGCAAAGCTGTATGGATCTATTTTAAAGTCTGCACTAAAGTAATTACATAGAATTCAGAATTTACAGTGTGAAAAACAGATGAAAGCCCTTTCCATCACACATTGCAGTGAAATCTGTTCCCCATCCAGCACAAGCAAAATGGGTAAGGCTGGGGTAAGACAAAGACATAGCTGAAAGGAATTCACTGATCCGGTGCCTCTCCTTGACAGGGCTGTTGAACAAAAAGCCATCAACTGAGTGAAGCTGAAAGAGCCAAGATGGATAATTTTCTCCAAGGACCTCAGCTGAAACATTTTCTTTGCAATACAGAGCTCATTTCAGCCTCTGTGTAGTGCATGTGACCCTCTTCAGACCCCTCTCTCTGTGACTTCTCTCCAGTCCAAAGCAAACAGTCCTGTCCCCTCAGATGACAGAGATAAAATCTGCAGCCTAAATAGATGTCTCCTGACCTTCAGATGTGACTTATGTTTCCCAGGGACCTTGTGTGCATTTGATAACTGGCATTTTCTAACAAAGACACATTTTCAATGCTGCTGCTAGGGAAATATACAGAATATGTTAAAAAGAACCTGCGTCATTATTTGCATCTGGACTTTTCTCTTTCCGAGACTGATATATAAAAGAGTGAAGTTAAGTCAGACTTAAGAGATGAGACTTAAGTCTGCTTCATCTCTTCCCAGTGTTTCCAATTTTACCTCCTTTACTCCTGTAGACTGAACCACAACACCTACAGAATTGTTGATATTTATGGGGCAAACAAGAAGCTCCATCTTTCTGTTCAGTCTCATACTCTTCATGTGCCACATGTGCATGCACACAGACACACACTCAATGTAGGCTCTCCATAGTTACAGAATGGCTTTCCATCTTGTCTCCCTGTGGAAAAATTCCAGGTCCAAAATATATCAAGCAATATTTTGTAGTTTTGTTGGCAAGAAGAAGGGTGGATAAGATTTTGTTTCCTTGCAGTGAAGGACTGTTTAAAAACATATTTTCCTCTGATTAGAAATTATTTCTGACAACCCTTATTCATAGTTCCTGGGTAGCTAAATTCACTGGCGCTGCAGGGCTGAATACATAGTAGAAAGGTATAATTCTTCCTAAATGGCCCCAGGAGAGCTTAAAGAGCTGGGAGGGTAAAGCATAAGATCACCATAATTAAGTGGTATTACATTTATTCCTAGCTCAACTGACAGAGATTACTAGCAGGGAAATTTCCACAGTTTGAACTTGTGAACTTACCATTTTATGCACAGTCAGAATCACAGCTTCCATAATTTATATTTTCCTACTGTTTCCTACTGACAGAAAGACAATTTGAGAAACGGGAAAATGTGATTGTAAAAAGCTGCAATAACTGACATAGTAGAAGCATATGTATGAGTAGTACTTGGAAAAAATTACTTCAAGATTGGCTGCATAGATGTCAATTTTTCTGTGTGGTTTTAAAGTAGTAACCAACTTTACATCAGCCCAGTGTCAGCTGTCTGTAACGTCCTCACAAGGCTATGTAAGGTCCCCATACATGGCTTATAGCATGAAGTAGATGTTGGGGCTTTTTGGAAGTGAAATGTCAAACCAAATTATACTGTTGGAGTGCTACAGATCTGAACAAATCTTAAATTTTTATCCTCATGGTTAGGCTTGATATTCTTTTCCACATGAATCATGGCTGATACTGTTGGAAGATGCTTCTGACTAGTGTCTGGACAGAACCTTTCAACACACAGAGACTGTAACTCTATGAATCAGAGATAATTATCTGTCATACAGTGAAGGCGTACACGGCAACACAAAGAGCTGGACAGTGGAAAAAGTCATTTCGGTCACCACCCAGTTTCAACATTTATTTTTAATCAGTATTTGCACATCACATAAACTTCATGGCATTCTCTAGTTTCTGCACCTCTAGACAACTTATCAAACAGTAATCAGAAACAAGATAGCTTATTTCTCAAAAATTATGGCTCCAGATCTTTCCTAGTAGATGCCATTCTTTGCACTGGATTTCCCTTTCTTTTTCAGGACACAGTGTTTCTACCAGTACTTTCAGCACTGATGAATGCTTGAGAGTGCATTGCATTCAAGTTTGTAGGACATTCTGTACATGCTCTGTTGACCTACATATGCCTTCTGGCTCTTGCACAAGGAAAGAAGGCAGCTCTGTTTCCTGCCATGAGTCATCATTCAAGAATGGTATTTGCACAGGAGAAAAAGGAAGGAAAAAAAACCTGAACAGATTCCAGGGAAAAGCAAGTAGCAGCCTGTGGTTTCTACAGAATCACAGGTTCTTTCCTTTTCAGTAACTTTCTTGCTAGGGAATCCCAGGGAAGTCACAGCCTTGTAGTTTTTACTATGTTACAACTAGCCTGAGTGGAAAGACTGTATTAGAGCATAATGTTGACCTTGGCCAGCTGTAGTGAAGTAGATATTATTCATGTGTTCGTCTCCACTAGAGTTGCACAGTGAGAAATTTTATGAATACACACATGCACAACTCCTTTTTATCAATGAAGATACAGTCTTTGGTTAAAGAATAAATGTTTAGGACCTGGATCAGTTGTGTGAGGAGTGTGCACATTAACCTTTACAAATATCAGGTGCCTCAAACGAAATGGCCATTAAGTTAACTTGAGGTAAAGTCAAGTGAAGACAATCTCTGTTGGGAGGATGGGAAGTGCTAAAAGAGACTTTTTCTGGGTTAGTCTGCATCTTGTACCTTCCCCTGAAGCAACTGAAAGTGATTAATATAGGAGTCAGCATGCTAGATTAAACCACTCTGATATACCCAAGTAATGCTTTCCTTGCTGTAGAATGCACAGAGAAACATCCTGCTAGACCCCAACTTTTCCTGATGCTTTCTGTTTTGTTTCTGTCAAAGTGTTTTTCTGTCTTATAGGCAAGATCATTTCCTCTCTGGGGACTATGAGTTGGCAAATGAAGTTACATACCTTTTTCAATGTTGTCAAAATTTGGTGGTTTTTTACTATAATTTTCGACAGGAACAGAAAAAAAAAGAACAGAGGGAAATCTATGGTAATTAAGATGTAGGGGATGGGAGGAAAGAACATGAAGAACAGCACAGGGAGGAAGTGGGATCCAGCTAGCTACAAAAAACAACTACAGCATGGAGGTTGAAGAACAAGTGGTAAAAAGAGCAGCAAAGGGACTTTCTAATGCTCTTACTGTGAAATGGCAGGATAAGCACTTCACAGGTGTTAAAAAAATTAACTAAAAGTATAAATGAAACAGAAACTGTCACCCAGATTTTTTTCAACTGTTCCAGGCTAGGACTGACTGAATTCATTTGCTTGACTGCTCCTGGCAGCCCATACGAAATGAGCTGACGGCTGTTTTCTGAGGAAGTGGTGTTCATATCCCTCTGCCTTGCAGGGCACTGATCATTCCTTGTGTTGGCAATCTCTGCTAGAAGGCTTGTTACAGCAAGAGCACAGAAACTAAACTGCTTTTTGCTTTAGTAGTGGTCTCATGGGCTCAGAGAAGAACCACAAGGTGAAGGAAGAAGTAGAGTGGGTGTAAAAGTCCATATGCTCCTATCCATACCTCACCTTTCCTGAGGACAAAGACTTTCACTGTCAGTGACCTATCCAAGGAGAAGGTTCTCTTTCAAAAACACCTGCAGGAAAAAGTACCTTATTCTAAAGTTAATAACATTCAACTGTTGTGTACCATCACAACACAGGTTGGCTTTGGGGCTGAAGTCAGCTTAACAGAGCCACAAAGGTCAGATGCTTGGAATGGTATAGAATGGAATATTTCGGTTGGAAGGGACCTAAAATGATCACCTAGTCTAACTGCCTGACCAATTCAGGGCTGACCAAAAGCAAAAGTTATACCAAATTAATAAGGGCATTGTCCAAATGGCTCAAACACTGACAGGCTTGGGGCACTGACCACCTCCCTAGGAAGCCTGTTCCAGTGTTTGACCACCCTCTCAGTAAATCAATGCTTCCTAATGTCCAGTCTAAACCTCCCCTAGCGCAGCTTTGACCCATTTCCATGTGTCCTATCACTGGATCCCAGGGAGAAGAGCTCATCATCTCTCTCCACTTCCCCTCCTCAGGAAGCTGTAGAGAGCAATGAGGTCACCCTTCAGCCTCCTTTTTTCCAAACTAGACAACCCCAAAGTCCTCAGCCGCTCCTCAGAGGACATTCCTTCCAGCCCTGTCACCAGCTTTGTTGCTCTCCTCTGGATGCATTCAAGGACCTTCACATCCTTCTTAAATTGTGGGGCCCAGAACTGCACACAGTGCTCAAGGTGAGCCCGCAACAACACTGAGTACAGCAGGATAATCAACTCTCTTGATGGACTTGTGATGCTGTTTTGATGCACCCCAGGATGCAGTTTGCCCTCCAGACTACCAGGGCACATGGCTGACTCCTATTGAGGCTGCTGCTGACCAGCACCTCCAGGTCGCTTTCTGCAGGGCTGCTCTCCAGCCACTCCTCTCCCAGTTTCGACTTGTGCCTGGCTTTACTTTGTCCTAGGTGCAGAATCTGGCATTTGGACTTGTTAAATTTCATCCCATTAATCATAGCCCAATGCTCCATTTTATCTAGATACATCTGCAAGGCCTCTTGTCACTCAAGAGAGTCAACAGCAACTTCCAGTTTGGTATCATCAGCAAACTTGATGATCATCAGCAAACATCATCTTGCTCCTACCTCCAGCTATCTGCCACCCCTTTCAATGTGCTGATAAACCCTTTACAGAGATGTACTTTACCCCAGATCACAGAAGTTATCAGTTTGAAATGTAATTCTACAGGGGGAAAATAGGTTGTTTCCCCCCCCTCCCCCCTCCCCCCCGCCCCTCTTCAATGACCTAATTAACAGTCCAGCTCCACATACCATTGTACTGATCCACTGAGGAGGGACAAATTGCGTTAACTAGGGAGAAGCAGCAGGACAAATAAGGATCTTGAGGGTCCATATCTGATGCTGAGAAAACAGTATTTGGAAGGACTGCTTTGGATCACCTGCTGAAGGGCTGCTTGTGGGAACACTGAGAGGAGTTGCATTAGACAAGGTTTCAAGGTCAGAAAGAGCTTTGCGCCTTGCCCACCATACCAGCCCTGCACATGGGTCTGGTCACCAGGAGCTCTATTTTTTTCCTAACAACTGTTTCCATGGCACTGTCATGCAGACAATATTAGTCATCCTGGCTGGAAAAGGTGGTGTCAAGGGTTCACACTCCAGTGCCAGCCACCTCTGATGGGGCAGGGCAGCAGCTCGTCTCAGAAGGCATCTATGGAGGGCTGGTCTGATGAGGGTGGAGCCTCTTTCTTTCTTGAGCTTGTAAGTACAAGATCCATGTTCAGCTGAACTGTCTGCTGGTACCAGGGAATGAAATTCTATGCATTCAACCCATTCCTTCACTGGTAGCTGTAATAGTAATGTGGTTTCATTTAAAATATGAGATAGCCAAAGCTTAAGCCACAAGGAGTGGTTAGAGGAATTTCTGTTAATACGGAACGATCCCCTCATCCCTTGCCACTGAAACCTGAAATTTAACGACTTCAACTTCTGCCATGCACTTCTGCAGGGACAGGCCACAGGCAGCACTATACAAAGGCATTCCTACAGAACAAAGATAGGAGGCTTCCAGAGAAGCTCTGGAGCACAGTAATGTGTGGGAGTTGCTACACTAAACCTGTTTAACAGGTTTAGCTAGCCCAGACACAACACCCCTGGAATTGTCAGCATTTCCAGCACATTAACCATTCCCTCTGGGCAATTGTGAACTGACAATGTCTTCTTCCCCATCTGGAAAAAAGTGGCACAGGAGAGTTAGAAGGCTCCTCTGTATATCTTCCCATACAACGACCTGCACATGGGATTGTGGCTTCCCACCTGCTGGAGAGAGTCCTTCTTTCTAACAAGAAAGAGCAAAAAAGATAAAGGCAATGAGAAACCTGTACATACAAGCCCAAACCTGTGTTCTCTCTAAGACTGTTTTGAACTACTGACGCTGAATATTCTCAAGTACATCAAGCCAAGCACATTTGTGACTTAGTACTTCTGGATCCAGGCCTCTTTGACACGTGCTCCAGGATCTCTGGCTACTTGATGCCTACAAGATCACTCCTCCATGGTTAACTGCACCCTCAGACCTCTTTCAGTCACCAACTGGATAGGTCGGGCTTTAAGCTGGGTCCAGAGGCAGGGGAAAAAAGAAAGATGGCTTGCAGACCTCCTCCCAGACACCTTGCCCACCTAACGTTCTGACTGAGCTGAGAGACATTCTGGTTCAGTTTCTTAACCAAAAGCCTTGCTTAGATTCAGCTTTGTAGCTTCTAAGTGGAATGAATAAACGACCACCCTTTGACTGTCAATTGTCACTTAGGCTCTAAGTAATTACTTATATTAAGACCTGTCTACACATGGAGCTTTTTCTGATTAAGTCCATCTGTGGATACTTTTGTTCTGAATAAGGAATATCCATGCACAGTTATTTCAGAGCAGCCATTGAACTTTTAAATTCATTGCCTCCTGCAACTCACATTAACTTTGAAGTGCTGCTGAAACAAACATATTTTTGAGAGCTTGTCTACATGACAATACAACATAGAAAACTGAAGACAGAATGAGTGTTCTTCATGTTAGATAAGGGGTGAGAATAGCTGTTATGATCTTAGATTCACACCCCAGCTTGTTTCACAATATTTCATTTATACAGACAGCCCTTGACTTTTTTTTCCCTGTGTCACCCTAAAATGCCTAGCTTTCGCAGGGAGAACTCTTTCCATTCCACTTTCCATAATGACATGATATAAAGAATGTTTATTGGACAAGTATTACTATTTCAGAGGAAAAATATATTTGAATGGTTATTTGAATAAAAATTCCTGTAGAGGAGCCAATGACATTGGGCTTAATTACTTACTTAATTACTATTTATGAATGTTTAATGTTTAGTTTGTTGTATTGCTGTCATCTCACTATTTCCAGCCACTTTTCTATGTAATTTCCCTTGCTTTGTCACACCTCATTCCATGGAAAGGTCCTCCTGCAGTTAAAAGTAAAGCCTATCTGAGAATCAAAATATATTCTAAGCACAATGTGCACACATTGACCACAGATGCTGTAATTATGGTTGATGATTAATGGTGAGTGAATATTTATTGCCAAAGATGGAAAAGAAAAGCAAAAATATTTTTGGCTTTTACGAAACTTTTCTAAAATTGGAGCATTTTTAATTTAAGATTTCTACAAAGTTCTTCTTCCTAATTTCTTAAAGTTTGACTGACAAAGCTAAAGAAAATTCAGCTCTCCCAGTTTCCACGACCTATGGAACTACAGAGCCAAAATGTATGGTGCAACAGGCACTGCTGCCAATTGGTTTTGTTCAGAGGATGGGCAAAAGAGACTCAATTACTGGTGCATGTCCACTTGTGAAGTCTGCTGGTATAAACACATAACTATCTTAATTAAACATTTCTTAGAAGAGGCAAGAGCTGGTGTTAAATGTCCTATGGCCCAGGGCAAGAGTATAATATTGACATCCTTTTATAAACTTTGCTTTTATCGATCTGTACCTTCTTTGCCTACCAGATGTGAGCAGATTGCCTAAATCACATGAGAACAACAATCTGGATTTGGCTCTAGGACTTGATCACATGAGAACACAGGGACACGTCAGCTGCCATGACCTACTTAACATTCTGGGAGGAGATGCAGCCTCCTGATCATAATACTCTTGTATAGGTGAGCATCTGTGATGTTTTTTATGGGATTTGCTCTACCTATGAGGAATAGCAAGTTCATCTTTTATGTAGAAATATGTCTAGTCCTGTAGGGAGTGGGGCATGAGGGCCAGTTAACAGCTGTGCCTCTGCTTTTTTTTTTTAAGCAAATAATGCATTCCTCCTGGCAATTTACAGTCTGCTAGCGACCAGCTCAGCTCTGAAATAGGAGCTACGGTAGATGGGGGAGGGAAGGTCAGCCTGGAAGGGTGTGGGAGAGGATTTCCATTCTAGACACAGGCTTTTGGTTAGAGCACTACCGTTCAAATGTAGGTTATTTGAATGATCAATGAGAAAATTTTCTCCCCCTCCTCCCTTTTTTTTAGCAATCCTAATGTAAGCATAAAGGAAAATAAACACTTTTTATTACATTTCACTGGTTTCATACTCCTGATTGCATTAAGCATTTCACAGTAAGACTTCAAAGTGCTCCTGCTTTTTCATTTTACATATGGATGTACAGTTTGCTTGAAAATATGTGTCCTGCTCAAATTACATTAAGTAAACATTGGAACTATGATATATACCCATCAGCTAGACATAAATTAGAATTATTTCAAATTCTGCTGCAGCATCTCATCAGCATTGTTTCTCTCATCCTAGGAAACAGGTTTTTACACACCTCTGCTAGCATTTGGAGAGTTTAGTCTCTATGCTGTCAAACAGTGAACACTTTGTGAACCTCAGCATTAAAGAACTCACAATGAGAGAAAAACAAGAAATAACTTGTCTTAACAAATTAATTGCTGTGATAAGAGGCACTGTTAAAAAATACGTATGTGAAATCCATGACATTTAAGCACATATATTCCTTATTTCTAGCCAAGAGATACATGATACAAATATGGGGCAATGTGTGATCCAGAGCTGGTACGATGTCACATGTCTTATATAATTACCCAGCTATTGCTCAAACTAGGGGAACTGTGAATTACTTTTAGAAGGTTCTTCAGAAAGACTGTACAGAATAATATTGCCCGAAATCATCAAGAACCTAGTAACAGGAGACACTTCCTTACAAAACCACCAGCAAAATATATTTCTCCCATACAGGTCTGATATTTGCCTGTTTTGTATGCCAATACATGCATATGTTTGGTGATGGAGACCATTCTAGCACTATAAAGCAGCACAAACTTTTTTCATCTTAGTTGAAATGAAGTAGTTGTTGCTTTATTGAAGGGAGATACTCCTCCATCCTAATGGAAAATTAATGCTGGTAGTTTCTTAGTCCAGTTCAGGAAAAGAAATATTACAGAGCACACTCATCAAAACACCCACCACCACCACCCATGGGTAAACTACAAAAACCAGAAAACTGCATTTACAAAAACTGTAATTCAGACAAATGCTATTGTCCAATTGATGAATGTAATTTAAAAAATTCCTCCAGGAATATCACATTAATAACATAACCCCTGCTCTGAGGCAAAGCCCAATAACGTCTAAAGACTAGATGAATCACAATTACTTGGTCATCTCATAGCTCAAAGAACTGTAAACTTGGACTTTTATAAGCTATAGTCTGCACAGCTGTACCAATGTACATAATTTTTTGTGCTGCATATGAACTCTAAGCTACACTACACCAAACAGGATTTTATATAACTTAGAAGATAAATCTTGGAGAAAAAAAATAGAATTTTTACTGAGGTCCATGGAGATATTTTGACCTCCAAAGGATTTCTGGAAGGAAGGATGCTAACCTACTTGATCATTAATTCCTGCTTTTTTGTGTTTCATTTACTCTTCATTTGCTCTCCTTAACTTTTTATTCCTCTCCTCTCACAACCTCCCTTCACTCCCTTTTGTCTTTCTTCAATCTACAATGCTTTCCCCTTTCCTCTTACACCTTGAGTAACTTTTCCAACCCATCCTCTCTTCCCTTTCTCTTCACCATACCTGCTTCTTTTCTGGTGATCTCTCACAAGACCTGTCCTTGATTCTTCTAATTTAATATTTACACTCTGCAAGAAAAGAGACTAGTGACAGTTTCACTTTCCTGTTATCTTCCTCCATCTCTCTTCTCGTCAAGTTCTGAGTCACCAAAATACAGAAGACTGTAAAGAACTTGCATTCATGACCATGCTGACATTTAAAATTATGGATATGTGTAACACCTTGCTAATGTAAACTCTTCATCAGGAAATCTACAGAGAGGGTATCCTTGATTCTTCTCTGATCTTCTTTAAGCAGTTTGTCAGAGGTGCTCAGGGCTGGATGTGGCCAGGACGTGAATGAAGAAGGTGCTTGTGCAGCAGGTCACGATCCTCCCTCTCAGGCAGCTAAGAGAGACCACCAGGCAATATCAACTACAGGTTAAAAGGCTAAAAAAGAGACTACTGACCCCCTAAGCCTCTCCAGTAACTCTTATTCTGTTGTCAATAACCACAACTCAGATAACATTAATGGGAGTTTTAGAGCATGGGACCTCTGGACAACAAAACCCAAACTCTTTACCTTTAAAATTTATTTCTTGTGAGCGTCCATTATTCGTTATGATTACTTGTACTATAGCAGACATTTGATAGTGCATCATAATTGAGGGTTCAAAATAATTCTAACAGCTTTTTATACATGGGACTTTTTGAAGTATTTGTGTGTTTAAGCTTTCCACATTAAGTCTTGAGAATTTTCCATGTTTAATCTCAGTTGGAAAGTATTTTGAAATGCTCTAAGCAAAATTAATTCATCTGAGTTTTTTTGGTTTGTTTTTTTGACTTATCAGGAGGAGACAAGAAATCATTGTACTCTCTAAATATATTATTTGCCAAGGTTCTCATTGCTTTTGTCAAGAATCCAAAGTGGAGAGCAATCTCTCTTGCTCTCAAAGATTTGGAGAATTTTAGTGCAACTAGTAAGTAAACTTGCCCTGAAGCCACACTACTTCTGGTCTCCCTTATCCTGAAGGACATTACACTCCCTTTTCCAGTGAGAGGTAATTAGAATTCCCTAAAGCAAGTGAATAAGTAAAAATATTTCTACTCTAGCTGTTAAAGAAAGCTAAATTAGAATCAAAGAATTAATTGAAAAGTTTTAACATAGGTTTTTATCTATATATTGCAGCAGAAAATGAAGAAAACAGAGTTAAACAGATAAGCAATTACTCATCCTAGGAATATATCCTATTGTCTCTATTTTAATCCTCAACACTAGCAATACACAAATCATTTCCTAAATGCTACAGCAACAAAGAATTTGGTTTATTTTGTATGCATAACAAAAAATTAGAAAACCCTGTTGAATTCTTAAGAAGATGGAAGAAACAAAGAAAATGTCAAGCAAGTAGTGGCCAGCCAGGATCAATACGTCCCCAAAGAAATGGAAACAGCATACTGTTCAGATGTCATAAAGAAAAGAACCATCAAAGAAACCACATTTCTTTGTATTGCCAGTAAGTTAAAAGCTGACACCAAACACCAAGAGCATGAATCAGGCTTGTTTACAATTAATATCAAAAGCATTAAGCCAAGGCTCAACTTAATAACAAAGCTAGAGACTTCTCAAAGGCGTAAACTGTTAAAAAACGTGAGCAATGCTCCATCACTCAACTTCCATCTCCAGCAAGAAATGCAGAGCTTCTGTGGATGCTCCTGTTATTGTATAATGTTGATTCATTCCTATAACACTGTACACGGCATATGGCAGAGATCTCGTGAATGACCATAATGTTTACTGGTATTATGGGATACATTGGAGGTAACCTTCATTCTGGTATTTTTGGAATGAATAATACTTCATTTTGCAGCTTTAACAATGGTTTAAACAAGGATTTTTATCAGTAATTTTTAACAAAAATGAACAAAAATTGACCTATTTTCTTATTCTACCCTAGCAACTCAATCACCTGACACTTCGGTCCTAGACAAGACTGAATTACAGACTTTTGTGACTTGTGCTAGCAGAGAAATAACCAAGGTAGCATGTTTTCATCTGCTATGCAGAGTGCCATGCCCTTGAGGGTGGTTTTCACTACTGTTTGCTTACATCTGAAGACTAGCAAGATTCAGAAGTCATTTTTGTTCCAGACCTGAAATAGAAATCTAGTAGATCAGTCTTAAGTTCCTCTGCCTGTTTCCTTTGAAACTGACTCTTTCTGCTTCAGTCTTTCCACATTGTCTCCCAAATTCTTGCACTCTCTTATCTTTATTTCTAGCCCATACATGCAAATTTCTACCATTTCCTCCCAGAACAGTTTCAGTCTTCTCCAAGATCAAAGATACATGATTTAATACCCTTTTTACTTTCATAGCATATAATATCCCTCTTCAAAGCCTAGACCCAACAGCTCAACAACCCCCAGACTCCAATTCTTCCTCAATTCTCCACCCAGTTTTCTTGATCAGCGAGTCTACTACATTTCCATATTAAATCATGGCCTCTGTTTCTGTTTTACCTATTTCCTTCTGCTGTACCACTTGTATTCCTGGGATACCCATGCCTCACATGACTTTCTACCCCCCATATCTAGTTCCTGCCCCTTTTCCATTTAAATCACAGAATTGCTTCGGTTGGAAGAGACCTCTAAAATCATCAAGTCCAACCATTAACCTAGCACTGCTAATTCCCCACTAAACCCACTAAACCGTGTTCCTTAGCACCTCATCTACACGTTTCTTAAACACCTCCAGGGATGGGGACCCCACCACTGCACTGGGCAACCTGTTCCAACACCTAACAACCCTTTCAGTGAATTTTTTTTTCCTAATATCTAATCTAAATCTCCCCTGGCACAACTTGATGCCATTACCCCTCATCCTATCACTAGTTACCTGGGAGAAGAGACCAACCCCCACCTCATCACAACCTCCTTTCAGGTAGATGTAGAGAGCAATGAGGTCTCCCCTCAACCTCCTCTTCTCCACTCTAAACAACCCCAGTTCCCTCAGCTGCTCCTCATCAGACTTTTGCTCCAGACCCTTCACCAGCTTCGTTGCTCTTCTTTGGACATGCTCCAGCAGCTCAATGGCCTTCTTGTAGTGAGGGGCCCCAAACTGAAAACAATATCCAAGGTGTGGCCTCACCAGAGCTGTGTACAGGGGAACAATCACCTCCCTAGTCCTGGTGGCCACACCTTTTCTGATGCAAGCACTAGGTCCCCTCTTTCCACTCCTTGAGCATTGATGGGGTAGAGTGTAACTGAGACAGGCATTTTGGTTTTAATCCTGTTGTTTGGCCATAGTCTAGCCCACAAACATGTCAGAGCTACAGCCAAAGACCGTGATCAGTCTTAGATGTAGTATGCCTAATGTGGATGCAAGAAATGTGACAGTGGTTAATATATCAGTGTGCTGAGACAACTATTTATCGCACTGATCAGTAGCAGTTCATTAACTCCCTACTCCTAAACTCCTTTACCTCTCTATATGCATCTGCTGTCCTGCTCTGCTGTCTACATTTAGCGAGTACCTGGGGCTAAACCATAGCAGTTATTCTATGGCCTGATGCTTCCTTCCCAGTTCAGAAGGAAAATTGGGGAAAAAAAGGGAGAAGCCCCATTAGTTGAAGTAGAAACAGATTTAATGAAATAACAAGACTGATACAACAACTGACATAGACTATACAAAGTTCTACTCAGCCTAGCCCTTGATATCAACAGCAGAAGCAGAAGACCAGGAGGGAGAAGCCCCAGGTAGAAGAACAGCACTCTCAGTGAGCTCCCTCCTTTTACAATGAGCATGATTAAGTGGTATGGGATACACCTGTGAGTCAGCTGCCTTGATTGCAGCTCTCAGCTGACTCAAGGCTACTCATGGCCCGTCCGCATGGGTCTGTGCCTGGGAAGGCAGGACATCTGCACATCCTGTTCAGCACATTTCTGGGGCAAGGACTGCCCTAGAGTTGTGTCTACACATGATACCTGAACATCAGAAAGAACATATGGTCCTTGAAGGACCGGGTGGATTAGTTTACATCACAAGTTTTGCAAATAATAGCTTAAATGTGTACTGTGACTAATAGATAGCAGGAAGTTCTAAAGGTTTGTACCCAAGATAAGAAACTTGTGAGCTTTAACAACTGGAAAGATGAGCCAGGACAAGACCATATATGGAAGAAGAGACCCAGATTTCATGGAAGGGACACTTACAGACATCTCTGCAACAACCACAAGGGACCACCAGAAATCACCAAAAGTCCCCCAAGGACACATGAAAAACTTATGCTGCATGTGCTAGTGATATGTTAATTATATGCAATTATTATAATTAGTTCAGGAAAATGTAATGCATATGTATGCAACAGGGGGATATAAGCTTGGATTGAAGTCACAGACGGCATGCACGTTAGTTGGAGTGACCCCTTATGCATCCAGTGCTGCAATAAAGAATGCCTGACTTCTAAAACTTCAAACAAGTCTTAGAGGGTTTTCTTCTACTCACTTTTATGGTATCATACAGACCATAGCAAAGTGGGATCTTGGCTCAAACTGAGAGCTAGATGGGATTATGATGTTCATGATGATAAAAAAAATAGGATGCCTGCTGAAAGCATGAACATCCTCTGTTTTTTAAAAGGGCTTTAACTTGCCAAATGTGTGCAGAGCTTCACAGGAATGGCAAAAAGCACATCCCCAGCATAAAGGCCATTTCTCTCCAAAATGTCAAGTTACTCTGGAGCTTCCTGAAGTAAAGGAGATTAGACTTTCTTAATGGAAAAAAACAGTCTTCTTTTTCCTTGACTTCATTCTCAGACATAGAGGAATGTTTTTGACTGCAATTTTCCAGATAAATAAAGATGTAATCAAATGAAATACAAACACCAGACATATGGCCAGAAAGTTTTAGCCTGAATGGTTACTATTTTGTGAAACTTTTTGCAATTGGAAATCAGTATACCATAGGAATTACAGTCAACTTTAATAACAGGTGGTGCTCTTAAGTCCTTCCAATAAGACAGAATCATCCATACAAATAAAAATATTATTTTCTAGGAGAAAAAGTAAGATTTTGTTATTCATTGCTTCCTGTGTTATAGGTATAGACTCGTTGGCATACACATCCAGTTCTAATTTTCAGGTCTCAGTTTAGTGGATTCCTTAAAAAGATATTTTCAATTTCCATTCTTTCATTCCTGCTATTAGCCCTGAAGACTTTTATTGAAAGTAAGATGATCGTAAATCTGCAGCCTTCCACATGCATTCCTGAACTAATCCCGTCCTCTCTCAACACAATGCAGTATTACACCCAACATCCACATTTAATAGGTGTTTTTGTCTTGGGGAGGGCACTGGGGGAGAAGCTGTGTGCATATGCACAGCTGTGTGGAGAAGAATAACAATGAATTAACAAAGTAAAAATTTGCATTAGCTGAAACTGTGGTAAATTATATATCTCTACAGCGTTTGGAGGCTTTAGTTCTTCATTTCTTCCTTTCAGTATTTGTGTTCAATTATCCTCAGGTGTCAAGTGTAGGTACAAAGCTTCCCTGCCTTAACTCCATTTTATCTTGGCTTCCTTGAAATCTTAGTTCCATCACCTTTATGCAAAGCTGAACTACACACTTTTGTTTCTACCTTGCTGTTGTATATTTTGAGCTTATTTTTCTACCAATAAGGTGTATTTTGAGTCACAAGACCAGAAGATCATTCTACCCTGAAGTACAAGAGAAATACAGCCCCAATAGGAATGGAAACTAATGTTAGGTATGTTAGCCTTAGGTGGGTTTGACTGATAATTTGAAAGGGCTTCACACATCTTAACATCTTGCTATCAATGTGTAGCCAAGTATCTCTTCAGTTTTCACACAGTCCATTTTGACAATCAGCAGAGAAGGAAGATGGGAGATTGAGGGAGGCAGACCTTCTGAAAGGATGGACATAAGCACTTTGCTTTTCCCCCCCACCCCATCACAATAAAAAGAAGATAATGAATGTGGGGATAGCCACCTATGCTTATCCTAACCATGTCTGCATGGCTAAAGTTCAGAACAAAGTATTTCTGTAAGTCTGCATCCACATGGTGTTTAAAACAACACAGCAACTTAGGGCAGGCAAGAGGAATCTCCAGCTGACCAAACCTAATTACACAAACTGGAGTCTGGTCAAGACATTAGGTTCAGACATCCATTCCAGTGACAAGACAGAAGATGCTCCAAGATCTTCTGGAAAAACACCTTGTCAGACCTCCAGTTTTACGTTCCATTAAAAACATCAGTCAAATTGAGGACTAAACCCACAAATTCCATTTGCAGTGTTCAGTTATATGAACCAACTATTTACAGTATGCTTGTATATGTAGTATTTACACTAAAAAGATTATATTCCTCTTTCATTTTTCTTTCAGGACCCATATACAAAGTTCGTTGTAGCCTAGGAAACTGAATAAAAACAACGAAAGCAAAATACTTCACTGAATATCCTACATGGCTTTAGATGCCTATAGTATTCACAGTTGTTCCTACATACAGGGAATCCTCAATTCTAGTCTTTGCAGGTAGGTGAATGATGAGTGGGAATTCAATTTTATTTAAAAATGTAAGCCTCAGTAATTCGAGAATTGTAGTATAGTCTAGTGATTAGCTGCCAGATGATCGACGTCCTGTGCATGACTCGACCTGACTTTCAGTGACCTTCAGCAACTCCCTTAAGCACATTCTCATGCTTGTGAGAACAAATTTTTTCATGCCTACCCTATAAAAGGATCTGTGACATAGGTGATATGATGTTGTTTCTTAAAAGTGCAAGAACATGAACTTACTGTGCAATGTGTTAACAAAGACATCTGAAATATGCAAATGACTCAAATAATCTGCTCAATGTTTGACTCGTAGTATCTCACATGAATTCTCAAGGTTACACCAGAATGTTACAACAAATAAACACACTGAGGGAGACATTTGGAAAAAGAGGAGAGAAAAATGCTGTTTTATCATTTAGAAACTTATTTTTTTCTTATAAAAAGCAATACACTTTAAGCACGACAAAATTAACATAGCAGCACATATTTGCCAATATTTGAGACACATGCAGGAAACTGCTTGCTCATCAAGTCACACTTCTCAAGTAAGCATGGATAAAAAAATCTGACTGCAACAAGAATTTGCTTTTCTTTCATCAGTGTCACAGATAATCAGGTCTGACTTCCTCAGGTGCAGAAACATTTTAAGACACAATGTCCACAGAACTGAGGGAACAGAAACATTGGAATTTTTCTTCTTTTTCTTCCTCTGATGAGATGCAGGTACACGTTTTACTGTTACAACAGAAAAAAAAAAAAAAAATTAGAAGAGCTAGTACTGGAAGAATAAACTATCCCATGCATTTCAATATCATTTTAATTCCACAGTACAGGATGAGACCCATCCCCATCCTTTGACAATACAGTGTATCAGAAGAGTGCAGCACAATTGGCTTACCCAGACCACTACAGCTGACTGCAGTGTAGTAACCAATATAAATAGTAAGTAGCTCTCTTGTTTCATTATCTTTCATGTCAAGGAGAAAGAGTACTTGCTGCTAGCTATATTTACTTGCATATATCTTCTTGGAAGGAAATAAAGATGTGAGGAACTGACACATCTCTTTCCCCCCCAGTACTAAGCCTATTTAGCTGAAACACAAACACACCTGGTCCAGTGACTCTGTCCATATTTAATACTTATAAAAACCCAATTTGTCCATACTTCTTTGGGCTTTTGAAGAACAAAATACAGCTCCTATCTCTTCCTGCACCTTTAAGTTCTGCCTAAACTATATTATTATCTCCTGTGACTGCTTTAGAGTTATCAGAGCAGCTCCACTTCTGGTAAGACCTGCAAGTATACTGCTGTAGGCAAAATCTGTTCAGCCAAAAGCATTTTTATCAATAGCGTCTCTAAATGGATCTACATAGACCCTAAATGGGTCAGATAACTAAGCAAGGGAGCAGCTTGTCTGCACCACCATTCCCACTTCTCCCAAAGCTGTGCCAATGGTAAAAAAGTGGCATATTGTTATGCCTTGAGGGACAAAAAGAAAAAAAAAAAAAACAAACCACTGTTGATAATGGGAGGACGGGGAGTATCCTCCTTTTATGAGGGTTATCTGGAGAATATAACCCAATAAGAGAGGCAGAGATGAAAGACTGAAACTAGAAGCAGATAAAATGCTTATGAGGAGATTAGAGACACATGAAGAGATCTGATCTAATATAAAAAGCCAGGACAAGGGTGTTCTTTTGCTGTTCAGTATGATGACAAGATGACTGAGTTAGCCCTTAGGCTGAAACTCCACAGGCCAGTTTACATTGCTGTTAGCAGCCCAGCATGACAGAAAGAACAAAAGAACATGAAGATCAGAAATTGCATCTGTTGCAATTGCAGATCTCCACTCAAGTAGTGAGTACAGGTGAGAAGTATACCGTTTGTTAAAAGTTGTTTGACTTACTATTCTGTAGGTGGCCACTGAAAATTGATCTAGAAAGCACAATGTAATAAAATGGTAATTTAGGCTGAGGAAGGATAAAAAAGTGCCTTCTACCAGGTAAGGTACTAAAACGTGAAATCATTTCCCAACAAAACTCAGGAGCTTTGGCTCTGTTGCTCCAGTGACAGACACTTTAATAATTAGATTGTATCTGCCACAGGAAGAAAAAACAGCAAATGTATTTTAGGGAAGATTGTCACTTCTACATAAAGTGTTCAGATGCCCTTTTATACTTCAAATGCTACCACAGTAGATGAAATGCAGTATTTATATATTGCAAACACAGTACAAAAAGAAGTCAGAAAACAGGTATGATTCCACGGGCATTTCAAGGGAGATTCTAGCTAAGTCCAAAAACCTGTGCTTAAGGGCTGTGGGGAAAAACTAAGCTCCTTTCTCCAGGTATGACCAGTAAGGCAAAGGCCTCACACCCCAGGCCACCTCAGAGGCGCTGCCCCACAGCCCCAGTCTCCCAGCAGCCTGCCGGGAATACCCCGGGCTGGGCCAGCCCGTGGTCCAGCTGCATGGCAGGTTTTCCGCTGGTCAACACCAGGCCCCGAGCTTCGGGAGCCTGCACCAGGGCTTTGGGGCAGCGCCCCGCGGGGCCGTTCGGCCGTGGGAGGGGCAACGACTGCATGCCTCTCCAGCTCTCAGGCCCGGCCCCGCAAGAAGCACCGCTCTCCTCCCCCACCGGCTGCAAAACCAGCCACTCCGGCTGACACCCGACACCGGAGGCCTCCCTGCCCTCCAGCAGTCTGGGGCCGCGCCAGGCGGGACTGAAAGGCAGGTGTGGATTCCTGGGAGGAGCCGGCTCCAGCTCCGAGCAGCAGCGAGGCCAGGCCGGGCAGTCCTGCGACTGCCGGCAGCGGCGGCCCAGAGTGACATCGTGCAGAACCCCGCTCCGATGGCTCTCTGCGATCCAGTCCGGAGAGTACCACCCGCCCGGATGCAGGCGGCGTCCTCAGCAGCTGCTGTCTCCTGACAGCACCCAAACCGGCTGGAACCGGCCTAGGCCGGATCTGCTGGACAGGGAGCAGCGCCTCCTCTTTCCCCTCCTCTTCCCTCTCCCTCCCCGTCTCCTCCTCCTCTCCCCCCCCCCGGTCCCCCGTCCTCCCCCCGTGAAGCACCGTGAGCCTGTACTCCCTCACCACTGGTCTGTGCTCTGCCTGGGCAGGCAGAGTGGCACTGCCACGCCCTGTGCCGTCCCCACAGCCAGGGCAGAGCCTGCTGCTACCACCGCATGCCTGTGCGCACTGCTACTGCCCTACTGCTACTGCCCTTGTATCTAATCAGCATGTTGCCTCTCTGCCTTGGCTTCCTACCCGCATTGCCCTGTCCTCTACAATCAGGGAAATACTGCATGTTTTGCAGATTGTATTTTTTTTCTTCCGCTTAGAAACGGTCACAACACAAGGTTTGCCCTTTTTGGTCAAAGCTGCCACTCTGCAGTGGGCATGGCTGCGCCTGGGCCTCTCACGGTCCCCTGTGCCCCTGCAGTTGTGTGCAGCTTAGAGGTACCACTCCCCTGTCTGTCCGGCACTCAGACTTGAGTTCCTACTTCCCTTGGCACACATATGCTTCCCTGAAGACATGGGACCCCAGCTGCTCTGTCCCCTCTTGTCACAGTCCTGCAAGGAGCATTGCAGTTCTGTTGCCTGCCACTATCATGGCAGAGAAAGGCCCCCTGGCACCCACCCATCCCCCCCCCAGTCACAGTCAGCACAGTCACCCCGTCAGTAAAGAAACAAACCTAGGTGTTACCCTCTCCCTTCCACTCCACACAGTCACCAGGAAGGTAAGCGCACCCTGGCTTTGTCACCCCATAACCACAAAAGACACTGCATCTTCTTTTTCTTTCTTTTATTTATTTTTTTTTAAATTTTTTTTAACCCAGCCCCCATTCTTACAGATTAAAGGAAAATGGCCTGACTCCATTTTGGAGAGGATATTGCCTGGAGGTTTGACTTTCTTCTGTGGAGCAATTTCTTCCAGCAGCATCTGGAGCAGAATGGAGACAGCACTCCTTGTCCTGCAGGCACTGTGAGGTGCCTCTCTGCCATTTCTCTGTGGCTGAGTGGTTTTGTCAGGCATAGTCTTGTGCCCGACTGGAGCGGTATGTGTTCCTCAGCTTTAGCCAGTTTTGCTGCACTTTTGGTAGTTTTGGTGAAACCTTTGTTTTCAGCCCTCCATGCCTCTGAAGGCATTGAGGTAGCAAACCTACACACTTCGGGGGATGTTTCCCACAACCTCTAGGGGGAGGGATAGGTATATGTTTGCCACTTTCTTCCCTGGCTTTGGTTTGATAATTCAGCTCAGTAGACCTAGTAGCTGGCTGTTGCTGAAGGAGTTCCCCCTGTGCTGTCTCTGGCATTTGTCAGAAACCTCACTGAGCCAGTTTGGTTTACTAATGTGATAGATGCTACTTCCATCCTCCAAGAGAAACGTTCTGCCACATCCGTGAGTTCCTCTGGCTCACCAAAGAGTCCAGCAAATGCTGCAGCCAGCTCTCCAGTAGGTCTGCTACACAAGTGGGGTGTGGCAAAGGATTAAACAACCCTCTCAGTGGCAGCAAACTGTTTGTTTGCCTCACTGATACTATCAGGCTGTGCCTGAACAGTTCCTCCTTAACAAGGAGAGGCAAACACATGATGATATGTACTTCCACCTGAAGCTCTGTAAGTCAATCATTTCTCATCCTTAAGGGTATAAGCACTATGGGTGTAAAGACTTCTCCCACAGGTGCGTGCCATTTGCATCCATATCTGGATGTAAAAATATGTGTACAACTGTTGATTTTGAGGATGGCACAGACAAATGGCACAAGACATTTGACTGGTATGTTGTGACAAGTGTTGGCAAAATATAGAGATTCCTCAAGGAAAGTAGTAAGAAAAGTTCATACACATGCAACTGGTTGGTCATCTTCATGTAGAAGGAGCTGTGGTGGGCTGGCCTCAGCTGGCAGTCAAGCTCTCACCCAGCTGCTTGTTCACCCCCCATTCACAGCAGGATGGTGGAGAGAATAGGAAGAACAGGAATGAGGAAGATCCTGGGTCGAGATAAAGTTGGGAGATCACTTACCAATTACCATTGCGAGTAAAACAGACTCACCTTGGGGAAATTAATTTAATTTATCTCCAATTAATATATATATAAAATTACTGGTTTGGGTATTGGGAAACAAAACAACAAACATTAAAAGACATGGGAAAACTCCTTTCCTCCCCCCATTTCCCAGGCTCACTTCACTCTTCTCCAGACACCTGTCGTCCCAGCTTCTTACCACCACAGGTCATACTCAGTCCCTTGAGCAAGGAAGAGTGGGGCAAAGGAGGGTGTTATAGTCAGTACATAGCAGTTTCTCTCTGATATTCCTTTCATCTCACACTTTTCATCTCCTCTGGCACACATCCTCATGGGTTGCAGGGAGTATCTGGTCTGCCATGGAGCACCTCCTTCTCTGCTAATGTCCAAAGTATGAAGATTTGCAAAACTGGACAACCATGACGATATAATTAGAAACCATAGCAACGAGAATGGAAAGTCCTCAGAACCAGGTGTAATAGGACCGTACTTTGTTTCCACCTATTGTCTAAAGTAGGGTAAAGCAGGATCTGACCAGAATACAAAGTTGAGCAAGAATTTGGTGATAGCTGATAGGATGAAGAAATGATCTTTAATTACCTTAGTTGATTTTAATACTAAAACCCACACCTCTAGGAGATTTTAATTGTAAATGTAGGACCACCTTAGTATAATGAACTAATTGTTTGAGCATGCATAGAAAGATTTGTTATATAAGCATTTTTAGCCAATCATATATCTTGTTAAAATTTCTTTCTCTTTTCTGTCTTGTATAAAAGACCCTGCTTGTTCTTTGAAAGGTGTGCTGTCAGTGTTAGATGCCTGGCACCCCTTTCTGTGCAGAACTCTAATAAAACAAATGACTCAGTGTATCAATTGGCTTTGCACACTGGGTAAAGAACCCAGATCTGGGACAAGAAGAGTTGTGGAATCACAGGATAAATTAAGCTGGAAAGGACCTTTGGAGGTTATCTGGGGCCATCTTCCTCTGCCCTCCTCCCATCAAAAAGGCCAGTTTTGCAGAGGTGATCAGGTTGCTCCCAGCATTGCCCAGCACTGGGTGCTAGATGGAAAGTGTCCACAAATGTAGCACACCTTTCAGGGATCTCTAGTGATTATTTATACACAAGTGTCACAAAGCATTGCCAAACAAATGCAATTATTCTTCCTACGTATTGCACGTTCATTACATTATGTAAGACAAATCTAACACATGCGTAGTTCTATTTTGCAGTGTTTGCAAAACATCTCTAAGACCATTTCCTTACAAGAATGTTCTCATCTGGCAGTAGTCTACATTCTTAACATACTAGAGTGGACCTTGAGCTGATTAATGGCTTTGTTTGTCTTTCCTTATCACTATCTACCACATTCTTAACTAGGTCTAAAATAAATGTTCAGAATATTCTCGAAGTTTCATGCAATGAACAAGGAATGCAAGACTACATATCAACTTTTTCAATAACATTCAGGCTTTGGTGCTTTGGAATGTCGCTTTAAGGCCATATAACTACCAATAGGTAGTACAAGGCAGGAATTTGATTCCCCTGTGGCTGCCTTTTTAGTTTAAAGAAACCCAGCTGTCTTTATAGAGGACAGAAACATTAAGGTTGGTATTAATGGGGAGTGAATGGGTGGGGTGGCACCAGAAGGAATGGCAGAAAAAACATCTATAAAATGGCATATGTTGATGGCACGTAGATTAGCGGGTCATTAAGATCTGGATACATCTACAGGCAGCTTCTCCAGACACAAAAGACTGTCATGGTATCTTAATGACTCACAGTGATGAGAAGGTGGACAGACTAATTAGTGTCAGCTCCTAAGAGCTACCAAAAACCCTCCACCAACCATACCTAGAACAAAAAAAACATGTCTGCCAAAACATCTTGACACAAAACTATGAAGCCAGGAAAGCTGAAGAGCACTTGGTAGCTGGCATCACTTGTCTTAAGTGTAATTGCAAAGAAGCCTGACAAGACCACAAGCACTGAGTATAAGTAAATTAAACATTTTTTCTCTAAAATGAAATTGCCTTCTTGTCCTACAGGGTGTTCCAGTGTTGCTACAATATTGCAACATGATTTCCTGCATTTTCTGTCTTGTCTCTTTCCTTACCTGATTCAAGCCATCAAAACCATCTTGGTGGCCCTCCACTGGGCTTGCTCTAGCTTGCAAATACCATTCTATCACTGGGGAGCCCAAGCCAGGACACAATACTTTGGAGCAGTGCAATTTCAGACATGCTGAATAGACGGAAGTAACGATTACCTTGAACCTGATGGCTGCACTTCTGGTTAATGCAGCTCAGTAGTTGGCCTTGATTTCTGCAAAAGTGCCCTGCTGAGCCAAGGTTGACTTCTTGCCTACCAGGAATTGCAAGTCCTTTTTTGAAAAGCTGCTTTCTAGTTTATCCCCTAAACTGTACAGATTTGTGGGGTGGTTCTGTTCCAGGTATAGGATGTCACATTTGTTTTTGTTGAACTTTATGAGGTTTCTGTTGACCTGTTTTTCCAGTTTATTGGGACTGCTGCTGAGCAGCAGCCCAGCCATCAAGCATATTGACCTCTCCCCCTCCAGTTGTCTGTTCACAGTGTGTGCACTCCCTTCACCATCTGCAGAGTGTTTTACAGAAGGCTGTTCATGCACCATTGTCACAGCCTGCTGAAGGAAACACATCTATCTACTCATTGCTTTCCTCTCAAATAAGAGCAGCAGTGACCTTGGGAGAAATTTATGTATGCGTACAAACATGTGCATACACACACATTACTAAGTAAAGTCTGAACAAAGCAGTTTTAGTGGAATTGATTACACTGTGGCAGTTTGCAGTTATGCTGCATGTTAGATATCCATTTCAAGGACTCCCTGCTCCAGAAGCAAAAGAGTGCTGCTTTTCAACACAGGTAGTTCCTGCCTAGCCTTAAAACCAAGAAGATTTCGAGAATAAGAAGTGTCTCACTGTCAACTCACATCAGGCTGTCTGTGAACAACTGTCTCTGCTAAAAGGGAGTATCCCCTTTACATAAAGCACAGCTTCCCCTTCCCCCAGCCCATCCATTGCCTCCAGCCCTTATGCCAACAGAAAATACTTGCATTCTCACATTTTTAAGTAGAGTCAAAAGTATGCCCTCATTTTCACATTACATTTATAACTTTAAAATGTTGGCAGACCTGGCTCTGGCTCATCATTCTGACAAACAGAAAGTCTCTGCTCTATCTGCCTGCCTTGCTCCCTTGGCCTGTCTCCTTGGTTTCCTTAAAAAAGGCAGGTCAGACCATGTCTGAAATACTCTAGGGAAAGAGTTTGGGTTTTTGTCTGTAACTGTAGGAATGAGAGGGAAAAAAAAGTAGAAACCTCCAGGAATTTAGGCAATCAGGAAACCATTTTACATTTCAACCGAACACAGATTTTTATAATGGGCATGTCCCACCTGCCCTCTTTGAAACAGGACTGGAAAAAACCCTTTATAATACGTTATGCCTCATTTATGATGATCACCAACACTCCTAATTTTGGCTCTTCTCATTTGTTTCCCTCTCCTGGTCAATGACAGTTAGTTTTCTCCCAGATTTTGTGGGTTTTTCGGTAGGGAGGTCTTTGTTTGGCTTTTGTCCATACACAAAGAAATCAAAGTGAATAAGTGGCTGAGCAAAATATATTTTATGCATACATACTTGTTCCAGTGTATTGAGGGGTTAAGTAAATATTTACATGTTTAAAAATTCACCTCTACAATCTTGAAATGAAAACATAAATCTTGCAGTATCTCTGAAACTGTGCCAGGGTGAATCTACTAAGGGGAGTGCTCACTTTCAGTCAAGTTTGGCACATTGGAAAGATGCCAGGAATAGTGGAACCAAGAGGTGGTTGCAGTTCTGAAGAGGTGGTGACAAGAAGAGTTGGAGTCAGTCAGTTTAAGGGAATTTGACAGTTTTGGTGTAGTAAATTGAATTCTTCTGGCTTTTAAAGTCTTGGTGTTGGCATAGTACACTGCAGGCCACCGATTTTTACCTTTTGTTTTAATGAGTCATATATGCAACATGTATGTAAAAAAAAAGAATTAATTTATTGCTGTGTATAATGAAGAGCCTGGGAATAGACTAAAGGGTGCTCAGATAATACATAATCTTCCTGTTCTAGTTCTGACAGTACCTGTTATTCCTTGAAAGCAGTGTCTGTTCAAGGGCTACCCAACAATCCCAGTACTGGTCACTTGCTCCAGTTGCATTCCTGACCTACCACAGAGTGCCAAGCCTGTTTCTTCTGTATCCTTATAGCTTCCTAAAGTTTCTTATAGTCACTGTTTCATTCCCTTCCCTTTCTGACTTTGAAATCCAACTCAGCCACTATCCATGGAAATTACTATTTAAGTCTAGACTTCCACAGACCTCTCTCTGGACCATGAAGGCTTCATCCTCAGCACCCTGAGAGTCTAGTCAGGGATTTTGCATGGACAGGACAGCTAATTGTGTCTAGTTACGTAGTCTTCATAGATAAAATGTGTTTAGACTAAGACAAACAAACTTTCCAACTTTGTTTCATTTATGACCCAAAGAATGTATATGAGGAAATAACTAGGTGGATAGATAATGGTAGAGCGGTAGATGTGGTTTATCTTGATTTCAGTAAAGCATTTGACACTGTCTCCCACATCATCCTTGTAGATAAGCTGATAAAGTATGGGTTTGGTGATCAGGTGGTGAGGTGGATTGTGAACTGGTTGAAGGGAAGAAGCCAGAGAGTTGTGGTTAAAGGGACGGAGTCTAGTTGGAGGCCTGTGACTAGTGGAGTCCCTCAGGGGTCGGTACTGGGACTGGTGTTGTTTAATATCTTCATCAACGACTTGGATGAGGGTACAGAATGTATCCTCAGCAGGTTTGCTGATGACACCAAACTAGGAGGAGTGGCTGACACACCAGAGGGCTGTGCTGCCATTCAACGAGACCTTGATAGGCTGGAGAGTTGGGCGGGGAAAAACTTTATGAAATTCAACAAGGGCAAGTGTAGAGTTTTGCATCTGGGGAAGAACAACCCCATGTACCAGTACAGGTTGGGGGCTGACCTGCTGGAGAGCAGTGTAGGGGAAAGGGACCTGGGGGTCCTGGTGGACAGGAGGATGACCATGAGCCAGCAATGTGCCCTTGTGGCCAAGAAGGCCAATGGCATCCTGGGGTGTATTAGAAAGGGGGTGGTTAGTAGGTCAAGAGAGGTTCTCCTTCTCCTCTATTCTGCCTTGGTGAGGCCGCATCTGGAGTATTGTGCCCAGTTCTGGGACCCCCAGTTCAAGAACAGGGAACTACTTGAGAGAGTCCAGCGCAGAGCCACAAAGATGATGAAGGGAGTGGAACATCTCCCTTATGAGGAGAGGCTGAAGGAGCTGGGTCTCTTTAGCTTGGAGAAGAGGAGATTGAGGGGTGACCTCATTAATGTTTATAAATATGTAAAGGGTGAGTGTCATGAGGATGGAGCCAGGCTCTTCTCAGTGACACCCAATGATAGGACAAGGGGCAGTGGGTGCAAGCTGGAACATAGGAGGTTCCGCATAAATGTGAGGAAGAACTTCTTCACAGTGAGGGTAACAGAGCACTGGAACAGGCTGCCCAGAGAGGTTGTGGAGTCTCCTTCTCTGGAGACATTCAAAACCCGCCTGGACATGTTCCTGTGTGACCTGACCTAGGTGTTCCTGCTCTGGCAGGGGGATTGGACTAGATGATCTTTTGAGGTCCCTTCCAATCCCTAACATTCTGTGATTCTGTGATTCTGTGTAAGGTATCATGTAGCTGAAAGGATTCCAGGTAAATCAATATCCAAGTAATTACATATCCCAGTGCATCACTAAGATGTATTCACTTGTGCAGCAGCTATGTTGTCTTCCTGCCGCCCATCCACCATCTCCTTTTCCCCATTTTTAAAAAAATGGAAACTAAATACAGGCTTATTTCACAGTAGTCTTCTAGTCTTAAGGCAAATATGCCCTGTTTATTTTTTTTTTAATTTATTTTTTACATTTTAGCAATTAGTATTGGTGCCTTCAGAAGCAAAGAGGGCAGAACTGTAGTGATAAGTAAGGAAAGCCAGCATCTGAGTTCTAAAAAAGTAGCCATCTGGATTGTTATTTAGAAAGCAAAGGAAAATACAGAGTCAGCATTAAAAAGCTTTGAAAAATCACCTCAGAGAATATAGAACGTAGAAGAAATGTTCAAACAATTCTGTTTCTGCATTAAAGTTTAACATGCAAACTATTTTTTTTTTTTAATGAAGAGTATGCCAGCATTTACTCTGAGTACAGGATATATATTCTCAGAAGATTCAAGTGAATTGGTAAATTAGTTGGAGTCCTTTAGGAAAGTTACTTTTTCAAATAATTTTTTTAATTGTTCTGGATTGTCTTGTGATAACTCTTCAAATTTTTTGATTCATTAAATTCACTAAGATCTCCTACTCTGACATACCTAGGAGATTTTTTAACATGTGTGTCTATGTTTAGCCAGTACCCAGGGCTAAACTGTAGCAGTTATTCTACCACCCAATGCCCCCTCCCCAGCTCAGAAGGGGAATTGAAGAAAAAAGGAAGAAGTCCTATTAGTTGAAGTAGACACAGACTAAATAAAATAACAAAACTGATATAACAACCAACATAAAACATGCAAGGTTCTACTCAGCCTGGTCCTTGAGGTCAACAGCAGTAGCAGAAGACCAAGAGAGAAGAGCCCCAGGAAGAGGAACCACCCTTACTGAGCTCCCTCCTTTTATAATGAGCAGATGAAGTGGTATGGGATACACCTGTGAGTCAGCTGCCTTGATTGTATCTCTGAGCTGACTCAGGGCTACTCATGGCCTGCCTGCATGGCTGGCCCATGGGTCTGTGCCTGGGGAGCCAGGACAACGTGTTATTTTTTTCATAGTTTGTCATAATTGAATGCTTTTGCTTTAGCAAACAAGTGCTATACTGTGGAAATGTTAAAGAAAAAAAGATGTGCCTAAAAGCAGCCTCCCTCCTTTGTTCAGAGTGGTTTAGGTTGTCATTACACTGCTCTTTTAATCTGGCAGAAGTATAGGCTGCTGTTGAAAGGAGTGGGCTGGTTTTCCTTCTCTCGCTGTCTCCTGCCATTTTTTCCCACCATTTCCTGTGTGACACTAGTATGCCTGTGGCTGTGCAATGAGTTGGTTGACAGAATAACTCTGGTTGAAAGCTAATTGTTCCTTTGCTAGCCTAGTTTTTCTCATTACAAGGAGTATAAAGAGTAATGCCAGCCCAAGGGCAGTGACAGGAAAAGTGTCTGGAGCTAGGCAGGGAGGTGAACGGGATTATTCTTCAATAGTCATTTAATAGTCAGTTTAAGCTAAACAGGGATTACAAAAGTAATTATCTGCTGGCATTGGAAGCGCTGCTACTGTTTTGAACACAGTATTGATAACTTGATAGAAAACTGATTTGCAACAGAATTAATTACTCTGCTTTTTGCACCCCCACACCTTTAGTTTTCCAGCAAAAGACTAGTTGTCTGAGAACCACACTATTTCAGCTGCTGGGTATATAATATTGACAGGCCTCTAAGGATCTAATGGAATCCAGGTGGACTGTGCCTGCAGGCTTCAAAAGTGTCTTGATCTATTAGGGATCCTGTCCTGGTTCCCCAGGCACAGACTTCATGGGCCAGCCATGCAGGCAGGCCATGAGCAGCCCAGAGTCAGCTGGGAGATTCAGTCAAGGCAGCTGCCCCAAGCTGACTCACAGGTGTATTCCATGCCACTTAATCATACTCATTATAAAAGGAGAGGATCCAGGGAAAGTGGAGCTCTTCTTCCTGGGGTGGTTTTCTTTTGGTCTTCTGTTTCTGCTGTTGACCTCAAGGACCAGGCTGAGTAGAACCTTGCATATTTTATATTGGTTGTTGTATTAGTTTTGTGATTTTATTTAATCTGTGTCTATTTCAACTAACAGGACTTCTTCCTTTTTTCTTCAATTCCCCTTCTAAGCTGGGGAGGGGGCATTGGGTGGTAGAGTGACTGCTACAGTTTAGCCCTGGGTACAGGCTAACTGTACGCAGATCTCTAAAACCTAAAGCTTTGGCTGATGATCAAGAGAGGTAGCCACAACTATGTGTCAAAGTTATTTCTGCAGAATCTATGGGAGATTATTGTGGCCAGCTGCAGCTCTGCTACTTTGGCCTCAAATTGTTTTGTGTATTTGCTAAAGATTTAATTAATATGTGTATTAAAAATGTATATTTAAGTGAATAAGAAACTATGAAATATATTAGTAAAATAAAAAAGAAAATAATTGATACTTAAATAAGAAAGACCACTAGTTCAGAATTCATATGTATAAATTCATGTCAAATTTTCTGTTCATACAGATGTGTGAATTTGGCTTTGTTCTTTATCCCTATGACTTATTTTACCTAGGTTTGAGAATTCACTGGCATCTGCCATGATCATGGATTTGTAGAAACACAAAATAGTTTGGGTTGGAAGGGACCTTTAGAGGTCTAGTCCAACCCCTCTGCAGTGAACATGGAAATCAACTAGATAAGGTTGCTTGGAGGCCTGTCCGACCTGCCTTTGAGTGTTTCTAGGGATGGGGCGTCTACCACCTCTCTGGAAAACCTGTTCCTATGTTTCACCCCCCTCATTGTAATAAACTTACTCCTTATATCTAGTTTAGCTTAAAACCATTACCTCTTGTACTATTGCAACAGGCACTGCTAAAAAGTTTGTCCCTGTGTTTCTTATGAGTCCCCTTTAAGTATTGAAAGGCCACAGTAAGGTTTCCCTGAAGCCTTCTCTTCTCCAGGCTGAACAACCCCTATTCAGCCTTTCCCCATAGGAGAGGTACCCCAGCCCTCTCTGATCATCTTCATGGCCCTCCTCTGGACTTGCTCCAACAGGTCCATGTCTTTATTGTGCTGAGGGCTCCAGAGCTGTATGCAATACACCAGGTGGGTTCTCACCAGAGTAAAGGGTCAGAGTCACCTCTCTTGACCTGCTGACCACACTTTTCATGCAGCCCATGATACAGTTTGCCTTCTGGGCTGCGAGTACACATCGCAGGCTGATATAGTACATCTTGAATTACTTTAAAATCCTTAAGGTGATCAGTGTAATTTCAGCTGAAAAATATATGGAGAAGCAGATTAGTGCTGCAAAAATGCTTTTGCAGCTCTCTATTTCAAGTGAAATAATATTTTATTCACAATAATATTTTATTTACAAATCTAACTTTGTCACAAAAATATGGATAAAGAATGTAGAGGCGAGTACTGAAAAAAAGTAGGACTACTTTAGTGAGTTTCTTCTGATAAACTTTCTCAAGAAAATGTTCAGTTTAATTCCCGAGGCTTGAGGAGAGAGAAATGTGGGCAACCTGGAAGTGGAATAGATTGATAAAGTGGTGCAAAATCATCTGCAAGGCAGCTTAGAGTTGAGGGGATGGGGACCTGAGATGCAGGAGAGATGAGAAGGTGATTGAGCAGGAGGTAAGGAATTGAAAAAATAGAGTTTGAAATTTTCGCTTGGCAAGTGATGAAGCCTGCAGATCTCTGACAAAGGATGACAGCTGACAGCTCAATATACTTGCTAGTTGCTGGCAGTACAAGAATGCTTCCTGGCATGCTCCCATACAGCTGCTTACATAGGAGTAGTAATGTTGGTCCTGTACTTTTCTACAGTATAGCTTGACTCAGCTTTCAGAAAAAGAGCACAACAATTTCTAAATCTGGAGAGAATGGAAATTTTTCTATTAAAAACAAAATAAGATCTTGGAAAGCCATTCTGCTTTCCTGCCCTAAAATTGACATATTGCATATCACTCCCTTTTCTTGAGCTTGATGAAATATTATAACCTTTTTGCTTGTATGTAGTTTTGCATTCACCATCAAGCTCCTGTGAAATCAGAGTTTGTTTCACTTGTTTTTCAGGGAATTAGATTAAGAGCTTTGCATGAGTCAGACAAATACATGCTGTGGTTGACTTTTTGTGCTCCATGACATTTCTTTCCTGTGAATTTCAGACATGGTTACAGAAATGATTGGTGTTCTGCAGTGACAGCTAGGGAGACAGCAATATACCAAAGTCTAATACTAGGTTAATCAAGGCGGAATCATTACATGTTCAGTTCTAATGCAGCAAGTGCAGCCTGTAGTTGGCATCTGCAATAATTGGCTTAGATAACCCATAACTGGGCCAGCAAAATAAACCAGAAAGAATAGCTGCTGTTGTGTGATTCCAAAGCTTGTAACCAGGATGGAAGGAGATAAAGAAGTGAAGGAAAGTGTCCTTGTAAGGATTTAGAAAAGAGGCAGGAAAAACAAGTGCTGAAGTAGGGGAAGGCATTAGAAGACTCAATAGATCTGGGAAAAAATAAAAAGTGTCAAGAACAAAGGACCTGTGAATATAAAGGAGCTGCATTTGCATGGTTCTCTGCAGTATACCATCTTCAGGTGCCCAAGGCTGCTGGGATATCTAGAATTAGTGCAGACTTGTTAACAGAACTATGTGTCACTGCTTAGTTTTGTGTAGTTGTATCTTAAATGTCCAGTAAGACTTGTATGTTAGATGATGGTGTGTCTTTGTCTCAATTGCTGTCTGCTTTACTGACCCCTGCCCTGATTTATTGCTTTGGCAACCACGAGAGTGCAGAGTCTGCTCTCTGTCTTTCCAAGCATCTTGATGAGCAGGGGGAGTTGGGAAGATATACAACAGAGTCTGCACCTAGGCTTGCAAGGTCACCTAGCATCTTTAGTCTGAGAGTCAAGGGAGCACCTTAAGGGCACTTTATTGATACTCTTATGTGCAAGGCTGTAAATTATTTGCCCACTAGACTGATTTATGTTACTGACTGCAGGAGCCACTCATCTTCTGCTTCATAATTATGGTGTTCATCTTGTCTGTGTTGGACATTGACTAACAAAACAGGAAATGTTGTTGATCACTTTCTTTGTTAGTTCTGACCAATGAAAGTGACATACTGTGTGGTCAAAACAAGAAGCAGTGAGCTGAGTCACTGTGGGATGATACTGCCTCTTCAGTGAACTCCAACTTGATTTTTTGTTTTATTACTTCTGTATTCATAATAAATGTAAATTTGTACACCAAAAATTTTACACCACAAGTTTATCCTTAGTACAGGCTTATAATTAACTTCTCTGAGATCACAGAATCACAGAATGTTAGGGATTGGAAGGGACCTCAAAAGATCATCTAGTCCAATCCCCCTGCCAGAGCAGGAACACCTAGGTCAGGTCACACAGGAACATGTCCAGGCAGGTTTTGAATGTCTCCAGAGAAGGAGACTCCACAACCTCTCTAGGCAATCATGTTGGTTCTGAATCCAAACCATGTCAAAGTAATATTTGCTTCAGATTTCTCTCTAAAAAACCTTGAAGAAAGAGTATTAAATGGAAGTTAATTTATTTCTTTCTAGAAATTTCTATGTCATGACACTAAAGAGAGCCTGGGCACACATTCAGGAAGTAACAGTAAATAGCCAGATGAAGAAAACAATCACTGTAACATAGAAATGATCTGAAAATGGTGAAATGGGAATAGCATACTGGCTTTAGAAACTCATTTAGTTTCTTCAGTCAAGGCCCTCATTTGCTTTTATTTACTCTGCAAGGCTAGAAGCAGGGTAAAAGATGGATTGTAGTGACCTGATCTGAAATAGAAGGAAATTGTTGTCATGACATCTCCATGATTTGCTGCCATTTGTAATGGGACAAAGCTGTGTGTACAGCTCTTGTAGAGATTGGCAAAGTGCTTCTCTGCTGAACAGTATCCAATGTTTTTACTTGATCAAAGCTAAATGTAGATGTCTTTATTGATAGGTGTTCTCACACTGAAAGAGTCAGGCACCAATCCTAGCTCTTACTCCAAACAAGTCTAGTTCAGTACAGACAGCTTTTGCTTTGATACCTGCAGCCCTCTTTGTTACTTAGAAAGCAGTATTTTGCTTTTTGAGATGGTTCAACATGCTGCATTAATGTTTTCTGTTGTCTGTATGAGTAGCATTATCTGATAATTCTGAATAGCTTAAATTTCTCATAAAATTTCAGTGTGTCATGAAGGTAGCTGGAAACTTACTTGCTTTTGAAAGATTGCATGTTACTTGCAGTGTCTTGTAGAGAGATGTGGCATACCAGTAGCATTTCTTAATGATTTATTGGGGCCACCTGAAGGTTTTCCTGCAGGGAGTGCTGCAGTTGCTAGAAGTTGGCTGCTTGTGAAGGGGACGTCTTTTCCAGGTAAAGTCACACTTGCCTCTGTTGCATCTGCTTGTCAGATACCTCCGATATCTGTGTGTGAGAACGTATCCATAGCTGCAGTTGATATGGAAGACTGTCCAGTGCACCTTGCACTTTTGAAGGAGGTAATTCTGTTTTTATTTGGTGAATTATGTATTTATATTTACTATTTGTCTATCTGAAATCAGGAAGCTGCTTTTCCTCTCTGTGAAGATGAGTTCACTTTGTGCAGGGATCCCTCACGCTGCCTTCTGTGAAGATGAGTGGGAGACCCACACACTGTGGTCTATTTGTTAGGCTGACCTCCAGGACAATGCTTTTACTGACTTATTTCTTCACAAGTTTTATTCTTATGATCCTGCTTCAGAAAATGGAAAGATTGGGATTAGAGATTGCTGTGAGATATTTTGAATAGTTCCTTGCCATCAAAACATGATCTTTTTGGCTCTCCTTGACTATGGGGGCCTGGGAATGTTTCCCAGGTCGTGGGTTCAGCTACACACCCTAGTTAAGGTTCATATTAAGGGACATGGTAGCACTTCCTTCCTCCTCAAGTTTACTACTTGTGATGCACATCAATAAGTACCCATTAAGTGCAGCTGTTGTTTGTCCTCTCCTGCCTCTAGTCTCACTCTGGGTTCAGCAGGTCTGTGTACCGTGCTCTCTCCTGATCTGCAGCACTGGAGTCTATTGGCCAGTGAGATTGTCTTGCCCAGATGGCAGGGTGGAAGGATCGAAGCCTGAAGGTAGTGCCTTCACTTGCAGCCTGTAGCAGCTGAGCTCTGCAATTTGTCTGGGAGAAGGAGAAGGGGTTAAACTTGGTAATTTCCAACCTTTCCAGGACCCTTTTCTGGCAAGGGGTGGATGACGAGGCAAATTGCCAAACTGGCATCTGGTTTGTTTCTGTGTTAAAACACTCGCTGAAGCAATAGAACTTTTACCATCCTTTTGCCTCTGGTTTTCTTGGCCTGCGTTTTCCCTGCAGCCTCCCAGGGTATCAGTCTCTGCAAATGTCTCGCCAAGGGAAGTAGAGCTGCTGGGACATCTGCCCCCAAATATTGTACACCCAAAGCCCAGACTGTTAGTGTGCTGGCTGAAGTACAGTTAGGGATTTCCCTGGGATGTCTGTGGGAGTCACCTGTGCTGTGGGACAAGCAGATAAAATGAATGGATACTCCAGGAATGCGAAAAACCCTGTATGTGGGACATGGTGTGAAGGGAGGTGCGTTGGAGGGAGTAAGAGCATGTAAGTGCAAGTGAGAGAAGTATAGCAGCAGAATAGGGGGCAGAGCAAGAGGAAGGGGAGCCTTGTGAGAGCAGGTAAAAGTCTGAGGATACACATATGGCAGGAGGTCAAGCTATAAGTTAAAATCAGTAGAAGAGAACAGTAGGATGGCAAGATGGAAAAGGGAAGAGAAGCAAAAAGGAGTTGAAAAAATAGAATGGAAAACCCCCTAATCAAGACAGGAGAATGGGCAGAGTTCTGCCTAGAGCAGCCAGGAAGAAGCCCGTATTTTTGTGAGTGAATTGAAGGTTTGATGTGAGGGTGGGTTCCTTCCCCAAAGCTAAAAAATTAAAAAATTTACTGAAAAGAATGGGAGTTTAAAAACACTGTATAATTTTGAAGATAGTATTCTCTCTCTTGGGGGGAGGTATGTGATATAAGAATTTCACATCCTGGTTTTGTTATTATGAAAATGAAAATATTTAGATGGATAAATGGTGAGTTGTTCTTGAGAGACCTGTGGCCAGGACTGAGCCATTGAGTGGACTAACAAATAAGGGGCAGTGGATGAGTGCGAATAGGAAAGAAAACCCAGTGAGATCTAGTGTAACAACAGAGATTATGTCCTTGTAGTATAAATTACATTTAACAAATAGTATTTAAAAATACTCTGTTAATTAATATTTAGTGTTTTTGAAAGATACTATAAAGAGCATAATTTCATGAACATGTGACTAACAAACATTTGAAGTTTGAATAGCAATAATACCATTCTGAAGGATAGGGTTACATGCTCATATGCCCATGGTGTTTTCTAACATTTAAATAGTGTAAGTGTTCAAGCATGATTGCCTCAATAATTCAAAGTATTATTAAAATATTGGTGGGGCACTAGCATTAGGGGGCATTATGTTTAAAAAAGGAGATATTTCATTGTTTTTGCAAGAGTAGAGGGAAGACAATTTTCTCATACAAAAAATATAATTCTAATAAATATACAGTATTCAACTCATCTTTTAAAATTTTTTATTTTTTAAATTAAGTTATTGAAAGACTACTTATTTTTCTGTGCAGTGTTGGCTTTCTTTCACTTCTGTTTGAGGAACACCAGTATCCATTGCAATTTTAAGTCTAATAATAAAACCAATGAAGAATCTTCTAGAAGGAATGTATGTAACACTGTGTGGAATACAGCATAATCTTAATTTGGCGTAGTTAGATGATTTGTTAAGATGATTTGATGTAGTTAGTGTTGATAAAAACAAACCAATCATTCCATTAAAACATTGTAGCATGGGTGTATGATAATGCTCTTCATACAAAAGAAAAGCAGTCTGTGGCACTTCTGAATGTGCAAAGAAGGACAGAAATATTTGGCATAAAGATTTTTGTACTGTGAGATTGTGAGTCTTAAGTGGGTTTATAGATCTGCTGAAATTTACATCATCACTAGCATAGAGTTATGACTGATATTACTTGAAAGCACCTTGCTGAAAGTCCTCAGGTATTAATTAAGTGTGATGTTTCACATGATAGTTGGAGCTTATCAAATATCTTGAGGCTATCAAGAAAGGCAGTCCTGCTTGCCCTTCCGCTGCTGCCATGTGTGCTTCTGTTCCCTTGGCTCATGGTGACTTAGTGAGCTGGAGAAGCAAAAAACTGTTGTTGCTGTACTGTTTGAAAAGAGCCAGACAGGTGCTGTAGTGTCTGTAGGGTATAGGTAGGTGTGGAGGGTGGGTGGAGAGTAGTGGAGCTCCCCTTTGGAGGCAGCAAGCTCTTAGACTGGCTGAGGTGTCTAATGAAGTCTCAACCTGAGATGTGCAGAGGAAGAGCACCCCTTTCTGTCCCACAACCTAGGCTCTTGGTCCCCTGGTCATACATGCCTGAGCTTCCCCTGCTGTGGGACTATTAGTTCCCCTCCCTAGTGCCTGTCCATGGATCATGGGCACAAACAGCATGTTCCAAGGGACTTCCCAGGCTCTCTGTCTGGATGCCTGTGTTAGACTTAAGTGGTGGGATCACAGCCTTACCTTGTGTGGCCACAGCATTAGCTGGATGACTGTAAGTCATAGAATCACTAGAATGGTTTGGATTGGAAGGGACCTTGAAGATCACCTAGTTCTAATCCCCCCGCCATGGGCAAGGACACCTTCCCCTAGACCAGGTTTCTCAAAGCCCCATCCCACCTGGCCTTGAATGCTTCCAGGGAGGGAGCATCCACAACCTCTCTCGGCAACCTATTCCAGTGTCTCACCACTCTCACAGTAAAGAATTTCTTCCTGATATCTAATCGAAATCTACCCTGTTTCAGTTTAAAACTGTTAGCCTTTATCCTATCACTCCATACACTTGTAGTAAGTCTCTCTCCGTCTTTCTTTTAGGTCTCTTCAGGTACTGGAAGGCTGCTATAAGGTCTCCCCAGAGCCTTCTCTTCTCCAGGCTGAACTACCCCAACTCTCCAAGCCTGTCTTCACAGGTGCTACAGCCCTCTGATCATTTTTGTGACCTTCCTCTGGACTTCATCCAACATGTCCATGTCTTTCTTGTGTTGGGGGCCCCAGAGATGAACACAGTATTCCAGGTGGGGTCTCACAAGAGCAGAGGGGGAGAATCACCTCCCTTGACTTGCTGGCCATGCTTCTTTTGATGCAGCCCAGGATATTATTGACTTTCTGAGCTGCAAGTACACATTGCCAGCTCATGTTGAGCTTCTCATGAATCAACACCCCCAAGTCCTTCTCCTTAGGGCTGTTCTCAATCCATTCTCCACCCAGCCTGTACTTGTGCATGGGATTGCCCCAACCTGTGTGCAGGACCTTGGACTTGGCCTTGTTGAACTTTGTGCAGTTTGTGTGGACCTTTCTCAAGACTGTTAAGGTCCTTCTGGATGTCATCCCTCCAGTGTATTGACTGCACCGCACAGCTTGATGCCAGCGGCAAACTTGCTGAGGGTACACTCGATCCCTCTGTCCCTGTTACTGACAAAGATGTTAAACAGCGTTGGTCCCAATACTGACCCCTGAGGAACACCACTTGTCACTGATCTCCACTTGGACACTGAGCCATTGACTGCAACTCTTTGAGTGTGGCCGCCAACCCAATTCCTTATCCACCAAGTGGTCCATCCATCAAGGCCATATCTCTACAATTTTAAAAATGCTGGACACACTGAAATAATTTTTCATAAAATATTATTATTCCTGTTTTTATGGTATATCTTCATGTTGCTACAAGTCATATGTATGAAATGGACTAACATATGTGGAATGATTTTTCTGTGTTATTGCACTCCTCCTGCTTTCATTTTGAGTGATTTAGTGGGTTTTCATTCTGTGTCCTAATCTATATTGTAAATTTCTTTGGTAGGGACTACCTTTTAATGTATACTTTTATAGCAACACTACAATTAGATATAGTTCTAATTGGAACATTGGGGGCTTACCATAAGGCAAACAATTACTAATCTTAATTATACCTGTAGCAGTAATGTGTTTGGCAGTTCCAGTCATTGAGAGCTGGACAGTGTTCCAGTAAGAAGAGTGGTTACTCCCTCTTTTCTAATACTTTTTTTTTTTGCCCGTTCACATTTGTACCACACCTAAACAAGATCTGCAAGCTGACAGCAATTCAGAGCATGCTTAATTAGAACAGTTTTGCGGCTGGAGTTTTAGAACCGATGAAACAATGTATTGAACAAGTCTGGTCCGGTACAGAAAAGGGCTCGAGGCTGAGCGGTGCGATGCTTTGCCAATGCTGACATCTCTCGATCGTGTTTGGTATTGCCACCCTTAAATTCATGGGAGATCTGGTGGGATTCTTAAAAGCAAAACCAAGACCGCTTCAAGCCCCGGAGTTAACAAATGACATAATTATATTTTTTTCCTAAAGCCGCTCAACTCTTACGTAAACGAACTCCTGAAGCACATAGCTGCATTTACCTCAAGCAAGGCTACGTTCAGGCTTTAATATTTTTAATAACTTCCTTGACTGGGGCACACAAACTTCGAGGTTGTTTTGAATTGCTGTCATTCAAATTAAAAATTAACACTGGGAAACAGATATGAAAGGAATGAAAACAACAGATCTGTCCAGTAGTACTATATGCTTCATGAACTCTTAAAAGGTCTCTTTTATGACTGGAAGCTGTGATGGGAGTAGAGACTACAAAATCTCTTTAAGTCAAAGTTGAAAACCCACTGTCTTACTAAGCAATGGTTGCTTTGGCATTTCTACAGAATAGGGTCTTGGCTTAGTTTCCAGTGGGCAATCCAAAATGTTGATTCCCAATGATAAATCTGTGGGGAGATTTTAGTGGTGGTTTGTTTTTTTTATTATTTGGCCAGAAAGTTTGTCACTGAAAGATACCTGAATGAATTAATGGGAAAGGGTAGATTCCAATAGGCTTATATTTTCCTGAAGCTTTACAAAAAGGTCAGTCTCTTGCCCTCTCACCTCCCCTTCTTTTTTTTATTTTGTCTCTCTACTTTATCAGTGTTTTGAAATGTGGAAGTTTTTAAGATTTTTGGATTAAAATGACAATTGTTTTTAAGCTAATGTACATGAAGCACTGAAATCTGAAGGTATAATTTTGAAATGATTGAGATGGAATACTTCTGTAGAGGTCTACTGAAATTTTTCAGAATTTTAAAAAATTATAACTTAATTTTAGTTTTGATCTATCTTGAAAATTAATGTGGTTAGATATTAATTTGAATGGAAGATTGTTTCTCAACAGATCTACTCTTTGTAGCCAGAGGAAAATGAACTTTGTCCTTGTTTTTAAATATACTCCCTCCTGGACAGATTGAAGCAAGCTGGTGTGATTATAGTCTCTGTCTTGGTAACTGCATTTGGTATGTAAAGACAATTATGCCAGTCTACCCGTTGCCACAAAACACTTTTAAAATTATCAAAATTACTGATAAGAAATGCAGTTTTTCATTTGGACTTCTGCTGGTTTTTCTCTCATACTTACAATATGAAGTGGTACATTTCCAATGAGGACACCTTTTTCATGAGAACTGGTCTGAGGTTTCCAATACTATGCAGAGGTTGTGTTATAGATTACTGATCTGAACTGGAACAGAAGTGACAACTCAGAATTGTTTGGACCTGTAATGCAATTTTACATCTGTCCCCTTAAAAAAACCTCACTGTAATGTCGTTCTGTAATTTTGCTACTCTGACATTTTAGTGGTGGGGAAGACAACTGTTTTTATTTTCACATTCTTTCTTTTTGTAACTGTTTTTGACTCTTTCTGCTTGTGGTGCTCTTATCTAGGCAATTTATGGCCTAATATCAGACCCCTAGACAACTGTGCTGGTTGCCAGAGACTTAGCAATCAGATCTGAGAAGTCTTTTAAAGATATGTTTTGTTTGAAATTGCTTTTCTGTTCTTCCCCAAATGGAATCCTACTGCTACACACATTTAATTTGGAATGGGAGAAACACCAGTGCAGGAGAGATGGTGTGCATTTATAAACACACCTGAAAAAGCTTTTGAGAAGCTGAAGTTTGCTGGGGAAACTTGCATTTGGACAAGAGGTGATGTTTTCAAAGACTGGGATAGGTGATACTTGTTATGGCTAACATTTGCATTTGTACAGGCTAAAGTAGTGATAGTCGATAGATGCCTCCCACCCTGATTCTCTGAATGCACATGCTGTAGCACTGGGTGTCCTGTTGTGCTGAGATCTGCTGCAGAGCAGCAGCCTGTCTCTTTCTGTGATCCTATGTTGATATCTGGCTGTATGCTGCTGCCCCTGTTTATGTTAGTGCTTCTTACTTAGCAGGTCCCAGTGGCCTTGTGTCTTCTGCATCACCACACTTTGGGTACAAGGTAATGATGGTGTTGATTAAGGGCTCTTTAGAAATGAAACACTTTCTTTGGCTGGTTTGTTTGGAAGAGAGCAAGGAGAGTAAACAAAAGGGGAGGGGTGTGTGAAATAGCAAGTAGAGCCAAGGCTGCTTTGGTTTTATGAGATCTTGTGGTTTAATAAAACAGGTGATCTTTCTATGGAGCTCGAGAGGGAATCCTGGTAGCTTTTTTATTCATTTTCTGCTTGCTGCTGCTTTCAAACAGCAGCTCCCAGGTGCTGTCCTTTATTTCCTTTTGTTTCAATATGGCTCTTCACTGAAGCTCCCATTCAGCCCCTCAGCTGGTATTTGCAGGTATCTCTGCAGAATTTACCAACCAAACTTGTTTTTCCTTTCTCACTTGGTTGCATTATTGACTTTCAATCTCTCTGCTGCTTTTATACTGAGGAAGTGGATGCAGTCTTTGCAACAAGCTTTGTGAACTGATAGTGACCTCTCTACAGCAGCATTTTGTTTGTCTCCTCTTACCCATTAGCTATTCTCTTTGTAAAAAGCAACTGTTTCAGCTCGTTGTCTTGTAATTGTCTTCCCTTTTCTAGAAGTGCCAGTTCACCTTTGACCACCAAACCCTCCCTCTGCAGGATTTGATTCAACCACCCTTCTAGTCCCCATGCTTACTTCCCCTCCACAGACATTCTGTCTCCTCTGCACTGAGATTTTTATCAATCGCATGTATCACACAAATCCCATTTTTACTTCTTAAACATCTGTTTCTCTTGCTATTTGTTTTTCTGGGTGCCTCATTCTTTTCCCACTTTTGAAAGTACCTGGTCCTGTCTGAAGGACACAGTGTGATTTCCCCTTCCAGTATTCCAAGCATACCTTTTGCTGACTTTTGATCTGGGCCCCCACCCCTAAATGTGAGGGAAGAATTTCTCATCTTTTCGGAGCCCTCTAGAAACTGAGTTTCAGCTTTCCGTAAAGGAGGAGTTTCTGTTTCTGGGGCTATGGTTGGGGTAGTAGTTGGTCACTCCTTAAACCGTATCTGCGCAGTCTTCTTCCTTTTTCTCCTTTTTTTTTTGTCTGGAGTAAACCTGTGTCGTCTTTGTGAGGTCTTTATTTCAGTAATATAGTTTCTTTGTTTTAATCGAAATTTTGATGGTGACCATGCTACTTACTAGTACTCCTTTTTGCATCCCTGCTTGGAGTCTCCTTAGTTTTAACCAGCATGTTACCGCAGCCTTAGCAGAGCAAGCTGCCTTTTGTATAGGACACAAATGTAGGTGTGTGAGCCAGCACAGGCAGGATGGAGGAACAACCACAAAACCATGGATGAAATGGAAGTTCATTTTTGTTACCTCACCAACCAGGGGATTCCCAAAGCAGCACCTGGGCAGGGACATGCAGATGGGGACACAGGCATTGCGGAGCTTGGTGGGCCAGCATGAGCTTGTGACTACCAAAAATAAGTTGTATAAACTTATCCATAACAAGCTGGTCCCTGAACATGTAAGTGCTTAATATGGCAGAATGTTTGCTTATTGGAAACAATACTGCCAACCCAAACATACAGAAATCATGTGCCAGGCCTCCCCTCCAAATGAGATTGCCTTTAAAATTATAAGATTAAACCACCACCACCAACAACCTTAAGTAATAAGTTTTGGACTCTTTTTATTTGCTGTCTGGTGTTGGAACATTTGTCTGCTTGTGAGTTTGCCACTTTATCATGAAAGCTAGAAATGTGCTTTAAAAAATAAAGACTCTAGGGTGGTTACTTGATTATAGCCTCTGCAATGCTCACGAAGTCATCAGGTATCACAAGAGTTGTGTTGAGTGTGGCTACTCAGAACTGTGTAACTGGGGAGATTTGCACCTGTGTGCCATGAGGAATTCCATGAGGAATTTGAATACCAGGGTGGGGCATATGCATATTCATGTCAGTTAACTACAAGATAATTCTTGAGTGAGTTTAGAAGATGCACAAGATGTTTAAGGATGTGGACAGGCTTTCTTTTCTGGGTCTAGGTAAGGTAGTTTAAGATGTTCCTATCCCCAGTTGTTCAGCTTCCCCCAGTGTTGGAGGCTTCTGCCTCCTGAGCTGTGCTGGTGTGATGGGAAGGGTGCTACACTACAATGTCAGATCAGTTTCAGCACAGATAATGGGCTGTGAATGACAGTGGATGAGGAACACTTGCTCCTTCTGTCCTTCTGGCAGTGGGAGTGAGGATCCTACTGATAGGAGCAAGGAGATTGGGGGTGGCATTCATCTAAGGAATGCTAATGTCTTAAATCTCTTCCAGTTCTCTGTAGAATAAACATGTGTCTAACCCAAGGCAAGGCTGGAAAGGTGCTGGTAACTGGCTTGATATTATGGACACTGAAAGTTCCTGCCTCTGAGGGGCTTTCTGCTTTCTCAGGAGAGATTGCAGTAACCTGTAGTGCAGGAAGGAGTGTGCATGAGAAGCAGAGGATCAGATGTCACCTCAATGGAACTTATCTGGCCTTCAGACTTAGGATGAGACACTGAAACAGTTTTGGGTTTTATCTCAGCATTGGGAAAGAGGCTGATTTCCAACTGGATGTGTCATCTTCTGCGCCATCACTGCTTTGTGTCTATCCACAACTAGATACAGATGGAGCTGTCACATACAGGGCTCCCTGTCTGGATGCTGCTGCTGCTTTGATTTTGATGCCCTGTGTTTGTTATCAGATCCTAATCCACATCAAAAAGCAAACAGACACTAAGAGCTGGAGTGTAGCTGGTGTGTTAAGATAGGCTGTCTGGGTGTTTGCTTCATTTCTGACATTTATGCAAGGCTCTATTTTGTCCTGGTGATATTATTACCCAACAAAAGTATATAATGCAAGTGGTGTTAAATCAACAGTTTTATGTTCCTTAAAATTTTAAATAATGCTTGCTTGACCTTGTGCTGGGAATGATCATAGCTGAGTGTGTACACGCATGGGTTTATGCACTCTTCCATTCTGGCTGTCCTGCTCTTGCCCTTCTCTCAGTGAGCTGGCAAAATGACTGTCGTGTTGATCTCCTGCCAGTCTCCAGCGGTTTTCAGACTAAGTTCCTGGCTGAGATGGGAAGAAGGAAAAAGTGCTCTTCTCTGATCCTGTATGGTAAAACTCAGGGGGCTAAAGTAGAAGTAATGAGAAGTCTAAAAGCTGGTGAAAACATCTGGGTAGAAAACAAAACTGTGGCAAGGAAAATGTCACTTTCAACATGACTAAGTTTCACAAACTGAAATTCTCTGTACATATCTACTACCATGTGACAGAAAACCACATGCTGCATGAGGTTCCTCCCAGGTAACTAGTGATAGGACAAGGGGTAATGGCCTCAAGTTGTGCCAGGGGAGGTTTAGATTAGATATTAGGAAAAATTTCTTCACTGAAAGGGTTGTCAAGTATTGGAACAGGCTGCCCAGGGCAGTGGTGGAAGTCCCTGACCCTGGAGGTATTTAAGAAATGTGTAGATAAGGTGCTGAGGGAAATGGCTTAGTGGTGAATTGGCAGTGCTGGGTTAATCATTGGACTTGATTATCTTAGAGGTTGTTTCCAACCAAGGCTATTCTATGATTTTAAGATGGTGATGTGAGATGAAGACTGCTCAAATCTTTTATTCTTGCAAGGAAATATGAAAAGTGTTCCCAGGCCATGGTTCTGCCAGTCCCACCCAACTTTTCCTTGTCATCTCCACTGTTGGGAAGGTGTGTCCTGGAAAACATAATAGTCTGAAATTAACATTATTCCCTTTGAGTTGTTATTTGAAGTGAGATAAAGATTTTGTTTCTAAGTGTTACTGTTCAGCATTCAGGCATGTCCTGAGGAGGAGTTAGTAATATTTTTGTGATGTCTCAGATGTGACTGTGAGCATTCCCTAATCTGCAGCAGTGTAAAATTGCCTGTATGTGATGGGGAGGAGGGCTGATTTTTCAGGGTGGTGGATGGGGAGTGGTCTTCTGATCCATCCCACCAGCACCACTCTGAGCCCATCAGGGTGCTGAAGATGCGTACAATGAATGCTAAGCACATTGTGCAAATAAACACAATAATAATAATGTTGAAGATGGGAAATGAATAATTTCTCTAAATGAAGCTTGGGCAGGAATTCAGATAGAAAGTGTGTAATTAAACCAAGCTGGAACTTGATCAAAATACTGAAATGCTAGTAAGAAAAAAAAGGTAAGTTATTTAATGACTATTAGCAGGAAGAACCCTGGCTTTTTATTTAATCCAGAAAGAAGACAACTGCCAGCCCTAGGAAAAGTCAGATTCTCAAGATAATGTCCCTCCTTCTCCCACATGATTTTGCCATGGTGAATTGCTATCTTGCGCTACCGGGATAATATCCATTAGTTCTGGAAATGGAGTAGAGATTCGTGTGGGACAGAGATTTCTGGGCTTGAGCCTGGTCAGTCAGTGGGAGGGCTGAGCTGAGCGCAGCCAGTGCCGGTCCTGGCTGCCGATGTGGGGAATAGAGATGCCTGGAGGCAAGTTTTAACACCTGGTCCTGCTGAAGTAGATGAAATGACTGCTTACACAGTCCTGCTCCCAACCAATCTCTGACCAGATCAGACCTTTGCTTAACTTGGACTCTCCAGTACAAACATTACTGACAGTCCTATGACAATCTGAGCAAGAAAGACTAGCAGCGAGGATCTTTACCCTATCACAAACAGCAAGGGCACATTTGCTACTGTGTGATAGACTCAAAACTGCTGCTGGCTTTACTAGCCAGTGATTGCCCCCTCTTCTGCTCCCATGGCTAGATGACATAATAAATTATCCAGAGAGCACCTCTCTTGTGCTGGGCAAGGGCTGAACTTTGGTTGGGTATTTGTGGAGCTCAGTGCACAATTAACCTGGCACAATTTGCTGTGGCATAGTTCACTGTAAATCCTTACACAATAAATAGATTGTAATCACTACATTTCAGTGACTACTGAAAGGCAATTTGAAGACTAAATAAAGCAGGATGTTGAGATTTCAGATTGTAGGCCTTTTGAAAGGATTTGAGGCAAAAGGAGTGCTCTGCAATGCTTGTGATGTGATGTGTGTGCTGACAGGGGGTGGTCAAGCAGTACATGGCTTCATGGAGAGATGAGAAGATCAAGCCTTCATTCCTTCACTGGAGGCAAAGGGAGTGGGAATGCATTGCCAGTCACATCATAGACCTGCGTTCAGTAGAGGGAAGTGACAACTCCATACCATTTTTTTTCTTCAATTCCCATAAAAGGGATACTTTGCTTAAAGCATGGTTTTATTCCACAGCGTGAGCCCCGTCTTGCTGCTTGTTTGTCTGTGCTTAAGTCAGTGTGACTCAGCTGTGCTCGTGGCTGTGAGGAACAGTTTTACAGCCACAGGCATGTTGGTATCTGTGAGACTCAGAATGCAAGGAAGAGTTTGCAGAGAAAGGCATCATTGAATGCTATAAAGCCAGATCCTCAGAGGTGTTAAGGTCAATAATCTTACAGGAGCTTCTAGAAGCTGACACTTTGCCCCTGGCTCCTAGGTAATGATATGGTGTGGTCCAAGGCTCTGTGACTGCCTACGCCTGCTGTTGTGCTAAGTCTGAGAGAAATTAAATGAGCAGGACTGGAGCTGCTTAGCCTGGGACAGCCAAGGAAACGGTGGCTCAATACACGCCAGTTACCTGGGGATCCTAGGATGGGAGCAGAGGGAGTTTATTGTGGTGGCTTTCATGAACCAATATATGATTTAGGCCCAGTGAATGCATGAGCATTGGGCTGTAACCTTCCCCCAAGTTACTGAGAGGAAGTCTATAATGTGAGCTGTGCTCAGCTCCCCACTGTGTCTTGGTGATGTGGGCTGCACTGGGGACTCTCCGTGCTTAAGGTCCTATGAATCGGATCCAAACATGATTTAAGGTAATTTTCTTCTAAATCACAGTCAGACAATGGAATAGATCTATCATCTGGGAATCAAAAGTATTAATAACTCCCTTAGACACAGTTTGGAAGCAAATGAATACCCCCATTTTTTGGTAAATTTTGAGAGTGTTATTTCACTCTATGGAGATGAACTCCATTAGCAGAACACATAAATTAAAACGAAAGCAGCTTATTTGCATTGTGATTAACCATTCCTGAGATGAGAAAGCTCATCTAGTTGTGATTATAAAGATTATAAACTCTGCGATGGGGCTTAATCTTTGTTTTTTATGTTTCTACAAAATGGCTTTCATACAGAAATATTTTCTTCTTACCTACAGCTGAAATTTGTCACCATGGTAACCTTCTGGATTTGGAGGGGTGGGGTGCTCTAGGCAAGTATGTGGCCACAACCTCAGAAATTGTTATTCAAATTGAATTTAATTTCTCCTCTCTTTCTTTAACATCTATGAGGTTCTTACACACTGGGCACCTGCTTATGTAACCAGATCAGAAGGCGGCCATATGGATTTAAACTCTAGTTTTCTTTCTTTGAAAGGAGCAATGCTTGGGGCCATTTCCTCCCTTATTTAACTGGCTCCATCATTCCCTGGCTGCAGCTCCAAACCAGCTTGGCTCTCTGGGAGCTGCTGGACCGTTCTTTACTCCAGTGCCTGCAGCGTCACCTGCTGTTGCTTGGGAAACACAGAAATTGTGATCTGGGGTCTCAGCAGCTCAGCATTGGAGAGTATGCTGTTCATTTACTGGCTTCAATATACACATAGGTCTATTTTGTTTTGTTTGACATATATCTCTGAGAATGGCTTGGGGCCTGGTTAAACAGGTCGGGTTTTGTTTGTCAGTTTTTGTATTTTTGAAGGGAAAAACCCTGACAAATGTGCATTAAGATTTCTGAAAATAAAATTATTAAAGCCTTAGAGAACCCTCCCCCACAATATTGCGTCAATGTTAAATTATTTGAAGGACATGTCACTATCTTGATAATTTAACTTCTGATTTTTATTTCCCATTTTATGTGTCAAACTGCTTCCCACTGCCTGCCCGTGTTCTCTTTCTGGCTTGTAAGTTGCAGGAAAAAGGAGGAGTTTAGAATTAAAGCTCTGGACAAAGGCTGTCTAGACTGAAGTTGCTATCACAGAATCACAGAATAGCCTTGGTTGGAAGAGACCTCTAAGATCCTCAAGTCCAACCATTAACATAACACTGCCAACTCCTCACTAAACCATGTCCCTCAGCACCTCATCTACACATTTCTTAAATACCTCCAGGGATGGGGACTCCACCACTGCCCTGAGTATTAGTGAACTACTGGTTCTGCCACTAACTCCTGAGGTAACCACGGTGGAGTCATTGCATATCCTTCTGCCTGAGGTCCTAGCCTGTAGATAATACAGTCTTTCTTCTTGTCCTTTGGTTTTTTGTATGTGCATACGGTGTGGTAAGTGCTGGAATCGGGTGTTCTTAATCTGTGCAGTAGTGCCTTGATTTTATCTGAAGCTTTTTGGTGTAGCTAATAAATAGTAAATAAAAATTTTTCTAGGTTGTGCAATAATAAGCAAAGTTGTGACCCTACGTGTTTGTTTGCTTTTTGAGAAGTTCCTGGCCTGCCACAGGAGCTATCGGTAAATAAACCTCTGTCATCAGAGTGCACCCACTTCTTTCTTCTTCCTGTGACTGACATTTAGACCTTCTTTTCTTTCCCCTATAAGGCGGGGACAATCAAAGACTTCCTTTCATATTGAGGCAGGGTCTGATTTCAAGTGTTATCTGGCCTGGGCCAGCTCTGGCTGCTGTGCCTATCTTTGCTCCTTGGTAGCTGTCTGCTAACCTTGAAGTACTTCACCCTTAACTAAGAATAATAAAACCACCTTGGATTCACAGAATCACAGAATGTTAGGGGTTGGAAGGGACCTCAAAAGATCGTCTAGTCCATTCTCCCTGCTGGAGCAGGAACACCTAGATTAGGTCACACAGGAACGTGCCCAGGCAGGTTTTTAATGTCTCCAGAGAAGGAGACTCCGCAACCTCTCTGGGCAGCCTGTTCCAGTGCTCTGTTACCCTCACTGTGAAGTAGTTTTTCCTCGTATTTATTCATCCTGGGGAAAGAGCTTATGCATCAATAGTTACTCCGAGGAGCTGACCTGTGCTACAATCTCATTCATAAGAAGATTTTTCTTTTTTTTTTTTTGAAAATAAGCAAACAGACGGTTTATGTTTTCTGCTAAGGCCCCATCAGTGCTTGGTTAGCGCGTGTATTTGAGTACACTAAAAGTACATCTGAATGTGGCTTCCTAATAGGGATAAAGCCCTGAGGGGGTGACACCAGCAATTCCTTTCTCAATGGTTCTTAGCTTGTGCTTTGCCCCATGACCTGCCTGACATAGATTAAATTGCTGAAGAGATGTGTTGATGAATATAATTTCATTCCTTCTGAGCAGGCAAGGACTGTTCAGTGAGCAGTGGAGCTACTACAAGGGCCCCCTAAATGCAGCAGTATGTCTATAACATTAGGTGGCATATGTACTGTTTTCTGCTGCTAGCTCGTACCTCAAGGGTAAAACATTTCCCTTATAGAATTTGGCAAAAAATTTAAAGGCCTCAGAGCCATTGACAGGCAGAGGGATGCCTCCTTCGGGTCAGTTTAAACGCCACTTTTTGGCAACTAGCACATGAAGCTGAGCTGACTATAAATACGCAGCCATTTACCACACTGCTGTGCCAGTAGAGCCTGGGGGAAAAAGCAGCATTTTGGGGACTTTACAAGGCAGAAGAATGTGGAGCATGAAATAGCTGTATTCACAGGTTGCCATCCACCATCTCACTTCCGTTGCACCGTCTTCTGTCCTTTCCAAGGGCCACACAGCATGAAAAGGGAAAAAGACATGGTGTGCTGAGACTGCAGTAAGCTCTCTGATGTTTCCTGCCAGCTTTCCCCTCTTCTGCTGTATGCTTCCTTCCTTTCATCTTGTATTGAGTGGCATGGTGGATCACCAACAAACTGGTACTAGGAAAACGACCTTGCCATTCAGGCACTTATAGACACATCTCCCAGGACTGTCAATATCCCTTGCATCTGCAGAACTGGGTAGGGAAATTTGCAATAATATGTTTTTCCCCCCAGTGATTTTTGGAGACACCTTCTTATCAGGTGTATTACACAAACCACAAAATGGCTCACTCCAAAGAGAGCATCTCCAATCAACTCCTCCATAAGGCAGGCAGGGAGGTGAAAAGCAATGATTTCCAAAGTTATGTGAACTCTTTTTCAAGTCACTTAAGTTGTTTACAGGCTCAGACTGGCATGGGGGATGAATGGAGGTTGTGCTAGGTGCTCGTTATGTTTTTATAAATTGATCCTCTCCCCAGAGCCCCGTCTCTTGTGTGCAGCCAAATCATGTGTGTTTGCAGGAGACAGTATGCTTGTGTTTCTCCCATGACCCTGCTGGCTCATTATTGTTATTTCTGGAGGTCTTGTTTCCACAGTGACAAGCAATTACTATTGTTCCTTGGACTGCCAAAGTTACCACCAGCAACACAGAGGAAGATGTGTTATTCTCTATATTGGGATAAAATGCCTTCATATGTCTTGCTATTCACTGAATGCCAATCCTGACGCAGGTCCTGTGCAAATAGCACACTCCGCCCCCTGCCAATGCTGCTTTTGCTGGTATTAAGACATGCCAAATTCTGAAATGATCCAAAATGATCATCTCATGTCTGTGGCTACACTGGCAACGACAGGGTCAGGATTTCAGCAGAAGGATGACTGTACTGATGGTAGCTCTGGTAGGAATATAAATAGTATAGCTTGGAGGCAGTTCTTTTTGCAGCTGTGCTTAGCCCTGTTCTAAGTAATGCTGGCTAGTGATGTCAGTAAAATACGCTCTGTCTTTACCCTATAGCTTCTACCAGTACAGTGGTGGAGCTCCCACAGAGGAGTCTAGTGGTCTTACGCTAGCAGGATGCTGAAGTGTCTGTATTCCACAGTGCCTTCATCATCCCTAAGGGGTGATGTGTCCTGCTGTAGCTGCCCTTGAGGAAATAAAAACCCAACAACTAACACACTTTCTTTTCTTGGATCGAGAAAGGGATAGGCAGAAACAGTTGGTGATAGAGTCCTTGATTCTTTTTTTCTGCCTAAAGTCCCACCAAGACTGTGAAATAAAGGTGGAGGAGGGAGTCAAACACAAGTGGAAGGAAAGCGCTTGTGTGTAATGTATCTGTTCTAGATGCCAGGCCTAGTTTTTAAGTGTCTCCCAGTTAGTAGGGATTGAAGTGTTAGAAAGTCCTTCAGTTTTCTTGAAGGCTGATTCTGGAGTGAGGGCAGCACCACAGGGAAGGGTTAAGAAGACATTTTGGGTGTTGGAGACCAGTCCTACCTAATCCAACAAGCTTCTGTCCTTTTGTGTTGCATCGTCCAGAAGCCTTGTATTTTAGCACAGTCTGTATGACGGGGGAAAAAACCCAGGTACTCTAACTCTCCACACATAAACCAGAATCTAGTGTTTGAGTTCTAGGTGACGGCATACAAGGCTTGGGTGGTTCATAATGAGCTAAGACTCGGTTTTGTATTGTAAGGAAAACATTCCCATCTCGAAAATAAACCAAGCCTTTACTCTTAATCTGTAATCTTCAGGGCACCCACTGGCATCCCCCATTCTCAGCCGGGGTGATGTGCCAAGCTTGCCAGCAGACACTAGGTGGAGGCCTTGGGCTGCGGTTTTACCGCAGTCGCTGAAGGCAGAAGGAGGAGAGGACTTGTGCTTTCAGAAGGGAGATCTTTTCCTTTCTTTGCTGCTCTCACATGCTAGAAAGGAAAGTCCAAAGCTTTCCAGTTGCGGATGAGAGGAGGAATGAAGGAGAAGTGTCTGTCCCATCCCAGGTCCTCCCTGCAACAGGATTTTGTGAGCAGGGTTGCGGTGGGAGTGTTGAAGCCTTCCTAATTCTTGGGTGTGGTTGGGTTGCTAGATTGATTTAATTTATCCTGATTTCTTTTATCCTTATTTATATATCCTGATGGGGGTAGTTTTAAGATCCCCATGAATGCATATAAAAAGTATTAACATTGAGGTGAAAATGAGTACTGATGAGCCGATTTATCTAGCAACAAATGCTGGTAGAACAGCTAAGATGAAGTGCATGCTGTATTTATGATGATTGCTTTTGACAAGGCCTCCAATCTTAAAACTATTCCAAATAGGAAGATTTAGAGTTAGTACAAAGAATGAATCAAAAGCTAAGCGAGAACTAGGTGAAATGCGAAATATTCATTTTGAGAGAAATTTCAAAGTTTATGATTTCAAATCAGCTTGTTACTCCTAGTGATAAAAATACATTTTTCCATGTGTTCCTAAGAACTGAACATTATGAACATTTCAATTAAATACTTTCAGAAAAATAACTGGTGTATTGCTTTGAAAATTAGTTAAATCTTGGTACCATTTCCCATGACAGTTGTAATGCAGAGTTAGGTTATGCCAAATCAAGGCCTATATGAGGGCATATTATGCAGTCCTACTGGTAGCACAGCATACCATGACTATCATAATTAAATATTCTGTTATATAATTTAGTGCAGGTGATATTTTATTTTCAACACAAGTGATTTTTCTACCAACTAGTGAGTTTTCTATCAAAAATGGTACCAGCTTTATTAGTCTGTGATGAATGAAACAATTTAAATTTTTACACTCTGAAGAAGAAATGTGCTGGGTACTAGTTAGGGACCAATTGTTTTTAATATCCTAGAAACCTGATTCTGGGCTAATGGCAGGATACTGAACACATCAGTGTCTCTCATTATTAACTAAAGAATGTAAAACCAATGTGAGCGGTAGAATATGGTAAGAAAATATAAGGTTGCTTTCAAAATTAGTATGTTAATTGGAAAGAAAATCTGTCATTTTTTTTCCCCAAGGCAAACTTTCCAATACAGAAAGTTTTGTTTGAGCCTCCTTTTCCACAGGGATTTTTCATTTGTACTTATGATTTTGTGAAAAATGTTGATTTTATCAAAATAGTGTCTTCTGATTGAAGACTGTTTCCATTAAAATTTTCACACTAGTGTGAGCTGTTATGACACTCTCCTCCTCCACCCTCTGAGCTGTGGTAAAAGGGTGAGTGAAGTTATTGATTTATCTTTCCTTATTTTTTTTTGGTGCAATGACTTTGAGAGCTCCACGGCTGTTCTGCAGACAGATGCACAATTGTGAAACATCAATATGGACTGCAAATCCCTACTGTCAGTCAGCTCCTCTTCCCGTCTGCATAACGTAATCCCTATCTCCACAATGCCTGCACAGATACGCATTTGCAAAGATGTTTATCTGGAGATAACGCGCATAACAAGCCCCCTTTTGCTTGTTCTTATCTCCAGCAACATTATATGGAGTTTCAGTTCACAGTTCACTGTATTCCCCCTCCTACCACTGAAACGCAGCCAACTCTGAGCTGCGGCTATTAAACATCACGCAAGCAACACCACGAAACAGATTGTGGAAAGCAAAGGAATGCAGAGAAAAGTGGCAAATTGAGTAAGAACTGCAAGAGTTTTCTGGGAAGTGATATCAAAGGTTTATAGGGAATAAGTAGCAGTTAGTAGTGATGCAGAATAGCCATCATCTTGATATTCAGGTGATACCATCATGCAAGGGAGAGCTTTTGAGGGTGGCACAAAGAGAAGTCACTAGGTTTCAGCCAAGGAGACGAGCAGGTCAGCTTCCCTAACCATGGAGTCCCAAAGAAAGGGCTGCAGACATTATTGCTTGAGGATTTTAAAACTGGTCAAAGTTTCAAGACAGGACAGGTGAATAGAACAGGATGGAATAAATTGCCATATCCGTCCCCACTTTGTATGAGTCTGAGAAAACAGTTGGGAGAAATACAGCAAGGTCTGAAGGAACCTCATGTACAAAGTTAGAGTGTGAACTGGCATGACAAGAGCTGGGACACAGCAAGGGAAAAGCTTTCAAAGACAATGCTCTTCTTTGGCAATCTGATGTCCTTAGTGTAGGAAAGGAGGAAAAAGAGGAAGGTATGCAATGAATCAGAGACAAGGAGTGATGTGTGTGAATGTATGTAGCTGTTCATGTGTGTGTGTGTGTGTGTGGCACAACAGGAATCTCATTCAGACTGGAAAAAGCATTGTAGGTGTCTCCATCTCAGTTTGCTCAGACTAGTGCCTGAAAGAGGGCACCTTGGTTCACAAAACCCGCATATAAATTCTTGCTGCTTTAGGTAAAGTGATGACGGGGAAAGGTTGCCAGACACTGTCACTGAGCATTCAATGGACAAACAAGAAGCAACTGCAAAAGTCTGTTCACAACTCAAGTTGCATAGCAACGCTAAATTGTCAGATTGCTGTACGGCAGTCCCCTACATTATCCCCATTATTAGAGCCCTTTTTTAGGAATCGTGCAGTATGATGTTTTTAGCCCACTCCCAAGCTGGTTGCTTGACCTTTGTGTCTTGCTGAATGATGCCATGTAATTTGCTGCAAAGGTGTCTTGAAGTAGTACGCCGGAAAGAAAAGTCCTTGAGGATCCATCAACATAGGACTTGGGGAGAAAAAGATGTGCCTGTGCAGGATGGGGCAGATCAGGGAGCAACGATATCTTCAAAGAAGTCTAGCATCTGGCAAACTCAGCAGGGTGTATGTTACCCCATCACTTCTCTGAACTTAGTCTTCATTGATCCAATTAAAAGGCTATTTTGAGTGGTGAGCCACAGTTGCTCGCAAGACGTGTTTCAAACTCCTCCGGTCCATACTTATGCCTGATGGTTGAATCACTCCTATGGACCATTGCTACTGTGAAATCCTAACTTCCAGACAGCTGTTTCCTGTTTTTTCAGCATAAGTGCCTTGTGAGCTGTCGCCTGGCAGTGATGCTGAAGCACAAAAGCAGTCTCAGCATCATCATCCAGTGATGTTTCAGACACTGCCAGTATCTGAAAGAATACTTAGAAGTCTGCTTGTCTTACAGGATGTTGCTAGTGTCCTGCATAATTTCTTTCCTGGATATCTTGTCTAACAGCATCCTCCTCCCTGTTTCATTCTAATGCTGCTTGTTTTGTTGGCACAAGATCCTGAAGTGCCCCTGCCATCTCTTTGCAGCCAAGGCAACCAGGGTCACTGGATATAAGGCGTAGCTGAAATTTGAAGAATGTGAATAAACTGAAAGAACTCCTTTACTGCAAACATCAGACCGATACAGACTTAGGATGCCAGGTAGAGTGAAAATCATCCTCCAGGCCTTTTGCACTGGGTGATGGGAAGAGTGGCCTGCTTAAGCCAGTAATTCTCAGTGATGTATCATCTCCTTACCAAAGAGTGCCTGGCTGTAAACTATACCAGCTTTTTCAAGATCATCACTGCAAATTATGAACAAGCAAACAGGCCTCAGAAGGGTAAGATGGACTGCTTGTCCCCTCTCTATAGAGTAATGGATTATTCTGCTTTATTAAAACAACTGATGAAGAAACAAACAGCTTCAAGATTCAGTTCCTCTATGTTTCTGTGCTCTGTACCCAGAGCACACAAGTAGCACCTGGACTAGATGCTACAAGTCACTCCTGCTTGATATGAAGGGGATCAGGTTCAGACAAGGTCTAACACAGCAGGTGATAAGCGTCTGTGCATGGCATTGCTAAAAGAGATTTGATGGTCGTGGGGTTATCCTTGATGAAGGAACATCTCTCTAATACAGAATAACTTATCAGTCCTTACAAAGAAGAAGCAAAAGGTATTCATCTTTCCTTGAGTATCTCCCATGAACAAAACCTGCTGGATGGGACACTCCAAAGAGCTTATTTCTCCTTCCAGAAGAGAGAGTCTCCTCTCTGTCTGTGATTTAGATTTATCTTGTTTCCCCCTGAGGCTGAGGGATTTGAGATCATTAGAGAGATAGCAGGTGTTGGAGTAGCCACTGGTAGCCACCAGCTTTGTAGCTCAGTCATGCTGAGGACCACTATCAGAAGGTTTTTATCCAAGAGCTCTCTAGAACAAAGAGACTTCAATGTCTTGTAGCTGCTCTACACATGCTTGTTGACAGCCCTGGTACTTCACTTAAGGAGTCAGTCCTGAGTTTTAATCTGCGTCACCCAGACTGAAGAGTTTTGTGTCACCTTACTGCCATGGACTGTCTGGAGGCACAGATATAAGAGGCTGTTCCATGGGGCTGGTTGCATTTGGTAGTCGTTATGGCTTTCTCATTTAAATTGTTCTTCCAGTTTATGGTGGAGATAGGGCTGAGGATCCCCACTGATGAGTGGAGAAATCCTTTATCAGACCTTACAATATGGTCAGACCTCTTTAAGATTTCTCTCCATGTATCTCTATCAGTCTCAGTCTGTTTGTGTTACTAAGTACCATCTTCACAGTGCCTCAGCTTTGTTTGACAGTCTGAGTTTCCTATGACCTTTTGAGGATAACGTTTGCAGGTTAAAATGTGCTGAATAAGGACAAATGAGAAACGCAAAAGAAGTGAAAATAGTCCGGTTTTAAAGCAGATCATCTTCTGTCAGCATTGTTTGCATGTATGCTTATTTCTCATAAACATTCAAAGGCTCAAGTCTCCTGTTGCTAGTATACATGGAAAACAAATGCCAAGGCTGCACATGACTACTTGCCATAAATTAATATTAAATATGCACAAACACTTCATCTGGAAGTGCTCGTACACTCCTCTTGTCAGAAAGCAGAATAAATAACGATCAGAATCACCACCTAGAGCTGGTGATTTCCATCTGTAGATATGAAAATACTTTACATAGAAGGTCAGGATTATAGCCTCCAATTTTGCAAATGGGATGCAGTTCCTCAGTAAAGTCACTTGTCTGATAGTTACAGAGCTTCCACCTCTCTATCTCACCTTCAGAGAGCAAGTGAGGATGCACATTTGATTATTTTCTCTTCCATCCTTGACTGCCTCTTTTGAAAGAGTTCATTCACCCTTTCATTACTGTTCAGAGCACAAGGTTATCCATCACCACACAGTGCAGTCTGCAGTCCATCCTGGCTGTGCACGTGTGCTTACTGGCATGTATTTTCTCTGTGTCTCTCTTCCACCTTGCTTTGCAGGTGTGCCTTGTTGCTTCCCTTCAGGTCACCTCTGCTTCTGCCTTCAGTGCTCCTTCACCACAAAGGATCTCTTCTCCCCTGCATTGCTTCTGGGCTGGCCAGAGGCCTCCTGCATCAGGTTTCCTTGCAGAGCATGCCTGACTGTGTGCTTGGGTATTCTGTACCTCTCCTACCGTCCTTGTCCTTTTCTCAGGGGTCTCATCTTCAGGGCTGTCAGAGGAAGATTTGTAGTTCTGAGTCCTCTCTCTGCTTTGGGTGGGTTTTCATCCTGACACACCCCCCCCCTCCGCCCCAAACTGTGCAGAGATGCAGGAGGGTTATAAGGCAAGTGAGATGTTTCCTGCCAGGGCAGATGTTGATAACAGGTTTTACAAGGTTCCCTAGGAGGATCGGCTTGGTAATGGCTTCAAGAAGAAATGTAATTTAGTCAGAAGGGACATGATCAAAGTATCTAAAGTAACATGTAGCAGAAGAGGCTAGTCCGGAATACTTTTTCTTTGTGTCTCTCCAGAAACTAAGACAGGGCCATTCAGGGAAAAATTGTCAGATACAGTGCCTGAGTACTTTGCACACTTGTGATTAAACCACGATGCATGTTGCCAATGGTCTTCTGGAAGCCACAAACTAAAGTAAAAAATCCCAGTGGCTCTACAGAGTGAGCCGGTTTCCAAATTCCTAAGATTTAAAATGTTTCTTGAGCCTCCTACTACAAGTTCTTTTCAGGGCTCCAAGATCACCACCAGCCCTGCCCAGCATCTCCTGGGACTCCTTTCACCCTGCCCAGGTCCCAGGACCCCATTTCAGCCCCACAGGGCCATGGTTCCCTGCCCCAGTGATGCTGCACCAGTGCCGGTCTCCAGCTCTCCGCAGCCCTGCCCTGACTGGCCATGGGCCCCGCTGCACCAGGGAGGCAGGTAGCTGATACCCAGGGCTGGGGCTGCCCCTGGTGCATCCCAGCTTCCTTACTCCCTGGCTGGGGTAGTGGGTTTTCCCTGGGGAGTCCCCAGCCCTCCCAGTGCCCTGACACTTCTTACACTGTTTGGTGTGGGCACTGCTAAACAGTGTCAGCTGTGTCCTGCTCTGTCTGTGTGGTTTCTCTTAAGCCCTGTACAGTCTATATCATCACATGCCATAGCCAGTAACATTTAAAAAATGGACAATTCCCTCCCAATATACTGATTTTATCTACAACAAGAGTGTTGATGCCTGCCAGAATATAGAACCAATTGCAGAGGCTGCAAATGCAATACTTGGACTACTAAGTCATTTTACCAAGGCACTTCCTCTTAAAAGTGATCATTGTTAGAAATCATTGATCTTTTCCTTGTCTTCTTAGTCCAACAATATCACAACTCCAAAACGGGAAGCCTTGCTGTGTGAGCAGAGATACACAGATCAATATCCCTTCTCATGGCAGAAAATGAAAATGAGTGGTACAAAGGTAGACTTCCACAACCCTGTTATCAGGAGCAGCTTGAAGGCAAGCATCAAATGTCACAGCAGTTGAAATGAAGAGTGAATATAGATGTTTGTGATATTAATCTGCCTTGATTTGGAGTTTAAGGATTATTATTCTAAGGATATTTGCAACATTTTGTAATAAAATTTCTAGAATTTCTGGAGAGAGGGAGGGGAATGAAGCCAGAAATATCTGTCAAAATAGCTGTATCTCACAGTGTTTGGGTACATCCATTTCAGAAAGGCAGGCAGTCAGTTAGAAGAGACTAAGGGGACCCATGCCTTGTGAACACACATTCCTATGCACACTAAAACTGCAGGCTGTGATATCTATGCTCTAGATTTACCAGCAGATATATTGCAGCTCAACAACCAAAGTCCCCAGTACCAAAATCCATTAACTAAATTGTAGCCCTGGTAAAGACCAGCTAAATTTGGTTCTGGGTCTTCCATTAATGAGATATTTGAGCAAAATGTGTTGCATCCAGTGTTAGGATTTTCTTGCTGTGGCAGATGCACCTGCCCTGATCCTGGAGTCACCTTCTAATGGAGCTTTGTCTAGATAAACAGTGTGCTTTGTCTGGACAACCTAGCCTGGCGCCAGGTTAAGGGTCCCTGCAAAAAGGACCCCTGGCTGATTAGAACTGCCCACAGATCAGACTCAACATGGGTATAAATGGAGCCCTGCTGGAGAACCAGTTTGAGTTGGTCCTCCTCGGAGCAGCAGGTCTGCAGCTGGGACTCTCCCCTTGGATCAGGACGCCACCCAAGGAAACTCCCTGGGGCTGAGAGCCCTCACCATCCCCCTGCCTTGGTGAGTGAATATTTTTCCTAGATATCCTTAAGTGAACCGTCACCCCTGTGGGTGAGTGATTATATGTTTTGGGTACCCTTGGGTGGGAGATTTACCCCACCCTTTTGAGTGAGTGTGCACCTTTTTGAGTCATCTTTTTGATGTAAATTAATCCAGTTGTGTAGTAGTATATTCCCGATTGACATCTGAACTTGTGTTACACTTTTAGTATTTTGGAGTGTTAAGTAGTTCTGGTCAAAATAAATCTTTATTTTTGAGTAACCGCCCTGTCTGTTTGCAGGCACCTCCACCTAGCACCCGGGCTCAGGGTTGGCTTGCGTTGTTAGAGTGTTTTAGGGGCTGCTCTGCAGATTTTGTGGGTGCCTCCACAACACTTGCACCATGCAGGACAGAGACATCATGGACAGACTCAACTTTTTTTTTAAAAAAAGAAAGAACTTGTCAGATAAAAGAGCTACAAAAATGTTGATGTGCTGAAATCCATCACTTCATTGAGCTGGGTAGTGGGAAGGTCAAATTCACAGCCTATCTGCTTTGCACACTCATAAGGGGATGGCTGGGCTGCCTCACTTGCAGGCGGCTCTATGGCTTTGGCAAATATGGGACCTGACTGCGTGTCAAGTCCGAGGAACTCCGTAGGAAGCCTTCACAGCGAGGTTTTCACTTGTGATTAAAAGCAAGACAAGGCTGCATCCATATTAACCTCCTCTCTGCAAAAACCAAGAAGGCTTCCCAACTCTCTCCTTCCCCAAACCCCCACCACTTTGCCTCTTTCTTTGATTTTTCAGCTATAAATAGGGTGACAGAGGGACTGTGGGGTAAGCAGCTGGAGTAGAGCGGAGCCAGTTGTCATAGAAACCAAAGAGCCACTTAGCAGCACTCGCCTTCCTCCTTTGCCTGCGGATTTTTTTTTTTTCCCTCTTGTGCATGAAGGGGCATTATGGAGGGAGCTGGAGGAACCCCATATGCAGCCGGGACCCAGCTCCCTGCCCTACAGCCGCCAGGGATGCCAGCGCTCTCACGGGATCTGCCTCCCAAGTGAGGAAAGGGAGAGGGAGGATGGACGTCAGATAGAAGAAGGGTTTGGGCATAAATGCTTGGAGATACTCTGGGAGTCTCCCCCTCACCCTGATGTCTCATTTTCCTCTTGTGCTAGTTGGCACTTGTATGGTGCCCCAAGTATTCAAAAAGAGCTTTCCAGGCCACTGGTGCCGTGTTCTGTCTCTAAAGATGGCAAATAGCGATGAAAAAAGGGGTTTACGTATTTAACCATCTCCTGTATTACACCCCTGGCCAGAGTAGTCAGCCAATAGTTTAGAGGTGACCATTAGGGTTAGGAGAGTGGAACATTCCTCTCCTCTCAGGTCTTTCTTCCATCATGAAAAATTAACATTTGGGTGATTATTTAAAATAGATATCCAACCTACTTTTGGTTCACATGGGGCTAAAGCTGCCTTAATTTCACTGCATATACATTTCTCAGTGGGGAAAACCTATTTCCTTGGAAGATCTGAAGCTCTAAATGGGCTGCCTGAAACATGTTGAGCAATAATTTGGTTATACCTGATACTGGTTTGCAGTGCTTGATATTCAGTCTGGTTTGTTTTTTGTGGGGTGTTTTGTTTTGTTTTGTTTTGTTTTTTCCCCGAGACTGAAGAGACATACATTGTTAGGCAGCACATACTTCACTAAGTTTATTTTTAAACAGAAAATATTATCACTCACAAAAATGTACTAGGTTGGCAGCTCTTTGGAGAATGAAATCTTCTCTTCAGCCCTGGAGTGACAGAGCTAGTTTTGGTAAGACCTTCTCACACTGCTCCTTATCTGTGTGCTCCAAGCATGGCTTCCTCATAACCTGAGTCTTACAAAAAAGCTGCAGCTGCTCACATCTGGATGCAAACCCCAGGTGTCTGCTTGCAGGTGTGATTTTCTTTCTCATGCTGTGCTATATGGGAATAGTAGTGGCAAAGATGCATTAACGGGTGCTGCAAGCACAGTAAAACTGTAAGGGGCTGGATAGTTTTCCTCTTGGTGGTTTGAAACTGGATTTTTGTGTTTGATTTCTCCTCTTAACATGGTAGAGGACTGAAAGATAATAAATGGCATCACACAGCAGTGCGTATAGGGAAGTGTAAGTGTTAAATAATGAATCCTCATAACATACATGCAAAGTCAAATATATCATTTAACTTCTGCTTGTCAGAGAAGGTCAGACAAGACATGTTAGGACTGGATCAAAGGTATACCTGGGCAGACCCGAAGACCGCCTTCACTGAGAAATGGCCTGGCTATCCCGAAGATGCCATTTTGCAGCTGCTTAGAAGAGGTCAATGGAAAGTCCAGCTTTGACTCTTGATGCTGACTCTTAATATTACTCTTCTGTACTACATCACTGACACCAGCAGGACATACTTCTGCTCTGAAGAGCTGTGTGAGCACTTGTGTAGCTGGTTGTGTCCACTTCAGAGTTGTACAGATGCATAATAAGAAGCATGGCAGAAATGCAGACAGGGTCATGCTGTGTCCTGGTCGGCACAGCAGACTTTTTGCAACCCTTGCCATCAAAACAATGCAAAACAACCTTGGGGTTGTTAATGTGTCACATCAGGGCCATTTGTTTAGTCACCCATGCTTTCTTCTCTCTCCTCATTTCTACACAGAGTCCTGTGCAGTCATCTCATGTGTGATTAACTTCTTTCCAACATTTAGCTGAGATTGTATTGCAAAATTTGGATCTGAATTAAAATACATCCCCATATTTAGGCAGCTTGATCCAGGTTTGGTGGTGGCCCATTTCTTGGTGAAATGTATAACAGCAGCCAAGTCTCTTCTCTTGTATATTATTATGTTTCTTAATTTCATGGTGTGTTTTCTTTGTTTGTTGTAGTAGCCTGAAGTCATGCATCAAAACTCGTACTGTATTCATGAAAACGTACCAAAGGTGAGCTTCACTAGCTAATTAAATCTTCTCTGTTGCACACTGGCATGACAAATACAGATTTAAAACAAACATAATTTGCTATTATAGAGCTGCTCCTATTTTGTTCACCTGATGTTATCAGAAGGGTCTGGCCCATGAGGCAGGATGTGCTGAATGTAATGCAGGAGGTTGGAGGAGCAAAAATCTGGGGCAGGTGGGTACAAAAATAAAGGGGTCTTTGTACACAGGGGAATTCCTCTATGCTAGCAGAAAAAGATAAAGGTAACAGAGCAAATATATCCATCAGCAAGATCAGAAGCTGCATGTCTTCTGTTCTCTTCAGGAGTCATTCAGAGCTGCAGCTTGTTGGCTGTAGAAAGCAAATGAGGTTTGGGATGAGAAGAACTGAACCCAGCAACAGCTTGTGGTGGAGGGGAACAGAGAACTATCGAGCACACTGAACATCAACAACAGATGGGTTTTTGTGCAAAACATGGTACCACAGTTAGACTGGGAAGGAAAAATGATGGCTTTCCATCTCAGCCTCAGAGCATTCAGGAAGAATGGATGTGTTCTTGATGGCTTGAACTAAAAGGTGAGGATTGGCTCATGTCTCCGTCCTCTTCTCCCTTCTTCCTAAAGAAATATTTTCACTTTTTCTCTACTTCCTCTAGGACCTTCATCCATGCGGAAAATCCTATCTCCAACCTCCAAAGGACTGAGATTTTGGTAACCTCCAGCCCTTAATGTTATCACTACTGCCAGTTTAGCTGATCTGGGTTTAATGCCCTTTTCTTCAAGTCCACAAGCTGAGGTCCACAAACTCCAGTCTAGAAGTGCTGGTGAAGAACATATGCCAGTAGATGGGGTGTGTTGTGTAAGCAGAAGAGAGAATTGACTAGGGAAGAACTGACCAGACTGTATTATTTGCAAGAACCAGCTGCTGGAAACAAAACTCGTGTTTTACCATTGACCGGGTCTGAATGCTGTTAGAAAACTCCCTACCTTCTACAGTATGAGGAATCTGTAGAGAAATTCTAAAAAAAAAATAAATGTATTTACATATAAAATGGTAATGTTTTGGTTAGTGTTGTGTCCTTTTCATTAACAATTTTGAGGTTGCATTGAATTTATTTTGCACAGCAGAACATGGAATGAGTTTTTGCAGTGGCTGCAATTCACCGTTGAACTAGCTGACAGGGAATGCGATAAGAGAAGTGACAGTAACTTGAGGCTTAGTAAATCAACCACTGTCTGTACTGGGGCTAAGGAACCCCAGGTTCGTTTAGCTGTTTTTTCCATTAAGATGAACCTAATAGAGCTAATGTTTTTGTTTTAATTAGGATTAGATGCCAGTAAGAAAAAGGAAAGGTTTTATGCCTTTTTTCACAAGTGCTGGAGTGTGCCACGGAGCTGGCTCAGGTATAAAACCTCACTGGAAGAGAAGGATGCTTCCATGCTGGCCATGGATTTAGGAGGACAGTGTGGCATCAGATTACATCTGTTTGATATTTTAAGGTTTCTTTACAACATTAAAGTAGAATGTTATTCCCTGAAGAAGGCAGTCCTGCAGTTTAAGAAGAAATACTCTGGCATAAAATGTGTTCTGCAGGAAATTCTGCTGCTGTGGAAAATGTGGGGCCTTGCCAGAAACCCTCCCACGCAGGAGAGAAACTGAATCCCAGAAAAGCGGATGGACTCTGCGATATCAAACACTAGGGGAATGGGTTTAACTCTGTTGCCCTTTTCGGTGAGATTGCAGCTGGCAGTTCAGGCAGGAGGATATGTGCAGTGAGTAACGTGAAGTGGGATAATGCATGCAGAACACTGTGTGCTGGAAGACTTACATACGGCTCTTGCTCAAAATAGTGTCTTCAGACATAGACTGTGGAGTATGTGCATAATGGCTCTTTGCTGAAGTTTTTGTAATGTATAATCTTTGATAGGAGGTAGAGGCTTTGCTTCTGCACAGAACTGCATCTGCCATTGCAGACTGCTGGGCATATTCTGTGCACAGTGTTCTGGTGTTACTGCATGTGTACATTGCTAATGTCTAGATAGACTTCTGAAATGATGAAGATTTTTCCTGCATTATGATCTGGTGTAACAAGCTGTCACCAAAGTGTTCATCTCAACTACTTACACTTCAGTGCAAAATTATCTGATTAATTATTTGTTTAAAGACAGCAAATATGCTTTCTACCCCCTGCACCCTCCTAGTTGCTCTCAGATAACACAGGCATAACATCTTTGCAGTTTTTTCCTGAGACTTGTCAGAATACTTCGTCACTGGGATGAGGCACAGGTATCTGTAGTTGTGCTTCAGAACCAAAGGAGCTTTTTGGGACTTTGTTCCCTTTGCAAACAAAACAAAGCCTGGCTGCTTTCGATTGTTCTCTTTTCTAGGCTGTTAACTCTGGGTATTTTTCACTGTCAGTGCTAACAGAAAATGAATAAACTTAAAATATGACTCCTTTGAGCAACTGAATAGTGAAGTTTAGAATGAGAGCCCTTTCTCAAATTTACTTACTGCAAACCATTCAGAGCCTGCTACACCGTGCTCTGTGCTCTGCGGTGCTTTGTGATAGTGACAGAAAGGCACTGTGTAAATATAAGATATTATTATTAACTCCATCCTGTTTCAAGCCGGCTGATAACAGCAACTGTCCTCTTCTTTCATTGATGTACTTGTAAGATCCGTCAATCAGGGCTGTGTCAGCAGCACAAGAGGGGGAGGGTGCAAGTGTGTTTATTTTTACTGTCAATTGTATTTGCTAATGAGAGAGGAGTCCATTATGAGAGAGGGAGCCTGTGCAAGTTAGTGACTGAGTCAATTCGTTATCAAGTGCTGGCTCTAGTGCCAAGTAATGCTTGGGAGAACTGGAAATCATAATTCCTCCACCCCCAGCTCCCCTCTGTCTAGCCTCTCACATTCACTCCTGATATTAACTGGAAATCACAGCTGCTGGGAAACTGGCAGATACAATTTTACAAATGGATGTTGTCTGATGTCAACCTTTCCTCCTTCCCTCCCTAAGAATCTGACATTTCTCAACCAAACAGACAGATGATAGAGCAAAACTGAGATTTTGGGATATATACCCCAGAAATAACTGGGATTATTTCTTTATGTTCATAATAATAATGATTTTCAAAGTGCTTTTGCTCAATAAGGACGGGGGATAGAATAGCGTTTATCCAGCTTGCATTCTCCCATCTCATCTGCTGTTTTTCCTGCCCCTCAGCATCCTTCTTTTTCCACTTGATCTCCTCTTTCTTCTTCCATTTTACCACTTGTGGTCCCCTGCACATCGTGTTGCTTTGGTGATGGCCTCCTCACCTGAGATCAGACATGGTCCTAGTCCGCTTTGGCTTTACAAACCACCCTTCCCTGCTTTCTAGTCTGTTTTTGTGAACAGAACATTTTTCTGACCCAGCCTGCTCCCCACAGGGTATCCAGCAAATTTGTTACTGCCTGGGGAGATAGACTTCATCCCCACTGGAAACAACAGTGTGTGGTAGCTGCCTCTGGTGTGAGCAGTGTTATTGCTACTTGCAGATGCTGGAGAGAAATGGCAGTCTCTCATGCCGAGAGCTCCCCGAGCTGTCTGCCTCACTACTGCTTAAAGCAGACGAAGCCTCATTTTGCATGAGGCAGGACATCATAGCCTTAAAAAAGGAGGAAATCATGACAAACTCCAAAGCTTTGGGAAGGATCTGGGGCCATCTGGTAGATAGCATCTTCAGCTACAGTTTTTTAGAGAGGTGCTCATCCAGAGCTGTCTCTGGTGGCAGAGTGCTGTCTGCAGAACCACCAACACAGTTCCCACTTCATCTCCTCGTCCTGCTCATCCCACTGCTGGCAAAATCTAGGCTGGGCTGTTTCCGTGAGGGCAAACCCTGAGGTGGTGTCATTACAGGTATGGTAATGTGTATGACCTGCCTATCACAATAGACTCAGTTCTACCTCCAGAAAAGCCCTTATTTTTACTACAGATCCTCTTTGTCCATTGCAACACCTTTCCCTAGGTTTGCTCTCCCCTTCACTCCAACAGAACAATTCCCATGTGATTCGCGAGCTGATTTTTGCATGCTCTCCTTATTTCACACCTTTTCCTGGCCTTGCCTTGCCTGCCCACCTGGCAGGTCTGTTTGGAAAAGGTTCACACATCACCTCATGCTACTTCTCGGTGGTGTGGGCCTGTGCTGCCTTACATCTCTGGCCAGGTCATGGCCCCCAATTGTGTCTGTTGTTTCACTGAGCAGATGGCTACTGGTTTTTTGTAGGCTCTGAAAAAGACTGGAAAACCTTGGTTTTTAACCTGGGAGGAAGGACAGCGGACCTCCTGTCAGGAGACAGTGGAGGGAGCAGATGTTTGTGCAATGCTCCTCCCTTGTCAACTTCGGGAAATATAGGTTGACTTCGTTTTGCTCCGCTCACTTTTAGCACTGTAGTATACCAGGCTTGGAAAAGACAAAAAGGGAGATTCCAAACTCTTGTCTCCCCTGGGCAAGAAAGAAGCAGCAGTGTTTGAACACAGCTGTGGTTGTGTTGTTTTATCCCATCTGATTCCACTGTGTTTCACCGCAACCCACATGGTGGGTTGCAGTAGGGGTAGGAGAGCAAGAAAGAATCTCAGCAGAGGTGCGCCAGGGAGTAAAGGAGAGAAGTGGGAAGTAACTCCTATAAGATGGGACAATGGTGGGAGAGGCAGGGCTGAGAAGTGAGTAATTCACTGCTGGTCTTGCAGATGGGGAGATGTGTGTGGAGAAAATCACTGACACTTTTGGGAAGTAGCTGGATATTCTGCATTGCTGAGTGTCCAGACAGAGTCCTTGCAGAGATGATCCGAAGTCACCATCTGCTTTTGGGTATGCTGGTGACTCTGTGAATGTTACATGCTGGGGAGCTGGGAATAGGGTGCTCTAAAGGCAGTTCAAACACAGCAGCATTTCCAGAAGAAAAAAATATGAAGACCTTGTAATGACTTTTCTGGAGTCTAGCTCCTGGTTTGTTTTTTTTTTTTCCACTCCTTGTGGCTGGCTGTACTGGACTTATATTCCTAAACCTCTTCGCACTATTAATCCTCACGATACTCCATTTGTAAGATCCAACCCTCCCAATACAAAATGGAAAAGCAGTCAGACAGAAAAGATTAAGGGACTTGCCCCTAGACCCAGGGTGAGGCAAGCTTCTGATTCAGGTTCCTTGCTCTTGTCTATTATATCTGCTAGACAATTGCCTGCTTCCCATCCTTTCCTTGATGTGTATCACCTTGCTTTCTTCTACTTACCTACCACAATTAGTGTGAAAACTTCCCCTAGTGTTGATTTAGCCATATAAGAACAGCTTTCCTGCTTTTCTGCCTCAACTGATCGTTTTTTAAAACATTTCAGCTGAAAGTGCATCTTCATAGCCTACGCTCTTGAATTTTTCTCTTCCTCTGCAATTATTTACCCCTCGAAAGTGGTTTTATTTAGCTACAGTATGTACATTAAATATGAAAACGTGGTTGGCTTTTTTAGAATAGTTATTATTGGATGATTTCAGATTGCATGATGAACATGAAATAAATATGTCTTGCTAAGTAGGTAGGCAGTGTAATAGTAAAGGGTCACTTCACTATCTCTCACAAGCATCTGGCTCTAGGTGCCACAATCTTTGAGGGTATAGGCTGCAGAATAAAGTTGAATTGTAATTAATAGGTAGGTGTTTTCAGGTCTTTATCTTTGTTTTGTAGTTTCTTCAGCTTCTATATGCCGCACACTTTGTCACTTGCATGACTTATGGCACAGCTGAGAAGGTAGGTTGGTGAGGCACTAAGAGGACTTATGTCTGTGGAGGGGATTAAAAAGCAATATTTTGTACTTATCTGGGTGCAGGAGTACAGAAAAAACTAAACTCCAGACTTGGAGAATATGCTTCCAAAATTCAAAGTAGTTTACAACCTGCTCACTTAAGCTTGATCTAAGACTTGCTGGAGCTGTAACTTAGATCAGATTTCAGGTAGTCAGAGCCACTTTTGCTGAATGGGTTTCAGTCTCATGTGGAACAGACTTTGTAATGTGCTTGATAGAAATATAGCAGACATCTGATCTCTCTGGCAGTGCAGCTGATTCTGGGATCAGTTTAGCAGAGCTGAAACTAGTTTGAATTATGAGCAAATGTTTGCTTTTACTGCTGGGATGTAACAATATCCTTCAACAGTGGGGCGGGCATCATTTGTCCCAAGCACACTGTTCTCCCCAAGGCTCATTGGTTGTTATCCTGTCCAGTGTTCATCAAGAGCCGCTAATGGATTGCACATGCTATTTTCATTAATTAGTTTGTGTAATGTATATTTACTTTATACTACATCTGTATAATCGTATAAAGAATTACATCTATATAAATCTATATTTTCTGCACACTTTTCAACGTTTCAGCTCATAAGGCAGCAAGATTTAAACCCTTTCTTTTTTTTTGGTAGGGTGTTGGGACTTTTCAGCTTGGAAGACAGATGTCGAGTAGGACATGACAGAGGTCTAGGGGGATCACAGAGGGGAGTTAGGAAATGGCTGTTTTCTCTTAATATGAAAAGTAGGAATCCCCAGTAAATTTATCAGTTGAAACTAAAAAGAGGCATTTTTTTCATCTGGTGCATGCTTAAACTGTGAAATTCACTGGGTGGTGTGGGGAGCAAAATTATAAATAGTTGTAAAAGCATCTTGACACAATTATGGAAAAGAAAAAAGTCCACTAAGATCTATTAAACACATTGATGCAGATGTGATCTTTGGCTCAGGAAATCTCTCAGCTACAGATAGCTGGATGCTGGGAGAATGCAGCAGGAGAAGGATCACTGTATATTTGCACTGTCTTTGCCTAAGCCTTTGCTGTTTCCTGTTGCAGTCAGAGCATGGGGCTGGGTGGTCCTTTGGGTCCAGTACCAGACATATGCTTCGACAGTCTTAGCAATATCTCCTTAAGAACATGTGAACAGCTTGTTTGGAGTCAAGTTGAACATTGGTGTTCAACTTCATCAGCAGAGAATTTTTTCACTATCTTGTCAGGAGTTGTACCTTGATATGATCATGGGACAACAACAGCATCTCTAAAGTTAGGACAGTCAATAATAATTTGAAAGAAATGTTAACATACCTTGATAACATATTAATGTTATGAGTCAGAGAGAGTTCTTGGAGACTGGGGAGAATGGGAAGAAGGTCTAATTCACAATGGAACCCTGTGAGGGAATCATGTATTTAAGTAACATATCCAGTATATGTGTGAACAATATCCAGGACAAGGGTCTCACCTGACATTTGGATCCCTGATACAAGGACCATATTCTTGCATCTTTTTAACTGGATAAAGCAGAGAGTGAACTTCTGGCACCTCAACTATAGCAAAAATCTGGTTTTCTTTAATTGCTGTGTGCCTGTCTCTAAGCTTAGTAATTCTATTTTTAATATATAAATTTTAGCAAATACACTATATCTTTAGTTTTATCTTAACCTCCTCTCTGCTGTTAGAAGTGCCTTCAGGGGAGGTTGAACTCCAGAAGCTCTATTCCCAAGGGAATGTTGAACCATGAACCACTGTAATGTTGTCCTGGGACAAATTCAAGCTCCCTCACTAAGATTTCTGGGCTTGCGTGAGAGCTGGCAGCACAAGATGTCAATCTGAAAAAGCGGTTTTCCATCAACAAAATTTACCCAGACTACCTTTATCATGAAGTGAAACAGTGAGATGAGTTCCTGAACTTTAAAGCTCTTCATGAGTTTACAAAGTAAGACAAATTTTGAAATGGTTGGGAGCTACAGTGGAGGCAGATCTTAGAGTGAATGAATGCAGTTGGATGGGCCTAATGTGATTTTTTGGTGCTGTTAATTACTGCTGTGCTCTTTGCTCTGACCAGCAAAACCTCCTTCTTCCATAGAGTTAACAAAGAAATTTGTTTTGAAGTAAGGGTGCCAGTGTTGGTGTGGATGGAGAGCAGGGGCATAGATGTCCAGTGTAAAGAGAGGCAGATTTTGTAACTACTTATGATGTTCCTAATGTCTGTTTAACTTGAGAGCTGGCATATGTCATGAAAATAATGAACATTTCATGACTCCTGATGACCTGAGGTTTGATTCACGCTCATGGAGGTGCCATGGGAACACCAGGAACTACAGGCACCACACACCCCAGCTCATTGCCTCTCTGTCTTAACTCCTTTCAGCTTCGATCTCTTTTGTCTTTCTCCCTGTTTCCCACCAGAAAGGCTAATCTGCCCGACAAGTGATTGTGTCTGACATGATACCCAGCTGCCCTCTCCCTTCCCTTCTTCATGCAATATATACTAAACAGATTCTCATTATTGTACTCTGGTTACTAAGCAACCATAAAATGTCAGCTTGGCCTAAATAAATATAAAAGGGATACGTATCTTTGGAATATATTTATATCTACATATGTGTAGTTACCGATCTATGTGGTCATCTGAGCACATCTATGCATGTGTATATGTGAAATCCGATTAAATGTGACAATACTTTGCACTTCTGCTTGTATTGTTGAAGCTTTTTGTTTAAGTATACCCATGCTCTTGTGATGGAAATATTAGCACTACCTCCAAGTGACAGGTAAGTGAGCTGTGGTGTAAAGAAATAAATTGACATTTCAAGGTCACAGAAATACCCAGCTGAAAACGCAGCAACAGCTTCTTGAAAAATGTGTGCTTCAATACCCTGTGCCAGATCCAAATCCTTCACCTCATCCCTATTTCCAGTATTGCAAACAGCAGACTGGCGTCTCCCTGTCTTTTCTCCATGCATCTGCTCCTCTTTTCCTCTCTCATTTTGCTCACTCATTGCATCTCTGTCATTCCTGAAATTTTGCCTATTGTTCCCCAGCATCTCTGTTCCCCTTAATCAGATATCCTTTTACTTGATATAGACACACTTTCCTTAGACCCCCTCTGGCTTATTGTGCCTCTTCCTTCACTTCCATGTCTCCTTTCTGGACTCCAGCTCTACTCAAGCCTGCTCTTCTTCGACCCTTCACCCATATATACAGAACTTGGCAAGCTGCAGAAAATGGTCATTCCAAGAGAAAACGGTGGCATGTCCTTGAAGCTGGGAGTGACTGTATGTTGCAGGGAAAAGCACTTCTCAAGTTGAAGGTGGAGAATTCCTTTCAATGAGTATGAGAGGCACAAGGATTACCTGGGGAGGAGGGAAGAAAAAACACCAAATTTTGTTGCTTTCCATAGCTCCTCTCCTTTCCAGAATAGGAGGATTTCAAGAAGTTTCTCCCATGTGAAATACATCTATGCAAATATTGGCTATGAAGCCAGACATGAGTCCTTGCTCTGGCAATGCAGGACTAGTAATTTGGTACTTCTGCCCCCGCCAAGGAATTTCACAATGTAAAAAAAGTCCTTTAGAGTGCTGTGAGCTATTCTTGGCATCCTGCCTACCCGATGAGGCCAGAGCATCTTTGTGCATTGACAGTCCCTCATCACCATCCTGGACCTTTCCAAATATCAGGTCCAATGTAAAGCTTACCTCCTCTGTGAACATCTGGGAATTCCCCAGGATCTCTTTGTGTCCTGCTCTTGTGTGTTTCCTAAAGCCTTAACCAAAATATTGCTTGGATGCTGTTCAAGACCTGGGGCAAAAACTGAGTTAGGTGTCTTGAGCTCTTTCTTGGTTACCTAGAGAAGAATTCAGGTTTCTCAGACTAAGTATCACTGCACTGAGTAGTTCAGCACTGAGGGAAACCAGATCTCTGGTTAAAACTAGGGATCAAGGGTTGAGGAGTCCAGGTTTTTTTGTCCATATAGTGTGCACCTGATGAACAGCGAGAGGGTATACATACAGTTGTATGCTTGGGGCCCTGAATTTTAGTTAGGGATGTGTTTATGCAGTCAAGAGGTTTGCTCTAATATCATAACTACAACAGCTTATCCTGTGTGAATTGAGTGGGCTTAAAAGAGCAGTGGGAGGAAAAGAGCTGCAGCAGAGCTGGAGGCAAAAAGGGCAGGAACAGCTACCTTGAAGCATGACTATTTAAAGTTTCCTGACCCTTGTGGACACCACTCCCCTCCCTTAGGTGAAAACACACATTCAAGGCTGTGCATCTGAACAGATCTTCCATCACCCACATTCAGCTGCGACAATCTTCAGCAGATCCATTGTAAGCCAGGATAGAAATGGGGACAGATTTTCAGCTGGCTGCAGAGATCAAACCTGCCACCATCCCTCCAGGGCTGCAGTCAGGGCCTGTTGATTACAACATGCCAGCAGCAGGCTGATGGGACTTAGTGGGTGAACCTACAAGAGATGCAGTCTTTCCAGTGAAGCAAAACCTCACTGTCTCCAACTCCCCTGCTTCCCCCAAAGTGTTGTGGTTTCCCATCCATCCATGATAGGTGCTGAGAGACCAGCCTACCCTGTCACCTCTGCTGGACTAGGAGAACAACAGCAAGTCTGGATCTTGGGAGTCTCTGAGTAGACTGGGCAGGGCCAGGGCACTGCTTGTCCTGTGATCATCCTGACCGTCATGTTGTTAGCACAGCCTGTGCCAACTTGCATAAAAAGCGTGGCTGCAGCTCAGGGATGGCTTTGTCCAGGGTCTGGTCCCAGGAAGTGTGAAGGTATTGAAGAGGAGGGTAGTACAGGGATATGAGCCATACTGTGCCACTTGCCTTGCAAATGGGCCCTGGCCCATTTCAGCTCCTAGGACTGACTGAGCCAGCTGATTGCAAGCAGCAGAGGGCCAGGATAGGTGTAGAAATATTTCCTTTCTAAATCACAAGGGAAGGCAGATGAGCCGCATCCCTGACTCGGCCAGTCAGGCTAGGTCACTTGATGATGTTAAATTGCTCAAAAAGAGAAGTAAGGGCTTTTAAATGATGTTTCCTACAGTAATTCGTCTTTTGCCTTCTACAGGGAAAGATTTGGGGCAGCTGGTGTTGTAGCTCCATCTACCAGGAAGCAACGACTCAGGCTCCACTGTCAGTCACAGATGGTGTAATTAATTCTTCTAGGTAGTGTAATTAGTCCATCCTATCAGCTACATATTTTCTCAGTCAAAATTATGCTAAAGCTAATAATACATAAAACACAGAAAACAAAAAAGAAACCCAAAAAAGGGGAAGCAATAATGGGAAGAGAAGGGATTAGAACAAAATTTACCAGTGTATAATTTTTTCTTTTTGTACATTTCCTCTTCCCTTCAGCTTCAAACACAATTCAGAACAACTGGTGAATGTAGCAAGCAGAATGAATACAAATTGACTTACTTTAAATAGCAGCGTGTAGGACTTAGCCAAAGTCTGCTTTCAGATGCTGAGGCGAGATAAGGCATGGATCCTGCAATGAACTCTCTGTGGGCATTGTGTCAGGGCTGGCTTCTGCACTGTACCATGCTCAAAAGTCTGGGATGCAGGAGGACAGTGCATCTGCTGCTGATGTGTGCTCTTCTTTGACGGAGGTCCCAGCAGGGCAGACCTGCTGTCAGGGCTGTGTGGAAACCCGAGTATAACTCTCTCGCAACATGGTGTGGGATGTGTTGGATGTCTCTGACTCTGAACAAGGAAGATGTACCTGCAAGTGGTGGTCAGGGCATTGGGAGTTGGTCCCCAAAGCAGGGAAGGGCTGGGTTACTTGGGATGGCATCCATAAGAGAGGTCTCATGGCCACCCATGTGTGCGGGACTGTAGCCCAGAAGACCCATGTGGGCTTGTTTCCTTTCCATCTCAGAGGCTAATGCAAAGCAGCTCTCTCAAATGGAGTTTGGCTTGTGGGAATAAAGAACCACCCCAAAATGTAGCTGCTTTGCGAATTCCCTTGGGGCTTAGATGGGAAATACAGAAACTACTGGGTGAAACCTTCCTCTACCATGACGCGAATCACTTCCTCAGAGGTCAGGTAGGTGGGAGAGGAGGTGATGACTGGCCTGAGCAATCTGGAAAAGGGGCCTGTGGGGCTTTGCAATGAGCTCAGCCTGTTTTCATGTCACCCCATCTCCCCTTGAGCCCCTCAAAGCATCCCATGGACTTGCAGTGCCTGGCTGGGGAGAGTATGGCAGAGGATTGTGTGTGAGATAGATGTGCAGTAGTGGAGCTGGGGAGGACTTCCATGAGCAGGATATGTCTGGCTTTCTGCAGTGGGAGGGAGGGCAGCGAGTGAGTTTACAAGGAAAACTGGTGCTGAGAACATGAAGCTATTTGGGGAAGAAAAGTCAAAGCGGACTGCACAAATCAGTCTTGGTGATGAGAGACTTCTGAGCATGGTTGATCTCTGTAATCACTCCTGTGTGAGCTCTTCAGGGCTGGGCAGGCTCAGGAAGGTACTGCGGTGGCCCTGGCTCCAGTGTGGAGAACAGCACATGTTGCCTCAGAGCATCCTGTGCTTGCAGTGCTCCTGGCCTGGCATGACCCCATGAGCCCAACACCCTGTGGTGCCTGCATGCCTCAGTCCTGTTGCTGAGTGACCCTATGGCAAAAGGAGAGGAGAAGCTGGCTGAGGCTCCTGCAAGTGCAGAGAGCCTGTTTCCCTGGAGATAGAGTTATCTCTTTCTAAGAGTGGATTTAAGCCCAGATGGGAAAAAAAATGCTGAGCAGGAACAAAGTCCTTTTTTTAGAGCTTGAGGAGGCACAGCCTTCCTAGTGCTGACCCCTGAGTCTCTGAGAGCATCTTCTCCTCTGGGAAGAGGTGGTGGAGCAGCATGGCTGTTTCCCCTGGTCCTGAGCCTCACATCAGCAGTGATGGCTGCAGCATGTTGTTTCCTGGGAGAGGGTGCAGGGCTCTGGTCCCTGGTGAGGGTTGTCTCCTGACATTTGGTGTCATGCCTTCCAATCCTCCTGGTGGCTTCAGTTCAACTGACTGAAAATCAGCTATGGTGGTGTTCACTTGCTATACCTCAGTGGGCATGGTGAGGACTGCCTCGTGGCTACCCTTTGACAGAGCACTTTGTGCTACCTGGTGAGAGGCAGGTTTGGGGTGAGCTCAAGACAGCACAGCAAATGGCAAAGCCTTTTGGTCACAGCAGAGCAAGTGCAGAGCTTCGGAGAGGCAGGTCAAAGCACAGGAACCCACCATTCTGCAGCATGGCTCAAGGGAGAGCTGGATGTGTCCCTCACCCTGCAAACGATGGTCATGGTTTCCCAGGAAGGCTGAAGTGCCCAAGGGACTCTGATACCTGCAAACTTTGTCCTTTAGAAACTCCAGTAGCTTCAGGCACCTCACCCACCCCTTACAATTTAGTTTCTGTCTGTCATCTCATTTTGCTTCAGTGTCTCTCCTAACAGCCCCCCGCCCGCCCCTCCCCATCCATCCGTCTCTCTTGTTGCTAGGTGAAAAACTCAGAGCAGCAGCCATGGAAGCTGACTCACAGAAATGGAGACACTAAGTATTACCTAGTGCCCAAAGCGAGACGCTGTCAAGATCTGACTGGCCTGGTGAGCTGTAATTGCCCTGAGCAGCCTCACCTGGGACGCCCACCCACACTCAGCTCCTTGGCCTGGGAGTGCTATATAGCTTCAGCCTTGCTCTGTCCATGAGCTGTGTAGTGAGCAGGTCTGCTGTCAGCTTTAATACATCTGCATGGGCTTCCTGGACTGACTTTGGACTTGGTTTATGGTTGTTGGATGATTGTTGGATTGGCTTTGTTCAGATGTCATGGGGCTGTGCCTGTGTTGATGTCAGTATGGTCCTGCACTCCCCATGTTCTCTTGCTTTAACCTGTGGAGCAGCCTGCCCCTTCTGCTCCCTTTCTTATTCCCAGCCTGCAGGAAAGTAGAGGTCTTGGGAGATGCTTGGGTCTTGACTTGAGAGCCTCCCCAAAACACTGCACTTTCCTTTCTTCATTACAGGTACTTTTCAAAGCTTTATTGGAAGTAGCACTGGTACTTCTTTGGCTTTCCTTAAGCCAGTGCAAGGATGTTCATATAACAAAATGTGGCTATTGGGAAATGAGTGTTTAGCTTCCTCCTGGAGACCAAAACTCAGTATAGCTATGAGCCTCCTGCTAATTTTCTGCTAATCTTGATTTTCTTGCTAATTCTGGATTGCTGTCTTTCTATGTTAGTGACCTGAAAACTTTCTGCAGCAACACGGATAATATTCCACCTTGAACCATGTTTCTCCCACAACAGGGTGGTGCAAGGTGTCTCACTCACCCTGTGACAGTGAGTGCAAGGGAGCATGAAGAGATAGGACTTGGGACAGTGTGATGCTGAATATTTCCAGAAAAAATATGCAAGGCAGAGTGTGTGTGGGATCATAGCTGGTAAAAATGGAATTCAAAACTCTTTTCAGATTTTTCTTGTTTTACTTTAGAGTTGGAAGTATGAAGTGACTTGCAGTATCCATGGTGATCTTCATTCACATTGTTAAAGAAGACCTGATCACCAATTAAGCTAGCATGGCAATTTTTCTCCTGGGTACATAATGGCAGGCATTTAGGGTGCTGGATCTGTCCAGGTTTTGCATATTGCTAGAAGGCTGGTGTGACAACTAGCCACCAGCTCTGGAGCTGTCAGCCTGGCTTACAGAGGTTGCAGTTTGCTGATGACACAAAACTGGAAGGAGTGGCTGACACACCAGAAGGCTGTGCTGCCATTCAGAGAGACTTAGACAGGCTGGAGAGTTGGGCGGGGAAAAACTTAATGAAATTCAACAAGGGCAAGTGTAGAGTTTTGCATCTGGGGAAGAACAACCCCATGTACCAGTACAGGTTGGGGGCTGACCTGCTGGAGAGCAGTGTAGGGGAAAAGGACCTGGGGGTCCTGGTGGACAGGAGGATGACCATGAGCCAGCAATGTGCCCTTGTGGCCAAGAAGGCCAATGGCATCCTGGGGTGTATGAGAAGCGGTGTGGTTAGTAGGTCGAGAGAGGTTCTCCTTCCCCTCTACTCTGCCCTGGTGACGCCACATCTGGAATATTGTGTCCATTTCTGGGCCCCCCAGTTCAAGAAGGACAGGGAACTACTTGAGAGAGTCCAGCACAGAGCCACAAAGATGATTAAGGGAGTGGAACATCTCCCTTATGAGGAAAGGCTGAGGGAGCTGGGTCTCTTTAGCTTGGAGGAGACTGAGAGGTGACCTCATTGATGTTTATAAATATGTAAAGGGTGAGTGTCATGAGGATGGAGCCAGGCAGGCTCTTCTCAGTGACATCCAGTGATGGGGCAACAGGTACAAGGTGGAACATAGGAGGTTCCGCATAAATGTGAGGAAGAACTTCTTCACAGTGAGGGTGACAGAGCACTGGAACAGGCTGCCCAGAGAGGTTGTGGAGTCTCCTTCTCTGGAGACATTCAAAACCCTCCTGGACATGTTCCTGTGTTACCTGATTTAGGTATTCCTGCTCTGGCAGGGGGATTGGACTAGATGAGGTCCTTTCCAATCCCTAACATTCTGTGATTCTGCGTGTGATTATAGCTTTCCACTCCTGCTTCTGATCTCATCCAAGTACTAAGGGTACTTGAAATTCATACTCTTAAATCTTCCTAGAGTGCAGGACTAAAGGCTTGATTTGGAGGCAGGTTAATTTGGCAGAATAATTGCTCTTCTCAGGATCATGAGAGGAGAAACCAATTTTTATATGCAATTTTGGGGCTTTGTTATGACTACTTGTTGCATAGGACAGGAGCTCATTATATGCTGTTGAAGCAGCCTGGGCAGAACTTAGAGGGATTTGCACCAGGATCAAAGAATAGACTGCTTTAGGGTCTTGCCCCTCTCTGGGAAGAGCAGCACGAAGGTGTCTAGAGTATATTGGCTCACGTTGCATAATGGCTGGGGCAGAGCGCTGAGAGTAAGACCAAAGAGCAGATTCCTTGAGGGAGGGAAGGGCAGTTCACTATCAGCGTAGAGATCTTCACTTAGGTGTGTTACACTGTATGCTTTCCTCTTTTCCATATGTAGTTTTCCTGTTGGGGTCTATGGGGGTCCCATATATTGACTATGGCTTCTAAAATGGACCAGACCTTGACTGTTGGTCAGCTGTGGAAATGAGGACAGGATCTGTTCCTTGTTCTGAAAAGGAACTTTAATTTGGCTCTTCCATGAGGTCCAGTATTGTGATGTATTCACGTTTTACATCAATAAAATGAAGTCTCTGTTCCCTCTCTTACTTATGTGTGCTGTTTGAAATAGTAGATATTTTTAATGTTTCAGTAGCTTTTCATTAAAAGAAAATGGAAATGGAAGCCACATTTCTTAAATGAATTTTATCTCTATGGCAGTTCCAGCAATTCAGATCTGTGTCAGTGCCAGTTTATTGCAGTCTGTTTTCTCCTCAATGAGCATCTGCTTAACAGTTCAGTGCAGATACAGACAGACAGGAACATTCTAGCACACACCTAACTCCACCCTGGGGCATGGCAGAAGTTACTTAGGGTACTAATTCATCTTTTTCAAAGCAAAAAGATTTTGGTCAAGCAAGATATTTTGTCCACTGAACAGGTTAAAATGACCTTGGAATAACAGAGAATGAGGATTGTGCTGTCCCTCCCCCTGTTATTTCCCTTCACTTTTTTTCCTGGCAGCAGTATTTAGAACAAGTTGTTGTATAAATCTAATATTAATCTTTGTATGCTTTACCCTGGTCTACATATCATAGGTGTTGTGTTGTAATATAACCGAACTGCTACGACCTATTATGACAAGTTGCAGAGCAATAAGCCATGAAGGTCCCCCAACTCATATTTTTCACCTTCCTCTTTCTCCCCATTGACTACAGGATTAAATTATTTTTGTAAGGTTTATTCACTCTCAGATCAAGAAATGGCTCTTAGTATGAGATGGAAAATAAGTAGAAGATTGAAAGCAAAGTGCTCTTGCCTGTGTTTATGGAATTGTTTAAGAAATACCACTTTGGTTAAGCAGAGCATGGAAACAGATATAATTATCCATGCTATCTAGACTGGAAAGAGTGCTGCGAGGGAGGTAGAGGATGGCTTCCTGCTCCAGTAAAGGCAGGGCGGTTTCCCACAGTGGAAGAGCTGTCCTTACTGCTGAGCAGTGCCCAGTCAGCCACAGACTCATGGTGCAAAATGAGGCCAAGGTTCTTCAAACAATAAAGCACAAAATAAGACTCCTGTGTTCTTACCTTTGTGCTTCTTAAAGAAAGAAACTTATTTTTGAAATATTCCTCTGTCAACAGGCTTTGTCCAAGCAGTGCTTCTGGAAGGGAAGGATCTGGTCCAAAGGGTTCTGTTACAGGATTGGGACACCACTGAAGGGACCTCCCAGGTCACTGGGCTCAGTACCCCACTCTGACAGGCCCCTCCTTATACAGGTACAGAGGCAGGTACTTGCTGATGACCGTGCTGTTTCTGGCATGTGTATGCATAACTTACCTATAGGTGTGCTTGCAGAGCTAGAGGCTGCATACTTGCTGGGGAAACAGGGATGTGTCAAATAGACCCGTTTGCTGTCAAATAAACAAAAATTGTTTGGCCAAATAAGGTGTTCAGACTTTTAACTGAAAAAACATAAAGTATAATTGATCATATCTCCAACATGTGCTTGAGAGAGAAAATTTCAAAGTAATTTTCAGGATTCCTACCGCTGTGTCATGATCTCAGCTCAACGAAGGGAGTCGGCTGTTCTTTCCCTGGAGAGACCATTGCAGCGACAGAGCATTGTACTTGCCAGCAGAAGGTCTGGCTACTGGAGCTGCATGATGAGGCAGGGGAATATCACATGGGTGACTTCGGGTTTGTTCTCAGCAGCACCAAGGACAGCCAGGCCAAGGTTTACTTCTTTAACTTGGGATGGTTTTTTAGTGTTTCTCTTCCCCGCCCCGCCCCCCCCCCCCCAAGCTTTATCTCTGTAGTTTTTGGTCCTGATCCTTGTCACAGCAGTGGGAAGCAGAAGGGAGTTTATTCAGGTTTCAGAGCTCCCCATCCTCCCCCTTTAGTTACCTGTGTGTCTTCCTGTCAAATGAGTGAGGTACCAGCACCATTGCCCTGGTGCTGGTTCAGTCCTGACCTTGGGGTGGTCCTTCAAGGTCACCCTCATCTGGCTTCTGATGAAGCATGCCTTACCATTACCCACACTGCTAGCTGCTGCTTTGGACACACAAGAGTCTTGGAGAGGCTGCCACCCGCCTCTCTGCCAAAGGTGTGGTAAAACTGTCTGCAAGAGCAATGAGGCTAGAAATCCCTCTGGACAGGGGAAGTGGTGATGGTGAGGATGGAGTAAGGGTCCCCATGCCCTCAGGGCAAGAGTTTTGGGCACAGGGATGCCTCTGCGAGTCAGTGGCTGGTTCTCCTAGGTGTGCTACAAGAAGCTTTGAGGAGAGAAACTAATTTCACCTTGCAGAGCCTTTAGATAGCACTCATCCTGACTTGTCGTGGGAGTCTGGTGTAGGAAGAGGCTTCCATGGGAGGTGCGTGGAAACCTTGCCTCTGAGCATCTCTGACTGAGGCTCCTACTCCCTTATAGCAGGAAAAATCTTTTATCTCCTCGTATCCCTGTGACCTTGGTTTGGCATGGAGTGAATACAAAGCGAGAAGCAGCTTAGTGCTCAGAAGTGTAGATAGCTAACTACAGCTGTCTTAGATTGCCCTTCTGCAAGATCTGCAGATTACAAGGCAGGAATGGGGGTGGGAGAGAGGATTTAGTCAGCTGATGAGCCTGGCTTCTCTGTCTCTTTTAAGAAAGTGGATTTATTGGTATTAAACATGTCTGTCTTAATGTGGGTGATTTAAAATGGAAATTGCCTTTGAAAGGGGATTTCCTATTAACTAGCTGAGAAGGAAAAATAGGATAATACCATCATCCCTATACAGGGCCCATAGATGAGATGCTGGAACAGAATGATCTGGTTAACTGCTACTCCTTCAGAAGTTTTAGCTTCTCTGTAAGAGTGAGCCTTGCCCAAATTCACCTGTGAAAAATGGTTCTGTAGATGCTTCCATAAAGTTATTTTAATAGAAAAAACAGCAATCCTTCTGAGTCCTTTGGGGTTCAGGTAAGAACTCACTAAATATGAATTCTGAAGGCAGGATCAGGAGTGTGCCAAGCTCTTACATGTGTCATGTTTGAGGCCAAATGAAGACACAGACACTAGGAAACTGGACTGAGAATTCACATTTGTTACCATGCAGTTAATGCCAATCCAAACTTGGATTAGTTAATTATTTTAATAAGAAAAAAGGAAGCTTTGTCTATACCCAAATTTGCACTACTTTAATCCATGTTGGCCCAGTTATCAATTTAATTAAGTCTATGCAGCCCCTTCATGTGGAAGAATTGATTTACTTAATCTGAACCCTTTTGGTCTGCTTTGGTTAAAATGAATCTGTACAAAGGGATATCTGCACAGCCAATGGAAATGGAGGTGGATATACATAAGCTAGGTCTGGACAGACCAAATTCAGAGTTCTTATCAACAGGCTACTGCACTTGTGCTGATTAATGGCAGGGCAATGCCACTTTAGCATCATTGTATGTCACAATTAGGACTGTTTTAATGTCAGTGTACTGTGTCATGGAGCAGTGTAGACATACTGTGTCAAGCCTAGTGCTCAGTTTGTGGACCAAGGCCCTTCCCCAAGTCCCTGAGTCAGGACACAAGACAACATGCATTGGCAAGAAGCAGTTCCTTAATTAGTCTGAAACACTTTTGCTTTCATTGCTTATGTCTACGGATAAGGAATGGGTCTTTTTGCAACCTCATTTCATCACTGCCCCTCCTGGCTGTGCAGATGCCAGTCAGTGCTCATGTCAGGGAGATCTTTGTCTTCACAGTGGGGCCTGGGACTTGGCCTGTGTGTGATGCGACATGGAGTAAAACACAAATGACTCTGAGAGAAGATGGTTCTGCCACGGCTCTCCTGAAAAGCTGCTTTTAAAACTGTACCTAGTGCTTAGAGCTTATGGCCTTGAACAAGACAGAGCCTTCCTCTAAGCGTTCTGTCCTTAGACAGTCAACTTGGAGCAAACCACGAGGGTGATCCCAGCCCCTAATGATGATATACCTGGTAAAAACAGTGTGTCTAAAGAGTCCTTTAGCTATCTGGCCTGCCTTTGTACACCACCCGTACCAGACAGATGGTGTCAGCATGTGAGCTGCTGAGCTCAGTCTTCTCCTGGAGTGGTTTCTGAGATTGCCCAAGGCAGCCTGGGGAGCCTCTTTCTCAGGCTGTGCTGAGTGCAGACAGCACTTGGCTCAGCCCAAGATCTCCACCTCCTCTGAACTCAGCTGATTGTAAGCAGCAGGGCCAAGCCTTCAGGTTCTCCTGAGTGCCATGAAAGCCTTCCAAGTTTACTGTCTCCCACTTGCTCACAGTATTTGCTTAAAAAACTCAAGGACAGTGATGGAATTTCTGTCTCCAGCTCTCTTGTATAGGCAGCTAAATGATGGTGAGACAAGGGATGTGGTGTTTGGAAGTCACTAGTGCTGGTCCTAGGAGGTGCTGTGACTGCCTCCTTAAGAAAAGCAGAAGAGACAGATGGAAGAAGGAGTAGGGAGGGGCTGTAGCAAATAGTCACTTGTGTATCTTGCTGCTGTGTGTTTGTCACCTGCCATTGTGGTTTATATCCCTTGGGGGAGCTTGTTCTAAAAGTGCCCAGGAGAAACTGGGGTCTGCCTGCTCTGTGGCTGAGGTCTGGATGAACCACCCTCATCTACAGGATGATCATACTATTGCATCTGTTGAGGCTCTGCAAGCACTAGGTGTGTTTCCAAAGACAGATAAAAACATTTTGCTTCATTTTGAAAGATTGATGTGAGGCTGGAGGAAATACTCTGTGTACTGCAACAGCCCTGTTGAAGGGAAGGAAAACGTGAGGCAGGTGGTGGGTGCTTCAATCATTTGTCTTGGTCTGGTGTGGAAGAGCTGACCCTGGGTATGCAGCATGATTGTGGGAAGGGCAGAGAGATGGGGCTAGGCTGTGACCAGTGCAAAGCCTCTTCCTCAGGTCTCAGCCCTGGCTCTGAAGATACAAGAGGACAGCCTGTGGCAGCTGTCAGGATGTGGAGAAGCCAGAGAGTGAATGGGGTATAGGTGGAGGGTAGGGACTGGTATGTAAATGTAAGACCTATGTTGCAGATATGTCTGCTATCCGAAGTTGTCCTTAGTGATATTCTGTCTACGTGCTTGAACTCATGCACTAACTTTGCATTGCCTGGATGCCTGCACCCAGGCCTTGTATGACACCAGTCTTCTTCTCTTGCATGTTTTTTATCAGGGTTCCTATGTGTGTGGGCTGCTGTCTTTTCTTCCAGTGAGGGCCTGGATCAGGAGCAAGGCCTTTTCCAGAGTCAGATCTATCCTCAACTCTGGGACCCAGTGTATCTGGAAACAGAGAAAAATCAGTTCTGCCCCCATCCTTTTTTGGGAGCTATGTAGATTTTTGCCTGACTGCAACTGACTGGCTGATTCTTGCCTCCCTTCTGTAAAGGATCATTTCTGGGAGATAGGGACCAGCACTTCATGGAACCGTGTTGTTCTCTGCCTCTGGGAAGGTCAGCAGCAGCAGGTATTGTATACATATGAGGATCTTCTGACATGCTGTGCTGTGAGCTTTCACACATCTCAGACTGTCAGCATACAGTCTTTAACGCCAAGGGTGCAGGGGGGCACCTGTCAGCTTCTGTCGTAGATCATAGAATCACTATGGTTGGAAAGGACCTCTAGGATCATCAAGTCCAACCTTTATCCCAACATCTCCCTAGCCACTTGACCATGGCCCTGAGTGCTTCATCCACTTGTTTTTTAAACACCTCCAGGGATGGTGACTCCACCACCTCCCTGGGCAGCCTGTTCCAATGTCTAACCACCCTCTCAGTAAAGAACTTCTTCCTAATATCCAATGTAAACTTCCCCTGATGCAACTTGAGGCCATTTCTTCTCGTCCTATCATTAGTAATTTGGGAGAAGACACCAACAGCAGCCTCACTATGACCTACTTTTAGGTATTTGTAGAGAGCAATGAGGTCTCCTCTCAGTCTCCTCTTCTCCAGACTAAACAACCCCAGGTCCCTCAGCCGGTCTTCATAAGGCCTGTTTTCCAGACCTCTCACCAGCCTCGTTGCCCTTCTCTGGACTCGCTCCAGCACCTCAATGTCCTTCTTATCCTGTGGTGCTCAGAACTGGACACAGTACTCAAGGTGTGGTCTCACGAGTGCCGAGTACAGGGGCACGATCACCTCCCTACTCCTGCTGGTCACACCGTTTCTAATACAGGCCAGGATGCTGTTGGCCTTCTTGGCCACCTGGGCACACTGTAGCAGACTAGTTGGAGGTGAAGTTTGTCACTGAGGTTGTCATAGGAGTGGTGTCCACTGCCATGATGCACACTTTTTATCTCTTCATGATGTGCCCTATGGCACTGCACACCTTGTAGTGTCCCAGAGGGAGCACTAACAGTTTTACTCAAAATGAGTTCTCCAGCTGCTGAACCCGTGGCTCTACAAGTGGCCAACCTGAGGTGTTAGCTCACCAAATGAATAAAAAGGAGTCTTGTGCCACTATAACATAGGGACTGATGGATGGTTGAGTAGGATGTTTGACCCACTGTGTGGGCATTAGTGCAGGCAATGTTGGATGTGTGTTGGATGCCTGTAACTTCAGAAGTTGTTTTTGTCATCACGGCCAGGTCAAGCTTTTTTCCTGCCTCTGGACAGAAACTTTTGTAGCACACTACCAACAATCTGTATTCCAAATGATGCAGTTTACCTTAATTCTTACATCTCTTTCCAAACATCCCTGGACATTGCACTAGATTTTCAGTGCCTGCTGAATTGCCATAATGTGCATGTTCAGCCAGTTGCCTGTAACAGCATCCTGAGGTTTGCTGACATTTCTGTAGCCTGTTCTGGATAACACAAGACAGCAAGGCCAACAAGGAGCCATTCCATCCAATCTGCCTTAGCCCAACAGAGCCGTTAGCATTGGGTGACTCCTGGTAGGGAAAGGCCCATCTTAATGATATATGTGTCCATGGTAGAAAGGAATATAATAGCATAATTTACAGTTATAACATAATTGACAATTCATGGCTTTGCTGAATACTGTTCTCTTCTACCATTCTCATTACCCATTCCCAGCATCTCTCTCTGCATCCCCTGAGGTACCACTAGGGAACAATATAAGTGAGACACAGACTTCCTCTGATGATTCTGAAGATATCAATATGTGGGAAAAGTGGCATTAGTGATATCCCCTTTTCCCTGTGCTTTTCCTTCATTAGGTCATGGACTGTCCCTTGTGCCATCTGTGCCACTTAGTATCTTCTGCAGGGGCTGTGCTCCAGTCTGACAAAGCTGTTAGCTAGCAAAGGCAAGAAGATCGGGGCCTATGGAAGTTGAGTCATGCAAGAGAGACAGATCAGTTCATGAGAATAAAAGTACAGTTCCTTCAGGCAGCATGAAAACACATGGGCATCCTTGACCTAGAATAAGGACATGACCAGCAAGGACACAACAGCCTGCTGGCTCTTCGTCAGTGTGAAAAAGCCTAATAACACGGCAAGTTCAGAGCACCGACTCCTGACATAGGGTCTGGAGCAGAGATTCCCAGCTGTTCTTTTGCCAGGGGAACAAGCCACAGCTCCACAGGAGCTTTATGGACTTGCATCTAATGGGCACAACAAAGAACAAATGACCTTGTTGTAAAACCAAACAACACAACAGTGTAAATGGCAATGGCATGAAAAGAGCACAGAGAATATAAGTGCAGATTTCCTCCTTCTCAGGCAAATCTGTTTACAAGGGCCAGAGGAAGCCAAAATTTTCACTGTGAGCTGCTTTGAGCTGTCCTCCCAAATAAATGTTGCCTTTCTCTAATGCCTAGCCTCTGTCCTTGTACTGGGAAAGTTGCCAGAGTATGGCCAAAGCTCTAAGTGGACATTTTCTAAAGATGATGAGGGGAGAGGGACAGAACAGCAAGTGCTTTTCTGAATTCAGTGCTTGGTAAGGGATGAGGAAAAGGCATACCTCATGTATGGGAGGGGTTCACACTTTCCATTTTCCCACTGCTAGGCCATGGAAACACAATGAGCACTTGGGTCCTGGCAATAACACATAGGGGAGAGGGCAAACTTGCAGGCTTGCTGGGGGATGGAGGCTGGTCATCTGAAGCCAGACCTCACTCTGTTGAGTTCATAATCACTGTGGAGGTGAAAGAGAATTCATATCTGAGTAAGGCCTGATCTTGGGATCAGGTTTACAGCTGATGTACAACAAAACATATAGCCAGAGCATGAGACAGTCTGGGGTTAGTGCATGCAATCAAGATGCTGAGACTTGAGTTTGAGTCGGACCTAACATGAGAGCAAAAATGGGCTGCTGGATTCCAAAGCAGTTGAGATAAATGTCCTCCATGTCAATTGGATGGTAGATTAAAAGAGGCATCTGAGGTGTATGAGAGGTATTTTACTTATTGCCTCTTCTTGGATGTTTAAGTAGAGAGAATAAGGTGGCACTTTTCTTTAGAATATATAGCAATTTGACAGAAACCTTAATGCTTCTTTTGGCTAGAGGGCTGAACTATTGAGTCAGCTGGCTCACTTGGAAACAGCTCTGGCAAAGGAAATCTATTTCCACCTGCATAAAGTAATTTGCCAAAGGTACCTTTTTTCAGGAAGGTGTGGTGGGGCAGCATGATAACCTCAGTTGCTGGGGATAGATATTCACACTCTGGTCTGTGTATGTTCAGGTTTAGCACATGGTTTTCCACTTTTTCAGTTAATGAGTCTGCTAAATAAATGGGCACAGGTGCAGGTGACCCTGATCCTGCTGGCTCTCAACTGACCATGGACACAGTGGTTTTCAGAGCTACTTTTAAGCTCATTAACATCTCTCTTCTGTTTGCCCCTGGGCAAGGAGCTATCTGGGGAGACCACAGCTGCATTCTAACTGAGATAATTTTTCACTTTAAAATGTGTCTATAGGAAACATTTTTCTTAAATTAGATGATAAATATAAATGTACAATAAATGCTGGAGTGAGCACCTAACCCGAACCCTGTGGGAACATTACTAGCTCACAGGCTCTTGGCTTGCTGGTGAAATCATTCATGTTTCTAAGAATTTTTCTGATCATCATGTTTCTAAGAATGCTTTCAGACCCACATCTCTGTGTTAGAAAAGTGATCTGCTTTTCAAATGTCATGCAGCTCCTTGTTCCAAATCCTCGTTGGTACAAATAATGTTTTCCTTCACTACCATTTCTCCCCCTGCACCTGCTTGGCAAGTTATTTGTAATACCATCTGCTTCACCTGAAGGAGGAATGAGAGGAACAGAGAGAGACTCAGTGCTGTTATTGACCCTGAACTTTTCTGAAGAAAGCTGGGTCTGTTTGGGGGTCGTGAGTGATGAGGCTTGTCAGAACTGCTGTGCTGGCAGGAAGCCCCACAGGTGACACTAACGGGTGCCTACGCTTTGCCATGTTGCCGTTAAAGTGAATCCACTTGCTGGATATGCCCCACTCCATATGTATGTGTGTGTATTAAATGGTATCAAAAGTTCTGACAAAGCTTGTAGGTGAAGGAGAACATGGGAGATGGGTGGGATCTCATCTTTGCTTTTCATACGTAATTTCCCCGTGTTAAGGACTGAAAGGAATCCATGGAGAAAAGATATGAACCATGTGTCTGGGAGGAAAAAAGTAGTGATGCTTTGGCGGCAGTATTTTTAGGTCATAAGGTGTTTAAACAAAAAATACGTTCTTTGGAAGAAAAACGAATATTTGTGTACACTGCTGCTGCCAGCTTTTTCCTCAGTGGTGACACGTATATTCTTCAGAAGGAAGGATTTATTTTTTACCAGCAGTAACTTAATGTTCTGAGTGAGTTTATAATAGCACTGATTAACTGGTAGCATTTAGTTTGAGTGAAATATCAGTTCTGATATCTGTACTCCTCTTTGCTCCAGACACTTGTATCAGTCTCGGAGCTATTTAATTTTACTTATTCCTTCCACAGGAGGTGGTTCATGTTGTAGCAATGTCCCATTGAACAAGCATTAAGGATTTGAGACTGCGTAAGTGAAGGTGAGGTATTCTGGGTAGCCTAAAGAAATCTAGGGAACAGAAGGTGAAGAGATGGATATGTCCCACTGCTTCATCTAGGCACCATTTGAATGGAGTAGGGTTTGCCTGCTATTTAACTAGCATGTAGGCCTTCTGTGTAAGAAAACTGATTGTGCTTATTTATGATAGCACCAATACTGTAGTTCTTTGACCCAACTATAGCATACAGAGCAAAGAAGTGGCATGTTATTAACTATTCTGTTATCTACCACAAAGCAAGGTAGAAGGTGAAAAGCAGGGAGTTTAAGCGACTGAATCTTATTGCCCTAAATTTTTGTAGTGGACAGTTTCTCTGTTCATACTGGGAGCTGAGAAGCTAAGTTTCTTGGAACGGGACTAGCTGAGCTTTCACCTGTATGTGGATATTGTGTTAAAGACACGGTTGGCTATGTAGAGACGTGGTACCCGATCCCTCAGGGTGTGTGCAGCAGCTCTCAGTAGCTTGAGCACTAAACTAGATGATTGGTGTGTTGGTCCTCATCCAATAATAATTTATTTCCTGGGAGAAACTTCAAAGCTTAATCCTAGAATTAAATCCCCTATTCCTCCTTGGGATTTTGATTTAGTTTTGAATGCTCTGATGAATTCTCTGCTAGAACACTGAAGACAGCTTTCAGACATAAGGGTGATTTTCCTGGCTGCTGTATGCCCTGTACGGAGACTAGGTGAATGCAGACACTTTGTTGAAGAGTCTCTTTTTTAGCTTTTTATCACGATAAGCTGGCAAAAGCTACACCTTATCTCATACTGAAAGCAGTTTTCCAGTTTCCTCTAAACCATGAAGGCAATCTGTCTAATCCATTTTGCAGCTTCTCCATTAAAGAGAAGAAAGAGTGTCATCACTTAAATCTGGAAAGAACCAATAAGGTTTTTATCAAGCAGAAAGATGAGTTTTGGAAAAAAAAACCCAAATAATCTGTTTGTCTTGTTAGGGTTGGAACAGGATGGGGATGACTGCCTGGAGGGCTATGGTTTCACATTCATTCAAGTGTGTCAGGAAACTGTGCCTTGTTAAGACCAGTGAGGTGGGACAAAATCTTCAGCCACTGGAATGAGCTTTGCACCCCAGAGGTGGAGGAGGAAGGCTTCTTTCTCAGAGTGCTAGGCAGTGCTCCAACCTTTCCTTCATGTCTCTGAATGGCAGGTGAAAAGGGATGGCATATATGGCTAATGTTTGTACCATGCTTTGATGATTTACAATACAGCGTCTGATGATAATTACTATTTATTATTAGATGCGGTGGCTTTTGACAGATAGGTTCTTCAGTCTGGGTGTGCTATAGGTAGAGAAGCCATATATCATCTTAAAAAAGTGACATTGTCAGTTTGAAATCTTGTCTGTGGTTTTGCAGTTTAAAAATAACACATTTCCATTTGAAAGGAAGAACTCCACAATTTCTTAGTTTAATGTGCATGTATTTCATATATAAATGACCATCCAGGAAAACCAATTTCAGTGAGCCTGATGTTCCATACTAAAAGAATAAAACAAGTCTATAAAGACACAGAGAAAGCTATTTTCCTTTAATCTACTTCACACTTCTTTTGATTCTGCATGACAAAAACCCAGTCTGCAAGTTGTTGGGACAGGCTGACCATGGCAGAGACAGTAGGGAATGCTGCAATTATTGTGATGTAAAATGATGAGAGTTCAGCTAAGTGTCCTGGTATAACAGCAGAGAGAACACGTATGTCACTTCAAAGCAAATGCAACAGTGCTCACGATTCTCTTCTGCAGGGCTGCTGGCAGGATGAGCGTCCTCTGAGACAGCAAACAAAATGAGCCATCTCCTCATGCCCAGGTGTCTTTGCAAGAGACTAATTAGAAACACCCCCAGTGGCTTCTGGATCAATCCTGCTCTAGCACCTCTTGGTCCTGAGCCATGTGCGAAAGAAAGGATAAAAGGTTTCATGCCAAAATTCATCTGAGTCCTTCAGCCAGGTAGTTTTGACACTGTCAGGTTTGCACGCTTGTTTCTCTGTTCGCTTTCCCTTTAATTATCCAATAAAATTTCTTAATGCTGTTCTTTATGAGGTATGACATGACCCTTGCTTGTGGACCTGTATGGCCAGTGTTGTGATGATCTTCCAAAAATGTCATAGCGCTAGTACTTGAACTTCCCGCGGCGTCTCAGACAGTGGGAAGACCTGGACATAGAGGTATTTGGCCACTTTATAATCAGGTTGGCTGGGTAGAGCAGGGCACAGAGCACCATATAAAAGAGCTGGAAACGTGGTCACCATGCTCTGCAGCCCATATGCGATCACCCAGACCTTTTTATGGTGCGAATTATCCAGAGCAATCGATCCATTTCATTGATTTTAAGGAATTGCTCTTCATAGACATGGCTTTTCTTACAATGATGCAACTGCATCTGTGTTTGTGCAGATGACCTATGAATTGCAAGTCTTTTCCCTTAACTGCAGACCCCATTTATCTGGGGACATACTGCACTACAGGTGGGCTTTGATTTATGAAGTCAGCAGGGCATTTAATAAAGGTTTAAAGATACTGGAGGGCCTTTGGTCCCTGTCAGTGCTGGCAGATGTTCTTCTGTGGTGGCAGAATGGTTCTGCTGCTCTGCATCCTCCCCAACACTGTCACTGACATGTCCAGCCCTGCTTGCTTTTGATAGAAGAACTTTCATCTCCATTCTTTTATCTTAGGTTGGACAAGAATAATATAGCCCTTACTTTATGTAAGCATGGACATATTTAAAATAAATCCCTCAATTTGCCTTACAAATAACATCTAAGTGTTTCTGAATTGAAGAGATGTTTGAAAAACCAATTTTCCATCAGAGATACTATTTGTTTCCTTTTATGCAGTTAATTCATCTTAGTTGATTGCAGAAAAAGTAAAAGCCAACCCCAGCTAGTGAGAGTAAAGCCTGTCATAGCACTGTGCTGCTGGAGGTTTTGTAAAAATGTTTGTGGGGAGCCCACCTCCACATCCATTATTTACAATAAATATTACGTCTCAATGTAAAAGTAATTTGGGGGTTAGATGCTGTGCAGAATCTCGAGAAGAAGATAATTCTGAAGCAACCAGCATTTTTGTGTGCCCCATTTCAAACTTGTATTTGAGCCCAATTTCTTTGGTCAGGGGGAATGGACTGCCTTTCTCTGAAAAAGGTATCAAATCAGACACTCAGGCCCCTAATCACTGTAAGGAACTTGGCCTATATGATTTATTTAAGAGAGAATTATAAATATACATATGTATAATGTTTATATAAGATGTACATATATATATATTAAGTAGGAAGACAAGGAGCCTTACCCTTAGAAGTGAGCAATAACACAGGCTGCCACGTACTGTGTAACTGTGGGGTTCTATAGTTTTAGAAAGAAAACTTGTGGCTGATTAATTCCTTCATCTTCAGGTCACAGAGAATGAGAATCTTAAATATTGCTGACTTGCTTAAAGTAATTGCAGCTGTTCTCTTCTGATTGATAGGCCCCTTTTCATAAATTGTTCCTAAGATACTTCTTAACCCTCCATTTTGTGTTTCCAAGTAATACGCTGGATGAAAACCATTCCCTCTCTATTTTGTCAAGCTTCTTCTTGACTTGCTTCATACAGAAGCATGCAGGAGGACCTGCACAGTCCTAGTTTATCCCTTATACAGAAAGGAAAAACATCCTTTGGCCAAATCCTATCTGCTATTCTTGTATCACTGTTATCAGTGAAAGGAATGGGAAAGTCAAATGACTAATCTCTTCAGCTATTAGCAACTTCTGTATGTAAGTATCACTCTACATTTCTGTCCTCCAACTGTTCTGAGATAATTTCAGATTACTTCAGGCTTTGGCTAATATGTCTTCCATTTTTACTGAAATTAGAATGAAAAAGATAATAGTCACTTTTTTTAAGCATGCCTAAAAATGTTGGAAAAATCTTCCTAACAGAACAGACCTTACCAGCACCCTCAAGAAGATCCTGGCTGTCAAAATTAAAATCTTGGTGTCTGCTTTTGGAAGGAGTTCAAGCACAGATTAGTATTGCTTGTGGTCACTGCAGCTACTTGAAAAATACCATTGTACACCCACTGTACACGGACACAGAATTTCATTTAAGCTCCAGATGGCATACTGATACATGCATGCGATGCTACAGCCACGTGCCACCCATAACCTCTCCTACACACCAGCAAACCCTGTTTGAACCATGTGGATGGGTTCTGAGGTACAAACTAGCAGGACCAGGGGTTGAGAGAGAGTCTGGAGCTGCTGTGGTGCTTTCAGGAGGCTTCTCCTTCAGGAACCTCAGCCATACAAGTGTAGACCTTTACCTTATCCATGTTTTGCCCCACAGATACGTACCTGCAACAAAGGGTCAGCACTGAGTTGGGGAGTGTTTGGCTGCTTGCTGGAGCACAACTCTTTGGCATGTGGGATCCAATCCTTCTTGCCCGTCTTTGAGGGGTACCTTCCTCAACACTCCTGGACACAGAGCATGCCTAGGTAGGACAGGCTGCTGTCTTTTCCTTGGAGGGTGCTTTCAATGAGAGGCATGCAAAGGCTGGACAATGCAGCCTAGATCAACACTGAAGCAGAGCACATGCTGTTGGGCCTGGGGTCTGATTTCCTGCAGGACAAGTGTAGCTGGCAGGGCAGCACTGGGAGGGCTTTCTTCATTTCTCTTGTCTCTAGGGGTCACGAAGGCCCAGGTGAGCCTTTCCAAACCTCCTACCAAGACCCAGCCAGTGGCAGGGTGGGTGTCTGCAACCCTAGAGTGACTGTGTCCCCTGAAGGGTGCACTTGGCATATCCTCTTGGAGGGGCTCTGCCATGTTATCTTGTCTGGATTACCCTGGTTTGAGGCAGCCTTCCCTCGCTTTGCAGTGCTGTGGAGGGCAGGTGGGCACTCTTGGGCAACCAGGAGCTAAAGCCAGGCCTAACAGGGGACAAGGATGGATCCGTGACCACAGAACAGATGGCACTGCAGAGGTGAGGCTGAGAGCACCCTGGGTAGCAAGGGCGCAGACACCCACAGGCAGGGTGGTGCGGGCAGGGAGGGGCGTGCAAACACACGTTGCTTTCTGTTCAGGCTGATTTCATGTTGCTCAGCGTCCAGAGGGCTCTGAGAATAGCAATTAAAGCACCAGCCTTGATTGTGGAGCATCCAATTTGGATATTAGCGTTATCTCCGCTGCCAGTCCTTTCTTTGCATTCAGATCCGATTCTGCTGCCTGCCTGCTGGATGGGCGCCTCTTCCTTTCTTCTTCTTATTAGTATTTTATGGTTATTGTTAATACTTTTTTTAAAAGCATTCCTTCTTTCCGTCGCTTCCAACCACGCCGGCTGCCAGCAGCCGGTCCCCAGCGCTTGGGTGCCGGGCGGGGTCCGCACCCACCGAGCTTCGGGCGCTCCCGGGGGCGCTGTCCCCGGCGGCTGCGGCTCGGGCCCGGCCCAGGACCGCCAGCAGGCACCGGTACTGCCCGCAGCTCGGTGTCAGGGCACGGGCTCTACCTTCGCCCCCGCCAGGCGTCGGAGTTGATACCTGCCCCGCCCGGCGGCTGGGAGGGGTTGATCTCCCGTCCTCTGCATGGGCTCTCCTCCTCCTCCTCTCCCCCCGTTTTCCCCACTGCTCCCTCGCAAAGCACTCCCTGCAGCCCGAGCACGGATTTCCCCCCCTCTCCCCATCATTTTCCGTGTGTATATTTTATTGATCATTAAGCTGCTTTATTAGTTCACCTTCCCGTGCTTTCTCCACCTCCGGGAAGAATTCTCGGAGCTTTTATATTGCAGAGGATCTTTTTTTCTAAATGTATTTTTAGGGTGATGCTCTGAATACTTCCCCCTCCCCGCCCCATCTCTCCCACCCCGGCAGTATCAGAGGGGAGACTGGAGAAGTTGAGCATGTCTGAGGCGGATCAGCCTTGCAGGGAGAGAGGGAGGCAGCAGCTGCTCAGAGCAGCCCGAGTGCTTGAAGCAGGATTTGCCGGTATGTATGTATGTGGGTCTGTGTTTTATGACGGCTCTAAGTGTGAATTGTTTTCCGTGCGAGATGGAAGGGGAAAGGGAAAAAAAAACCCACAAAACCCTGCGAGTTCATTAAATGAATGCCTGCATAGCTCTAAAGCCCGTCCGCGTGTGCTGGAGGTAGCAGAGGAGGGAGACCCCCAGCCATCAACCCACCCCTGGGATACATAAAAACGCCCAAGCCAAACCCCGGGAGCCAAGGGCTGTGTTCCAGGGGAGATGGGGGGGGCCGCGTAGAGCAAACCGGCCACGCCGCAGGTGAAATAGCCCCCCTCCGCCCCGCTCCGCGCCGTGGCAGTGCGTGTGTGTGCGCGCCCCACGCTGCCCATTGAGGCGAGCGCGGCGCGGAGCGGTGCCGGCAGCACTGCAGAGGGGTGGGCACGGCCCTCGCCAGCCCTCCGGGGGCCGGGCCCGGGGGTGGGCGAAATGCTGTGCGTGCGTGGGGAGGGGGCCGCGGGGGGGGGGGGCCTCGCTTTCTCTCCGCGATTCACATCGCGCCCGCTTTCCCGTCTCGTATGCATGCCTAGCCCGGGAATGGTGTAGTCAGCCCCTATCTGAATTATTTATAGACTCGTGCCAGCTTTTTTTTTTTTTTTTTTTTTTTTAATATATATATATATTATATATATATATATATATATTATTATTCCGCTCGTGTGCACTGTTGGGAAATGCGTTTTGCCTCCCTTTCTTCTCAACGTGTTAAGGTCTTTGCTGGGGAGCGGTTTTTATCACCTCCAGACCCCTGTGATACAAAATTGATGCTTATTTTTCCCTTCAGGAAGGGGACCCTTTGAGGATAATCATGCTTCACCGAAGAACAGCACCGACCTCCAGTTGCTTTAAACACAACCTCCTCCACTAGAGCTCCAGGAGAAGAAAAAAAAATAATAAAAAGAATAATTATAAGAATTATCGTTAAAAAGGCGAAAGGAATGCTTACTCTGGAACCTGCATTTGACGATTCTTACCACTCACGCTGAATATCCTCTGAAGTGATTCTCTCCAGCTTTTGAATTTGCACCACTTCAAGACACAAGATTGCCACAAAGAATCCGTTATTTTTTTTTTACAGCCAAATAGGATTTTTTTTTTTTTTAAAACTCATTCCCCCCACGTTTGTCCCCCGACCCTTATTCTTCTTATGTGGATATGCAAGCAAGAAGAGGAGACTGGACATTCCCAACATGCTCTCTCCCTTGAGCTGTCCGTCTAGAGGTTCTGCTTCTACAAACCAAGGTAGGGAAATTCCTGTTTCGGTGGTCTTGCTGGCAGCTTGTTTTGGTAACTGGGTTTGCCCAGGCGAGACCACTCATGGTAGAACAAAAGGTTTATAGGGATGCTGCTCTTAGAAGCAGATACAGCAGAAAAAAATAATTTAAAAAAGAAATAAGAGGAAAGATTGACCAGGCATGTTGATTTCCTCTTGGCTCATCAAATAGGACATGAAGAGAAGGCTAGAGGGATGCTTTGAGTTACATACCACGTTGTGAATCAGGGGAAAGTCCCTTGTGATTTTTTTGTTTGGAGTGGGCAGGTGAGGTAGAGGGAGACACAGGAGCAGGAACACGGCTTTGGAAAGGGGTGAAAAGAAAGATAATTTCCATCCATCCATCCATCCATCCATCCATCCATCCATCCATCCATCCATCCATCCATCCATCCATCCGCAAATTGCCTCCTTCTTTACACTGGTCCAGCGGCTCCTTGTCACGCTTTGATGTGAAAATAGAGCTCATTAGGAATAACAGTCGGTAGAAACCTGCTTGTTGCCGAGGAGGGTGGTGCATTATTTAAAACCCACGCCGGCCTCTCGGTCGTGAGCGGCCTAACGCGGGGGCCGCGGGACCGGTGGGGGGGGGAGCCGGGGGGGCCGGGGCCGCCCCTGTCACCGCGGCAGGAGCCCGCCCAGCGCCGGGGCGAATGCGCCTGCTTGCGTGGAGGTGAAGGGCTATTTTAAGTCCAAGCACGTCAAGAGACTTAACCTGAACCTACGAGGCGCTCTATTCAGGCAACTTCACGGCTTTTAATTTATCCCTGTCCCCCCTGGTGCTGTCAGCGGGCATCGTGGCGCCCTGTCCGCCGCCCCCGCTCCCCCTCCCACGCCTTGCACCCCGCATCCCCGCGCAGGCAGCCCCTTCCCCAGCCCACTTGGGAGGGATGCAAAATGGCTATCGTGCCACTCGGCTGTAGATACGCGAGAGACACCGGTGCATCCCGACCGTAACGTGACGTGTGAGTCTTTTCCGTAAGATGGTGGCAAGACAAAGGGAGCGGAGCGCCGGAGGGTGCGGGAGCGCCGGGCACAAAGGTGTTGAACGGCTCAGGGTTATTTTCAGCCTCAGACGGTGCCCTCCGCGCCGCTTCGCCCAGCACGCGTGGACGGGAGAGAGGCAGGGGGGCAGGGGCGAGATGCTGCACACCCCCCTCCGCCGGGTGGACGCCCACCACCCTTATCCTCACTGCCAGCCCCCGCCTGGGTTCCCCCCGACCTGCCTCCCCCTTCCTCTCGCCCCTACAGCATACCGCAGGCCTGGCAGTGGGCGGGGGGAGGCAATACAGAGCGTGGGGCTCACACCACAGCAGCAGCAGGAGGAGGGAGGAGGACGGCCCCTCAGCCCTGCCGTGGGGCGAGCCGGGGGGCCGGGGCGGTGCCCGGAGTCCCCAGCCCTTGAGCATCCCGGAGCATCCTCCGGCGGGGGCGCGTCTCTCCCGCCCCCTCCCTTGCCTTGATCCGTCCAGTGGCTCTTTCCCACGTTTCTGAGGGGGTTTTGTCGGGCTATTAAAAACCGTGAGCGGTTCCCCGTGGAGGGGTTGAGAGGCACCTTTCCTGCCATATTCTGGTGGTGCTTCTATAAATATCTAAGGCTTCCCAGGGTTTATCCGCGCCCGGATCCTCCCTGCCAGAGCGCTCCCTCCCTCCGCAAGTGGGAGTAGAAAGTTCACCTGTGCGGAGAGGACGGCGTGTGGGAGCCTTCCTCGCGTTTTCCGGAGGAATTTCTCAGGCCTTCCAGCTCCTGGCTGCTGCCGGATCCACCCGGGACCCAAGCACTGCCAGAGGCAGGGAGTTCTGGCCCCCTCCCTCGATTCTTATTGCCCCGTGAGAGCCCCTAAAATCACAAGCCCCGGTGTGTGTGTGTGATGCCAGCAGGGTTCAGGTGGGATGCACTCCCACCCATCCCTGAAGCAGCAGGGCAAAGGGGGAGGAGGGCAGATGATGGGCGAGCCTGGATCAGCACCTGCCCCTCTGCCCCCCACCCTGGGTTTTGCAGGCAGATCGGAGGGAAGGCGGACAAGTCGCCTTGGGTGTCCAGCAAGGGCGGCAGCGGGGCTGGGCTGTGTGCCCAGTGTTGCCCTCCCAGTACCCGCCACAGCCACCAGCCCTACCTGCAGGGCACTGGGCACAAGCAGGTGTCATATCCCTGCCATGGTCCTTCCAAACTGTGACCTGGGCTAAGTTTGGGCAGAGGTAGAGCAGAATGGATGGGAATTGGGGAGGGGGATCTTGCAGCTTTGATGCTCAGCCATGGGAGCAGGGAGCATGGACCCACATCCTCATCTCGCCTTTACCTCCCAATCTCTCCTGCTGCTACCTTTACCTGGGACTTTTCCTCGCGTTCCCTGGCAGTTCCAGCACGAGCAAAAGGAGGTGCCCTCTAATATTGCCCCCTCCATCAAGCACAGCCACCTCAGGCCTTGTAAGCAGTGCGGGGGGAGGGGGCATCTGGTCCCCTCTGAGATGCCCCTTGGGCAGGCAGGGAGGGCTGGGTATGTAGCACCCCCAGTTCATGGGGCCCCAGTGCTGCACCACTGTCCAAGACTCTGTGGAGCAGAGCAGGTGCATGGCACCCCGGGGTGTGGGGTGACCTGATGTGCACCAACTGCAGCTCTGGAGAGAGTGACAGTGTGTGCGTGGGTGCAGGGTGCTCTTTAAGGGGGGAGGTGTGGGTACGGGCGATTTTCAAGCGCTCACCCACGCCACCCCAAAGCAGCAGCTCATGTCACCTCCACATATCCTGGTTTTGTCTGGTCCCCCACCACACCAGCTTGTCTCTCAGTTCTGCGTGGGGGTCTCAGAAGGTTGAGGCAGGATGTAGCAGGTTGAGGGTGGAGTGGGTAAACAGCTTGGGGGTTGTGAGACCCGCTTCAGCTTCCCCTTGGCTCTGCCTTTGTTACACAGAGGCAGATCTTGGCAGGGAAAAGGAAAGAAGCATGGTCAAAGCTGCTACTCCTCTTCCCAGGGATCATGGGCTCTGATACAGTGACACATACCTGCTGCACTAGTCTGGCTCAGCCTGCACCAGTCCTGGTGCCTCTTGTGATCCCTTTGCCAGTGAGACCATAGGTGGGCAAAGGAAGGTGTCAGGAGCAGCCCTTAGCCATCCTTGTCTGGGCAGGGTTCTCAGGATACCTGCGTTGATGGCTGAATTTTACATTGTTACCTGTGTGTGCAAGAGCATGATGTGGGGAGATGAAAAATACAGAGCAGGGGTGAAAATCCCAATCCTCCATCCCCATCTAATAATTTAGGCTTTGTTTTCTTTTGTGCTCATTTTTGATTATTAACTGCTCCTGCATAAAACCCCTACCAACCTATGAAGCAGCACTCTATCCCCAAACCCACACCTACAGGGGGTATATGTGGCGGCATTGATCTCTGTGTTTCATGTGCTGTTGGAGCTCAGCTGGAGCTGTTTCTTGTGCTTTGTTTGGAAGAGGGCAGTTGGACCCTGACTCCCATGCTGGAGCCATTCTGCACTAGCTCATGGAGCTGCACTTGAATTCCCACACTGAACTCGCATTGCCTGGGCTAGCACCGGGAATTGGTGTCTCTGCAGTACCATGTGGGAGGTCTGGATTTGATTCCCAGTGCTGTTTTCTCATTCCCCCAAGCTGGCAGAGGATGGGAGTGCTGTACAGACAGCATTGCTTGTCTCTGCAATGGGCTCCATTCCCTGCTCCCGTCTTTTGCTCCTTAGGATGCGCAAAAGCTGCCTGTGAAATAGTCCAGGTTCAGGGCTGGTCCCTAGAAATTTAGGGAGGCCACAGCTCTGCTCTGCCTGTACTCTACTTCTCAGCATGGCTTGGCGGGCAGTGGGGAAAGAGTGTTTTCTTGCAGCTGGAGAATATGCAGGATTTAAAATTTTTTTTCTTTTCTTTGTTTAATCCACAGTTTATCACAAAGAAATGGATTTGTTAATAGGAGAGATCGACTAGATGATCTTTTTTTTGAGAGACAGCTTTATGTATTGTGATTGCCTAATCTACAACAGGATGCTGGTAGTGTCTGCTCTGCCTGGTATTGGGGCTCTAGGACTGCCTGACTCTTTTGCAATTCTGTGATTAGCCTTCCTTGAGATATATTTATACTTGATAGAAAAGCAGGGAGTGGTTGGGAGAAACATGGCTGATAAGTTATCTGCTATTACCCTGATCTGTCCTCCACCCACCCGTCCACAAGAATTCTTTAAATCACAGTGAATCAACTTATTAATTTCGTTGTGTCACCGCAGGCAGGTAGACTAGCTACTGCCCTGGGTGCCTTCCTGCATAAGATGAAATGGCAGTTTGAAGATCACAGCACTGAAATCTGTGGAAGGGGAACAAGAAGAAAATAAGATATTTAAAGCTAAGCATGGCCCTTCTGCTACCATTGCCTTGTCCCTTCCTCTGAGCCTTGTGTTTCTGCTAACTGCATCATAACAGGGACTAAAAAGACCATTTCTCCAGCCATGAAGGGAGTCCACCATCCCTCTGACTTATCTGTCTTCCTTGTCTGTTCATCTGAAGACAGGAAAGGGGGTTCTTGGTAGATATGGACTGGCAGTTGCTCTGGCAAAATTAGTGGCATGGTGCGAACTGCCTGGGAGCCAGGAGACAGATCCAGATGGGTTAAACGTTAAAGCTATCTTTCATGTTGGGAAAAAAATTTCCAAGCGAACCCACCCTTTATTGTTCAAGAGCTCATGGCTTCCTTAAGCTGCAAACCACCAGCTTCCCGTTCGGATCATGCATTGGTGTGTGAACTGGTCTGTGTAAAGTCGACCAAGTGCATGATGGTGATATGTGCAAATGAAGCATTGTACCTCCATGCACCTGAGGTCAACTGCAGAGCAAATAACTTCTTTATGCACCCAGAAACAAATGAGTGGCACTAGGCAGTGTGCAAACTGTGCTGCCATCAAGTCAATGCAAACCAGGGTTAATTTGAACCTCTTGAGGCAAGTCTGCTTTTTGTTTACTGTTTTCTTAGAAGCAGGAGAGAACACTAGCTCTGGGCAGGAGAAGGCACTGGCTTCTCTTTCTTTAATTTTTACATATATACTGAATATGCTTAATGTGAGCAGAATAAAAATAATTGTTTTTTTTCTGTACTCCTGGCCACTAAAGAAGGGGAGAAGGAAAGGGTACGTTCTGAGACTAGACTCACTGTCAGCTGATAGTTCCTAATACAGAGGATATTGGCAGACTGTAAAGTATGCTGGGTGGCTCTTCCCTTTTTAACACAAAGACCAAAGATCAAAGACCATGTTTCAGAGCTACCAATATAAATAGGTTGATTAAGCATCTGGAGAAGATGAGAAATTATAAATGAGAGTGTGGTTACTGGCTCAAAGTGAAAGGGATTGTAAGATGATACCTCTGCAGCATTCACTCCCTATACCTCTAACCCCATCCACAGCAAAGGCTCAGAACTGTCGAGGGTTACTGAAAGTGGCTCAGGTAAAATGTTAGATTGCCAGCTGTGAATGTTGAAGATGTTTCTGTATTCCCAGAGCACATACAGTGCCATTAATATTGGTGTGCATGGCTGTGCTGAAACATTTATAGGGAGAAAAACTTTTAGAGGAAAAATAGGAATTTGGTCTTCATGGTCTGTTTGGTGGCTTGTCCCTGCTGATTGCTCATCCATCAAAACAGGTGTGGGACCATCAGTTTATCTGACCTGAATAATCCATGGGACATTATTCTGCCACTCCTGCTCACCCCTGGCAGGCTAGGCACGTAGGAGGTCATGTCCAGTTAATTCTCCATGTGACAAACTTGTTAAGTTCTCAAGATAGCAGTCAGCCTACACTACTTCATGTGTGTGTATCTATTTAATTGTGAAATAGGAATAGTTCTGGTTTACTATCCTTCTAGTCTGGATTTGAACCACTGATCAAGAAATGAATGACTCTAGCTACCACCATCCTCTACTGGACCTGCTGTCCAGCCCATGTGTGAGCTCCATTTGCAAACCTTGTTTGGTCAAAATGGTGAAATGATGTATCTAATACCTATTTACAGATGTGATTAAATCCTACTTAGATAACTGTATTCTGTTTGGGGGCTGCACTTCTAAGAGAGAGAAGGACTGGGAAGAGTGTGGGGGAGTTAACAAAGACAATGATCACAGATCGGAGAAAACAAGATTGGTAAAGAAAGGTTGGGAGAGCCAGGCAAGCTCAGTCTGGAGAAAGGACAACTGTGGGTGGATACCTCACTGTCTGCAAATACATAAAAGACTGTTACAGAAAGAGGACAGGGCAAATTATTCTCATTAGTCACCAAGGACAGATCAGGAAATAAATGAGTTTAAGATGAAGCAGAGAGAATACAGGTTAAACATCAAATTAAATGTTTACTGCCATAATGGTTTAGTGTCAGTAGAAGATGCTGATAAACGTGGCAGAACAGCTGTGACTGAAGATATTTAAAGCTAGATGTAGGTGCTGAACTATCAGAGTTTTTTATTGAATAAAGTCTGTCTCCAGTGAACCATAGATCCTGATATTTGCATGCCTAACCAAACAACTTTGGAAGAAAGATAATGAGGTCTATCTGTTCCATGTGCAGGAGGGAGGGACACGATGGTGTTGCCTGGTGGCACAGCTTGAGCATATTGGGAGCTCCCCAAAGATGTCTGGTTTTCAAAACTTCTGGTACGTCATGACAGCATGTCCCCCTGTCCCAGGGGACAGCTAGAGCTTCAGTATAGACGTGTGTGTAAGAGACTTACAAACCTGTCCCATGCGAACGATGCTTTAGCATTTGCAGGCACAGTTCTTGAATCCTGGGATAAGTTGGGCCATTATAGACTGAGACCTTTCATTAAGAAGCTCCACCTGTCCGTAGCAATCACTTTCAGGGTTCTACACTATCACAGCACTGGAATAGCTAGTGTGCCAAAACCCGATAGTGCAAGGGGAGGTGACATACTGAACGATGTGAAAATACCCGCCTTGCTATTTCATGATGTCATTCTTTTGTCTTGCAAGAGGAGCTACAGTTTAAAGGTGCCTTCGTTTATTCACCTTTGCTGCCTCCAGAAGATAAAATGGCGTTTTTGGGAGCCACGAGCATTGTGGTTTCTGAGAATCACTGGCTTCATGAGCCAGCTTTCACAGTTGCACCTCTCTGTGCTCCGAGTTGGAGGAGCTTCCTGTGCATAGCTGGAATTTGGATGGGCAGCTCTGTTAATGGGTTCAGAGAGGTATCTCCCTACTTTGAGTTCATAGAGATTCCCCTGTCAGCAGCTGAGAGGGCTGAAAGTGCCATTTTGAGGCTGTGGGTTGGGCCAGCATTGGGAGCATTCTGTGTGGCTTAAAGCCTATGCCGGTTTGTATCCTCCTGTGCATCAGCAGAAGCAGGGATTGTGGTACAAACTTGCCGGTGGATTACGCTATTTTTTTAGCAGAGCAACAAGCATGTAATCCTGACCTCTGGTGGTTTTTGTAAAAATCAAGAGTTTTCTATATAGGTGTCCAGGACATACTCAAACTCAAATGGAGGAAATGACATGATAAGATCTCTTTTTTGTTGTACTTGGCTTTAACATTTTTATTTCATGTCTTCTGCTAATCTATTTGTTAGGGTTGCCATGCACTGTTTAGGAGCTAATATGCACAACTCTTTCATGTGGATCTAGTTTCTTGTGTGTGTGACCTCTGAAGAATTTGGAGGATTTTGCAAAAGGAAATAAATGTAAAAACTTACCGAATTCACTATTTCAAAACAGACTAGAAGGTGAGATGGTTACTAGGAGTCAGCTGAGACAGATAAGATTCAGTGTCATGAACCTGCTGATAATTTACTAGCACAAAAACCATGTCCTACATCACAGCTGATTGCCTAATGAACAGAGAACTGTTTTCAGGTGATAGGCATAATAGCCTGATGATCGCTGAAGGCAGCAGTGGCTGTGCATTGCCTCCAGCTGCAGGCCATCAACAGGACACAGGGAGTTACGCGTATGTGAGGGGTTATAGTCTGCCATAGCAAGGGACTGTGGTTTCTCTGTCACGTGAGATCTCTGCTACTGCAGTGTCCCCAGCTGAGAATGAGGTCCTGGGGACACACAGTGGATGTTTGGAAGGTGAAAGGCAAAGGCCCTAGATGAATACTGCCTGGAAATGACTTGCAGAAGATCTCTGAGGAGCCTAAAGCTGGTTCTGATTCCAAGGGTAATCCTAAATCTTTGTAGCATCTGGGGACAGCTGCAGGGAGAACAGTGGCTCCACTGCTGCGTGGAAAGGTGTAGAGATGCTGCCAGTTGCTCCAGGAGGACGATGGAGAAAGGGCCACTGCTGTGAATCTCTTTGTGCCAGGTAAAGTGGGATGTTAATTAACTGCACATGACTGGATTGCTGGGGAGTTTCTGTCCCACGACTCTGCTGAGAAATGCATTTGAAATGCATTGTGGCAGAGGAAATGCACAAAAATGCACTAGCTAGTGGCTACTTGCATGTAGGCTTATGCTTGCACAGAAAGCATGCGGGAGGGATCTGCATATCCCTGCACCCCTCTCTCTCCTCCTCTGTAATTCTGTTATCAAAGGCTGCTGTAGTCAGTGGCCTAAGCATCTCAGGGGAGATTCCCTTGTGTCAGACGTGTTTCAGCAGAGGGAAGCTGAAACATCAGTGGCTGACAATCTCCAAGGGAGAGTCTAATGAAAGCGACAGAATGACATAATCTATTCTTGCAGTCTTTTCTCTTCAGCAACTTGTTTTTGGTGCAACTTGAAATTACCCTCTTATTTATTACTGAAAAGGTGAATATTATATATAATTAAAATTGAAAAGATAGTGTCCTGAAACGTTGAAAGTCAAAGTGTAAAAGCAGCTTGGATGTGGTCTGAGGTACCCTGTATTTGAGTGTTCTGGGAGGAAGCTTTTAAGAGTTCATCTGTAAGTAACAAAGTGGTAAATGCCACAAAAGCATAAACGGAATCTCGGAAAAGACATTGCAGTCATTTCATTACATGATGGGGTGCCTGTACTCTAAACAGGAGGTGATAAAAACTAAGTAGCTTAGAAAAATAGGATAGCTGTGGGATGGCTGCCTTGAGAGATAAAGTGACTCTTACAGAAAGCTCTCTTTGAATCCTTGGTTTAAAAGTTTAAGAACTTTCAAACCAGGGATTCAGAGAGAGCTGTAAGGATCGTGCTTTATCTACTTTTAATTTGCACCATTTCAGTGGGGAGTAAAGGAGCTAAAAGTGTCTCTGAACTTCAGCTCTCAGAGAACTTTGAGCAGAAGCTGGATGCCCACAGCACGTAGCTTACATGAGCAACCTTTTCCATGCAGTGTTTTGTTTTTTTTTTTTTAATACTGGATGGAAGAATAACTTTCAGAAACCAGGAGACACACAATAGGAGATGACTGTTGGTTAACGACATACCTTGCCTTAATACTCTTATACTTTTTTTTCTGTTAGGACATTGAGGTAAAATCATGTTCCTTGTTCACAGCTTGTCAGAGAGATCTCTGACTTCAGCTTCTGATGTTAGAGATGGTGATTAAGGTTTTAGACAGGAGAGGTTTGTAATGGAGTGAATGTGGAAGGAAAAGGGTTTACTGCCCCACAAAAAAAAATAAATTAAAAATTAATTTTGTAGATTTTGCTAGTTATGCATTTAAATTAATTAAAGCATGTGACATGTTTTCATGAAAAACCAGAGAAAAGCCCAGAATAGCTAGCAGCCTGGTAAGCAGGAAAGTGATTGGGTTTGGGTGACACATTCCTATTCTGCATACTTTGGAGAGGGGACTTGTCCCTGAGGCTACCCTAGCCAACATAAGGGCCCAGACTACTGGGTCCTCTGCAGTAATGCTTTCTCAGTTGGAGATTTTCCAGTTGGAGCTCTTCTACTTTATATAATGCCTATTCATTGTGCTGGAGAGGGAGTGCTCTAATGACTGGGCTGTGGACGTAGTTTGTTTCTTTGGCCCGATATAAAGTAATTATTTATATAAAGGGAAATGACTTCAGCATGAAAGAAATGGAGAAGCAGGCTCCATAACCCAGAGGCTGTGGAGTCCTCTGAGATACGGGAGACATGGGAGTTAATTCTCCCTCCAAATTAGGCAGTGCAGGTTTGTTCTTTTTCTAGTTTGGATGCATTTGTATTTCCCAGTGACAACAAAATGTTTCATTTAGCACCCGGCTCCAGTACTGACTCCAGGTGGGAGAAAAAGTGACAGGAGGTGAATTCCCAGGGAACAAAAACCTCATCCTCAAGCAAATGCTCTTAAACAAAGGATGGGGGATGAGGACTACAGAGGCTCTGTGACAGAAAACCAGAGTTACTGCTTCAATGAAAATTTTTATCATTTCCTATAATGTGCAGGTAGGTCTTTAAAGTTGTCTCTAGATCTTTAAAATCACTTGGGATTTTCATTCCTGCAGTTTGTATCCCTCAGTATATCCCCTCTCGTTGTTCATTATACATTTGCTTTAATAAGCATGGTGAGATGTTTGACTTCTATATGGAAAGGGGAGTGTAGGAGACTTGTTTCCAGAGGATCTCCAGGGAGTCAGTGGAGAAAGAGGGGGTCCTTCGAAGGGTGATGTAGAGGAGGAGCCTGATGGATGTGTTCCAGCTTGCCCTTTGGAGAAGCTAGTTTCTATTGAATAAAAAGGCAGCCTGTATAGGTGAGCTTCCTAAAGGCTTTTAAGTCTCTCTTTTTTTCATGTGTGTATGTTAAGGATGTATAGGGCTGGGGGCGAGACAGGAGTTGTATCAAATTATCCCTCTTTTACCACCCAGTCTGGAAAACTGTCATAATCAAGGAAGAATCCAAAGTTTCCTAATCCCTGGTCCTCTGTCGCATTTTTCCACTGTAAGAAAAATGGCTACCTGATAGTCCATCTCTTTTTCAACATGAAGGCCTGGAGATCCCTCAGTCTGGATCTGCTGTAAATCATTCCCAAATGTGAGTTGAATTTGCAAGAAACAGCGATGTCCATATAGCTTAGTCCAGCCTCGATCTCTGGACTTCTCAGACCTTAATTTCAAGCCAGAGTGTGGCAAGTTGGCGCATGAGGTCCCTGGGTCATAGGACTGGTCCTTGGCACCGCACAGAGAACTGTTCCTTAGAATGCTGCAGGAAGGCTAAGGAGAGATGGCCAGGACTTGCTTCTTCTCTAACCACTGTGTCCCAGGAGGGAGCTAGTATAAGAGTAATGTTTAATTTTACACCTTTGTACATCTTTGCCTGCATGCATTTAGAAGCATTGTCCATTTCCACTGAGGAAGATGTTTCATAAGAAAGTATTGCTTGCATGATAAAGCATAAAAATGGAACAAAACAGAAAATTAGAGAGAAGGTTTGTCCAGGCAATCTAACTCTGTCCTTTAAAGTGCACAGGGTAATACAGAAATCTGTGTATCTTCTCTGACATGACAGTCTTCTGTGATACTGTAGTTTGGCAACTGTGGCAGGACAAATTACGATGTGTACCTATACAAGGGTTCAGCTGCAGCCCAGAGCCTGTATCCATTGTCCCTTTGAAGCTGGGTGGAATCTTGGCACTGGTTGTGATGAGGATTGGATTGTCTTTGGATGTCTGCTCTGTGGTGTGAGATGCAAGGACTTGCAATATGTTTTTGAATCTGCTTCATTTCAGAGTATTATTGTTTAGAAACTTGTTCATTTTTGTCATCTGGGGAACATCTTAGATAGTACTCAATAGCTCTTTAGGTTGCCATTGTGATGCTTGCAATGAATGCTGCGTAATTCCTTGATGTTATCTGCATAGAATGGATGTTATTTTTTGTCTTCATATTTGATGATTTCCTTGTTTTTCAAGCATTAAATGATACGATTTTAAGGATACCAACAGATTCATCAACATTTCTTTTGCTGTGTAAGTTTTTAGGTATCTTCTCAATTGCCTAATGTGTTGCTTTTCTTGCAGCATAAAACAGCAATAAGTGTAGAATTTGATTGACATTCAGTTTTGGGATCAGATTAAGTTGTGTCAAATTTCCTCCCCCAAATCCTCATGGACTGTGTCTGCAGGAGAAAAATCAATGACTCTCTGGTAAGAACTGCTTAAAATGGCTGTATTTGGCATAGCTGAAATTTCCATTTGAACAGAATTTGAGACTTTTAAAGCAACTTAAAGGTACTTTCTCATAATCTGAATGGCTTTGAAAGAGTAATGTTAAACAAACGTTTAAAAGTTACAGGACAAAACTTGATGGAAAAATCATAGAACTTGATTTTATTGTTCTCTTTAGGACTCCTTATTTCCTATATTATAGGATGGCTAAATATTTAGTGAACTCAAAGGGGAGAGCAGAAAGACAGTGTTTGGTCCAATGCTCCTCCTGGATATGACAAATCTATACATTCTTTAAGTGAAGCCTGGGATTTAGAGAAGTTTGTATGCAAAGACTTAATTTGAACCTTGGCTTTACCGAAGTGCCACATTTATCAAACCGGCTAAAGAAATACAGAACTTGGATGAAAGCATCTGGACATAGTCTGTTCAGTGAAAGATAAGAATAGCATTGTAAAGAGAAGACAAATATAACTTAGAAGCAGCCTCTTAATATAACTGGAAATGAAACATTACACATTCATATCAGTAAATAGAAGAATGTGCTGGGGAACAGCCATACAACCTTGAGCAGCACTTGCAGTGCACTGAATTGGTCGTGCAAAACTGGAGGGCTTGGAGAAGATGTAATTGTGAACTGTCTTATTGCTTGCTAGAGCAAGATGGTAAGAGCCACGCTAAGATTTGTTTTGGCCATAGTCAGCTCCTAGTTGGCTGAAGCCAAGCTGACCTCCTCCATCCTGGCTGATCTGGTCTAGTATATGCTGACCAGCATTTGGCAGAAAATGCCCATACTTGGTCTGTGCCAGGAGATACAGTCAGGTGGTTTGGCTGGAGTTCCTCTCCTCTAGATGTATGCATAGATCTGGTCTGTCTTTTCACACTAAAAACATCGCAAGATCTTGTGGGCTAGCCTCCTGCAAGGAGGACCCATGGGCTTCAAGTAAGTGTAAAGTGTAGAGGTGGGAAAGGTGTATGTGTGCATCTGTGCCATGTCGCATTTTCTCAACATCCAAAGGATGGGAACTCCACAGTTTTGTACTTTTATTCCATCCACTTTGTTTTCCCTCTGCTCAATCTGATCCTGTTACTTGTAGCACGGATTTTTGTAGTGGCACTAAATGCTGTCATGGATCCAGGCAATTCACACACATTGTGGCTTTTCAAGTGACTTGAATTGTGCTAAGCCTCTTCCCTCACTTCTTTCTGTTGGCCCAAGAGACTGGAAAGTTAAGCAGAAGATCTTCTCTTGCTGCTGGGGAAGAGGAAGTAGGCTGACATGGATCATGAGAATAGGTGGTGGCAGGAGGGCTGGTTTGTACACCTCATTGGAATTTCACTAGCAGTAAATTGCATTCTAGTCCTGGAAAAACCTGGACCATGAGGAACTGAGAGAGCTGACTCATAAATTTACCTGCACTAGCAGTACATACGCAGAGAAGAGGGTGGCAGGGAGTAGCCAGTGCTTTATTTTCCCCTGTTTTCTGGGGAGAGGGAAACTGGTGCTACAGCCTGCTGGGAGTGGGTAGATGTGCCTCCCTTCACCTGGGGCCCAGAGCAGAGGGGGAGCAGGCACAGGCAGAGGCACAGTGTCAAGGACCCCTGACCTGCTTCATTTAGATATTGCTGAGTGGCAGCTGCTTAGTGCCTAGTGGGAACAGGACTGGAATGAGCAGCAACTCCCTCACAGAGCTGAACAACTGTGGAGGTGATGCATCAGTGCTGCCCAGGGCTACCTCTCCATCCATCCTGACCTTGCAGCACCTCACCTTCCTCTTGCTTCTCCATCACCTTCCCTCTGTGCCTGCTTTGAGGGTACGTACAGAGAAAGGCAGTGTACAGAAATGTACCCAAGCAATGGTACATTTGGGTGATGCTTAATCAGCACCTGCCCAGTGCTCCCAGTTGTTCTCACAGGGCCATGCATGAGTCTCCAGGGGCCACTGCTTTTTCTGAGAGCTGCAAGGCCTGATGCAAAGCCATCACACAGCAGCACAATGTTGGTACGCCACCAAAGCAAAACTGCAGTGTTTGAAAACCCTTTGGCAGTTTTTGGTGAGGGCCTGATGCTGGGGACAGGCGTGTGAAAAATCCACATTGCCTTGTGAATTTAGGGATGTGCCCTGACTTTACTGTGATGACAAACCCTGTGCCTTTTGCTTTGTGAGGGTATTTCCATTGGAAATCAAAGAGATTTGAGATATATAGCTGGCTAAGCAGTCATACCTCAGAATAGGATTTGGGGATTAGCAGAGTGGATAATAAATTGAATAGTAGGAGTTAAAATCAGACTGCACTCTGAAAGAAAGCAGAGATGAGAAGTACACCCCTGGAAAGCAGTAAAGCCAGGAATGACACTGGGGTTACACCGGTCAACAAATAAGATATAGGCTCGCAATACAATGCAGCAGCAAAGAAGTTGATGTGATTTCTGGATTGCGTAAACAGAACTGTTGTGTCTCAGAGCAAGGAAATGTTTTCTATGTGTTCCTAGTCATGTTTTCTTTGTGTGCCTGGTATGAGTGTACCTAGGCTTTTGAGTTCATTTCTGGAGAACTTGATGCCCCAAAGATGACAGCAAATTAGAATAAATTCAGTGGAGCAACAACAATGATTAAGATGCTGGAGGGATTGATCTAAGAGGGAAGATTAAAGTAACTAATTACATTTAGCTTGGCCAAGTGACAATTAAAAGAGAGATGTGATGACTGCCTTAAAGTGGGTGCTTAAGAATGTAAACGCTGAGAGAGAGAAAGAGAGCAAGGAATTGTTTAGTGTTGTCGGAGTGGTGGTTGGTTAGGTCTGTGCTGCGAGGGGGTTGTGTAGGAGCCTAACCAGAACTGAAGGAGAAGTAGCTGTAACCAAATAGTAACAGCAAACTGAAGAAAAGGATATGCTGAACAGACAGCACAGTTCCCACTGTGAAGCATGGCAGAGGCTAAAGTACCATTCCTAGGGAAGCGAGGGCAGTCTCTAAACAAAAGTAGCCCTGGGAGCTCTGCTACAAGGAGTGTCCAAAATTCTCCAGGAGAGGAGGGAAAGAATGTGGTCTTCCCACAGGAGTTCTCCCCCTCTGATTTGCAGGATCCATGTGTCATTTCTCCCCCCATCCTTTTGGCTGTGATTGTGTAGTGTTGCATCCATGTCGGGGTGTAGTGTTTTTAAAAAGATAGTTTGCAGGCTCGATGGGGAGCAGGCAAGGGAGTAGGGGTAGATGACAGGAGACACTAAGTCCTGTGAGAAATGCTAAGAGAGTCCGGCATGGTCAGTCTAGAAGAAAGATAACTGTGGGGGCAAACCTAACTGTCTGCAAATCCGTAAAGGACTGTTATAAAGAGAGAACAGGGGCCAATTACTGTCTTGAGTCACTAAGGGCAGAGCTGGAAGTAAGTGGGCCCTTACCTGAAGCTGGGAAATTGGGATCTGTATGAGGGAGAAGCCTAAGTGTTGGGTGACAAGGAAGCTGGGAATTGCTGTGAGTATAGGTATCTGGGGATGACATTAGATGTCTGCTTATCAGGGGCAACACAGGCATCAGGAAACTGATCTTGTTTCAGCAAGATTTCTTATGATTTCATGGTCTTTAAAAGGCTGTTGAGTTTATAAATGAGCCAGTCCTGTGGTGCTTTTTCCTTGCAGGTTACTTGTTTGGGACTTGTTTGTTAGTATTTCTGTTATGTTTTCTTCTTTGATTGTGGGTCTGTTTGAATGCTGCCTTTTGGAAAGGAGGGGCTACAGTTGAAAACTGCACTACTTTTTCTCCTTCAGTGTGAATCCTTTCTGAGGTACGAAACAGTTTAATTAGCTTTACAAAGAAGAGTCTCTGCAGTACTCTATCTCTTTGTTTTGACAGGCATGGGAAAATATCATGAAGTGAGAGTTCTTATCACAGTGTTTCTCATCCAGTTGCACTTAAGAAATCCTGCACATTTTTTGTATAAAGTCTGTTTTCAGATGCTAGGAGGATATTCTGTACCTGGAAATATTAATTTCCTGATCTACTTTTAAGACTGAGCACATTTCCAAGTGAAATAAAGAGACGAGGATAAGAAACAGCCATGTACCTGTACAGTATCTCAGCTGGTGGCTCCAGTCTCTCTGGGTGAATGGCTCTGTCGAGCCCGATGTGAAGAGCATCCTAAATTTCTTCTTTGTGATACTTGTTTGGAGGGCTGTTTGTAAAATAAATGCTTCAGCTTAGTTCTCTGTGTGACAGTGACTGTGTCCCAGTGACACAGCTAGTTCCTGGGCAATTTTAAGAGGGAGTTCAAAGAGTGATAGGAGCTTGGGATCAGAGAAACAGGTTCTAGCTGTAAATTTGGAAGAGTACCTTTAAAGGTAAAGGCTGAAGCACTGCAGGGAAGTGGGGCTGTGCTGTCCTGGGCTACAGGAAAGACTAGTCTTGTGGTAAAGATAGGCAGGTCAGCAGGGTCCCGTATCTGACTTTTCCATGCATTGGCTCTTATTCAGTTAAGGAACAGCTTAGTCGATAAAATGATTTCCTTTCCCTGACCCAAAATTTTGTTCCTACAGCAGTTCAGTGGTCTGGCAAAACCACATGTCATTGCTGGTTGAGGACAGTCTGTCAGGCTGTCAACCATAGTGGCTGAAAAGCAGGCACATGTCTCCTGCCTGGCCACCTACAGGCAGTACCTTATCGTGAGCGTGGCAAGCTGAGGTTGGCCAAATTTTAAACAGTAGCAGGATATGTCAGAGCCCAAGAGTGAGTTGTTCAGTATACCTGTTCATCTGTGGGCTGAGATGAGCATGTACATCATACAGCTGTATTCAAAAGTCACATTTTCTTTTGTGTTTTTGAGGTGCCCTGAGACTTTTCAGCTGATGATGCCATAGAAAAATACTTACTCTTTACTTGGTCTTGACTTTCAGAGCTCTACCCTTGGCATTCTTTAGTGCTTTGGCACTAAGCAAAAGAAATAAAGCAAAAGCATCACACAGAGCAGAAAAGCACTTCACAAAGCATATTCTGATGAAGTCAGCTTCTTGAACAGCTGCGATAGGGACAGGGAAGCAGCCAGAAATACAGAAAGGGAAATATGATGGAAGATTTATGCTGGTCACTACCAGTCTGTAATTGGGCTCCAGTCCTGCAAGATCTATGCCTAGAGAAGATATCACTGCTCAGTGCTCTCTTACCTGCAAAGCCCTCATCCCAGGCTTCCAAGGCTCTGTAGCCAGTGTTAGATTTGTAGATGTCCTATATGATACGGGATTTTGGATACAGTCAAATTCCATGTCCTCTGTAAAAACAAATATGGGGGGTGTTGCTTTTCCCTGCTTTTCTGTGCTGACTTCCCACTTATATATTTATTTATCTTTCTATTTATTCTTTTTTTTTTTTTTTGGAAGGCAGCCAATGGGCTCATGCAGTTTATGGCTTGGCAGTGCCAGTGCAGTGAGTCAGCCCCGTGCCCTGAACGTGTAGAGTCCTTAGGAAGAGCTGCACTTCTGTTGCTGGTGTGTTGGACGAGGGTGAGGAGCTTGATCTGGAGCTCTCTACAGCGGAACAGAATATTTCTACATTTAAGTTAGCTTTGGAAAATTTAAGATAAATAAAACCCCCAAACACATTCATTCTAGAAGTGAGTTGGATTGAACAATACAAAATAATTAAGAATAAAGTCTGTTTCTTTCCCCAGAGTGTCTCTGAGTGGCCAGGTTTGCCTCAGTCAGAACAGAGTTGTAATTTGAAACTGCAAAAGCTTTGCTCAAACATAATCCTTCTCTTCTGCAAAGCTCCAAGAAGTGGCTGTTTGGGAGCACAGGCTCAATTCAGGTGCTGGCTTAGGGACACCAGAGCTGACAGACAGGAGCTGCTCTGAAGGTTGTGTCAGTAGAGTCAGCAAAGTGGGAGCCTGCACTGGATGTGCAAATGTACACACGTGTATGTCCCTGCTAGCAGCTGGCTGTCCTGTTGTCCCCTCACCATGCTGCAGCACCGGCTAATGAGGTTTCCGACCCCAAAGGGCTGTATACCTGCGTGCACCCAGCCAGCCCTGCTGTGTTCTCATGTGCTGGCATTAGGAGGCACATACACAGGACATTCTGACCTGCTTCTTGCTTGACAGACGGTAGAAGATGATTGCTGGAGGCAGTCTTTGATCCACTCGCAGATTGGCTTCAGGGATTATGTGCAGGGAGGTGTGGGCCATTAGAGCTGCAGCCTCGATGTACCACAGTTCTGCATGACTTTACAGGGCTTGAGTGGCACGAACTGCATTGTATGAGATCCCTTCAGCAGTGTGTTGTCATTTCTGAAGAAGACACTCAGCATATCTACGTTCCATTTGTCTCTAGCTTGCAGTGGGAGCCAAGGTACATAAGCTATGTCTTTCCTGTAGCCTGTTTCTGCTGTTGTTAATATCCATAGACAACTTTGTTTCCTGCTCAATGCTGCAGGTTGGAAAGGCTGATGGCACCCAAGGTGAATCACTACATGTTGATGTATTTACTTTACCTGTTGCTCTGTGGAAACCTGAGATCCAGTCACTGAGGTTTTAGCGGCTTCCTGCCAATCAGATTAAATATTTAGCAGCAATAGGTTCTGGGCATCACATTCCTGACAGTGTATTCCATGCATCATTTGCTGTAAACGTTGGGAGATTTTTAGCTACTGTTTGCAAACTAACTCCTTCTGCATTCTCTCTCCTATCTTTATCTCCTCTTTTCACCATCTATCTCACTTTTCACTTTTGTTCTTGTCTTCACTTTCTCTGCCCTGCTGTTTCCTTCCCCTTAGCTTTTCCCCTCTTTGATCGTTGTTCACTGATGTGTGGTTGTGTACATTGCACCTGGAATGGATGTCAGCCTGTGATGGAGGAGTGGAGGCACTGACTGCATCTAACTGAGCATTCTTACCTCCTTGGAAAAGCACACGCAACTAGAGGAGGGTGCGTACTGATGGCCTCTTTGGGGACTGGGTACCCCTTGTCTCGGGAAGGACCCTGAGGACAAGGAAAGGGAAAGTATCTCTATCATCCTTATTCATGATGCAGCTCATCTTTCTTCGAGCTCTATCTGTATTGCTCTTGGCACATGCAACAGCTGCTCTTGGACTGTGACTATGGCACAGCCTTTTTCCCTTTAGTTCCTTTCTGGCCAGAACCTTTTTAAAAGTGTCCTTGGACTCAGTCATCCAACTGGAAGAATGGTCACATTCATGCCTATGGGGTCCCCTTGTCCCATTGATTGTGGGCTTGCAGCAGACTTCTGTGTCAGCTGTGCCCACACAACTGGCTGATACCCCCAGTGTTGGGAGGGGCCCATCAAAAACAAAAATCCAGTGAATCTGGGATAAAGAAAAAAGTGTACGTCTAGGTGAGGTTTCAATATGTGATGGTATTTTCTGTATTGGCAGAGGTTGTCTCCTGGGACACAGCAAGTAGTGCAGAAGGGGCTAGGACCTTCCTCCACTTCCTTCAGTGTGCTGGAAAACAGCAGGTTTCACTTGTAGAAAGTACAGTTGTCTGCTGATCATCTGAGTCTTCAGGCATGATGTCTAACGAGATGGTCATTTAGAGGGACTGTGTGGAACCAGAATGATCACTGGCACTAGTGGTGGCTCTGGGCTGATACTGGGTTGAGGAGGATAAAGTCTCCTGAAGAAGTGAGCTCCATACGCCGGCTGGTGTGCTGCATATTTTATGCTGCAGAGCCTTCTCTAGAGCTTGCTCTTCTCCTTTCACCCATTGCTTGCAATGGTTTGATGCTGTTTGTTATAAGCTGTGGTCAAGTGATTTAACTCTTCATTATCCTGCTCCCTTGACTGTTTGGTATGTGCATCATTTCCTCTGCTCTTGCTCCAAGCTGCCTGCCTGAATGTGTCATTGCAGTCCCAGAGGAAGCTCATGGTTCTTGCTGCCTCCATTTTCATCCTGTGCGATTGCTGCTCCACATTTCTTGTGTCTCACATCTTGTACTCAGCCCCAACTGCTCCAATGGTCCTAGGCTACCAGTCCGAGAGATGTTGATGAGTGCCAGGGCCAGGTTTTCCAAGTGTGTTTCTCTCCCTCCTGTGACAAGTCTGAAGCCATATGGTGAAACATCATCCTCTTCATTTCACATTGCTGTTGCCATGGGATGTATCCTCTGTTCACACCACCACTGCTGTTGCACCAGTGTGGGCTTGAGGACACGAGGGAGATGGGATTGTCTCCTCATGGCAGCTGCCAAAGGGATGGTTTGGGAGGTGCATTGCTTTGAGATCTGGAATGTATGTGCTTGTGCATGAGATTATTTTTGCTTATGTGAGAAGTGGGGGCCCTTTAGGTGGAGCAGAGAGTCAGGTCACAGTGGCTGGAGAATATAGTTCTCTTTTTGCTCTGCCACAATAAGCACTGAAGCCTTTTTGGCTGGGAGTCTGCTGGGATGGGGTGTCACAGGCCAGATGGTTTGAAGCAGGTACTGGGACATTTGGGAAGTTGCTTCAGCAGTGATAAAGAGTAAAAGACACCTGTAAATTCTATAAAGCATAATAACTAGTGATGGGCAAACCAGCCTGCTTAATTCCTTGTTTTATTTATCTCTATTTTAAATTATTTTTTCCCTCTCCTCCTCACTGCTCTGGACCCCTCCAGTCCATTCCCCTGCATCTGGTGGCTTATTTCCATGCAGATGTAATCTTCACAATAACTCATGCCTGAACACCTCCCCTGGGGAATCTGTGCACTGCTGGAGTACTTTTTCTTTCTGTAATATCAGGACATGTGATTTATTTATTTATTTATTGGTATGTGTATATACTTTTAGGCAGTTGCTCTTTATAAATAAATTAATTTTAGCAGTAGGGGAAGCTATAAAGCAGATGGATCTGGAGAGGACAGTCCCTTAGCCACATGCCAGGCCAGCCTGGGTAATTGAATCAGCCAGAGAGGCTGCACAGCTTGCCCACCAACTCACCTCAGCTCCAGGGCCAGGAGCTCAGCTGTGCTCTGATATGTCCTCTGATCTCTTTAATTAGGAAAGGAGGTGTGATAAATGGATAATGCTTTTAGCCTTGCTGAAGCATCCCTGGCCTCTGGATGGGGCAGTGACAGGGCTGTGCTAGGAATATGGTCAGGCAGGTGGTTTAGGGTCCTTGAAGCTTTTCAGGCTCAGAAGATAAAGTACAAACAATAGGAATGGGATCCCAGAGCAACACTGGGGCAATGTAGTTAGGTGATAATGCATACATGGTTTGTTTCTTCCAGCTTTTCCCTAAGGCAACTATCATGGGGAGTGCGGCAAGAGGATGTTCTCTGGATGTGTGCTGCTTATAGATCGTGAGCACCCTCCCATAGCATCCAGTGCCTCACAAAGGTGTTAACACCTGTGCAAAGTGGGTTTAAAATGCTGCCACGTCAGATCAGAGGGGCTTTACCACCCTTCTGGCATAGAGGTAGTGGAAATGCATAGTGAAAAGGCCTCTGGGAACTTTACTGTACTTGAGCATCTTCATATATATAATGATCAATGCAGCTGCATGCAAAAATGCCTCCTGGCTTGAAAATGAGGTCCTGTCACAGTGTTATCCTGACAGGACACCAAAGAAGGAGCTGTGTCAGAGAGGTTTTGCAGGAAGCCTGCATGGCATCTAAGGGCTGAATTTTTTATTTTTTTTTTAATTGAAACCAGTGAACATGTGGGGCTACAGTTCAGCCTTGTGGCCTGGACCTGGGCTGGAGAAGTGACAAAGCTGCGATGAGAAGGAGAAACAAGGAAACTCCCAAGGAAGTTGGGAAGGAGAAACAAGGAAACCAGGAAGGTCCAGGGGGATGAATGGTGTGCTTGAGACAAAGTTTGGAGACCTAATTCGTAAAGGCAACCTGGCTTTCTTTCTCTACTTCATTTTAGGAGCTGGGTGATATTTGCAGCATATAATCTTTGGCTGTTCAGGATGTCAATATTGGTACTGTCATATACAAATAAGTGTCAGACCTAGCTAAAAACTGCAAACTGTCACAAACTGAATGCTTCAGCTGCATGGTTGTATGGCACTATAACCTCGGAATTGTACAAAAGCCCTTCATGAAACAGGACTGGCCTCTCAGTGTTACCCTAACACTTTAGGATGGGCAGTGTGAAAAAAGCCTTGACACCATATCCATTAAACCCCCACCTCCTGGCTGAGTGGCACCTCTGCCTCCACCCCAGAAACAACTTTCAGGAGGGAGAGCAGCTGCTCTGTGCCAGAGACTGACCCCTGGCCTGGCAGCAAGGTTTGGGTTTCTGTCTAGGAAGCTGGGTTCCCACAAGGACCAGCTTGGATGTAAAAGGGATTCAACGTGAATGTTGTCTCAACATTTTATTCCCCCTCCCCCCCCAATTTGTTTGTTGTGGGTTTTTTTCCTTCCTGGGGCCATTTTTGAGTTTTCCTGTTTTCAGGAATATAGGGACTTAGTGCCTTTAGGAACTGGTGGCATTTCAGGTCTGGCAGGAATGGAGTAACTGGCCATCCTGCAAAGAGCTCCTTCTCTCACCTGCTTTCCTCCTTCAAAGAAGTGCAGCCCTGTCTACTAGTCCAAGATGAGATGAAGTACATATATACTCATTTTATACATATAAATAAACAATGATAACAAATATATGTATTTATATACATGTATATATACAGTGTGTGTATAAATATATATATTTTTATATATATTATATATATAAAAAAATACACATACACATCTTCATTTTACTTAATTCTGGAGAGGGAACGTACTAGTCTTTCAACATTGCTTTATAGAATCATAGAATAGCCTTGGTTGGAAAAGACCTCTAAGATCATCAGGTCCAACCATTAACTATGGTAGTATACTCCAGGAAATGATGGGATCTGGAAGAAAAATGCGGGTGGGGATGGGCTACAACATCTTTTCACTTGACTCCAGGACTACTGCAGTCTTTAACAACTGCCTCTGTTCAACAAAATGACTCCCAAAGCAGAGCAGTTGCTTTCTGTAGACTTAACAACAACAGATACCCTGTGGCTGCCAGTAGCCCTTGAAACTCTCCACCGGTCTCACTCAGGTTCTCAACAGGCACAGAGCAGTGTAGTTTGTGAAGTCCAACAGAATCACAGGGCAGCAGTCTCCAAGCAAGTTTTCCAGGCATGGGGAGAAATTAAGTTTTACTCTGAACTTAATGGCAAAGTTCTCTCCCTCTCCCTGCAACTTGGAAATATTGGGGAGCTACAGGTTCAGAGGAACCAATAAAAGGGACTAATAACTGGTGAAACTGTCAAAGCTCTTTATTTCCTCTCCTGGCTCCCACGGCTTGTAGGGTTTGCAGCTGTGGGACACTTTCATTAATGGCCTGGAATGAGGCTGTGGGCCCTCAGAATTACATCTTAGGACTTCTCTATGGATTCCAGATTTCTGGCACCTCTGGCACCATAGTCCCAGGCAGGACTCCCAGGGTCTCCCTGGTGTAAGACCAGGATTTTTGTTTAGAGGAAACCAGATCTCCCAGGACTTTCTGGTGACACTCTAAAAACCTGGTGACTCTGGTCTGGCCGCCTTCCTGTGGCCACATCTGTTTAAACGCGGGGTTCAAGGGTCTCCACTTCTGACAGTTTCTGCAAGTGAATTAAGGTGGAGCTGGACTTTACATTTCCACTGTCAAAGAGCTGCTGGAACTAGAATCCCTGGATCTGTGGTAGACCCACAGGACAGATCTGTTGATGAAACAGGAGATTTCTAGGTTTGGATTCAAATTGCCAGATGGATGGAGTCTGCTGCTTGGAAGAGCTGCACCTCCATCCCAGACCCTGGAGGCCCACTGTAGCTCTGTCTTGTTCTCCAAAGCTCTGCATTGCTCTTGCTCTTCCTTGCCAGCAAGGAAGCTGCTTTGGAGTAGGTGAAAATGTCATGAGTTGAGATATTTTCATGAGAATAGGCTTAACAAACTGGCATTTGCTGACAACATGTTGTTTCATCAGAAACTACTGATCAGCAGTATTTTGCAGTTTGAGTCAATGTGGCAAAGTCGATATTGAGTATCAGGGATTTTGCTTGGAAATCAACAACTATTTATGGTATTACAGCAATTCCTTTCTCTCTGCTCCTAGATAAACTAGGATTTACTGTCCTGGAGATCTTGGACATGCAAGTTTTAATACACTCTCCTGGGATCCTGTGAGTAATATTGGGTATGATCTCACAAGAAGACATTGCTGCCTTCAGGAAAGTGCAATGGAAAGCAATAATAATCTCAGCTCCTGTAGTTTCTATTGCTTGAGAGACAAAAGTACTTTAAATATTATAAATAATTAAACCTTCTAACTCTATGAAGCAAAGAAGATGCATTTCTGTCTTCCTGGTAAGGAGAATAAGGCGAAGGTTGAGGGAGAAAACAATGTGAATGCTAGTGAGCTAAGAGATAGCAAAAATGGACCAAAACCAACAGTGCTTAAAGTGAGGAAGGGACTGACTGTAAGAGCCATGGAGGACAAAAAATGGATTAGAGTAAGTGATGGATGCAAAAGCTAAGAAAGGCAGTAGATTAGGGCATATATTGCAGCTTGAAGGAAGTTTATTGAGAATATTGAAATTCTGGATTCTCTGTTATACTAAGCCCTCTTATACCTCTTTGAAAGTGTGAACTGACCTTAAAGTATAAGTAACTCATGGCTACACTTTATCCATAGTATTGATTTTTATTTACTGGTAGGGTATTCTTTATTGTGACAGTTGTGTGTTTTTTCTCTCTTACTCTTGCTGCTGATGCTTTTTTTTTTCCCTGCTGCAAATGTAAGCTGTAGTGACTTTTGTGTAAATAAGATGTGGCACAAGGGGGCTGAGCTGCACCTTGAGGAAGCCAGTGGTGCAGCTGGGCTGGGAGGAGGCATGGGCTGGTATGCATTGGCCAGCGTGCGGGGGAAAGAACATCTTAGTGAGCTACTGGGAAAAGTGACTGAAACACCCAGCATGAATGAATTTTAGAGGCTGGAGAAAACAGAGAATGGAGGAAAAAATGCTTGGAAATGGCATTCAGCTGAGCCAAATCTAATCTGTTTGCTTGCGCTGGATTGGGCCTAGTCCCTGAAGCATCAACAGCCAGTGACTAGCTGTGGTCCAGATGTGGTTTTGCCTGTGTATGTTTCCGTCATTGCAACTCTATAAATATGATCGAGTGCTGTGCAGAAGGAGAGGTCAGGGGCTGCTGGGCTTAGTCCTTCCAGCTGGGAAAGTTTTCTGGATGCTATTGATTGAAGGTCTCAGTAAGATGAATTGGCCCTGACCTATCATACAATCACAGGCACAGCATGGTCTGGTGCACAGTACTAATGTACTGTGAAAGCATATTGTATCCCGCTGCTCGATGGCTGGTGCCTTACTGGTCATCGAACTCGGGGAGAGAAAGACAGCGAAAGGGGAAAATGTTGGCTTGGGAGAGTAAAGAGGGAAAAAAGAAACAGGAAAAGGAGGAAAAAAAAATGAGACCACAAAAAAACAATTCCTGATTTGCAGTTGTCAGTTCTCCCTTCATCCCAGCTTGAGTATTTATTGTAAGGACCAAGTTTTTCTCGAGGGACGAGTGTTTTTTGGGATGCTTCCGGGCTAGAAGTCTACAATTTCTGATGTCTTGAGTGGCACTCTTTTTGTGTCACACACTGGACTTCCCTTGTGAATTCTTCTAAGTAGATTTTGGTTTGTTTTTCTATAAGTAGTGATGACAGCAACATAGAAGGCCTCTATTGCAGATCAGAGTGAAGAAAAGGGAAGGGACAAGGGGCAGGTAATTACAAGGATGGAGACTCACAATAAGGTTTTCTGGGTTCTAGCCCATCCTTTCTAGTGGCCTGACCAGAGCCAGCTTTTGACCTCTCTTGGCTCTGATGGCTGTGGCATGCTGAAAACACCTCTTGATCCCTCTCACTTCCAGGTTAATTCCCTGTCTCATTTCATGAGCAGGGCTGGCATTCTCATGCGTTCCCTCGGTGACTAAACCACATTTTCTGAAGTGCCGTATACCAGTGGAAATCAAGAGGCTGCAAGGCTCCTGAGGGATGATGGCAGTTTGCAAAATGTGGCCCATGAGTGTCCCTAACACTGTAGCATTGCCCTGGATCAGCTCACAGGATGTATTTCCCTTTCTCCACTCTGCTGCCTCCACTTAGTGGTTTTCTTGCCCTCCCTCATGTCTTGGTGTTGCAGGTTGCCATTCTCTGCTGTCTGTAACACCTTTATGAGGGCTTGATCAGGACTGGTGAGCTCTGACACTCTGCTTAGGGCTGTTCAGGGTTTGCTATCATGGTGCCATAATGAGCAGAGGCAGTGCAGTGAGTTTCTCCTAGCTCGCCCTTGCTGCATGGGCTACAAGACTGAAACATGCACCCATGAAGATCTTTCCTAAGGGATGGACAGGTTTTTGTTTTAAAGCTTTATCCCATGTCATACATTACATCTGAGGAGATTGGTGGCAAACTGGATGGCTGTATCCAAAGTGCAGAGGTGTAGTTTAAGGCTGTCTTCCTCTGGTTCAGATGTCCTTTTTGAGATTCTCAGCACCGTAGAAGAAGGAATCACCCAATTTCTGTGTAAAAAAAAAAAAAAAAAAAAAAAAAAAGAAGAAAAATAATATTTTCTTTCCCACTTATGGTCTGTTTTAAGAAACCTTTGTAATTTGGCTTTTACAGTGCTTACATCTGGCATCAAAAGAACTTAAGACTGTGTCTTCATGTGACACTTTGAGTAACCCATGGGATTTGAGCACCAGTGTGGTGTTTGGCAGCTGCCTTCAGGAGACAGTGTAGCCTCCGTCTGCCTGCTCTATGTTTTCCCTTTAAGGAAATGATGCAGGGAATGAAGAAGTACAGAGTAAGGTGCATGAGAGAAATGGGGAATGGGAAAGTCCTTCCACCCTTGGAAGTAAAAATTCTCCTGATTTTTTTAAAATTTTGAAATTCAATATAACAATTAGCCAATGCACAAAATGCAGAGTTGATTAAGGTTGAACAGAAAACGTAAAGTTCATACATCAAATAATGAGAAATACTGAAGATGTGCTTCTCCAAACCATCCAAGTGAAGTTAAATGTGTGTTTCTCATGGATATTAATGGATCGGAGGTATTTAAATCCCTAGCTTTTGGAAATTGCAGTCTTTAATATCCTCAAGTTATTAATGTGCTGTTGATTCCTGCAGGGAAATGAAAACTGGAAGTGGAGAATTAAGAAAGGAAAGAAGGGATTGCAGCACGGATTACTGAATTGTTCCAGTTTGATTTAATTGGCAAAACAAGTGTTCTTCTGGGTGCAGCATTCCGCTGTCTGTCTAAACCCAGTCTTGCACTTCAGGAGGCAAAGCTGCTTTCAACCATGCTGAAATCCATTTGGAGAGGCCACGTGCACACACGTGTCGTCCCTTGTTTGGGATGATCTCGCTCTGAGCCTGGATCTGGTTCTGAGATGGGGCAGACAACAGTCGGAAGTGGGAAACGGTGCACGTCTCGTAAGCTTTGAAAGCCTTGTTTCAAATGGAGCATGCATGGCGTGACAGCTGTGGCAACTGAACCCTCCGGGTGGTGTGGGTATTTCAGTCTCTGGCAGGGAGGGCCTGTCTCTTCTCTCTGAACTTGTCCAAGTGGGATGCTGGGGGAATGGTGAGATCCTGGCAGGGAAGCAGTGGCTCCAGCCCGGCACTGTGAGCCAGGCTCACAGAGAGCAATGGCAGTGCCAAGCCTCTATGCCCTGGCTTTTAGAAGTTGGCACCGGGCAACGCCAGACTGACCTGCTGTCTTGCTTAATGGCTTTTGTGTGTGTGACACTGACTCCTGCAGCTCTGCACGTGTGTGCCAGCCTGGGTAAGCAGGTCAGATTTGCTCCTGCTCTCCCTTGTCCAGCCGTTACCTTCATCCTCCCTTGCTCATCATCCTGAGGACCCCAGGGGACTCAACTTACAAGGAGGGATGGACACAGCTGAACTTCTGCTGCAGCAGAGGATAGTCCCAAGGGGTGATCAGATAACCATCTATAAGCATTTTTGGGGTTGAAATGGTGAGTTGAGAGGGGGAAACTGTTTAGGCTGAATGAAGGAGATATTATTAAAGTAACAGGATAGCTGAGAAAAGGGAAAATTTAGGCTGAGTTTAGGGAAGCGTTTTTAAATGTGAGCCTTGGAGCCATCTCCTAGCAGTGGTAATCCTATTGTTTGAGTTGTTTCAGAGCAGATAGTGTGCTAAAGCAGATGCCATAGACAGCAGTCCTGAAATGACTGGGGGAAGGGCAAGATTATCAAGCAGAGGATTTTAATTTGTAATTTCTATGAATCACTTGGTGATGGTCTCAACAGAAGCTCACAGGCTGTGGCTGTATCAGCTATCACCCGTGATATGTAAAATACGTGGGTGGGAGGAAGTGAGAAGGACACTGGGAACTTACCCTTGGGCAGGCTTACAATAATGAGACATAGTTCTTCATCTGTTGGGAATGATATGGGTCTAATTGATGATCAAAGTGTTCTTTGTACTGCCTTAAGTGTAGGGAGAAAATTGCTCCTCTTTACATGGGGCAGAAAAAGGAGCACTTTTTCACCTTATTATTGGATAGACCTGTTGAATAAACAGAGGCAAACTAGCTGTCAGGGATGTGAAGGAATGAATATGTGATATATGGGATGAGTATGACACTACCCAAGTCAGGGATGAGTTTTTATCTGTTTTAATAAAGAAAAAACAGCTTGAAAGAAAATAAATAGAGAATAGAAGCATATGTGCTACTTTGGTCCCAGTGTCCATGGAAGGAAAGCTAATAGCGAGGTAATGAGAGAATTCTAATGGCTTTGAAGGCTTTGACTGGGGGTGTGTGATGCATTCCTCAAAAGAAAAAGTCTGACTGGGGAGGAATATGAGGAAAAAAGAAGTGTTTTATAAATTAGATATGATTCTGTGGGGCATTACAGGTAAGGACAAAGGTACATGCTGGAGAGGGAGTGGTTGTGAAGAGTAGAAAGAAAGGCCCAAAATGCCTTGGAGAAATGTTTCTATCACTGTCACAGGAACATTTATATATCAGAATGAGGATATAAGTGATGCTGAAAGCTAGTTAAACTAAACTGCACCAGTTTTTATCTAAAACTACTGAAATGCCTTTAGGAAGAGTGTTTACTCAGAGTCACTGTAATGAACCATTTTGGGCCAGGTGCTGGGCTGCATTCGTCGCTGTGCACGGCACTTTCCACTGTTTCTAGTCTCTGCCGTCTTCCTACTCTGAATATATGGAGATTTTCCTTCAGTATCATTCATTCTGTTTATCAGCACCTGAAGTGTGCAGGTGCTTCCAAGACACATAAGCATGCCCCAGATCTATCCCTGTTTTCTTTTTTCTCTCTTTATGAAATTCCTGGAACAACAAGGCTGTGAGCCAGAAGATTCATGGGCACTTATGTCACTTACCTGGTAAGAAGTAATACGGGGAACAGCAGCACAAGAGCTGTCAGTGTACAAATGGCCTGGGCTGAAGGTGTGGTAGGACAACTGTTAAAGCAGTTGGATTGTGAGGAATGCATCTTCAGACATGCTGTATACTGTATATCTCTGGATTGGGGAAATCAAACAAACCATGAGAACAGGAATCTGTCCTAAGCTGAAATTGTTTTGGGTTGCCAAAAATCAGAGTTGGAGAAACTGAGGTGTAAATTATGGTGTGGTCTACAGCATTAAGCCCCAGTTCTTCGGAGTAACAGTTTATGAGGTTGTGATCAGTCCTATCCCTTTCTCTGCACGGGTGGTCTTAGCTCCTGCAGTATACCTGTAAGGCAGGTAGGATACAGAAAGATTAAATATGCATCAGCCTTCTGCAGTTAATAAACACAGAAATAGTGTTCTTCTTTGGACATACAGGTATTTCCTTGCCAGATAGCCCAGTAGCAAGTCTAGGGCTGTGCTAGCTTCCCTACAGGTGCTTCTACTGCACTTGCTGTTCCCTGGTGGGTGTTGGATAGCAGGCACAAAGCACCTTCCAGCTTTGTAGAGTATCTCACAGGTGAGGTGGATTTCTTCCTACCTCCGACTAGGGCCTGAAACACAAGGACTGCTTGTTGATTCAGTGTCTGATACTGCTCAAACTGAGAAATGAAGCCAGCGTGAATTAAGATGCTGTCAAAGATGAGCAAATACTGAAGGGTATGATAACACTGATGGCCAGCACTGGGGCTGGCAGGACATCTGTCTGTAAGTGGTAGTAGAGCTGGAGTCCTGGTGGTAGCGAGTCCTGGAACTGGACTAGGGATCAGGGATGAGAGTAGGCATGGGAACTAGCACTGCAGTTAGTACAGGTGCAAAATTAGCTTGTTAAATTCAGATTCTGTGGCTTGAAGTCCTTTAACCGGTGCGGGGACCTCATCAGAGCTCCCAGTGAGCAGGGCCCAGAAAGCACTAGGATATGAGCTTCCCCATGACCCTCCAGGGAAGTACAGGTGGGGGAGGCTGAAGGTAGGTGATGCTCTTCTTCCTCCTGTATGCAGCCAACATCCCTGTGAAGTTCCCTTTGCTGGCAGCTAGTGCATGCTGTTCAGCCTCCTGTCCCAAGCATCCTCTTCAAGACAGCTTTTTGTCTGGGACTGCGGCATTACGGGACTTCCTTTCCTCTTGCAAGCTTGAGGTTGGAGATATAGTTTTGGGAGCCTGCAAATACTTTCCCAAAGGGTTATTGTGTAAGGCTGCCTGGTTGGCACAGCTGCAGCAGAAGGAGCTACCAGCACTGGCACACGACAGAACTGCCCCCAAGCTCCTGGGATCAGCCTGTGTTCTGCCTCAGTTTCTTTATCTGACCTGAAGATTGCCTAGCTTTGCTGTACACTACCTGAGTAGTACTTTATTTACAGTTAGCCTGGTTGAATGCACAGTGACCTATTTGTGTACTTTCTGTATTTTGAACTACGGTCCAGAAATATCTCTAAGTGCTGAGCTGTATTTTGTCTGTGCAGCTTAATAATTTTCTATTAATACTTATCTTGATCTGATCCACATAAAAATGCAGTGTCAAATAAGGTTCTCCTGATATTTTTAAGCAATCTAACCTTTGGTCCTGGCCAAATTCCAATCTGAATAATTACCGTCTGACTATCTACATTCCTCTTGCATATTCAATGGGAGAAGTTAGCTTTCCCTTCCATTTTAACAGTGATTGTGTAATACCACTCTGCAGCACTAAGTAGATGCTGCATTCCTCTACAATGGTGGATGTGCTTTATTGGTAAGTAAAATGAGATTAGAGAAGTATAATGGTTTTACAGGCATGTTTATGCCTAAATATAGATATGTCTGTAAAACCACTTTGTCTAATGACTCTGTTATATATTGTTTTCAGGGAGTAAGGGACAACATAATAGTGTGGAGTCATGTGTAAACGATTTTACTTGCCAGACTGGAGTTTGGGATTTGCTAAATTGTTTTGGAGTGTCGAATCACAGAAAAGCCTCCAAACACTGTATTGCCCCACACCATCACCAAGGGGAAAACCTACTCACATGAAATACTTTGTAATAAAATACACTGGCAGATTTTAAAAATAATTTTCGACTGGTGAAATTAGACTTTAGCAATATTGAAGTTACTTGAAACAAATAAGGGAAAATGTTCTGTTTTACAACTGCAGCCTTGTCCGGTGCTTGTGAATTTCTCTATGCATATTTGAAAATATTCCCTGGAAAAAAGACCACTGCTCAGGAGGAGGTCTGCATGCTGCCTCCAGTGCTTCCTTGATTGGGTGCCTCAAAAATTTGCATTTGAACAGTGTATAAATTAATGGATGAAACTTTTTCCTGTGTATGCAGAAACATGTTTCCACAATAGGTCTGAGATCACCTTGATCTGATAAGCCTGTGATGGCTCACCCCTGCCTGTCCTCTACTAGCACACCTTCAAGAGGGGCTTGTAGTGAGCCAGACCAGAGGAGGAAAGAGAGGTGGGGTTGGTGCTGAGACATCTGTCCCTTTCTCCAACAGCCAGCACTTGCATGTGAGTGGAAGTGTGGATAGTGGCTACTGCTTGTTAACAGGGCAGGGAAAGGATTGTGAGCACCCCTGTTGCATTCTTGAGCAGCTCATCTCTGTACTCTGAACCTGCTGCTGCCTTGTGGGAGTGTACTGGGGCTGAATAGTGGAGCCCTATATTTGGTGTGATTTATTGGAGTTCCTCTGCCTTATCACATTCACGGGTCCCATCCTACTAGGGAGCCCAGCCTAGACCTGGCAGCTGCTGTTCTCTCAGAAGGACACTGGCTCCTGGCATGCAGACTGCCCATGGAGCACCTGAAACACATTGTGAGCATGACAGAAGTGTTACGTGTGAGCAAGAGATGGAGGTAGTACAACACAGGCTACCTAAGCATTGCTCTGCCTAAACCAGGAGAGGGCTCATGGCTAAGGACCCAAACTGGAGATGCCAGGCTGGCTTTGGAGGCACTGAAGATGCCCTCTTAGCATTAGCATCTTCCTAGCCCTGGCTGTTTTCTGCATATCTAGCCAAAGCTGGAGGATCTGGCACTGTACAATGAATGCCATCACCTTGTCCTGAATGAAAAAAATCTCACTTAGGGACACATCCCATGAGCTAGACACTGAGCAGGTTGGCCCCTGAGTGCTCTTCAGGATCTGGGCACTTTTCTGCTGCGTGGAGGTAGATGCTAGAGGTTTATTGGCTTTGATGCAGGTGAAGAAAAGGGAATGGATTTCTTGGCCGGCTTTTTTCCTCAGTGAGAGAAGTCTCTGGGCGTGAAGGCAGACAACTGCCACAGTCGCCTGCACAGCTCCTCCATCACTGCTGTCTGACCCCGGGGTTGGAAGGCACTGTAAAGTATTCCTGGTGGGAGAGGGGCTGGGAAAAACCTATGCTCTGCTCCCTAGGCTAGCTATTGCCTAACTAAGCGTAATATACCATGTGAGACTATGCAGAGACATCGCAGGAGACATATTTTAAAGAGAACAAACATAGCATTAAAGTGAGTGAGTGAGAGACAGAGAGCGTGTAGAGTACATTAAAGTTAATAAAGCATTGCAGGAGTGGGGACTGCATTTCACTGTGAAGGAATCTAATTTAGTGACTCGTAATTGGAGGATAACAGTCCTGCCAGAATGAAGTTAGCTCTTCATTTTGCCAAACTCTCAAAGTCTCTTGGTTCTCCTTGTGAGCATCTTTCAGAAAGTGGATCAGTCAGAGAGTTGAGAATCGATTGGTGCTTCACACCCACAGTTCCTTTCAGCCTCCTAAGTGGATTTGGTTCTTCCAGTGCATATTTATTATCTATTTTATTATCTGCTTATTTGTCCGGTAATATCAATGCAGGATATGTTCTCTCTGCTTAGCATGGCAATGATGCAGCAGGTGTTGAGCCTACATGTTCTCCTGGGCTGGGCAAGATGGAGCTTCTTGCACCTTTTCCCTATGGGTTGCTGGTGCCAGGTAGGGCTGCTTTGTGGACTTCCAGCTTCCCCGAAGTCTTGCCAGCTTTGTTCCTGCCACCGTGGCTTTCTGTTCATTTGATAGAGGCATGTGTAGCAGGGAACAGTATAGAAAGATCCTGTTTCTGGACCCATAAGGTCAGAGGTGTAACACAAAGAAGCGCAGGGCTGGCGTGTTTATTGCAAGCATGCTTGGCTGCTGAAGAGTTATGAGCGTGAATAGCTGAGGGACCTTTTGTGCTGAGGGAAAGTCTTTAGTTTGAAATGCCTGAAATCTCCTTGGGACAGCAGCATGGCCCTGGGTGGGCACAATGAGGCAGTGCTGCCTCCCACAGGGGTGGTGGCCAGCTGGGGGGACACTGCTCTGTTTTTGTCCCCAGACCAGAGTGGGTTTGATATTTACACTGCATAGGTGCTGCAAGGATTAGTTTGTTAGTGTTTGTAAAGTGCCTTGAGGCTGGAAAGTGCTATGGAAATGCAAGCTATTATTAAAACGAGACTGAATAAAGAAAGAGCTAGGAACAATCCCACAGGGAACAGTCCTGCTCAGGTGGGGGCTGGAGAGATGACCTCATCAGGTTTTTCTGCTTCTACTGTTATGATTACAAAATAAAGTGGACGTGTTCAGGGAAAAGATTGGTGTAACATCCTTGGCTGTTGTAGCTGAGGGTGAACCTTTGTAAGCTCTGCGGGTCTTTCTGCTTCTGGGCAAATATAGCTGTTATGGGCTTGGAGGGAGTATCTTCCCCCCACTACACTGGTCCAGTTTTGGCCATGACCACCTGGAAATTTTGTATTCCTGGCTTTTTAAAAAGAAATGAACCTTGAATGGGTGAAAGGTTTATGGTTGCCTGTACTACAATCTGGACCTGTATGTGTCTTGGTTGTAGGAAGGTTGTATGCAATGGATACACACATACATATGCATCCAATGGCCTTGCCCATTTACTTTATTCTGGAGGGGGTATGCTAAGAAAGTAAAAGGGAGTCCTTACCTGCCTAATCCCTTCAGCCTCCCTACCTATACCTCCAGCAGAAGGCCAAACTGCGAGAACCAGTAATTCCTTTGTGTTGAGGGTGAGCACTTAGACATTAGTTTGATATAAGCAATAAGCACAAAGACAGGTGATCAGCTGTCAAAGGACAATTCTCTATCACTTCTGACTCGGGTCTCAGAGTGACATGGGACCTGAGAGATGACATGATCCCATCTTCTGCTGACAGCTGTTCTTTGAAGTGACTCCAAACTCTGAAGTAGAGGCTGGACTGGTCTTACTGCTCTCCCCCTGCCCAACTTTAACAGAGCCCTGAATGCAGGGCTGGGCATCCGGCAAGAAGGACTCAAGAGAGGAGGGCTAGTGGCTGAGGAATATCAATGGATCTGCTTTGAAGGCTGAGTGCATGACTGACTTGTCAATTAATCACTTTCCTTTCTTTTACTTTCCCCCTTTCCTTTTTTTCCTTCTTCACACAGGGAGTGTAAGAGCTGAAGATGAGGCCCAGAGTGGAGTGCTACTCTCCGAGGTTTTGGCTGGTGCTGGCAGTCCTCGTGACAACAGGGAGCGGGGCCCATGCCCAGAAAAGCCACCCGAGCATTGGCATTGCGGTCATCCTGGTGGGGACCTCAGACGAAGTGGCCATCAAAGATGCCCACGAGAAAGATGACTTCCACCACCTCTCAGTGGTGCCTCGGGTGGAGCTGGTGGCCATGAATGAGACAGATCCCAAGAGCATCATCACCCGCATCTGTGACCTCATGTCAGATCGGAAGATTCAAGGGGTGGTGTTTGCTGATGACACAGACCAGGAAGCCATTGCCCAGATCCTGGACTTCATCTCTGCTCAGACCCTCACTCCCATCCTGGGCATCCATGGAGGCTCCTCTATGATCATGGCAGATAAGGTAAATTTGAGCTTCCTTCTATCGCAGACCTGCAGGTTGAAACTTAAAACAGAAAGAAATATCTTATTCTGTGATCTTCAGGTGTAGTCTCATGGGGCCAAAGGGTTGGGGGATTAGAGAGTCTCAGATTCAAAGAGAGACTAAAAGAGCTAACTGTGTGTAGCACCACTGAGAAGAGCCTATTAATCACGTGGAATTATCTGCAACAGAGTAAAACTGAGGAGGGAAAGGAGCAGGTAGGAGAGAGCTGCAAAAGTGTTGGACCTTTTCTTCTTCCTGAGGAAGGGTAAAGAGCCCCTGACAATTGTGATTTTCTTTTTTTAAAGGTTTCATTTTTGCCTGTGTTTTACCTTAGAATAACCAAGGATGCCAGCTTGGGTTTTTCCTGCATGCAGCTGGAGGACGTTGCGGTTTTTTCAGGGACATTTAATACAGCTTTTACATCTTAATTGGAAAATAATTGAATCTTCAATAAAGCCATCCTCTCTCAGAAGTGTTCATTAGCTCCTGAAGTTAAATAGGTGTTAACTAAAGCAACTAACCTGTCTGAACCAGTTCAGCTAAGTCCTTGTTGTTTCCACTACACTACTTTATTCCTTTCTATCACTGACATTTTGCTGTTTTCCCAGGTCCCAGACAGTCTTCTGGGGAATTACTGCACAAGCAAGCCTAGATCTAGTGGGCTGAGAAATCCAGATGCTTTCTGTTTTATTTACCTTTTAAATAAATAATCCAGTGCAGGTTATGATAGGTGATTATATGGCAATAAATTAATCACGAATTATTTTCTCACTCTTTGACCAACCGTTCAGTTGCCAAATAACATCCAGTTAATATGCAGTGTTATTTTTTCATATCAGACTTTGAGCTAAAGTAGTCATTGAATGAAATAATCACAAGCATTTTTTCTCTCTCTCTACTTGAATAGTTGCACATATGCTAAAGTCATTCTGCCCCATTCCAACCACAAATGAAGTTTTTCTGTCTTGGAGGGCAGTCAGGCAACAATGCTGTATCTCAATACCCTCCTGCCTACTGTGTTGCCTGAAGAGTTGAGTGCTGCATTTCACACTTACGGTGGCATTTTACATTCTCTGTGAACAAGCATAAGTGTTACTGATGCCAGACCTCCTAAGCACTGGGAAGAGGTCCTTGTGACTTTGAACATGGCAGGCCAAATTCCGATTTCAGATTCCTGCAGTGTAAATCCAGCACAGCCACGTTGCCTTCGGCAGGATTAGATCAGATTTACGCCGCTGTAATTCAAAGAGGAATTTGGCCTATTGAACTTTACAAAGATTTTCCTTTCTACCTATCTCTAGTGTCTCCTTGGGAAGGCAGCATCTCCCATGACTGCCCTGTGTACCCCATTGGCTTGCATCTAAAGAGAGTTCTGGCAGGCAGGCAGCCCATGGGGAGCTCAAGGGAGGAAGCCTTATGAATAGAAACCTCTGTTTTATCAAACTCCCCCCCTTTATTTATTTATTTTTTTTTGGCAGTTTTGTAGACAGGAGAAGCAGGTTGCATACAAAGATCTTCAGTTTTGGGAAAGGCCAAGATTTCTTTTAAACACAAATTGAAAAAGGCTGACCTTTGCAGGTGTATAATCTTTAATGGATAAGATACATTTGAATTGAATCAAAATATGGTAGAGAGTTAAATACATTGATATTCTACTAAAAATACTGAAGTCAGTCTGGTAAGTCCTTAAACAATCTATTTTTTAGAGAGGTCCTTGACAGAGGCTTTGCTTTTAGTGACTTAGTCATGTTCTTTGCAGATGAGTTATGTGGCTGGGGTTTGATCCTGCAAGCATGGATTGCTTCTTTCAGCAGCCCCTCAATGCCCACAGCAGTCAGCTGTGATTGAACTTGATCAGCATTTCACAGGTTCAGACCTGCACTTATAGCTCCATTATGCTCCCTGTGCTTTTGTGATCAGTAGCGCCAGTGCAAACCTGAAGAACACTACAAACCGCAAATGCCTTGGTGTGACAGATAAGGCCCTCTTCTCTGGAGGTTAATGCAAAAAACCTCAGCTCAACCACCTTCCCCGGAGTAGCATGTGAAATTCTGTTTCACCTTGAATGAGGGTTTAATAAGTGTGTCTAGGAGGAAAAGTGGGTCCATGTGTAAAAAGGGGTTTGTGATATACTGTGAAGCTGATAAATTGAGACGCAAAAGGGCAGGCAAAAAAAAAAAAAAAAAAAGAAAAAAGGAAAAAAAAAAAGAAAAAAAGATTTCAAGCCTGAATTTTCATTTCTCCTCTATATATAGATAAAAATGTTATATAATGTGCAGCATCGGTTGGCTTAATCTCAGTTAGGCATCATTACAATCAGTGGGGAAGGAGATGCTGCCTCAGGACCATTCAGCCCACCCAGGGTGCAGTGAAATGCTTGTGGGATAGTCCTTTGTCTCCCCACTACTTACTGAAGAAGGCTGTACCCTGACTTGCTTGTGATGCCTCAAATTAAATGTCATGAATCCTGCCCTTGATGTAACGTAGAAGGTGGAGGTATGTTGCTGAAAATGTAACATCTGGATTTCCTGATTGTTTTGTTCAAACTCATGCTCTTTAATATTATATTGAATTAGATTTTGTAGATAATGTTTATATCTTCTTATTTTCCCAGTGTTTTGCCGCTTTTCCTCTGAAAAAGAAGTATATAGTCATTTCCATATGTATTTCCTGTTTCTCTCCTCTGTGCTCATGTCTCTAATTCCACCTGTTTAGCTGTTACGAAGTGTTACATTTAATCTCTGCCTAATTTGGCATCAGGAGAAAATGACCAGATGATCTGTGTGCACACTGCGATCTGGGTTTAGTTTCAGGAAAACGGTGAAGCACAGACACGCGATGTGCCTCACTTGAGCTCTGAAGAGACCACTTTGCCGAGGGAGAGTCTTGTCATAGCCAGTTCAGCCCCTTTAGTCTCTGACGAGCATGCCAGCAGTGATGCCAAACAGCGAGAACTGCAGCAGTCATTTTGTTGGGGCTGGGTGGTCTGGGGGTGATAGCTGAGGAGGTCCAACAGCCCCTGCAGTAGCTTCTCCCTGGATCAAACCCTGCAGCTGTGTGGCAGGGTAGAAGAGTGGCTGCACTGTTTCAGTCCTACAGGGAAGTGCCTGGTCCTTGTTTTGGTGCTGACACCTTGAAAAGGGACTAGGACAATAGTATCATCTCACCTGGACCCCTGATGAGAAAGGGAATAGCACAGATCACTGCTGATCTGTGTTTAATCTGGAACAGATGAGATGGAGAGGAGAGAAATGTGCACCACCACCAATGCTAGGTTCTTGTGATCCAAGAACTTTTCTTGTTGAAGCTCTCTGGTCTCTTCAGTTTGCCTGAAGCTGCTGCGCTGACCTTTCTTTTTATAGCTTTGTGTTGCCTCATCTTAAGCATTAGTTTGTGTTGTCCAGAGGACTGCAATGCATTCGTGATCGGTGAGCATATCTGCTCCCATTCCAGTTTTTAAAATAATTTCTCCTTTCTCCGCAGTTGTTTTGAAAGCAGAAATTCAATTCTAGCACAGTGTGGAAATAGCTGATGGATGCAGATGCTCTGTGTTAGGAGGCTGATGGTGGAAGGAAACTTTCAAGGCTGCAAACCAAGCTTCAGTTCAGATAAGCACACAAACCAGTATCTTGTGTTTGCAGACCTGAGACTGGAAATCTGGGCTGGGCTTTTCTTCATTAGATTTTCAATATTACCTACTATTACTTCTGCCCAGAACTAGAAGGTAAGGGAGCAGTCACAGAAAAGGGAAAGACAATAACAATGTACATTTATAGGTATCTTAAGAGGGGATTGTTGTTCAGATTTAGGACACTTACTGTGTTGGAAAACATTTAGCTTCTTGCCTAGAAAATGACTGCACCATTTGGCTGACTGGTCTATTTTGTGATGATAGACTATTTTTTTTTTTTTTTTTTTAAATAAGAGAAAGTCAACTTGGTGATAATGAAAGCAGAAAAAGTAAGAGCAGAAAATGCCTTGAGTTCTCTTACAGCACAGCTAGTGACCATCAGTTTTGGTGGAACTGTCCCTTGCTGTTTCTCCTCAGCCAGGTTATTTTGGCAAAGCTTCTTGTCCTGTGCAGCTTTATAGTAACACCGTGGTGCACAGGCAGCACCCAGGAAAAACATTGTAAGATGAGGATGATTATGTTTTCCCAGCTGAAAATCATTCTCCTCTGTCTTTGCATCACTTGCTATTTTCTCCAGGGCTTGCCCACACCAGGCACCCATAATGGTGGAAATAAAATGGTAAGAAAGATCAATCTATTAAAAATTGGGCTATGCCCATAATATAATCTGGATAAAAGCTGCATGAAACTAACCTGAAATCTAAAATCCACAGTCCTGTCTAGGCCAAATTCTCCTTCCTTTTTTCACACAGCATAGAGCTGACTTTTCTACTACTCCCTCTACTACCTTGCCCTTTCTTTTCCATTCACACCAAAGCTGAAATTACTCCTCTGCCTTTCCATCACCACTTCATAAATCCCTGTCCCCTTTCTTTTTGTTGTCTGCCAAGTTTTCCAAGACATGTTGTCTGTTTCTCTCTCCATGCTGAAGGTTGCTGCTATTGCTCCATTCCTGGGCCATGCTGCTGCAGCAATGGTGTTCTCTGATATTTCAGTTGGGAGCAAGTCCAAACTTGGACAATAGGTGTAAAGCACCAGGGAAGAAAACGAGCTGCCGGTAAAAGGGGAGCAAAATGATGCTGCAGGTACAGGGAAGCCAAAACTACTTGGATAAGATGAGCACCTAGATACACACTGAAACCAGGACAAAGTCAAAGGCACTGGGACAGTGTTGCTAAAAGCAGAACATCTGTAATTAAGTGGAAAGCACTTTCACTCTCAGGTTTCCAAAGGTTAAATAAGAAATGCATGGGGAATGCAAACCTCATTTTTTTTCGATGTATATATTTGTTTCATTTCCATTAGGGATGACATCTGAAATTTTTAGAGCCCTTATGTGAAATAATTTCACTAAAAAAACAAAAGAAAAAGTTCCCTTTGAATGGATTGTATGAACTGAAAAGAAATAAATTCCAAACAAAATGCTGCTTAGAAGGAAAAAAAGATGTATTTTGATCTGTGAACATTAAAAGAGTGTAGTTCAATGTTGTTAGATTTCCAACCCTCTTTTTCCCTCCAAAGCAAAAGTATATGCTTTTCATGTAATTTCATAAAGCATTTTCAATTCTCTGAAACTGTATTTAATAATAGTAATAGTTTAAATGTTTCTTAGACTAATCTAGTTATCAGCAAAGATGAGTTTGAATTTAAAAAATAAAATAAAAACTCAGCAGTTTCCCTTCCAGCTTTTAATAATTTTATTGAGGTTGATTAATACACTACTTTTGCTTTTGGTACTTTGTTTCCTTTTGCTGCCAAGTACAAGCTCTGTGTAGCTCACAAATAATGAACTAAATATCATGTATCCTCAAACTAGGAGTCTGCTGCAAAAGTTGGGGAGGCAGGGGGAAGGTAGGTCATAGAGATATTGTGAATAAAAGCCAGTATTGTATGCCAAGTTTGTTTTTTCCCTTGAGTGTACACATGCAATAACAGGCCAGGTGGAGCCATAATTTAGGTCTACGTCTGTATCTAATCTGGCCATACAAAATTACTTTTTTTTTTTCATATAAAGAAAGGGAATATAGGTAGAGTATTTCTGTGGAGTTTAATTAACATCTGAGAATTTCACTAGAACAATTTTTATTACTTTACAAATAAATTACAGCACTTAAAATCCCTCAGTTATTAGGAAACCTGGAAATGAACTTTTAAGAGCTTTAACCTCTCCCCAGTGCCATTAAATCCTTCAATGTTAACTCTCATTTTCTAAACAAGAGCTCAAGTACTCTCATCAATATTATCTCAATGAAAAGAAAAAAGACTTTTCAAAGAAATGTATTGATTCTTTTATTAGATATCCTATTAAAATAGTCTGCTTTTTAAATTTTTAATGTTTCCCTCTACTTTATCTCACATTTTCTTGGGAGGAACTCCATTTCAAGGCCTTAATTTTCTTGGGTGTATTGTTTTCAAGAGTCACAAGAAAACAATAGTTGGGTTTTTTGGTTTGGGTTTTTTTTGGGTTTTTTGGTGGTTTTTTTTAAAGGCATCAAGAAATCCTTTTTTTTAAAATAAAAAATCTTATGGAAATGTAACTTTCCCTGACACATCCTCATCACTTTTTCCCCCCTAATAATTTCTACTGGATGCACTTCTTATCTGCCCTGAGCCTTGGAAATGCAGAGCCTTGGACACCTGAAGCCTTGGACGTCTTTGGGTGTCACAGGACTGAGGTGAGGTAAACCTGTAGGGACCCTGGTGAGGCTCACACCCTTCCAAGGTGCCCTGGGGCTCCCTTGGGCACTGGCAGTGCTGGAGCAGGGGTAGAATGCTGAAGGTGAAGAAGCCTACATGGAGTCACGGATGCCTTCCCTTGGCAGAAGTTGTCCCAGACAACAAATGCCAAGCAAAACTCAAGTCTGATTCCTTTACATCAGTCTTTTGTAGCTCTTTATAAGCTGCTTTGTTTTGGGTCATAGAAATATTCTTCCAGGAGCACTGAGTGTTAGTTTTCTTCTGTTGTTATAGTGATGGTTTTCTTTCGAGTGTCAGAAGACCTTTCCTTGTGTAGCTCTGAATGCAACATCTGCAACCTACCTGAGGGGGAAAAAGCTGAATTAACTTCTTTCCTACTAATGTTTAAATGCAGTGTTGCCATTGTCTACCTGGAAATAGAAGGGCTGAAATATCTGTGAAGAAAAGATTGGTTTCTACCCAGCTTGGATCTGGCAAGTAATGGGGCTTTTGTGAAAAAATTCTTGCTATGTTTCTAGTTCTGACTTTCACTCTGGTGATGTTTGGGTAGATCTCCAAATCTGTGAGGACTTATCTAAAGAAAATCTGGAAACTTGATGAGATCTGATCTGTAGTTATTTATAATCATTATTATAACGCCCTTCTTTAAAACAGAAAACCCAACACAAAAGTATTAAATCAATTTGTGCCATCCTCAGCTGGACAAGGAGATTAGTTTCTTCATTCTGGAGCAGGCAGTCCTTTATTATAACCCCAAGCGGTTACTTGTCTCACAAAATCTAAATTAATTACACTCAAATTTGTCCCTACCCTAAATTGGCCTCAAAATGAAATTGAAAACATGGAGTGTGAAATTGCCCGATGCTGCTGCTTTAGATCTGTGTGTCATTCCCTAGTAACTGCAGGACATAGAGAAACAATTCTTTCCAGGGAATCTCTTATTCTCTGTGCTTTTTATTTGCCTCATTAACAAAGTTTGGAGGGGAAGGATTATGAAGAAAGTTAAGGGAATTACATATACACAAACTGGAAAAAAAACAGGGTACAGAAAAAGATATAATTATAGTCTGTGACTATGTTAAGGGTCTGAAGGAACTGATATAAGAAAGACTGAAATAGCTATACATGCCTATTGTAGATTGGCTGAACAATGAGTCAGGGTATGATTTATATATGTAGTGAATAGAGGTGGAACAAGATTAGAGAAAATAATGCTTGGTGTGTCTGCCAGAAGTAGAAGTAGGAGCAACAGGATAAAGCTGAGGAAAGATATTTGATGATATATTATGATATGTTAAATGATAATATTAAATAATATATATGCAATCAAGAAAAAACTTGTGACACTGAGTCTTATTAAGATGTGCTCTAGTCTCCTTAGGGAAGATCATGGAAACCATGTTGCTTCAGCTGTTTTCAAGCCATACTGAACTAAGCACTGGAAAATGTGTTATAGAGGTAGAGTGGAGGAGAAAGGATGAACAAGATGAGAGACAGATAGGAAAATTTCTCCTGAATATGGGGTGGGGGGAGGGGCAGGGAAGAGAGGGCTTGATTAAAGTAAATTCTGATAGTGACTAAAAAAATACACCCTAAAGACTCGAGGCAATTTTTCTCTGTTCTTTGGTAGTAGCTTCTAGCTGTGTATCTGTGAGATTCCTGATAATAAATGTATGCTTCAGAGGAAGTCATGAAGAAGGAATGAAGGATATGGAGAGTCTTAAGGTGAGCAGGAGAAAAGCAAAAAGGCACACACAGTGAGGAAGACTGATCTAAAGGGTGCCAGCAGAATCAAGCAGGTCTGGTAGACCTGAGTCCTCACTGCAGCTCTGCTATAAAACATGACTTTAAGATAGTTGCTCAATTTCTGTCTACAGCAATTTGCTCTTTGCAAGAAGAGTATAACAATGTTTTTGTGAAGTACTTTGAGCTCTACAAAAGGCAACCTAATTGCCAGGGAGCATCATAGAATCATAGAATAATTATGGTTGGAAGGGACCTCCAGGGTCATCAAGTCCAACCTTTATCCCATCATATTCCTAACCATTAAACCACTAGACCATGGCCTCAAGTGCCTCATCAACCCGTTTTTTGAACACCCTCAGGGACGGCGACTCCACCACCTCCCTGGGCAGCCTGTTCCAATGTCTAACCACCCTCTCAGTAAAGAACTTCTTCCAAATGTTCAACCTAAACTTTCCCTGACGCAACTTGAGGCCATTTCCTCTTGTCCTATCATTAGTAATTTGGGAGAAGAGACCAACACCAACCTCACTACAACCTTTTAGGTAGTTGTAGAGGGCAATGAGATCTCTTCTCAGTCTCCTCTAAACTAAACAACCCCAGTTCCTTCAGCCAGTCTTCATAAGGCCTGTTTTCCAGACCTCTCATCAGCCCCGTTGCCCTTCTCTGGACTCGCTCCAGCACCTCAATGTCCTTCTCATACTGCGGTGCCCAGAACTGGACACAGTACTCAAGGTGCGGTCTCATGAGTGCCGAGTACAGGGGCATGATCACCTCCCTACTCCAGCTGGTCACACCGTTTCTGATACAGGCCAGGATGCCGTTGGCCTTCTTGGCCACCTGGGCACACTGCTGGCTCATGTTCAGCCGGCTGTCAACCAACACCCCCAGGTCCTTTTCTGCCAGGCAGCTTTCCAGCCACTCTTCCCCAAGCCTGTAGCGCTGCACGGGGTTGTTGTGGCCTAAGTGCATGACCCGGCGCTTACCCTTGTTAAACCTCATACAATTGGCCTCAGCCCATTGCTCCAGCCTGTCCAAATCCCGCTGCAGAGCCTCCCTACCCTCAGGCAGATCGACACTCCCACTCAACTTCGTGTCATCTGCAAATTTACTGAGGGTGCATTTGATCCCCTCATCCAGGTCATTGATAAAGATATTAAACAAGACTGGCCCCAAGACTGAGCCCTGAGGGACACCGCTTGTGACCAGTCTCCATCTGGATTTAACTCCATTCACCAGAACTCTCTGGGCTCGGCCATCCAGCCAGTTTTTAACCCAGCGAAGAGTCCACCTCTCTAGACCATGAGCTGCCAGCTTCTGCAGCAGAATGCTGTGGGTAACATTGTCAAATGCCTTACTGAAGTCTAGGTAGACAACATCCAACTAATGGGTTTTTCTAGCTTGACATAAATACAATGCTTGATATGAAAATCTGGACTCCAGGAGGAGCTATAACCCCCATTAGATGTGGTCGAATAGCTCTGGCATGCAGGAGAGCTTACTGTATGTAGGGCTGATAGTACTGTCTATTGTAAGCTTGCCCAGCGTTCCCCATTACAAGGCCCTCTTGGGGGTTTCCTGTAACTTTGCCAGACTGTGACTGTTTGAGCAAAGTTTCCTATGCCAGGTGTATGCCTCAAGCTGATTGATTTACTTTGCTATTTATTTGGAAAATAAAACAGTGCTCTCTGAAAATGTGACACCAGAAGATATGTGATTTACCTGTGTTGCAAGTGCTGGCACCCAAGGTTCTGCCTGACCACCAGTGGTCCTCAGAGCAAGGACCAAGTGTGTCTTGCAGGGAAGGACTTTTAACCAGAAATGTTCTTTTGCTACTACTGCATAGGTTACCCTAAATTTGGCCTTGTTATACATGTGAGAAACTGCATCTACACAGCAGAGGCTTTTTTAGACATTTGCCATGTATCTCTAAAGGAGTTCTTCTCCTTGCAAGCTGTGCTTCAAAACAGCACTTGGACCTGGGGCACTGCACAGGCCATACTGGGGGGTTAGGGCTTTTCTCGGGTGTCCCAGGGGGATCCAGCTGGGAAAAATGCACTGTGCAGCAGGGGATCTGGGCTGGAGTATGAGTGAGGTGGGTGGATGCAGAGGGTGTGGTGAGCCAGTGTGGAGGACAAGCATCTGGAAGATATCCTGAAAGAAGGAGAGGGGAGGGAGTCTGGAAAAGGGTGGGAAGCAGGAGATGGGGAACAGGAAAAGGCAGAGAGGGAGAGGAAGGAGCAGGAGACCTGCCTGCCTAGGTGATGCTGCCTAGCTTGGCACACAGCAAGAGCTGGGGAGTGGAGAGGTGGCAGAACTGCTGAGCAAGCAGGATGTGGGGTATGAAACGGGGATGGAAAGCAGTTGGGTGGAAACTGTGTGAGGAGAGTGGGCCTGGGCTGAGGCAGGGCACAGGGCAGTGGTGCTGTCCCTGTGAGTGCTGCCTCCTTCTCTGGTCGAACAGAAATATTCCCTCCCTGCTCTCCACTGAGCCACAAAGAGCATCAGAAATGGATCCTTGGGGCAGGGTAGGGGATACAGCATGCTCGCTCTGGGGAAAGGCCAGCGTGTCTCCCAGAGCATGGCTAGGGCTAGCTTGGCTTGGCTGCCAGGGCCCCAGGCCTGTTGGGGAGAGGGTCACCACCAAGCCTCTGCACTGTAGAGGAAGGACGGAAGCTCTTAGGAGGATGCTCTGTGGAGGAGCTGCCGGCTCCTCCAGATGTGCCTTGCCCCAGCTCCTGCTCAGGTGCTTGCTTTGCTGTTCACTTTCTGCGGAGGCAGAGTTGTACCCTTATTTGCCAGGTTGCTGCAGCAGTACAGAGAGAGGTGTGGGCTGAGGAGCCACACAGTGTGGCCCTGCCACGGGGCTGAGCAGCATGTTCACTGGGCTGCCAGCCTTGCTGGGTCTCAAATCCTGCTCCATGCCTGCCCACCTTCCCCTTCTCTCGCTTCTCCAGCTTCCCTTCTTCTCACCCTCTCCTGTCTGTCACTCTACCCATTTCTTAATTATTGTTTGCACCGTGCTTTGAAAAGGTAGTGTGCCGTATAAATGTTAAGTATTTTTATTATTATTATTATTTCTCCTTTTTCATTTGCATCCCTCACCCTCTTGTCTCGCTACTGTGGCTTCCAGAGAGAACGTGTGGGCTTACATTATTTATAGCTGTGTGAGAGTAATTACAGAAATGATTTAATTACTCAGTTAATACCATTCTTAACATCACCAGCTTGACAAGCTGGTGATCCTCTCACTGCAGCTGAACACAACCTAGTGTTGCCTATACTGTGTCACAGACAAGTAGGTAAGGGGAGGTGGAGCCTGGGGAAAGGTTTGTGACAGCCTTGCACATCCATGGTTACTCCCCTCAGGCTAAAAGATGAGGCTGCTAAACCTGTAGGGACCTGACCAGAGGTGATTCGTGGTGCCACCTTGGCTGGGGCAGAGCTGCCTGTGAGGATGTGGTGTGTGGGGAGGGTTTGTGGCTCCTGGGGCTCCCTCCAATACGAACCTACTTGAACTGAAGTTTCAATGTTTGGTATGTTGTGTTAACCAGCTCTTCACATTTATCAGAGGTCAAAGATCTGGGAGGGATTTATTGTCTTAACTTCTATTTAAGCCTACCAAATCATAGGGTTCACATACCCTGCATGGGGCTGAGTGAGAGGTAAAATTACTATCACCAGAAGTGTTCTTCATTGCAAGTGGCCACATGTAGCTCTGACCCTCTTGAAATAAATGAGGTTTCCCTCTGAAGGGGATATCCTCCTCTTGCTGAGACCACCTCCTTTGAAAATACAGTGTTTCCATCATTTCCAGTTCACAAAGGCTTGTGGGGAGCTAGGGAATATCCCATTGCTGGTGCAGTATGGAAGGAAGTTGAGAGAGGAGAGTACATGCTTTCTGTCAGGGGATGCACTGAGCTGATGGTTACCAACACCTTTGAGTTATCTACTAAAGACAGTTAAAAAACCCCCCACAAACCACCTAGTGAGCTCGTGAGAAACTTAAGGAAGATGATCCTCTCTGAAGGGACTGTAGATAAAAAGGAGGGGTCAATGGATGCTTAACAAAGGAGATAGTCCCTGAGGAAGCAGACAGAGAGACTCTTGTTGGATAATGGTGTGTCTGTCAGATAACAGTGTATGGAGAGAGCATCTCTCAGAATTGCCTGCCTTCTGTGTCTCCAAGTTGCCTGGCTCCATTTAGGCTCTTTCACGGCCTGGGCTTTGGGCCAGGCTCAGCCTGTTCCTCAGCACGGCAGGGCTGGGTGGGCGGCAGGAGGGTTGGGAACAGGTGGCATCAGGGCTGGTGGAGTGGAGCGCCTTTTCCATGTGGCACTGCCTGCCAAGCTGCAGGACACCTGTTATCTGGATGGGCTCTGCCCACCTCCCAGGAAGCGATGGCAATCGAAAAAGTAGGCTAAAGCATTTTGAGTGTGAACAGTGATTATAGGTTTGTTTTTTTTTCTTTTTTTTTTTTCCCTGATATCCAGCATGAGACAGGTTAAGGCAGCCCAAATTTGAAAAAACTTCTGGGCATCTCCACCTTCTGCAAGTTAGGCCTTTCATGTTGTATCTCTGAATGGACACCTAGAGTCCCTCATCACTTTGGCAATCTACACCAGAGGTTTTTCTCCCCCACCCTCCCCCCAGCATCTGGCACACTTTAAAGTGAATTCTATGACCTGACACTGAAACAGCTTGTTGAGAAGACAGAGTGAGTGGAAGGGCGATGGAACAAGTAATTTTGTCAGCTCCCAAATGAATGAATCCTGTTTTCAGTGGATTCACATCTCATGGTTAATTGACTCTTTAACTGAATTATATACCAAGACTGCAAGATGAGCTCAGCTCTTAGTAGACATCAGAGAGTCCACAGAGGAGAGAACCTGAGCTGGACGAAGAGATTTCAGAAGAGTTGAATTTATCTTCCCCCAATGGTAAGAACCGGGGGCATTAAAAGGATCTCATTTCTCTACCTACTGCTCTGTTTCAACTAGATGTCCAGTCCAACTAAGTGGGTGTGCCTGTAGCAGCTTCAGTTCTTCAGGAGCTGGCTGCACCTTCTCCATACAATAGTCCCATTTCCCCCAGGTCTTCTGTTGCTTTTGTCCCAGTTTCTGGTATGCCATTTATTCCCGCTGGCTGGGCAACAGAGACATGTACTGTGGTGCCCCAGGGGCTGTGTATCTAGGGGCTGCCCACTACAGGTGTGCTGCCAGATCGGGATGAAGTTTATTTGATTTTTCTGGTGAGCCTTTGACTGTGAGTGGATAAATCACACACACTGCTGTGGGGCCAGACAAAGGCTTTGGGACCGCATGCAGTTGCAGGCTGTATTTTATACAGCACTGTAAGAATTTAATTCTCCTTGAGGCCTCTGCCCCTTTGTCAAATCAGGTGGAAATTGGCCAGCAGGTTCACGAGGTACCGGGAAGCCTGACTCGTGTATATGCACACCCGCCCCCACCCCCTGCCTCCTCTGGTTTGCAAGAGCCTCATTTCCTAAGGAGAACAAGCTAAAAATGCACACAGAAGATAGGCAAAGCCCTGCGTTGGAGTGTCTTGGGAGTTGTGATTTCTGCACAAGTGACCCATGCACAGCGTGCTCCAAACACATTTGCAGCATGCTTGTCCCCCCTGCCCCGTGCTTCTGTGGTGACTCACTCTGGTTCACCCCAGCACAGTACTGCTCTGTGATGCACACGGACAAGCGTGTAACGCAAGCGGTACTGTTTCTCAGGGCTGGACGTTTGGTTCACGCTTGTGCTCGGCACACATGTGTGCACTCTGTGACTCATGCTACTGCACCACGGTGGCTTGGATTGCAGCAGCAAATGAGACAGTCATGAACAGGCTCAGTGTCGCATGCTCCTGCTGGTTAGCTTTTGAAGGAGAATATGGCACAAGGCTTGCAGAGTTTAATATTTCTATCCAGAATCAGGTCTCTTGAGAAAAGAAATTAGCCTGATGACAGCAGCAGTAATTGGATTGTTCCATTAGTATCCTCTGTAGAAGAGGAAGGCATGTACCTTCAACTATATTTTTAATGCAGAGACTTAAAATGTGAATTGCACATCAGTTTTCTTCATACCTGACAAGCAGACACCTGTTTTCTGCCCCACATTTTTCTGACTTTGGGCTTGCTGAACTTTGTCTAGCCTTATTCTTAGTCTTGTGACAAGGCTACAGCAAACAGTAGTGGTTTGAATTCCTCAGGTGGTACTGAAGGAGATCAGGTCGTGCTCTAATGCTCTTGTTTAGTATGGAGGAGACTGAGAGGAGACCTCATTTCTCTCTACAACTACCTAAAAGGAGGTTGTAGTGAGGCTGGTGTTGGTCTCTTCTCCCAAATTACTAACGATAGGACGAGAGGAAATGGCCTCAAGTTACGTCAGGGGAAGTTTAGGTTGGATATTAGGAAGAAGTTCTTTACTGAGAGGGTGGTTAGACATTGGAACAGGATGCCCAGGGAGGTGGTGGAGTCGCCATCCCTGGAGGTGTACAAAAAACGAGTGGATGAAGCACTTGAGGCCACGGTCTAATGGTCTAGTGGTTAGGGAGATGATGGGATAAAGGTTGGACTTGATGATCCTGGAGGTCCTTTCCAACCAGGGTGATTCTATGATTCTATGATTCTAACCAGTGAGTGCCTTGAGTGGGCTGAGGAGGAGCCAACCTGAAGGTGAAAATAGAGGAATATGAATCCCTTGATCTAGAGAAGGGGGTGTACTGAAAGGGCTGAACCCCAGGAGGGGGAAAGACGGGAAGGTCTGAAAGGCATAATGAGATTGAATGTGGGGCAGGGAGGTGCACAACAAACTTTGGACATGTCTCTGACCAGAGAGTCCTCCTTGGCTCTGTCGGCTAATCTGCAGTTGCAGTCTGAACACTGAAATCATTTATAATGGGACTGACAAAGCTTTGGAGTATGTGCATGCCTGCCGGAGACAGTGCTGCTGAGGTGGAAGGAAATGGGGAGGAACTGGACAGAAGATGAACCAGCCAGCTTTCTCTTTCTAGTTTTGGTCATCTCACAGACTCCCTGAACTCATGGCCTCCCTCTCTTTTGTTTTAACAGTCTCTGATTATCTTGTGGTAAACTTTTGCTTATTTAGAATCTTCCGGGTGAGTTTTGCTGGGCTTTGGGCATGTCCAAATGTTTGATACAGCCATTACCTGGCTAGAGATGTAATTTTTTTTGCTAGTTAGTTGCTCCTTAATTTAGATTTTATAAGTCACTTTGTGCTCCATTAATTAGGCCTTCATGCAAAATGTTTAATGCCAAAGAATGCTTGCCTGCAGATGGTGGAACGGCTTCATTTAGGGAATGGCTGGAGACCTCGCTGGGCTGTGCCATTCCTTATGCCCATGGTCCATTCTCCCCTAATGAGCCATGCTGCTGTTAACCTTCACTATCTCCACGTCCTGGCGTGAGGCCTCAGGGCTCATCTTCACCATGGCTTGTCACAGCCATTCTCTCTGTCTGATCCTTCTGCCCTTGCCTGAGCTCCCTTGGAAGATTTTATGCACACATGTGGATTTTAAGTTTCATCTGCTTAATTGTTATAAACCGGAGCTGCAGCTGGCAGCTTTCTCACCAGAGGCAAAATGGACTGGCAAAAGCATGCTGCGATACTGACCACCGGGAGGAGAAATGGAGGTTGTGAGTGGTGTTTGTCTCCTGCTGTGCTTAGGGCCACATTTCTGTCCGACAGTGTCGCTTACTGGTGACTGTACTGGTCCAGCAGTGTGTTACTGTATGTCTTGAGATGTGCCAGTAATAATACTCAGTAATATGTAATACAAGCTGTGGGGAAGCATTTTGTGCTTCCAAAGTGCCAGTAGCCAGCCAGCAGCTCCTGCCGTGCTGCTGCTATAAAATACACAAATCTCTCGAATCATACATTGACGGCTTTTTTGTTTGATAGTAGAAGAGTGAGTTTAGTTTTTCCATTTTCCCTTCTCCTGGTCTAGTCTAGACTGCAATACCAGGAAAAGGATTTTATTGCTTGGCATGTTTGAGTTTCTGTCGCCAGTGGTTTTGTATGGGAATGAATAACAGCATGTGGAAGACCTGTGGCTGTGTTGCTGTGTAACCATGCTGGTGCAGAAGTACGTCCTCTCCTCCTCCATGTTGCTTGCATCTCTGCTATTAAGGAAACGTTTTGGTGCCATTTGATAAATTAGATCTGGAAATGAACTGACATGAGTAGGTTAGACATGAGGTGATGAGGATCTCGTTGTGACAATCAATTTACCTCTTTGCACTTAGGAGTCTGTAGGAGATGGTCCTCTGGGAACTCATCTCCTGAGATTTGTTCCTTCAGTTACAAGGAGGAAACCTCCAGAGGATATAGTCATATTCTGATATTCCTTCCTTGCTGCTCACCTGGCCTTATTAATCTTCATGCTGGTCCACCTCTGTGTGCTAGCACCCTCTGAGAGGTAGCTCCTGCAGAATCTGTGGGGATAACTGGGTGGGGGCTGAGAAAAGGTGGCAGAACTGTGCTGGGGTAAGAAAAGGGTGAAGAGACCTGCTGAATAGAGGTGTTTGACAAGAGGCAGCAGTGTGGAGGGAGGGCTTAGGGTACCCCAAGAGTGAGGGTGCAAGGAGGCGAGTGTGTGAAGAAAAGGTTTGATGTGATGTTCAGAGTAATTCATAGACTAAAGCAGGCAGAAAGGTCTCTGGGTGAGATCAGATAATTAATTGACGACTGCAGGGATGCATCTTCCTCTCTCAGCCAGCAATACATACATTGTGTGACTTCTACTGAGTGTAGCTCTCCCACTGCTTCTCTTGCTCACCCCATGGCCAGACATGCTCCACAGCCCTCAGCTCTCTTGCAGACATCCCATATGTGCCTTCTAAAGGCCACGAACCAGAGGCTGAAGCTGGTAGTGGCTACTGTCACCATGTATCATGTTGCCACCTCCTTGGTGACATGTGCTGCCACCCTGCACTGTTCCCATGTGGTCTGTCATGCTTTCCCAGTTTCTGAATTGTCCTGGGAGGTCTTTGTAGGGGGCTTTAAAGAAAGGAATGGGGGCTCCAGTTGCCTTTCCTCTGCCTGTGGCCCAGGAGGCAGGATCTGGCCCCACTGCCAGTGAGCACCAGGCTGAGGAGGGAAGGTGGTGCAGTGAGGAAAGAGTGACTCATTCTCCAGAAACCAAGGAAAAGCACAAAAACGCATCTGCACCTAAAGATGGGGGAAAAAAAATACAACTTAAAACACAAAAGGTTCACTTCAGTTGCCCAAGTGCCCCCAGAGAAAAAATCTTTATTGCCAAATACTTTCCTTTCCAGAGCCCCATTTTTTTTTTCCCCTTAGTATTTTCCCTTAATGGTTGAATCGTTTAACACCACATACAAAGTAGTATCTGGCTGCTTTGGGGCGATTCTGAGTTGCCATGGTAATGAGGCCTGTCTCTCCAAATTAGGACATTTTTCCTGCTGCCTTTTCTATTCGAGGCTTTCTCTCATCTCTTTTTCTCCTACTCTCCCTTGATGTCTGAAGTGCTGAGTGCTGCCTCCTCTTTCGCATGCTCCATGAAAGGGATCAGACTTTGCCCGTCTGAATTAATTTCCCTGAAGCCCGTGCGGGCTTGGTGTGTGCTGCCTCTGTGAGGACCATCTTATGTCTCCGCAATGAACCTGTTGCAGGATCACGGTGAGGAGGAGTACCAGAGGGGTAAAAATGGTGAAGTTAGTGGGGGACAGCAGTGTCTGACCACGGTGTGCTTATTCCCTGCTCAGTACACCGTTGACTCATCTCTGCCTGGGTGCTGCCCAGGCTGTCTGGAGCTGGGTGCTGGGGTTAGAGCTGCTTAGCTTAAAATGTATTTTAGGACTAGAAAAGTCAGTGGAGTAAACCTGGGTTGAACATAAATGTGCTGGCATGCACAAATCTGTTGGACAGCTTTGGATCCCCAAGGTCCCATGGTCTATGGGGCAAGCACCTGCAGCGAGACGATAGGAGTCATCTGCCTCTTTGGGGCACTGGGCTGCTGGGCCTTGTTCCTGGGATACGCTGAGCTGCACCTGGTATGTGTCAGTGCGCTGAAGCAGTCAGGTGGCTTCACACCAGTCCTGCACCTGTATATTCCCCTTGCTGGCTTGGGTTTTGGCATGAATCAGACCCATCTCAGTTTATTCTGGCTGCTGACAGACTCTCAGGGCCCTTGTGGCAGCTGGGATTAGTCTGACACAGGAATGCCCCCAGCCAAACTGTCTGTCCTTGCCTATGCCTCTGACCCAAGGGAGTGGGAAGAGAAAGAAATTGGCACAGGCAGCATTGGAAACTCACAGAAATAGAGACATGCCCATAGTGGGCAGGTCTGGGTGTCTGAGTATTGTCAGGGGCTGGGAGCAGATCCACTGTCCCAGAGGAGTGTCACCAAGACAGTGTGAGGTGATGTGTGGCAGAGCAGTGCGGTCCAGTGTTTTCTACCCATCAGGGCAGAAATGAAAAGGTGATGTGGTGAGGTTTCCTTGCTCATTCTTCCCCTGACCAAATGGGCTACTACCCCAAGACCAGTTTTTAAACCTTGTGGTATACTTTGGGACTTTCAGGTATAGCAGAGGGCAGAAAATCAGGGGAGGGCAAAAATAATGGATTGTGAATATTTGGAGTGGAGATGAAGGTGTAAATTTTGGTTGACAAGATGACTGGCCTTAAAGCCTGTTCCATTCTGGCTATGGTACAGCATTGCTTTTTTCATAAAAGATGCTCTGGAGCTGGGGGCAGTTGGCTGTGAAGTGTAGAGTGTAGCAGTGATGTGCCATGGCTGAAGTCCTTGGGCTCAGTCCCAGGTGCTCTGCATCTTTCACTGCTGTGGGATGACAGTAATGACCCTCTGGACTGATGAGGTGATCAGGCACATTCCTCCAGGATGCCAAAAGTCTTGATTCTGTTTAATGATGCAGCATTTAAATAAAAAGAGTAGGGTCAACTTGTAAATTGGTTTGACTGATAGTGGTAGGGACTTTGAGATACTGTCCCAGCAGACTTGAAGTTGTCCAGTAAATGTTAATTTAGAAACCTTTTTGTAATGACGTATGAACTGGTTTAGATCAAAAGCTGGTTTAGCCCAGTATTTTGCATCCAACAACAACTGATAGAGCATCAGTTAGTAATACTTCCTCAGAATATTCTCCATGCATCCTGTGAGTTATGGCTCGGGACTTTCTGAACTACTTAGTGTATTTTTGCATTTAGTAGCACTGCATGAGTTTTTTGTCCATATACTTACCCACATGTAAATTCCTGGCATTTGTGAACCCATACATGATGCAGATACAATATGCCCTGTGCTGTCCTGAGGGATTGTCTTTGGCTCTGCTCTCTGAGATGTCGTTAAGAGGTGTAGGTGCCCATCCATCCCTGTTTGAAGGGCAGTTACAAAGATGATGGAGCCAAACTGTTCCTGGTAGTGTAATGAGAAGCCATGGTAGCTCCTTGGACATCAGGAAAAAAATTTTCGGTAAGAAGGTAGTACAGTGCTGGGACAAGAGCCCTGAAGTCAGCCACAACTGATTGGATCTAGTGTTGATGATGGTCTCATTGCGAGGGGATCCTTCAGGGCCTCATTCTGCCAGCATTTCTGTGATGCCTTGAAGTGGCGTTAAGATGCCTCAGAAGTAATACGTGAGTCTGAGGTGCAGGAACTTTCTAGAATTTTATGGTACAAAACTTCTTTGTGACTCTTTTTTCCCCTGCAATTTCAGTTTATATTGGCATTGTTCTATTAGGGTTTTGTCCCTTTGCTGCTTCCCTCTAGCAAGTACACTACAAGCTTTTGGGCTGTGATGCTGAGCAGGCAGGTGTTTAGCACACTCTGATCCAGGAATGGATTCCGTATCCCTGGGAAGCTGTGATGTACTGAACTGCTGCTGCGGAATTGCCCTGACGTCACCATCAGCCTTCTGCCTGTGGCACGCCAAAGCTACCTGCCCAGCTGCGTGAGATGCTCGAGCAGGACCCTGCTAGCAAAGAGCAAGGTGTGAGGCATGGCTTGGAGTGAGCTTGGTTTGCTGAGCAGAGCAGCAGCTGGGTCATGTGGGGGGATGCAGCAGAGGTCTTGTAGAAACAACTGACACCTGAATCATTGCATGCCTGGGAGAAGGAAATGCCAATTAAAACAACAATTAAATAGAACAGAGCAAAGCTCCTAAGACTTCCTGTAATTGCAACAGATGTACCTGAAGATTCCTCAGGTGATGAGCAGGTTTTGGTGGTGCAGGCTGGAAAGACAGCTGAAAACTTAGATGTGCTGGGTTGTGGACGTGGCATGGTTCCCAAGCACCAATTTGGTTTCCTAAACTTTCAGTACTTTCTTCTTCTAGTGTTCCTGAGATATCCTGAAACTTGTCTTTCCTGTAATACTCTTATTTCAGGTGTCTGGCCTATCTGGAATGCAGGGATAACTTCAGCAATCAGAATGTGCAGAATTTAAAGGCTGAATTTTTAGTCACCTTATTTTATGTCTGCCCTGACACTAACTGTTTCTGGCCTCAGCTTCTTCATTGTTGTGCTGCTCTTCTATCTTCACTTTGAGAATATTAAGACTGAAAATGAATGGAGAACAGGAAAAAAGCATCTTAACAAAATAGTGATAATGTGTGTGTTTCTGGGAGAGGTTACTGTGAAAATTTGTTGTGAAAGGGTATGAGGCTTGCAGAATGGAGGAGATTTCAAAGGCTTTGTTTAACAATAATAATGCTACATTATACATGTAAATGCCATTATTAAAGGCTTCTGGGTACTTTGGTGAAAATAATTAGAAGGAAAACTTTGGGAAACTTGTGTAAATCAAACCAAGAGAATGAGCTGATGGCAAGAAAGAATAATTATTTCCTTGCCTCCTCCTGCATCCCTGCCTTAATTTCTACGGCATCCTTTTCCCTGGTCTAGAACAAACATTGCTTCAAAACAAAACGAGAACAGAACAAGAGCACTCGGTGCTCTGAGCATCATCTGGAAAAAGGGAACTGAAGTTCTCTCTCTGAGCAGCTGGCAGAACTGAAGGAGGACAGTCAGGAAAAGCAACATGAAGAAACACTTAGGCCTCCCTAGAAGTGCAAAGAATTTAAATCAGTGCTTGTAAAATACAATGATGAATAAGACAGGTAGGTAAAATTCTTGCATGTAATACCCAAGTACGTGAAATTTTTGCCAGAGGGGAATGTTTTCACCCCCTTGCTTTTCTTGAGAAACAATTCCCTTTAAATTGGATTGAAAAATGCAAGATGACTCTTTATGTGTGGATTACTGCTACAGGATGACTGCCAAAACAGGCAACTACAGTGAACAAAATAGGAAACACAACTATTGCTGCAATTTCAGATCACAGACAAAGAATTGTACCATCCTCTAGGAAAAACGCAGACATAGCATTTGAAGGAAACAAAATTTTAATTTTCCCGGCCATGGAGTCCCACAGGAGAGACCTCATGGGGATGAGGAGAGCTTTCAAAAAAAGATGAAGTTAAGACTACAATCCAGTATGCATGTGCAATATCCACATGCTTCTGTGCGGCAGAAAACGTACAGGGACGGCACACTTGTATTTTGCATGCTGAAATAACACGTGTGTCTCCAGCTCCTCAGCAGATCATTATGGACTCTAGTGTGGCTCTTCACAGGCATAGCAGACACTGCTATGCAGTCAGCAGTGGGATCAGAGCCCAAAGCAGTGAAATGCCACTAACCAAAGCCAAGGAGGGAACCAGAGCATTTGGATGGAGATGAAGGGAAAGAATGAAAATTAGAGTCCATCTACAAGTTCCTCTTACAAAAGCTCATGCTGATCACTTGTTACCTTAACTGCCATCGGCATTTTAAGGGGCCTGCATTACTTTGTTCTTTCTTTGGGGACAGGCACTGAAAGTATCTGAAGATTATAGAATGTGAATAGCGTCTAATATACCAGCATACTGGTGTATACAAAACATTTCTAAATGTATAATAGAGCTGGCTGAAAGGCCTTCCAGTGGAACAATTCTCTGCTGGAAAATGTTGATTCGACAGTATTGGAAAGTCCCTTGGGAATGTGTCAGGCGTGTCACAACTGTGGATAGAAATGAGGCAAGTTAGTCGGTCTGCAGAGAGCCCACGTGGCTCTTCCAGGTCCCTTACCTGGCAGCTGAGTAGATGACAGACTAAAAAACCAAGTCTTTTTGTGATCTCCTGAAATGGAGTTTTTCAGGTATTTTTTTTTGTAAATTATGTCAAATATTTGACTTTTCTTACATGATAATGAGAGAACTTTTTACTCTCCAACTACAAACAAAACTGAAAATCTGTTTTCCCACCAGCTCAAGAAATGCAGCACAATTACCCACATGTGCCACTGCAGTCAAAATCCACTGCTGAAGAGTCCCTCAAGCTGCTCTGAGGTTCCCTTCTTGTCAGCAAAATCTGAAAACACGTAGAGCCAATCACTAGTGAAACTCTCACTTGATTCTGGTAGTCTGCAGACTTCTTGGCCTCACCCCCCCATCACCACCCACTGCACAGATGCTTCCCCATCCTGAGGACATACTTAGGTGCAGGGTATATGGTGGGATCAGGCAAAGAGGAAGAGCTAGCTACCTATAGAAAGTACGGGAGGTACAGTAGAGTGGCAGAAAAATATAAGGTATCATTCCCCTGATGCTTCTTTCTCTGCTGGGATTTCTCCCTTTGGTCTGGGGCTGTTCTGAGCCATCTCTACCTCCATTTCACCGCCTTGCTGAGGACCCATATCCCTTCTTCTGAGGGGCAGTGGTGGCATGTGGGACTTGTAGGGGGAGAGAGAAGAGAAGATGTGGCAGTGGGGATTTGTAAGTGCAGGATGATAGTCTGTGACAGCAATACTGGGGAGGCAGAGACTGTGTTTGTTAGGAGCAGTGAGGGGACATTGATCTGAAGCTTTCAGAGATCTGGGGACAGCAGATGGAATGGGGAGGCAGGACAAGCAGAGAACCAAGAGATTGCCATTCTGAGGACATATGCATGGTATGTGAGAGAGGGGCTGTGCTCGCTGCTCAGTGCCGATGTCTTGCATAACATCATATTCTGCCATGTTCAGTGAGAGCTTGTGTGTGTCCAAGATGTCATGTTTGCATACTTGTGTCTGAAAATATATCTTTGTGAGAGTCTAGATAAAAAAAAGATGCTTTTTGACTTTGCTACGACATGCTGCTGTCTGGGCCTAGTATATCTAAACCACACCTATGAAAGAGTTATACCCTTTTCCCATATAGGTCTGTGTTCTTCTCTCCAAGTCCTGATGAGTAGCACAGTGGGCAGGTGAGGTGCTTTGCTTGGACTTTGTATGGTGATAGTTCAGGATGCTTATAATTTTACCTTCTGCAATTGGACTTATCTGCAATCTGACATTGTGTGACTGTGGGCAAGGTGACCTTTGGGGATCTTCTTCGTAATCCTGCAAAGCAATATCAGTCCAAACTACATTGATATGGATAATATCCAGGGAATACGGGGGTGCAGAAATGACAGTTCTATGAGGGGTATGACTCATAAAAATAATGGAGCCAGATGTGCCTGTTAAAAGGAGTCTGTTCTGCAGCTGTGCACAGGTAACTGAATCTGCTTCCGAAGTTTGTCATGAGGATGGCCAATCACTCACCAATAGCATCTGCTCGTGTTTCTGCATGACCAGAAGCCTTTGGAAAACTGAGTGATCATCAGTCCTTTCCAAGAAAGGCTCATGCATCACCAGAAATGTATTCTAAAACAGCCTATGCATGGACATCTCTCTCACATACGGGTAATGTTGGTTTGTTATGTGTGCTTCATTTTGAGCAACTTTTGACTAGTCGTTTCCGAGCTGCCTGAGCAAGCCCTTGTACAGAGGACACGTTCTCCTGGGCTTGTGGGGACGTGCAACTTTAAGATGCTTTGGCAAGAACCAGCTGTAGCCAGCTGCTGTGTTACAGGGATGCTCCTTTTTACTCCTGTGGAGCAGCCTGTGAATGGATGCTGAATGAAGCCGTCTCCTTGGCTCTGAGCGACTGCTGGAAAGCATATGGCATCAGGAGTAAAATGAGCTAAGAAAACATGCTGAGTAGAAGAACAGAGCAGACAAAAGCCTTGCCAGAGCTGAGTCTCTCTGGAAATGCAGGTGATACAAGGGAACACTTGCATGGTACCTGACCCTAAACCCACAAGCAAAATTAAAAGTGTGGGTAGCTGGAAACATGGGCTGTTCTCAGGGGATTTCAGCCGTATGAGGTTTCATTTGGAATGGGAGCATATAAATGGAGTAATCCTGCAGTCAGTGCAAATTCAACCTGTGCTTTTGAACCAGAGTGTTAAAAAGAGGACAAAAACCATGAGAGGGCTTGTGAAAGCAGGAAGGATGAAGATCTCATCTGGCACTTCTGAGAGGTTAAACCAGTCCCTGATAAAAGACTGGATGGTAGTAGTAGGGGATAAAACTCAGTGAGGGTGACAAAAGAGAGAACATTAGCACAAGACTTTCCATGGTAAACCTTGGAAGAGTACTCTGAATTTTCCAAGGGGAGGAATCACTAAGTGCAGAGAGGGCCTGGATTTTGTGAGCAATCTGATATGCTGCAAAAGGAGAAATCTGCAAAAAGCACTCTGGCCACCTTCCTGTTTCAAAGTCAGCGTTGACCAAAAATGACACAGGGAACTACTGATGTTGCAGCAAACAGCAATAACCAACACAGTGCCGACATTTGAGAAAAGGGTGGAAGAACTGCAGTGCTGTGTTTTACTTTGCAAATGCATTCCCAATATAGTTAAAGAAGATGCCAACATAATCATTAAAATTGGGCAACTCTTTGTAGCTGCAAAGGATAGTTTTGCAATAGCAGGTGATTTTGTGGTCAGCCTCAAAGCAAGTGAGATACTAGTTGAAGTGAAGTTGCATAGGAGTATGTTAGTCTGATCTATATTACTATCTTTGTAAGGTTCAAAACCAACTAAGCCAAGGTCTCCTCAAGGTACTATTTGAGGATATTTCCCTAGGGTGAGGGAAGATGCCTGGCTACAGGGTAGAGTGGTAGGAGCAAAGTCACCCTGTAATTCATGACCCTAGAAAATTCCCTTTTGGTCATAAGTGGAGATTAGAGTAAATCGAAGAGTTTATTCCTCTGGAAATCATCAGGTGATGAAGTGTGTAAAGCTGGACACATAAGATCTCAAAGAGTAAATAAATGTTTAAAAATATGTAAGTTCCTGCTGCACGAAGGGAAGAATTCTGATAACAAGGGCATGAATGTTTAGATAGTGGAGATTCTGAGCTGCATTAAAACTCTATGAAGCTATTATCAGGTGATAATAGCTGAGAAGCTTTGTGAGGAACCACTACCAATGTAGCATAAATGGTGTACTTTGAAGATTTGTTAATACAGGTAGATCACAGTACTGCCAATACTGCCCCACAGACGAGGAAAAAGTACCATGATCTTTGTATGAAAAATCAGTGCCTCATTTAGTTTCAGCAGTCCTGGTCTTTACAGCACTTCTATGTGAAGACATCCAGTGAATACAAGATGAGAGACTGAAGATTATATGAAGGTAATTTAGGGATTTAAAAGGAACTTGAGAGGGGTCAGAGAGGTTTTATCCTGAGCTCAGAAGAGCAGTGATGTTGAAGAGGCTGTCAAAGCTTTTCACACACATCACAAAGAAGTGGGCCATGTCAAGTGAAAGAGTTTGTGGTACAAGGAAAACTGGCCCCTTGCAGCAAAGTAGCTACTGATCTTTTCTTGCTGCCTGGAAAATCAAACAAACAAAAAACCACAAAAATAAACCAATTCAGTATGTACTTGTCCTAAGCTATTATTCTCACTTCCTCGAGTTAACCTTATTAGGACACACTCCAGCTAAGTAGGTGATCATGCATACCAAATTTGTTTTTCCAGACACGGTACACCTGACTTAGTAACATCTGACTATAGGCCAGTTTAGTAGGCATGAATTTTAAGTAGTTTGCATGGATTTTGACATGTAACTGCTAGTTTTCTTCATCTGTGATTTAACAGATGGGTCGAAAACCTCATTAAAATAATAAAGAACAGAGGGTAAGGTTGGGGGTTATAGTTTGATCTGTATTAAGCTCTTTTAAATCACAGCAGTCCATCAACGGGATGAGAATTGCCTCTTGCAGGCTTTTTGTTCAAAAGAAAACTGAAGTCCAGAACTGCGGTCAAAGTCACTCAGGATTTGTAACTAGTTATATGAAGGGACAAGTAAGGCCATACAAAAAGCTCAAAGCATTTGGAGACTGAGAAACTTCCTTTCTTCATGAAATGATATTATGCCCTTACACACTGGAGAAGAAAAGCTAGAGGTGGGCCTAGTGACACAGGAAAATACTCTGTTTTTGTAGGAGACTTGTCAGGTCAGGTGGATGCATATGATGGAAGAGACGTGATCTTCTTCACGCTCCATAAGGAAATGCAATGAATCAGTCATTTTGCTCAGCAAGGCTTGAGATAAGTTACAGCCACAGCAGGTGAGAGAGATGTGGCCCTGGTCACGGTGTGACTGATAGACTCAACACTGCTCCGCACATGGAGAAGAGCTGGTTCATGTGACAGCACAGGTCACCTCAGAGAGTAATGTTTGAGTGGGCAGGTCATAAATATGCAAAATTTGGTATTATGTTGATATTTGTTGATTGCTGTTACTTTGACGCTTGGAAAAGGAAAATGTGAGGGTCTGTGCCCTTGATGGACTCTGACCTAAGCCAGTTAGAACTGGTCCCTCTCCCGTCCAGGGGCTGACTTTACTTCATGCATGTCAGATGAAGGCTGCCATTTTTGACATAAAGCAACTCCATGTCATTGGCTTTGAGTGATTTCCAAACCACTTGCAACAAAATTTTCTGTCCTGTCCTGGTAAGACAATATCCTTTTCCATAATCGTACCAGAGACCTAATATAGTGTTGGTGAAGCGAAGAGACTGGATTTCTCTCTCATTCTGGATAATGTGCTTCCCTCAAGACCCATGGTGGAGGGTGGAGGGTCATAAGAAGCAGCTTTTGCCTTTTACTCCCTGTCAGTTAGGTCTTTACTCTCACTTGCTTATCTGGTGCTGTACCTCTGAAATTTAGACCTTAATTCTCCTGTCCTGTTTTTTTAGAGGGTCTAAGCACTACAACTCAAACTCTTCATGATGATCAAGGCTGATGGACTGACCTGTCAAGCTGCTGTGCAGACCTGTGCCCTCCTAGACAGTGGAGACGGCTTGCTAGTGCTCATAGGCAGTATCTTTTTGAGATGTTAAAATGCCAGCTCCATGTGCATTGTAGTGTGCTCTTCCCCAAGCATTCAGCAGATGCAGAGAGGAAATAATAAGGAACTTGTATACATGTATTGTCTGACTTCTCCCTCCATTTTATGGAGCCCTTGCCATGAGTTTTTTTAGTATGAGCCATGAGATGGGAAGCAAAAAAAAAAAAGCCAACCAAAACCAGAAGAGAAGATTAAAGGGAGCCTGTTCTACATTCTAACAGTGAATTAAATCCTTCACTTTTGGAAGCTGGTGTTCCAGGCAGACCAAAGAAGATAAAAGAACCCGTTGCATGAGATTATTGGGTTTGCACCTTAATATATTACCAGGCAAAATTTTACTTGTGCAATTTCAAGTTGAGGAATTTTAACTGTAGGTTTTTCTACTTATGTACAGAAGGAGGGGAAGGAAGTATGCTATTAGTATTTTTCTTCAAAGGACACTTTTACACATTATGATCTGGGGAGGAGCCAAACAGGGTCCTGCTTTTCCTGTGTGCTACACCCTTTAATCATCCAAGACATACAAGTGTAGTGTGGAGGTAGGTGCTGGGGAGGAGCAGAGAGATATTTCAGCTGCAGACGGGCCCGAAGGCACAGATTCGCAGAGCACGGTTTCCATGGCAGTGCTATGGAAACCAGGTTTTGCTGCTTGCTGCTGCTCAGGATGGAATTTCAATGCTTCACGCAGCCCTGGTACCCAAGAAATAGCAAGCCCACAAACAAAACCATACCAAATCTGCAGATGCTTCGTCAGAGCATGGTTTCTCATTCAACCTGTATGCCCTGCCTGCCACCCTGGGAGAGTAAAGGACAAGCTATGCCCAAATCAGCTAAAATTAGAGTTTATTACACACCTGTATCCCTGCCTTCATCTGGGTCCCTCAGAATAGTTTTGGAGGATCAAAAATCTTTGATCTGCTGTTTATATGTGGGCTGCTCAATGCAGTCTGGAAGGTTAGTGGTTGTATTGCAAAGAGTGGGGATGCAGAGGGCTAAGAAAGATCCAAAGCAAGAAAAGCTGTCTTCTGCTATTGGCTCATCTTCATGACCTTCTCTGAATCACTTGGGTTCCCATGCCTCAATTTCCCCATCTGTAGAACAGAGATGACAATGGTACCTCCCCATAGGCTGGGCAAGTTTGACTTCGCCAGTGAGTGCAAGCAAGTACTTGGAGGATTTGTGCTACTGTGAAACTTACTTAGGTAATGTTTGGAAAGTAGTTTGAGGCCCTCTGATGAAGGTGGCTAGAAAAGTGCAAAATTTTGCCAGTTTCCAGATCGTCAGCCTGTTAAAATTTGTACTTAAAGCTTATACAGGCCTCACCCTCATGTTCTCTCTGATCTATGTTTCTCCTGGAGGATAGAGGACTGCCACTGTGATGCGGTAGCAGACAGAGACAGTTGTTTTAGTAGCAATACTGGGCCTGCAGTACCAAAAACATCCCTTGCTTAGGAAGAAAAAGGAAGATGGCGTAAACATTAATCTTTGATTTTGCAGCCTTTTGGTGGTGGCTGACTTTGACCAGTGTAGCTTGAAACCCAGCAATCAGCTTAGCCTACTGAAAGCTTGCCAGTGATTTGCCTGGAATGCTGATGAATATGTCCTTGTGCCAGTAACCATGTCCAAGCACCCTTTGGCTGGAGGAGCCAGAGTCAGAAAAAGGCATAGGAGGCAACCTTCTACCCTTTCTTCTACCACTTCTGGCCGGCACTGCTAGTTTCGGGCTCTGGAGCTCCTCAACGGCATCTCCTAGGTGAAGGTGGGCTCTGAAATTCCCTGGGTGCTGTGAGAGCATGCCTGGGTCATCCCATTACCCTCTCCGAGCTCTCCTTTCAGCCGTCCCAGAAAGTGCAGCACACCGTATCAGGTCAGTGAGTGCAGTCCATGCCTAGGGTGAGACACCGGTATCTGAGCATGGGTCCTATGGAGTGGAAAAGCACGTGGCCACATCTGACATCATGGACGTGCAAAGTCACAGCTGTGCGGTGTGTGACATTGTGCAGAGCTGGACACGAAGCTGGGAGATAAGTGTGGGTGCTGAAGGTCCCATGTGCAGGTCCACTGGTCTGCTGGTTGCTCTGGGGAGTGCTTCCCATAAGGCTGCATTTCCCTAGTGCTCAGAGAGGGCCAGGCAGGAGGGACATAGCACCTCACAACCTTTGAGGGCTGTCAGGATGATAGTAATAATATGTGATAACTTGCTGCAAGAGCTGTTAGCCTTATAAATACCAAGCCTATGACAGTGACAACAGGATGGGCCTTAGTCATATGTTGGGCGGAGGATCTTGGAGAATCCTTGGGGGGCCCTGGCTGTGTTGTCAGAGCAGCACTCCCTTTCTTGCCAAGGATGGGGGCAAAGCTGGGGCCATATCTTATCGCAAGAGCAGCCTTCCCTTGGGAATCAGCTGCCCCTCTCCTCCTGCGGAGGAATTGCCTTCTGCTTAATAAACGGCTGCTTGTAATATTCTGAAAAAAGGAGGCTAATCAAAGGCCTCGTTCTGTGGAACAGGGATGTTAAGTGACAAGATTAATTTCAGTAATCAAGGAGCCTAATTTGGACCTTTTTCCCCCCTCTTCTCTGTTGCTGATGGAAATTTGAGGCAAATCTCATTCTGGAGAGAACTCCTTCCCTGCCTGGCAGCACCACTCTCCAGTACTGAAAATTGTTGTATACGTACTGGAGGATGGGTGTGGTGGTTTAGACCCTGCCGGGACCCGAGACCACGTTGCCGCTGCCGCTCCCCCACCCTCGGATGGGGACGGGACAGGGAGTAAAATACAAACCCCAGGGTTGAGATAAGGAAGATTCAATAACAACAGCAAACTGAAAACAACAATAACAACACTAACAATAACAGTGATAATAATGCACAGAACAAGAGACATACCGCACAGACACAGCACGAGGCACAGACCCGGACAAAAGCCGCTCCTGCACTGCCCGCACCTGGGCACCAGGACATGACCTCAGCATGGGATGGAATAGCCCGGCTGTAGCTCCCTCCCAACTGCTGGGGAAAATTAACCCCATCCTAGCTGAACCAGGACAATGGGGAAGAAAGAAGAGTAGGAAGGGGTCACAAAGGACAGTATCACAGAAGGTGTGTGGACTACTATGACTGATGTTTCTCAAGCATCTTTCCTCTGGAAAGCTTCTAAAGTGTTTTATAGACTGCATTGCAAAGGCTCCAGTCAGCACTAAAATGCAGTCATCTTGGCTGGATTATATCCAGTCTTTGAAAGGACATGGAAATTTGACTGGAAGAGGGTGGGCAGGCACGAGGCTATGTTACTGCCGAAGGGAAATCATTAGATGAGAGCCTGTGTGTTGGGGGGGGGAACTTATCTGAAACACACCTGTGGCTGAAATGTCTCACTCCTGCAATTTAGAACAAATTGCCTTTCATCCTTCAGTGATGTGGAGCATTGAGGGCCCCTTTCCTCAGTCCATCCGGAGCTGGTACCTCCAGCACAGCCTCCTGCCACGCTGGCACCTGGCACTCCTCTACCCCCAGCCACCGCTGGCTCCTACCTCACCTGCTCCTGGGCCACCTGCAGGACCTCACCAGATATGATATCACTGAGCTCTGATGTGACAGCAATCTGAGTACATTTGTTGAGAAGCACCTAGGAGGTCTCAGCCCATCTTGTCCCTTCACTGATGACAGAGGATGGTGGAGGCAGCTGGGAAAAAACCCAGAAAATGTGATTTATGGTGAGGCAGGAAGAGCTGTCTCCCTGCTGTGGTCTTGTGAGGAAACCCTTCTTCTTTATTTGCAATTTAGGCAAGGGAACATATTCCCAAGGGATATAGTGAAGCTTAGGACTGGGTAAAGCTCTGGAAGGGTGTTTTCTTGGGGGTAGTTTTGTGCTGGCCTAAGAGTAAGGTGTGTGTGTGGGCAGGCTGTAGAGGACAGTCTAATAATAGCTATTTACTCATTCAAATGCCTGTGATCTGAGGAAGCCTGGACAGGCACCCAGTGGCGTGTGACAGAGCCCTCTGGAGTGAGCGGAGTGGGTTTAAGGGAATGACGTCCTTGCCAGAGGCAGTGAGGTTTCAGGTCTAGCAGCTTTCCACACTGGCCTCTCCAATCCCCACACTGTCGTCATGCTCCTCCAGTGCTGGCACCTCTCTAATAGGTCCCCCCTCTCCCTTTCGCTCCCCTCAGGGGGCATCTTTAACTTGACTGCACCCCCCTCCCATCTTCTGGCAATCAATTTTTCTGAGACCAACCGTGACGTTCCTGACCCCCCTCCTTTCCCTCTCCTCCTTCTCCTCTCTCTCTCCCTCCCGCTGACTTGTTATTTTGTACTGCAGCTGCTCGGAGGATTTTAAATAGACCCATAATCGCACAGCAGCTCCTCTTGGAAGTTTAAATATAACCTCCTTGTTAATCTTGCGTGTGGCAGCAGCACAGCACCTGCGGAAGGGAGGAATGGACAAGCACTAACCCATGGCTTTACATCAGAGCTTGGAGGGCTCAGGATTTGATTGTCTTTTTAGTGAAATTATCAGGAAATAGCCTTGTTTCTTTTAACCAGAATAGCTCTGAGGCTGGTGCAAGGTGTCAAACTGATGATTTTTGCAGCACAAAATTCTTCTCTTAGTTGCCATCTCAGGTACGGCACAAGGGAAGGCTGTCCTGCAGCCCCCTCCCATTTTCCCTGGTTTGGGCCAGTCTCTTACCCCTGCTCCAGGAAAGCCCCCCTGGGAGGCAGGGGGCCGCCCAGACCTCCTCCACCCATTGCCTTCCTGAGGCAGGGTAGCAGTTGTGTACGTTGCACTGAAGGAGGTGATTTGGAGAGAATGATAGTGAGCCAGGCAAAGATCCTGCAAGTTACTTGTCAAATTGTTTTGTGGTAATTTCAATTTCATTTCTAGCTCTCCAAATAACTAATTTACCCCTCAGACTGGATTATGGTTTGCTGAACATCATAGCTCAGTGACACTACAGAAGAGATCACAATTAATAATGGGTTTTCCCAAAGGACCTGTTCTAAAAGGGCAAATCTAGTGCTTGCTAGCCCACTAAATGTGGTGAGATGCTTTCAAACAATAACTGTTGCCTGTTGCTTTCAGCTAATAAGATCCCTGTTCTTCCTACATCCTGAATGTAGCCATCGTCTTGTACAGAGGAATGAGGTATGCATGTGAGGGACCATGTCCTAACTAGTTCTTGTGTTGCAGTTTGTTAGAAGGGGGATCAAGCTGGCTGTTCAGGGACCTGGGTTTTATTTTCTAGCTGCCTAGCTGGTACATACCAGGAAGGTTGGTACACACCGACACCAGGACAGTTGTTTCTCTTCTTTAATTTCTTATTCTGTAAGAAAAACTAAGGGGACACTGTCATTTAATTTATTTCAAGCAGTGTTATAGAAAACCTAAGTAGTATTATCTGAGTACTCAGAACAAAAAATAGTACTACTGATGCTAAATTATCCATTTTAATAATACAGCCATAGTAATTGCTAGAGCTCGGGGACTAATTCACAACACATAATTTATTCAGTGGATTTAGCTTCTTTTTCCTGCTTATGGAATATCAATTGGGTGGATCATAATTTCCTCAAATTTATTTGAATTTATTCAGTGAACTTCTTGGAAAATATTTACTCTATGGATTGATACAGGCTGCATTACTTAATTATGGTTGGTCAGAGAGATCTATTTGGTATTGTTTCTATTCCCTTGTTGAATGAACACACAAACACTTCTGGCTTGAATACTTGCATATGAACAAGGAAGATGTACACATCTGCAAGGTTTTTGCACATTTCCTTACGTGAATATGCAGGTAAAATTCCTATACAGGAGCATTGACAGCAAACACACATAGACAAGCCAGGTCTAAGCAATTTTGCATAAAAAATGTGAATGAATATTTCCAAAGGGCCTAAATTACCAGGACGACAGTCTAATTTTACAACAAAGTAACCTGGTCCTCAGTAAATGGCATCTTGAATGGCAATAATGGTGTGTTGAGTCAGAACCTAATAATTTACCTCTTTGCCTCTTTCTGCTGCTCAGTATAATGGTTTTATGTAGTAATGTAGTCCCCAGCTTGGATATATATTGTATGAAGACCGTTTTCTCTTTTTTATCTGATTGTATTTATATGACGCTTTCTGTAAATATGGTCATGTCCTACAATGAATAGTGCTTGTCTGAATGGGAGACCCAATTGTCTCAGTTCCATTAGTTGTCCATTTCTAATTGGACTTCCTCGCTCCCACCTCCGACATCAGAAATGAGATGAAGAGTAGTGTGGCTAATCTGAAACTTTCTAAACCACAGAATTTTAAATGTTTCCAAATGTCTGGCTCTGGCTTACGGTGTCATGAAGACACTTGTGCACACTTGGGAGTAGCGTGATCAATGCAGAGTGGAATAGGGAACAAGCAGGAAGAACTGGATGGTCTTGAGGAATATTGTATAGAAGCAGAGTGAAAGGCACCGGTGTGAAGTCCAGGGACATGCAGACAGACATGTCTACAGCACCAGGTTTGGAGCCACGTGGTGGACCCCACAGCAGATCTGAAGGACTTGCGCTGCAGAAATTGTTTGGAGAGTGCAGCACTAACATACATTTATTTCTTTTAGCTGGTCTGTGTGACGTTGCACAGTCTGCTGGCATGTATGGGAAGATTCTTTGTTATTCCTACTAACTGATCCTAAAAACAATGGGATTATCTGTTGGAAACAAATGAAAAAGAGAAAAAGTGGTAGTATTATTTACTGATGTGATGACTGAGCCTTCGATGTGAGACATCAGCATAAAAGGCAATTATGTTCCTAGGTGCCAGGCAGGATATTCCCTGCCAAGGAAGAGAAGTATCAGCATTGTTGTAAAAGGCTCTCCTGTAATTTCCTTTGTGTACAATTCTGCATATAATTCCAGTTATCTCAATTAAAGTAAAAAGGAATCAGAGAAGTACCTGGTTGATAGAGAGAAGGGAAAACACATTTTCCTCCTCCCTACAAGAGAAGACTAAGATAGTGTAGCATATCTAACCTGCGAAACGCAAGCTGAGAGAATGTAAAGGCTGCACTCCAATAAAACAAGAAGTGGGTGGAAAATGGCAGTAGGAGAGCTCTTCAAGGTAAAGAGCAACTAGGAATGAACTGGCCAGGAATGGACTTCAGCAGAAAGTCACCAGCTTTCCAACCACACAGGGAAAGCAAGACACCTAACCCTTCTTCAGTGAGAGTATGATAAGAACAGACTGATACGGAGAGGCTGTCTGGGAGACCACATCTGGGACATCCCTTCCAGACTGTTATTCCTTAATTACATCAAGCTCCATGCAGGCACTCTGTTCTTCAGAATTAAAAGGACCTTAATTCAGTTTAGTTCAATTTTCTTCTAAGGGCTGCTTTAATTTGGAAGAACTGTGTCCATTCAAGGCTAATGTGATTTAATGAATTCATGCTAAACTCACAAGTTTAGTTAATTTGGATTAATTTTCTCAATCGTTCCTCAGCAGACAACCCTTAAGACATGCAGTAGAAATGGCCAAGAAATCGTGAGCACTTCAGTCCTGTCCATGATTCAGTTCTAAGCCAGCAAGTAGCTTTTCTGGCTGCAGGAGGCCTGAAGAAACATCTGGCCATGCCTAACATGCTTCTCCCTGCTTCCTGGAGAGGTGCTGAGAAGGGTGTGAGCTCCCAGACCCAGTGTCTTGGCTGTTCTCTTGTTTTTCACCTCACTACTGCAGGGGCTGAGTGGAGCGGTGGAACAGCCCAGGCTTATCCTTATTTGGAAGGTGTGTTAGTGCAGCCCCATGGGAAGGTGGGCTGTGTGGGACAACCTGTCCGAGAAGGTGGAAGTTGGCTTTAAGTGCAAGTGGTGTTTGGCAGTAGGTCCAGGGGCGTGCTCGCTGCCTGGCTGTGTGCTAAGGACCTATCTGTGCATAATTAAAAGTATCTTCTTTTAATTCCCTAAACTGCGCTCCGTTGATTATCATTGCCATCTTTCAGGAGAGAAAACACGTTTGTAATGATGTTCCAGGGAGTTTACAGCTCGACTGTGATGGGTTCTGTTATTTCTGTTACTGCTCATCCTCGTGTGCCTGTTTCTGGATGGTACATCACGAGTGGGAAATCTGAGCCCTAATCTGTTGGGCTTTGGAAAGCGTGTCAGAGGTCACTGCTGGTGGGCCCTGGCAGTGGCTGTGAGCGGCAGAAGGATTTAGTGGTGCAGAGTGTGGCTGCCACAGCCACCAACTCATGGGAAGGGACTGTCCTGCTGCGGTTCTGCACGTTGCCATGGAAACAAAGCTGGATCCTTAATCGAGATGCGCATGTATGTGGATGTGAACCCACAGTCGGCTTTCCTTTTGGCCTCACCTCCTGCTGCCCCCATCGCAGCCAATTACACGGGAGGCGAGCCAATGGAGAGGGACCCTATGAGGTGGGGGAATGCAGGAGAAGGATCCAAGGTGGGCCTGAGAGAAAAGGTTTAAGATATTTCCTGGGCCCTGGGGAGCAGAGAACAACCTCTGCTGAGGCTGTGGGGGCAAAGGGAGCCTGAGGAGCAGGCAGCATGGGTAGAGTCTCCCATGGCAGCTGCAATGGGAAACACCCTGAGATATTGGGGTGCCTAGGCTCTGTAGGAAGGGAGTGAGTCTTGAGGAGGTCATAGCTGCCCGGCATGATGTATAGACCCTTAGGCAACACCCAGCAGGCTAGCTCCAAGAGAGGTACAATCGCGCCATCACACAGCTCAGGGGCTGTACTGAATCCACTCTTCAGCTTCAGGGACCCAAGGTAATGCTTCTGCAAGGTGTCACTGTGCCTTGTGGGCTTACTAGGTTTTTGAAATTAGCTCTGGCATCTCCGACATGCGACTGTGGCATTACAATCCAGGCATGGTTTTGAGAGGCCTGGAGATGTGAGGAGGCTGTTGTTGGGAAGTTGAAACAATCATACAATATGCTTAGAACAAGCTTATGCAGATATGGATGAGCAGAGATCTTGTCTATCATATTACCTCTGCATTGAGTACATCAGCTGAGAAAAAAAACCAACTTGCTAAATGAAAATCTTTTCAGTTGTAATACCTGCAGCCCATTCATTACCTGGAAGGGAGCACTTCAGAGAAAACATAGAAGCTGTAGCAAAAGCTCTTGGCACTTCAAGGGGCTGTAATCTCCTGAGTCCATAAAGTCTGCAAGATGCTGTTAAACTCTGAGGAAGTGGTTTGGTGCAAGCTGTAGAATGGAAGGTGTTGCCCACTTACTTACAAAAATCCCCTACCAAGACTCACCAGGAATGGGACCAGTTTATGTCGACTGTCCACATCCCAGCAGGAGGGATTATGACTAGCCTGCTTAAAGTCCTCCTGCCACTTCCATTTGAAATGCTGTTCATCTTTATTTTAGACTGTGAACTGTTGGGCAGTATTGCTGTGCACTGTTAAAATGTTGCTGTCAGTGTGCCCAGAGGACTGAGGGCTTCCTTTGTTGAATTCCAAGACACACAATTAACTTGTGTAAAGAAGTAAACTGCCCTGTTTAGAGGAGCCCTGCGAAAGGCTGAGTCCAAGGCCAGGAGGCTTGTACGATTAATCACTGCTGAAACAGACATACTGATTCTTACGGAGTGAAGTGAAAATCTTCTGGGGACCCAACAATTTGCTTGTTGCATAGCAATGAAATATGGAAATTATCAATAGGCTGCACAAAGTCACCCACAGCAGAGAGCTGAAGGGGAACTCATGACCCTCAGAAAGCTCCCTGTGAAAAAGGAGATTTAGGCTCCTTGGCCCTTTATGTATGGATGGAGTATATACATTTTAAAACATGTAGATATGTAAAAACATTGCATGCTTTTCCTCGCTTGGATGTCTTAAAGCTACATTATAAAAAGAGATTCCAAGGGAAGGAAGGCTAGTGAGGGATATCTGTAAAGGCCATGTTTTCCCACTGGTGAATTGAAAGCTTATATCCATAGCCTACTGCTGAATGCACAAGGAGCCTGATCACATTCTCACTTCCACCTAGAGAGTAAGGTGTGACTTTGATGTTAGTGAGATTAGCCTGGTGAGTGAAAGGAGAAAGAGATCTACTATCAGCCCTTAGAAATTACTGGGTAACATAACAAGAGTAGCTGAACATCAAATGAGCTGTAGACCACTGGGTTGATATCTCCCATGCAGTGTGCTCCATTCACCAAGCATGTCTACTCTGCAAGGCTGCATGCCTTGAAGAGCACTGATGCCAAGATGATGAACGTACATAGTTCTTAAACTCTGTTTCTTCTACTCTTAGCACAGAGGAGAATGTCCTCTGAGATGAGGGGTGTACAGCTACTGCTGCAGGCTCCTACACAATGCAAATGAATGCATAGTGTAGGAACATACACCTCCTGCATCCATTGAGATAATGAAAAGGTTGAGCTTCTTCCACTAGCCACCAGACCTGATGGAAAAGTTTTTCAGCTCAGTATTTCTCAGGAGGCAGATATGCAGAGGTTATGCATAAAAAGGGGAAAAGGCACTTCTTCCTACTAGCAAAAAAAAAGTATCCTGAAGCTAGATGACCAGGGGGATGACTTTGTCTCCAGTTAGAGAATCACTTAGCTGCACCCTGAAATAAACCTTTCTGTGGCTATTCCCTTCACACAAGTATTGCTGCTTCTGACAAGCCTAAAGGAAAGACAGTTTTGTTATTTTTATTTCTTTTTAACCCAGATCCTCTTGGTGTATATTAATTAGATGACTACTTGCCTCCATGAAAGATGAATCCTGAAGGACTGTAGTTTGTCAGGAAGAATAAAGTCTGTTAAAACCATGACTCCAATGCTTTCACCCACAATTTGAAGGCATGCAAGCTCTCTTCCTCTGGGCTGTGGCCAAGGCGGTGTAGTGAAGCAGCCTGTGTAATCCTTGGCTTCTCTCTGTGAGCACTAACCCAAGACTAAATAAGCTCTGAACACGTGTGGTGATGTAGACACTAATCTTCAGTAAGGCTGGACTACACAATCACCTCACTTCATAGAGATCATTGTCAGATGCTAATCCACTGCAGGTGCTGCCAGCCTGAGTTGGAGCAGAACAGGCATATTGGATATGAGGCTATCTTGAACTATCTTGCATGTAGAGTTGCCTACGTACACGTGTCCATGTGTGTGTATGTGTATATACACACCTGTGTGCACTGAAGAACCTGTAGGCAGTTGTGTGCAGGAAGACAGAAAATAATGAAGCAGAGTGATACAAAGTGGAAGAAAAAGACAAAGCATCACAGCCAACAGCTCTTCCCTTGCAGGAGATGCAGTGCTGGACATGGCTTTTTCTTTCCCCTCTCATATCATTATTTGTTCATCTTTTATCACAGACCCTCACCAGGCAATGTTCAGACTGAATAGCTTGTTTCTCACCAGCTTGCTGTAGCTCCTGCTGATGCTTCCATCTACTTCCCACTCCCCTGTCGTGCTGGAGTGTATGGTTAAGAAAGAGGACAGACAATGGGAGATGCAGGAAAACAAGACGCATTGGCTTTGCCTTTGAGTCAAAGAGCTATTTCTATACCCTACATGCCTCACCCTGGCTTTTATACTCTCAGATACTTTTGTTACTCTTATTATTCATGGCTGGCAGAGGCAAATTCTTTTGCTTTTCCATCAATCCCTTTCTCTGCTGTGCCGATCCTTGACAGAAATCTCAGTGCCTCATGTGTGTGTGTGATCTTGGAAAAGATATGGCAGTTCAGTCCCAGCCTCAGGATTTGTTTAAAGAAGTACAAAGCCTAATATAGATAGATAGAAAATTTTGAATTCAAGTACAAAAAGAGCACCTTATTTATTATGCTGCTGCTTTTAAGTTATGCCAAGGGCATGCTGAATATATAGATGGCGCCTTATATTATTGTACAGGTAAGCATAGGAAAAAAGTGCGTTCGATTATGTGTGCTCCGGCACAGAGTTAGGCTGACTAGAAATGGGCTTGTTGACTTTCACTGCCCAAGCAAAAAGAAGTACAGAACTCAAACTCTTATTGCAAAGCCAGATGGACTGATTCTGTGTCCCAAATCCGCTTCATCAAACCCTAAGGAGTGTAAACTTTCATGGGCTTAGATCATGAAGATGGATATAATGGTCCTTACAGCACCAATCACTGTAGCAACCATGAATGTGAAGTGTTTTAGAAACTGTGGGGAAGACTGCAAGCTCTGCTTCTGCAAATCTCCTATGGTCCAGTCTTTTACCAAGAACAACTTCCAGTTCATTGGAGTTCAGAAATAGCTTTTCCTTGAATAGGAAGTTTGCCATAATTTCTGCCTCAGTGTCATAGCATCAAGGGGTATGGCAAATGGCTGTTAAATCATCAGGGCAAAAATAAAGAACTAAAAAGCTATGATTCCCAATACAAAATCATAGGAAGCAATAGTTCATCATGTGTGGATTTGGAAGAACATCCTGCAAATATTTGGATGGGCATGTGTGCGTGCAGCCGACTTCATATACTTGTGAGTGTTCTTGTCTGTAAAGTTGTAGGAAATCTTCTATTGAGTTTCTGAGACTTAATAATTGGAGCTCAGGAAGAACATTTGAGGAAGGCGCTTCTTTCCTTTCTAGCATCTGTGTAAATAACTCCATGTGCTTTATTGGTCTCAAAGTCTCCACAGTGGGGAAGAGGAGAATCAATAATCATTTAAAACTTTGTGAATCAATCAGATGAGCAAGACAGGCATGACAGCAGCTTCCCAACAGAGGCTCTGCTCACTGGCTGATTAGGAAGGAGAGCTGGGTAGAAAGAAGGTAGGTGCCGCCATGCTTTCATCTGTCCTGGAGCACAAGAGGTAACAAGCTATGGCCAGAGCCAGCTCTGGTGGGGATTAAGTCTCCACGCATGACTAATGGGGCTGCATATTGAAATTCTGATTGCCTGTTCCAGCCAAGGACTCTTGTAACACACTTCAGTCATATAGTTACTTTCCAAAGCAGGAGCTGAATCCAGAGTCCAGGCCCAATGGTTCAGGTATCCAACTCTGGTTCTTCTTCTCAGGCTTAGAGAGTCCCCAGCTACATCTGAAACCAGAAGAAGTGTTGCCACGGTGGTGCAGGCTGGGATTTGAACTAGTTAGCTCTCCTGACATGGCAGCTCTACTTGGCATGAGCAAGAGCTTCCACACAGTGCTAATTCTCAAATGCTTGAGGGCCAGTTCACAGTTTCTGTGCCTCCTGTTGCCTGGTGCAGACATACATGTTATGCGATAATGAGGCAGCTGCTTGCCAGCAGCGAGTCCAAACAAAAATGGACCAGCATTATCCTGGCAGCATAAAGAACGTGGTAAAATCCATCTTAAACACACCACACAGAGATGCCTTCTTGCCTGGTACACAGCGAGTATTTGACATTGCTCCTGTCTCAGCCTATGCTGTAAAACACGGGTTGGAGTGAGCTGGGGTGAGTCAGATTTGGGAGAGCTTGGGGCAGGGAGGAGGTATACTCTGAGCAAGCAGCACCTCCTTTCCAAAGTAACAGGATCTGATTTGGAGGGCGGGTGCAGTAAAGGGTAGCATGGATCCTCACGGTCTCAGAAAGCTGTGCATATGACATGACTGCATGCTTACTCCCAGGCTCAGGAGAAGAAAAGGTGGGCTCACTTCTTTCTGAGTTTTCGGGCAGCCTCACAGCAGGAAGTCAGTGACCTGGGCTAGCTGAATAAACCTGGCTGTATTTGTGGGACTGAATCCCCAGTCATGGCCGCGTGTGCACGCCCGGAAACAAAGATAGCAGCACATACGCTCCAAAACTTCCTCTCACACCATGGAGGAAAACAGCACCAAGGAGCACAGAGACAGTCAGGAACTCATCCTGTAGAAGGACAGGACTAAGGGCAATGGTTTTAAACTGGAAGAGGGTATCTTTAGATTAGATATTAGGAAGAAATTCTTTATTGTGAGGATGGTGAGACACTGGAACAGGTTGCCCAGGGAAGTTGTGGATGTCCCCTCCCTGGCAGTGTTCAAGGCCAGGCTGGAAGGGGCTTTGACCAACATGGTCTGGTGGGAGGTGTCCCTGCCTATGGCAGGGGGGTTGGACCTGGGTAATCTTTAAGGTCCCTTCCAACCCAAACCATTCTGTGATTCTGTAAAGGTGTCCTGTCAGTCCCCCTCCTCTTCCCAAGCATCTCTGCAGTCCCAGAAGGCTGCTGGGGCATGAGTCCCTCTTTGGGGTGAGGGCAGAAACGCCCAGCCCCACGTTTGGCAGCCTCGGTACCAGCTGTCGGGAACGGTGGAGGAGGAGCTTGCAGGCAGATGTGTGTGTGACTTCCAGGGAAACTCCCCTGCTGAACTGGGACTGAAGCAGCGAGGGACACTTTTCCTTTTTTTTTTTTTTTTCTTTTTTTGGCATTCAGAGCATCATTTATTACCTTCTTAGAGAAGAGGCAGCCAGGCATGGGGCAGTAGGAAATCTGGGGCCTGTAATCTAGTCAGAACTCAGCTCTTGGTTTTGTGTCCTTCCTAGAGAGCGCTCCCATTTTAAGTGGTTTCATTTTTTTGTTTGGTGGGGGGTTGGGGTTTGTGTGGTGTTTGTTTGGTTTTTTTAATTTCTTTTGAGTAAGAGAATTGCCTGTTTATTGCTGGGCAGACTGGGATGAGGCTGAAGCCTTTTACTGCTCCTTGTCTTAAGGAAAGCGGAGGGCACACCTACACAGGCCTTGCCCTCAGCTGTCAGCTCACTCGCACTCTGAGGCAAGTGAGCTCTGATCCAAAGGGTATGTAAGCTATGGCAATGGGTTGAAAATGATCTAAACTGGTTAATAAGGCCAGCATCTGAGGAAAGATAAAATCCTTGCACAATATTACCTTAAATTGGCTACTTTGCTTCAGCTGTGGTCTGGCCAGCTCACAGCATGGGCACAGCCAACTTCACTCTGTCCATAAGGTTGAGTAGACCTTGGCATCACCAGGACTGCAGGTGCCATGTGTTAGGATGCAGAGCAACTAACAGCCTTGCCTGCAGAAGGTTAATGCTTAAATAAGCAATGCAAAATTTGAGTGAAAGGGGGTATTGCTGCTTCATGAGACGGGGGAATGGAGGCCCTCACAAACACACTCTGACCTGTCCATATCTGGGCCACAGTGAGAGGAGTTCTTCAGCTCCTGAGTGGCTCAAAGGGCATTGGATGCTGAACTTCCAGGGCTTATCTAAACAGACTCTGTGAACCTTTGGATGTTCAGCTCATAATGAGGTTTGCTCATAATAATAAGAGACCAAAGGCATACTTCATGAAACGGAAGAGCAGTTCATTTAGAAATTGTAAAAAGGAATAGTATTTCACCCTGGATAGTTGATTTGAGAAATTTATTCAATGACATCTTGCCAAATACTGTGACTGGACTTTTTTAAGAGTGCTGGATAGTTTTATGGCTGCTATTGATTAATATGACTGTACCAATGACATCCCATTCAGCTTACAGTTAAAATTCAGTCCTTAGTCTGGAGGGTAAGACAGCCATAAAAAAAACCCCAGGCAAACACCATGATGTAATTGGATGGATGAGTAATGGGGCAGTCTGACTTTCCTCTATCTGGTATGAGCTGGAAATGTCAGGATATTAAGCTGACCTAGTGGGCTTCTCTGAGCTGGGGCAGGGAAGCTAGGCCTGAGCTGTCTGGATTGCCAACATGGCACCTGATGGGAGGAATGTACTTAGAGTGACCAGTGGTTTAATCCTTCCATGTAAGCTCACAAACAAGGAAACACACACATACGGAGGTGAAAATGGAAATTCAACAAGCCTGGTGTGAAAACTGTTTATCCTGGCAGCTTGCTAACTGCCATTTCCCCTCTGTGGAAAACTGCTGGCATCCATATGTGATGCTCTAAGCAGCTGGTATGGCATACCATCATATACTATCCTGCTTTGACCAGTGACTGCGTATAAAATTCACAAATGGTGCACCTCTCCTCAGCCAAACAACTTTTGGGGTTTTTCTCTGAATTGTATATGTCAGACAATGGCCCTGGTGTGTTTGACTCTTTCATCTTTTTTATTAACTGCATGTAGTATGGAATGAAACAATCCCAAGATCAAGATTACAGAATCTGGGGTATTTTATGTTTCCTCTGTTGCAAAATGCTTAGAACTAATGATTTCTGCAGACCCTGAAGTGGAAAGTGGAAATCACTGAGCTGTTTTCAGCCCTTGAGTCATCTTTAATCAGAGACCTTTTGCAGCTCTCAGGAACTCCTTGGTGCTGGAGCACTTACACAGTTGCCCCTGGGCTAGGGGTCTGCAGCAGATCTCTTTCCGCTGCTACAGAGGGATTAATGTTCAAGCTATGACTGGGATCTGTGTATATGGTGCTACTTATGTGTGTAGTTAATGTCATTACACACATGAATCTTGGTACGTTTGTTACCGTTTATCAGGATAACAAAACTGAGCAACACTAACAACTCTATATTCCTTGTTGCAATTATTCTCAGTAGCCACCAGGATCTGTGGCTTCCAAAGAAGACCTAGAGAGTCAGCAGCCATTCTCCTCCTTTTTTGGCCATCTGTTGCCCTGCCTAGCAGAGATTGGAAGGACAGCAACATGCTCTCCTGTAAGAGAGGACTCTTACAGCCCTCAACTAATTTAGCACAGTATATCCTGCCTGCCTTTCCATCTGTGGGGACACTGAACCAGGTCTCTCCCTTTTAGTCATCCACCAATTTCTGTAATTACTTCTTTGTAACCATCATCTCTGATCTATGTATCCTTCTGTCAAATAAAGCCAGTGTGTTCAGTGGGAGGGAACTGATAAGATGGGAGGGAACTGATAAATGATACAGTTATGTAAACATGTTTCTGCATCTTACAAATTTGAACTTCCACTGATGGCACATTCCCAGGGCAGCTGTGAGGATTTTCACCAAGAATGATCCACTCATCAGTGAATCAGAGGACTGGGAAAGAATTGCAGGAGGTCATCTGCTTCATCTGCTGTGCATGCCAAAAATCAGTATTAACCCAGGGAACCTGTGCAAGTGAGACAGGAAAGTTTTAAATCCTACTAAACAGTACCAACTAGAAAAACCATTAAGAAATGACACAGTCCAAGTGCTCCAACCTTACCTTGAGTAGATTTTGCTGTGAATATGTATATTTGTGGAAATGTGAGTGCATATGTGTGTGAGAGACACAGAGATGCTGTTCTAGATGCCAGTCCCACCATGGGGACATTGTGCTAGGGCTGTAGTGTCACTGTATTCTCATAGTCCCTACTGCAGGCACTCTAGGAAAGGACTCACACAGGATGATGCAGTATGTAATAATAAAAACCAGAGTTTTATTGTATTGAGTTGTTGAAAACTAAATAAAAAAATTAAATGTGGGGAGAAAAACCAAACAGAAGATCCTGACTGCAGGCTAGCCTAAGGCAGTGATGCATTTGGGGAATAAACAGGAGGAGTTAGAGGTCTGTGTGCGGTCTAAAGGTTATGACCTGGTGGCAATTACAGAGACGTGGTGGGACAGCTCACATGACTGGAATGTGGTCATGGATGGCTATGTCGTTTTTAGGAAAGATCGGTCAGTGAAGCGAGGTGGTGGAGTTGCTCTTTATGTGAGGGAGCAACTTGAATGTATTGAGTTTTCTCCAGGGGCTGATGAGGGGCAAGTTGAAAGTCTGTGGGTAAGAATTAAGGGGCAGGCAGGTATGGGCGATACAGTTGTGGGGGTCTATTACAGACCTCCTGATCAGGATGAGGGAGTTGATGAGGCTTTCTACAGGCAGCTGAAAGCAGCCTCGCAACTACAGGCCTTGGTCCTCATGGGGGATTTTAACTACCCCGATATCTGCTGGAAGACTTACATAGCCAGCCATTCACAGTCTAGGAGGTTCCTCCAGTGCATTGGTGACAACTACTTAATGCAAATGGTGGATAAGCCGACTAGGAGAGGAGCGCTGCTGGATCTTGTACTCACCAACAAGGAGGGTCTTGTTGAAGCAGTAATGGTCGATGGCAGCCTTGGGTGCAGTGATCATGAGATGGTGGAGTTTAGGATCCTGTGTGGGAGGAATAGAGTACCTAGCAAGACCAGAACCCTGGACTTCCGCCGGGCCAACATTAGCCTCCTCAATCAATTGTTAAGGGAAGTCCCATGGGACAGGGTGCTACATGGTAAAGGGGCTCAAGATAGTTGGTCAACATTCAAGGACCACTTCTTGCAAGCTCAGGATCAGAGCGTCCCAATGGGTATGAAATCAAGTAAGGGAGCTAGGAGACCAGCATGGTTAAACAAGGAACTGCTGGGCAAACTCAGGTGGAAAAAAAGAATTTATGGATCGTGGAAAGAGGGGCTAGTCACTTGGGAGGAATATAGGACAGTTGTCAGAGGATGTAGAGAGGCAATTAGGAAAGCTAAGGCCTCCTTGAAACTTAACCTTGCAAGCCAGGTCAAGGATAATAGAAAGGGCTTTTTCAAATACATAGCTAATAAAACTAACACTAGAGGCAATATTGGCCCACTGATGAATGAGGTGGGTGCCCTAGAGGCAGAGGATATAAAGAAGGCAGAGGTGCTGAATGCCTTCTTTGCCTCTGTCTTTACTCCTGCAGGCTTTCCCCAGGAGCCCCTGATCCCTGTAGCCCCAGAAGAAGTCAGGATAAAGGAGGAGTTCGCCTCAGTAGATGAGGATTGGGTGAGGGATCAGTTGAGCAATCTGGATATCCATAAATCAATGGGACCAGATGGAATGCACCCAAGGGTGCTGAGGGAGCTGGCAGAGGTCATTGCTAGGCCACTCTCCATCATCTTTGGTAAGTCATGGAGAACAGGAGAGGTGCCTGAGGACTGGAGGATAGCAAATGTCACTCCAATCTATAAGAAGGGCAAGAAGGAGGACCCAGGTAACTATAGACAGGTCAGCCTCACCTCCATCCCTGGAAAGGGGATAGAACAGCTTGTTCTTGGCACTATCTCTAGGCATATCAAGGATGAGGGGGTCATTAAGAGCAGTCAACATGGTTTTACCAAGGGTAAGTCATGTTTGACCAACCTTATAGCCTTCTATGAGGAAATAACTAGGTGGATAGATGATGGTAGGGTGGTAGATGTGGTTTATCTTGATTTCAGTAAAGCATTTGACACTGTCTCCCACAGCATCCTTGTAGATAAGCTGATAAAGTATGGGTTTGGTGATCAGGTAGTGAGGTGGATTGTGAACTGGCTGAAGGAAAGAAGCCAGAGAGTTGTGGTCAATGGGACGGAGTCTAGTTGGAGGCCTGTAACTAGTGGAGTCCCTCAGGGGTCGGTACTGGGACCGGTGTTGTTCAATATCTTCATCAACGACCTGGACGAGGGTACAGAATGTATCCTCAGCAAGTTTGCTGATGACACCAAACTAGGAGGAGTGGCTGACACACCAGAGGGTTGTGCTGCCATTCAACGAGACCTTGATAGGCTGGAGAGTTGGGCGGGGAGAAACTTAATGAAATTTAACAAGGGCAAGTGTAGAGTTTTGCATCTGGGGGAGAACAACCCCATGTACCAGTACAGGTTGGGGGCTGACCTGCTGGAGAGCAGCGTAGGAGAAAGGGACCTGGGAGTCCTGGTGGACAGGAGGATGACCATGAGCCAGCAATGTACCCTTGTGGCCAAGAAGGCCAATGGCATCCTGGGGTGTATTAGAAAGGGGGTGGTTAGTAGGTCAAGAGAGGTTCTCCTTCCCCTCTATTCTGCCTTGGTGAGGCCACATCTGGAGTATTGTGTCCAGTTCTGGGCCCCACAGTTCAAGAAGGACAGGGAACTGCTCGAGAGAGTCCAGCGCAGAGCCACAAAGATGATGAAGGGAGTGGAACATCTCCCTTATGAGGCAAGGCTGAGAGAGCTGGGTCTCTTTAGCTTGGAGAAGAGGAGACTGAGGGGTGACCTTATTAATTTTTGTAAATATGTCAAGGGTGAGTGTCATGAGGATGGAGCCAGGCTCTTCTCAGTGACATCCAATGATAGGACAAGGGGCAATGGGTGCAAGCTGGAGCATAGGAGGTTCTGCATAAATGTGAGGAAGAACTTCTTCACAGTGAGGGTGACAGAGCACTGGAACAGGCTGCCCAGAGAGGTTGTGGAGTCTCCTTCTCTGGAGACATTCAAAACCTGCCTGGACATGTTCCTGTGTGACCTGATCTAGGTGTTCCTGCCCTGGCAGGGGGATTGGACTAGATGATCTTTTGAGGTCCCTTCCAGTCCCTAACATTCTGTGATTCTGTGATTTGTGGTAAGAATAAATAGGAGTAAATGAACACTTAAGCAACAAAGATCCTGATTTCCTGTCAGATTTGTTATAACAAACGGGACTCAGAAATATAGAAAATTTAATTATAAGACTTTGAACTGTTGTGGCATTTTCCATCATGAACCATAAAACTCCCGGTGATTCAGGTATCCCAGCAGGACTGTGACAAATAGGTACACAGTGGTGTCTCAATTTTGAAGAAAAGAAATACGTAGATAGGGAAATTAAGGTCTATGTTTTCCCAGAAGTTATTTGGTGCCTGCTGACTCCTTTTGCCCCCACAAAATGTGTGGTAGGCAAAAGTCTAAACAAGAGGCAGTCTTATGTGATTTGTGTGTAGGTCAGAGGAATTTTGCAAATCAAGACTACTAAAGACACATGAACAGCTTTTCTTCTGAATCAGGAAAATGAGAAGAGGGCTTTGGAAAGTGATAGTGGCCTGAGTCATTAGAGTATTATAGGACACCCTTTGCAAACTGGAAAGACCCCAGTTGTTAAATTATGGCTGCACAAGAAGCTTAATGCAGCAACAAATAGGATTAGATATACTGATGTTTCCAAAAGCCTAAAAAGGGGCTACTCCCAGAGCAGCACAAATTGTGTTTCTCCTGCACCTGTGCTGAGATAGCAGCCTAGGGCATTTTGCAAAATCATTGTTTATTTCTCCAAATTCAAGAAGCAAACACATGCTCTTGACTTACTCCTCACTCAAATTCCTTGTGTATAATTTGTCACACCTGGCCCTTGTGGGATCTGGCACTTGGACTGGAGTGGAGCTATAGGAACTTGCCATCAGTATCATGGCCCAGTCACCAGAGCATGGTGCAACAGAACCGGGTTACATTCAGATAGGCTGCACAGAGAAAATGTGACATGCTGATCTCCTCACCCCCCAAGTCAGCAGTTATAGTATGGCTCAGTGGAACTCCTTCTAGTTCCTCAAGATGACTTGCCCACTTCAACTGCTTTTGGGGAATCTTGCATTCCTGTGCTTTAGGGATGTTCTCTAGTCTGCCCCATGTCAAGAAGCAGTTTTGCTCTGGATAGTAAGATGTTGTTTGTGAGGCAGTAATTGCTTTTGCTTGCCTGGGGAATCCAGAGAGGCTGCTAGGAAGGAACTTGTGAGAAAAGCACCCTGGGGACCTCTCCTGCCACAGCTGAGGTAAACGGTTCATTAAATGGCAGTGATTGGTTTCAAATGGTGCAGCTGCAGGAGGGCTCCTTGGAGAGTCACCTGCAGCCTTGCCAAAGGCCTGCATCTTGGGTGAGGTGTGGGTCAGACCTAGCCTTTGTGCAATATCTGCGTGGGCCTGTCCTTGAGGGACAAAAGGCACCGGACGACTTTGAAGTAGTGGCAATAATACTTGGTTGCTCTCAAAACCTTGTGCCACCTCCACAAGCCCTCTTACATCCACCTAGGAACTCACCAGCCACCTGCCTCCAAGAGGAGGCTTTGTGGTGAGTGCTTTTGTACCTTCATCATGTACAATCCAGCCTCCTTATCTGAGGGGTTAAACGTGCAGGAGGGGGAGGCAATACTTGTCCCAGCAGTGGTAAACTCAGAGCAGATTTTCTGTGGGAAGCCATCTGTCAGATGAGGAGTGGTGCTGTGTCAATTGATCAGCTCCACCTCCAGCTCAGCTCTGCAAACTACAGATCCCTGACCTTGCAGGGTGACAGTGGGTGAGTACTAGGATCTCTGGAGTTATTGAGATCCTGTAATGGAGCCTCTACTCTTTCAGACTAGGAGAGGGTCATCCTGCAGCATCTTCTTGTCTCTTGCAGCAGTTAGCTATGGGGAGCCTGGGCTTGCAGGTGAAAGGGCTGCAGGAGAAAGACAAACTTCTTCCTCTAGGCGGGGGATTGTATTTCACGTGGATGATGTGCAATGTAAGGAACTTCTTCTTTGAACTCAACCTATCCCTATCCCAAACTTTGATCTGTCTCCCAGTGGCAATGTTGAACCATGTTTTGGCTGTTCAAAGGTCAAAAAGGGAGGTGGAGAATGTGAAATTTCTGCAGGAGAAAAATAGGAGCTTGTAATGTTCTGTAAAACTTCAACGTCCGCAGGGGTAAAATATTTCTTTTTTGTTTTAGACTGTAATAAAGCAATAATGATTCTATGGGGTATATATGTGTAAAAATGATAAAACTCCCTTAGATCTACCTCTAATTTAAAAGCTTTCGCTGTACCACCACAGTGGGGTCAAATTCTTACTCTGATAGCCCTGTGGTTCTCTGTCAGTTCAGTTCATTCTCTTTCTTCCTGACTTTACATCAGATGTGATCAAAAATAAGGAGATGAAGAAAATGGTGGTTCTTGGGCATTTTTCTTAGTTTGTTTTTTTCATCCCCCAAAAGGCACTCACTCAGATTCCTGTCCAGCTCTATCAGCAATTCTCCTGATTTATTTTGAGAGGGACAGTTTATTTTACAGTGTTGTCCGTCCTTCCTCCCTTGCTGCTCTCTTTTCTGAGTGCTGAGTTGGTTAGAAAACGAAGAACATTTGGCTAGCCCAAATATTAGGGTGATCAAATGCCAAGAGACATCTGGGCAAGTGGAAAGCTGGACTGGCTTGCGCCTCTTTAATGCTCTCATTTTGAATAGAAGTTGCCTCTTCTTGCTGCTTCTATGATAAAAATGCAAGCAGTTGCTCAAGTATAATTATTACATGCACAGCCAAGTGGTCTGTGCAGTTTCATTTGAGGAGGGGTGCTTACATTTCTTGGTGGAGAGGAGCTGTTTAGCTGGGTTGTGATAAAGCTGTCTATTTGGTGTATTGATTTTTGATGTTCTGATACACTCTGGTTAGCAAGGAGCTCCAGATTTTCTCCCTGAGTCTTGGGGGCTGCATTCTCTTCAGCAATAGGGAATGCACTCGTGTGGAACGAACCGTCCAGGGACACTTTAGCTGGAGCATCTAACCCTGTTTAAACACATGGGGAGGGCAGTACCCCCCTCTCCACTTCATGGTCATGTCTACTAATTCCTGCATGTGTGTGTGTGTGTGTGTGTGTGTGTATGCAGCCTTGAAATACTGGAGGATTTATCATCTCCCATCCCCTATTTGTCACTGAGGAAAGCACCCAGTATTTTTTCAGACAAGGCTTCAAGATGCTGTGTGTCAAATGTTCCTGTAATTCAATAGCCAGACCTTTCAGATCTTAGACTCTGCTAGAAACCAGGGAAATCTGCAATCAGTTCAGAGGTTCTTATACATAAGTACAGAAAAGCTTTTGTTGAATTTAATATAAAAATAAATGCTAGACATCAGTGTAGCTGTCTTGCCTTTTCATGTTACAGTAAGGCTGTCTCTTCACACTCTAGAATTGTTCAGTACAAGTAGCTTTCAAAGGCATAGGCCAATGCAGGGTATTGGAGATGCTTGTTCAGGCTTTCTTCAAACTCTGGCAGATGGCGTGACAGTAGCGTAATCTTTCCTCTGGCTTTCCTGATTTTCTGCATAAGCCTCAAATATAAAAACTGTCTTTTTGTTGGAAGAGTGCATTCTTTTCTTGAACACAATTCTGGGAGAAGGGGTGAATTCCAGTAATGGAAAGTATGAGCTGTTTGCCACCAATTAAGAGGCTCCTGTGCTGCTCCTGTTGTTTTGACTTGTCTCCAATTTGTTGTTGCTTTCTTTTCCTTTTTCTTTTTGTGTACATTTATTTTTCCATTGAGCAAATGGCAGCCCTAAGAGTACTTTCACAAATGGGTGGTGAGTTGTGTGGAGGAAGTGAAGAGTTTAATCACCAAACCTCATAGGAAAGACATGTGGATCTGAGAGCAAGGACTCTATTGTATAGGATGTAACCCATAGGGAGGTCGGGAAAGAGAAGCAAACAACCTAAAGGCTAGGTGCAGAATCAAAGGGTTTTTTTCCTGGAGTTGCTGAGATATGGCATATTTTGCCAATACGGAAAATGGCTATAGGTAATCAAACCCATGACTAAAGAAGGGATGCATGGATGGATGGATAGATGATTAGCTGGCATCCCTGCTGAAAAACAGCTTTACCTGCCAGGCTGTGGGAGAGTGAATTTGGTAGAAAGCTGTTCTAAACATGAATATCTTGAGGTAATGTCTTGAGGCATTTGCACAATGAGTTTCCCAAGGTCTAAAACTCCTGACTACCTCCCTTTGGATCTCCGGTTCAGCTCTTTTAGCTTATTGAGAGAAGGTGGGGCTGCTATCCTAATCCTGAAAGTGATGATTTGATTTGGGGAACTTTCTTATTGTAATGGGAATATAACTTAATTCTGCTTTTTTTTTTTTTTTTTTTTTTTTTTTTTTTAAATTTGTTTGTTGTTTGTGATCTAATCCTACTCTTCAGAAGTCAGTGGGAGTTTGCAGTTGATTTTAAAAGATAGAAGATCAACCCATAAGAAAGCATATTGGGAAATGCTTTTTCCATTCCTTTCTATCGTGAATTGGATAAAAGAAGGGATTTAGATTTTACTGGGTCTGTCACAAATTGAAAGCCTGATAGCTTGTGAAATCCCAGGATGAAAAAGGCTTGCATTATGCCATTGGAGAGTTGAGATCTGTACAGAACTCCCTTGGAGTTTTGGAGATTATAAAATGGTACAAGTTCTGATTCTTGCAAAGATGAACTTGGTATGGTAGGATATGAAAGCAATAGCAAGAGAAATATTAAGCTGACATTTCTCTAAAACATGGTTTAAACAAAACTCGTGATAGTTTAGAATTTTATTTTTCCATTTTAGTATGTTTTATGATGTTCTGAGACTGAACCTTCACAGCTGTAGCACTTTGTGCTACTGCTTGCTTTGAGAGAAGCTTGTAGTGGAGGCTCTCAGAGCAATTTGGGTCCAATCATTTTGTCTACTGGATACTCAAACTAGATTGACTGTCCCAAACTAAATCAAAATCAAAGCTGCTGTGTATCCTGTTTATATTACATATAAGGTTATGATAATCCCCACATTATCATAGCTCTTAATTTCTGCAGCTATAGAATATTTATACATATTCTCTTTTTCTGGCCTCAATTATGTACCACTTGTTCTCTGTCTGTTAGAATCATGCCTAACATTTGAAACCTTTAAGTAATTTCAGCAACCTGCCTTTAAAAATAAAGTAAGGACAGCTGGTCATAAAAAGGCTTTTACTTCCTTCCCACTTGCTTCACTTAAATTTTAAATTTTTAAAAGTTAAAAATCCTTAAGCTCTGGCCAAGACATGAAGTGTAAGATTCTGACTGTGTGCCTCCCCCTCCATGCTGAATGGGTTGACTAGGAATGCTGTTTATTTCCTTTGACCTATTCTTGTTTTCTTTTTCTCTCTCTTTCTCTCTTTGACTTCCTATTCTAGGATGAGTCATCCATGTTCTTCCAGTTTGGCCCATCAATAGAACAGCAAGCCTCTGTCATGCTCAACATCATGGAAGAATATGACTGGTACATCTTCTCCATTGTCACTACTTACTTCCCTGGTTACCAGGACTTTGTGAACAAGATCCGCAGTACCATTGAGCACAGCTTTGTGGGTTGGGAACTGGAGGAGGTCCTCCTGTTGGACATGTCCCTGGATGATGGGGACTCAAAGATCCAGAACCAGCTTAAGAAGCTCCAAAGCCCTGTTATCCTCCTCTACTGCACAAAGGAAGAGGCCACCTACATTTTTGAGGTGGCCAACTCTGTGGGTCTGACAGGCTATGGCTACACGTGGATTGTGCCAAGCCTGGTGGCAGGGGATACAGACACAGTGCCATCTGAGTTCCCCACCGGGCTCATCTCTGTCTCATATGATGAATGGGACTATGGTCTTCCTGCCAGAGTGAGGGATGGAATAGCCATAATCACCACGGCTGCTTCTGATATGCTGTCTGAACACAGCTTCATCCCTGAGCCTAAGAGCAGCTGTTACAACACCCAGGAGAAAAGGATTTACCAGTCCAACATGCTGAACAGGTAAGGGAAAGGGCTGGGCCAGTGTTACAAAAGAAGGTTCAGAGAGGACCCCTGAGGCCAGAATAATTCTGCTAAGACGCATGGTCCTTCAGGGCAGTGGGTGGTGTTGGCCAGAACCTGGGCAAGGGGAGACGTGCTGATGGCGGGACCTTCGTTGCTGTGTGTCATGAGTGCCAGTACCATCATCCCCTTAAAAAACCTCCATACAACACAGAGCAAGCCAGCATGAGGAAAAGAAACAATGAAGGCATAGTGCAAAAATTTGAGTGTACCCCTCAATGCACAAAATTTTGCTTTTATAAGCAAGTTCTTTGAGATTGAAAAGGGCATTTAAAAATAGGGAAAACCGATTTGAATAAACATCTTCTTTTGATCCAGATTCAGATTTTCTTAAGAAACAGTGCTAAGATGCCTGTTTAAGGTCATAGAGGAAGCCTGTGGTGGAACAACCTCTAGAACAGCACTCTGATTACTAGATCTTCTTTTTGTCCCAGCTGGAGTTTTAGTCAGTCGCTAAGCAACCCAGATAATTAGATATGGGATCTGCAATTAGACAGATGCCCCCTGACCTGCTCAGCTGTCATTCTTCAATGTTTTACATATAAAATCCTTGGGCAGGTTAGTCCCTTTGTGGTAGGACAAGGGGAATCCAGGCAGTAGCCATCAGGAGAGGTAGCTACACAGAGCTCAACATCTTTGTTCATTTGTCATGATGAATCATGGAACAGTGTAAATGTGATGGATTGGTTTGCATGGTGTGACCCCTCACTGTCAACGGGACAAGAAAGCAGATTTTGCTTTGCCTGAAAGTTAGGTACTGAAAGAAAAGTCTATTCTTTGACCGACTGTATCATCCATAATGCTATCTACTATTTGTTCTTTGTCTCTATGATCCATTGGCATATTACCATGTCTTATTGCCTGTACTTCCTCTTTCCCATACTGGCTTTTTGCTGTCTGCAAGCCTTGGAACCACCAGAGGTGCCCAAAGCATTTATCCGTTTCCTTCTCAGCTAAGCTTAGGGGTAAAGGGTGTTTTCTGCTGCTCTTTTGAGCTGTCCCTGGAATGATTAAGCAGGGAAAAATATATTTAACATATACAAAATTATCAGAAGTAGCATCAAGGCAGGCTATTGTTCTATCTTCTCAAATGAATAGGGATTTTGGGGGGATCTATATTGTGACTTTCCAGCAGTTATGTAGGAAACAAAATGTTGTCCCCTGCTATGGGATAGTGTTCTGCAGAGACCTTCTGCTAATTAATTCTGTTGACACTGTATTAGTCTGTGCATAGCATCATACCCATATAGCTATGCTGTTTCGAGGACCCAAGAAAATCTCTCTGCATAGCACTTCTTTGCATTGTATAGAAGCTGTCAGCTCAGAGACTCAGGAGTCTCGAGATATGACAGTACTGTTGTGCAGGGTAGATATACCCTGAAGCCTGGGCAGTTCTTGTCACTTTTGAAGATATTAGCTTTCTTCTCACCTTCATGGCCCAAATCGTGCTGTTCCTTCTCCCGTGTCTGCTTTGGGTACAACATCAACAGGAATGCCTGCCTGCAGATACATGTAGATATACCCAGCTTAGTTTGGGTACCGACATCAGTCTTGCTGAGAAGCAGTCAGTTAGTCCATGCCAAGCTCCATTTTGCCACTGCCTAGATTGCTGCAGGCACATGAGCTAGCTCAGAAATAATTACACTGTCTTGCATTTGCTTCTGTGACCACAGTGCAAATATTTGCTTTGCCTTGCATGGCTCTGGCCTGTGCTCTGTTGGTCTGGGGATTCTGCACCCCCCACTAAATTTCCATCTTTTTTGCGCTTCTGAGTGAGAAGACTGAAAAGTTTGACTTCAGTCAGTTGGGTACTTAGCTTTCTGTTTAAGAGAAATTACTTTCAGGCACTTTTTGATGTATAAAAGCTAGTGGTGTCTGAAACAAGCCACTGCTTTTACAAATCCAAAGGTTCAATAGAAATGTGTTAGCTTCAAGCTCAGCCTCACAGCCTAGAGTGGACAGGAGGAAAGGTAGAGGAGAGGGACAAGATGTGGAAAGAAGCAGACATGAAGATACGAGTTCACCTCACTGAACCAAAACCCAGAGAGATTAATGGCTGTAAACTGTGTTCATACCTTCGAATCCTGTTGAACTCTCTGGAATTTATTATGTGTGAAGCTTTAAACCTCTGCTGGTATACTTGTCTATCTGAGGTCTTTAAATCTCTCCTGAAATGCTTTGCCTACCTGGTATATTACAGATTCTGCAGACCTAGCTGATTCATACCTTCCCTAACCCCTTCCACCTACTAAGATCCCACAGCACTTGTGCATTGCATGCACCAGGCAGCAGAAATACTTACATGTCTGGGACATGCTCTGTCTCACTTTGGACTGGACTGAAGGTTCTGAAAATCTAATTTTAGTCTTGCCCTGGACCCGGCAAAACTATATTCAGCCATCTGCAACTTACAGTTCCCCCTCCGCATGCCTACACAGAATAAAGAAATGTATACGTGGGATTGATGTCTGAGGAGACTGCAAAGTATATGTGACCTCAGATAATACATCATCACCATGTAGCTCGTGTTTCAGCTGCTCTTGAAGCTAATCCAAAGTGGTCCAATTTGCTTCGAATCCGTAGCTGGGAGGCAGTGTGATAAAGGAATTTTTTTATTTTATTCTTTGGAGAGTGACATATCCAACTAAAAAAAATCTGTAATTTAGTTCAGCTGGGTCACATTATACACTAAGACTGCGAATTAGTCATTTCCCAAGATATGTCTTTGAACTCTGACCATTTCTTGCCATTTTTTTTTCCTTTTTCTGAAAGTGCCGTAGTTCTGAATGCAGCTAAAATCAAATGATCTTGCTTGATGTGGTCTCAGTTGGTGACTGATCTGGGTGTATAATGGAGTAAGGAGGAAATGAACTGAATGTTGCTCAGCTCAGTTTCTCCATGTCTTTCCTTCTTCTTACATTGACACTTGTTCATTTTGCAAGAGTTTGTGCAAGAAAAGTTTTATTTGAAGCATGGCTGCAAGGACAAGAAGGAGCAAGACAGACTGTTATCTAAATGCCATTTCTTGCCAATGTAGGTGTTTGGTCTGCATCTTCTCATATTAACAATGGTCTCATAGCAACTGTTTCTTGCCTGCCTTGAAACCAGTTCTTCTTTGTGTTAGACTGGAAGTGCAAAAGTATGATCACAACCGTTGAACATTGCTGATTTTATCCTAGAAACGAGCCCACTGGTTAGATAACTCCACTAACTAGTAGGAAAATGATACTTTGAGAAAGGTTTGTTCTACAAGAATTGTTAGTTTTCTTTTTGAATGATTCTTGAGGAAGTTTCCTCTAATGAGAGATTTATCTCAATTTATGCTGATAATAGGCTTAGGTGGTCATTTGGAGTCCAAATATCCAAATGCTGTTTTCCAGTTAAATTACACTCTTTAGTTATTTGTTTTGGTTGTAATAATTACCTGTTCCTTTATTCCTTCATTGTCTCAGACAGAAATCTGATTTGAATACTCCAGTCTACTGCGTTTATAGTTATGTCAATTGTTGGTCTTCTCCTGGGCACTTGACAAACACTGTGCTCTCTGCTCTCTTCTACCAGATGAGAAGATTACAAAGGTTGGGAGGGAGTTTCTAAGAGGGTTTTCCTCTGGAGAGATGCTCAGATGTGGAGTTCTTCCCTCTTGGCTCTTCTAAGGGGAGTTGCTAACCTTCTAGGCATTCTGCAAGGCTCATCTATTTTCCCTTCACCCTGGTTGCTGAGGAGTGAGTGGGCAGATGTGGATGTGTTTATAGGCAGCCTTCTGCTTATTTTGTTATTTTAATTGGTGGGACAGATTTCCTTGAGCTCGAGATTGGTGCTTCTCATTGCATTTTAGAAATGGGAAGAAATAACTAAATGACAGGCGTGTTCTTGGGAGTGGAATTCAGGGATGAGTCATGAGAAAGAATATGATTTCTGGCACATATTTGAGGAATAGAAACTCAGCCATTTTGTATGGATATTCACAGTCATTGGGCTACATAAACTGTATTTTTATTATAGCCTTCAATGAGACCTGGGTTCTTCCTACTGATATTCATGGCTGCTTGTGAATGCTGGGCCATAACTACTAGTTTGTTGTTGTAGGGTTACTAATGAGTTCTCCACTGATTGGCTTTAATAGTCTCTTATTTTACACCACGCTGCACACACCAGATTTCATTTTAATAAAAAGTGCAGTGAAGCATTTGCTTTGGAATGAAAATACAAATGTGGAATTATACTGCCTTTGCAAAGAAATACATTAAGAGGGCAACAAAGGTAGGTTCAATTCTGCACCTCAGATTCCTCAATTATGAAAACAGTGGGCAAGGTAGCTTGGTGCATTGTTTGGACATGATACTTCCACTTTGGGGTAAAATACTTTCATCTGGAGCTTTCCATGCGAACCAGTTCAGAAATGCAAAAGAGCCCATGATGAATGGTTGGAAAGTATTTTTCCTGGAACACCCAGGTCAAGCTCTGTTGTCACATGGCCCCATTCCCCTAGAGAAAACCAGGAATTGCTGGGGCTTAGACAGCTGAACAGCAAGTCAGTGAGCAGAGAAATCACTTGCAATAGGATTGTTTGAATGTATTGTTTCCTTGGAGACTCAAGACCATAGGGACTATGTGTATTCCTGGAAAGGTGCAGTGCCCCTTCAGCGTGTTGTGCTGGCCTGATGCCTGGGAGCAGCACCATGCCCATACTATCCATAGCATAGTATCCCAGGTCAGTGCCAAGGGCAGTGCCCAGACAGCACCTCTCCCTGTTTCCTAGGCCTCCCCAACCCACCCTCCTGCTCTCTCCTCTCCAGTCACAGCAGCTATCAACTGCCACATCAGACACAGGGGTCATCATATGTCATTTGCAGGTACTGCCATGGAGCCACTCTGTTGTCTCCTAGCCAAGTGAGCCACCCACCTTCACACAGTGCAGCAAGTAAGTTGAGAGCAGGAACAGAGAAAGGACTATTTGTGTCATCCTTTCTGCATTTTTAGGACTGTCAAGTCAACCTCGTGCTAAGAGACAGGAACACTGGCCACAGCACTGAGGTCTCACTGGCTTCAGTGTGGCTACGTCTACCTGCCTGGCAGCTGGCTGGGAAGCCCTGCTCCAGCCCTTAAACCCAGCACTGTGTTAGTGGTGGCAGGTGCAGTGCTGGGACTTGCTTCTTAACTCTGGGCAGTAAGGGAGAGAAGGTATAAATGGCATGTCCCCACAGATGCAGAAATTGCCCTTTTCAGAAACTTGGAGGGTAAGGGAGCATATGTAACTTTTGAACTTTCCGAGCCTGTAAGCCAGTGTCTTGTTAGCAGCTCATTACGTTCCTGCTGTTTGGTGGGTCCGGCTGCCACCAGGCTGGTGCTAACTGGTAGCACGTAGCGTGAGTGCTGCTGATGGATTAGAGATCCCTGCTGCTGAAATCTGCTTGTTCTGTCACCACTCCAGCAGCAGCTGGAGGCTGGGGCTGGCCCGCACCTCCTGCCTCCATCAGGGTCTCTGCCTCCCCATGTCCCCTGTTGTACATCACCTTAGTCTCTGCTACTTGCATACCACCATCACTTTTTTTTTTCCCCCACTCCTCGCCTTGCATCTCCTGTTGCATTTCATTTTTCTGTGCTCATTGCTCCCTGTTGTGGTTGTTCAGTGCTCATGAAAGGCTTTGGATTTGTAAACCTGGGGGCTACTGGTTCCTCAGGCCGCCTGCCCAGGGTGGAGAGGAGCGTTTATCCATGTGCCACCACAACTCTGGGGCAGTGTTGGCTTCCTCTCACTCCTTTTTTTTCTGTCTCCTCAAGGGGAATGCTGCAGGCAGCTTTTTTAATATGCTCTTGATCCAAACCTCCCCCATATGAGTGGGCTGCCTGCTAAGGGTGCCCGACGCAGAAGGACATGGTCTGTGTCTGGCTGTCCTCCTTGCTTTGCCCAGCCCTTAGGCAGTACTGCTTGGGCAGTGGGAGGCATGGCTGTCTTGCAGGGGAAGGTGTAACACCAAATCAGCTCAGCACGCCAGTAGGATACTACAGACCCTGGCTTCTGAAAAGGAGTGTATGGTGGAGGGGACAGAAAAAATGTTTGTTCTTCATCAGGTGCCACAGGATGCCTTGGCCATGCAGAGGAGGGCTTTGTCTGCAGAGGGGAGGAGGCACTTGCTCTGTGTGAACAGCTGCATTTTTCATACTCTTTGCAATTAAAATAGGATGGGAGAGTTCAAGTGAAGTGATGGGCTTTTGGCAAGGCTTATCTTTTGATTAGAGGACAGACCCTTTCATAAAGGCCTCCAAAATCCACCAGCTGGGAATGAATTTTGGTATGCACCATCAGTTTCCAGATGGGAAAATGTCCATGTTCTGCTTCCAGTCCTCTGAGACATCTTCTGCTCCGCAGCCAAGTCCAATTAGTGCTATTACCGTGGCAACTTCACTTGCTGGTGACAATATGCTCTAACTTGTGCATTCAGGCTCTCGCTGCTTTTCACGAAAAGTGAATCAAAATCCTTCCTCTGTGGTGGAGCTGAAGGAAGCAGCGCGAGACCACAAACCCAGCTCTGGTTACGGTCTAGCATCAGCTACAGCGTCATCTTGCCCTGATCACAAAATGCAGGTGAGATCCTGTGGGTTTTAAAGTGCCGCAGGGAATTTGAAAACCTGCTTTAACAGATCAGTGGAGGAAAGGTGGGAAATAGTCTCTTTCCTTTGGGGACTGGCTTTTTGAGACTGTGGATATTTTCTGACTTGCACACCTGCAAATCGATGGTTACCCATATACGATTTCATCACTAGAGCCTGTAAGGAACACGTGCCTTGTTTTTTCCTTCTAATAGAAACGTGGTGGGTTTTTTTGTTTTTTTTTTTCCCCCTCCCCTCAGACTTAATGTTCTTACTATCTTTCATGTTTTTAAAAATAGGAACTGCCGCGTTGCTATGGCTCCCTGTGCAACTGTGGAGCAGCTTTCTCTTCTCTTCTCTTTGATGCAATTTGGGTTTGCGATGCAATTTGACAAGACACCAGCCCAGCTCGCCACCTAGTGGCTCCCTCCTGGGGGGCGGGGGGGCCGCGACAGCCTTCACCGTTGACAGAAATTCATGAATAAAAAGAAAAAAAAAAATAAAATCAGATGGCCTTTCTTGGCAGAATGTTGAGGCTTTAAACCTGGTGCATCTGGGATGAGATTTTTTTTTTGTTACATTCTGCAGTCTTAATATCATTCCTGCGTTTTAACTTTTGATGGGCTGTTCTTTTCCCCTTTCTGTCCTACACCCTTGTATGATGATGGAGCTGAGCCCTGCCAAACAGCTGATTTGTTCCCCTCCAGAGGCACCTGCCGTTCAGTGGTCTTTGCCATATATGCTTTGTCCAAGAAATTACTGTGCATGTTTCAAGCTAAGCTCATGGCTTTGCCGAATTGAGGCTTAGAGTGCTCCTGTCTAGATGCTGCTGCTGAAATTACTCTCAAAATAATTTCTTTAAGGGTGTAGTCAAGTCTTGCACCCAAGTTTTGGAAAAATGTGCGTCTGCGTATCTGCGGGGCAGCTGAATACTTATCTCAAAGGGACTAGGCTTTGAACACCTGTTACCTGTGCAGAATCCAGACCTCCCTCTGCAGCTCACACACCTATCCACTGGACCATTTTCAAAGTATGTTTTGTTTCATGTTGCCAATTTTATTTTCATTCTCAGTCCAAAAATGAACATTTTGGAAAAATCTGAGCAAAAAACCTGTTCATCCAATTTTGAGTTATGAGAGTGTGAAATGAATGCATTTGTTCTGCTTTCAAATAATTATCCAGTAATGGGGTGTCTGTTGGTGTGGACAAATAACTCAACGCTAGCTTCACTTCAAACTTCAAAAATCAGTTTGCAGTGTTAGACAAGGGATTCCTGGTTTGTTACATTTAGAAAATTTAATTGAATACAAATATTTGAAGGTGGTGTATGTTACCTTAATGTAATTTTTTTTTTTCATATTGTACATTCACTGTGCACTATATTTCTTGAAGTACGTGAAGGAAAGATAATCTAGAAATGGGGTATTTAAAAATGCTTAAATGCAAGTGAAATAGTAACAAAGAAGATAGAAATGGCAGAGACCTATCAGCTCGTCCAGTCCACTACCTGTTTTATCATTCTTTCAGCATGTTCTCTCCTGATTTAAGTAATAAAAATGTCCCTACTCAAGTCTGCTTAATATTAATAAAATTAATAATTTAATGAATATTAAAATCTAACCATAGTGCCCTTGAAATGATCAATCAGACTGAATGCTGCTAGCCATGTTCCTACAAAGAAAGCTCTTTCACCCCTGTGTAGAGATTTCTGAGCTTGCTATATCACACTGAACAGGTCTCCACACCTGTCTTGACTGAGTAAAGATTGTGAGGTGATTATATCTCCCTTCTGCAGTAACGCACCATGAGAAATGCTTGAAAAACAGATTTTGTGAACTATGTTAAGGATCTGATGGGATAGCAGGTAATCAGATGAAGAGTTTACTCATGGATGGTGTGGCCAGGTTGGAAGAGAGTTGCCACACTGGACTGAAAACCTGTGAATCTCTGTGGTGTGACAGTGGTTAAAAATGCACAAATGCTGACTTGATGCTGACTTTTTTTCTGGTTTTTGAAGCTGTATTAAAATGAGATGGAAATGAGGTTTTGGTGTCTTGCCCAATGTTCTTCCCTGTATTATTAGTGTCACAAATGAAGTAATTTTTCAGCAAGATGGCTACCTCCCATAGCAGTGTCAGCATCTTACATTTATTTATGACAGGCTGTAGTATCTTTTATCTGTAATTCCAAAGCACTTTACAAAGTAGAAAGGGATGGCTTAATTCACCACTAAAATTCAGCCATCTCTGGGGTGAAATAGAGCAACTATTTAACAGCACATAGCATGAAGCAGAGACGAATACTGCACCTCACTGGAGTTGCGCAAGGAATTTCATCTGGCAGAATGAAATTACTAGAGGTGGATTTTCGCCAAGACATGGGGGTGGTTTAATAAGCACAAGAGATTAGCGGCAGTGCCGCACATGCCTCTAGTGTGCCTGTGTGAAGCAGGCAGCCAGCAGTTCCAGGAGTGGTTTCAGGAAGGAGGCTGGCAGCTTTTCCAGCGTGCAGACATCACCAGCAGATATCTACTTTCAGAGACCTACTTTGTCACAAGACCGTTACATGTTTTGGGCAGATGTACCTAGATTCTACACTGATTATCTGGTTATTTCCCCCGGAAAGAGCCCTGGGCAGAGGGAGATGTCCAACAAGGCTGCTGTGTACATGCCCCTGAGTATAGAAAAATGATAACCAGATCTGGATGGGGAGCAAAAGGGTGGACTGCAATAAATCTCTCTGGGAGGATGCAGCCACATAGGTAATAGATGCCATAAGTGAGAGATGGTCCCCCCAAAAAAGATGTTTTTCATTGCTTTCTTCCCCTTTAAAATAATGTGTCACTGGCAGATTAAGCCCTGTGAGTGACATGAGGTACCTCAAATACAGCCTGCTGCAAGAAATGCTTTCTGCCCTCTTCTCAAAGATGCTGATGCTGTCCTTCTGCATTTGAGTGGTGACACATGGCATGGTGAGAGCTTAGAAGTGCTGGTACTTAAGCCACGATGAAATGCTTTCCAGAGTCACCAAGGGACTGTGAAGACTTTAAGGTGCAAAGTACAGATGCTTACAGCCTCTGAATAAATCTGAACATCTAGCAACTGCTCTTCAGTATGCATTCATGTCAAATTGCTGTTCTGGGAGGGGGGGAGCATAGGGTGCTGGCCTTTCCAGCATTTGACTTGCTCAGATCCAGGAGGTGTAGCAGGACCAGTCTTTCAGGATTCTGCATATTCTGCCCTGGTCTCAGTTTTCTTTTCCTTCTCTTTTCTTGCAGGCATGTAGTTGAGATACTGAGGGAGCAATACTTGCAGATCTATTTTGGTTTTAATGTAGCTGTGAGGAGAAGGAGGTCTTGCATTTTGCCAGTGCAAGACTACTGGTCAGATGAAAAAAATACCTTGGAGATGGTGCCAAGTCACAGTTTCTCTGGCGATCGTACAAAGATGCTAGTTCTCGAAAAGGCCCCAGTTTGACTGGTTAGTGTGAGAAGTTTACTTAATTTACTGATTTGTATTTTTTTTCTCCAAGCATTTTTTCATGGAAAGCTCAAGTTTGAATTGATGAAGGCACAAGCTTAGCAATGCTGTGAAATTAATTTGGGATAGTTTCTTATAGTTCCATGAAATTGCTTAACAAGAAAGTTTGGCAGAGCAAGGGAGCCAAATGAGAAGAGCGTGTCCCGACGGTGGGTGGCACTGGAAGTACCATGTAAGCCAGTATGAGGGAATGTAGTCATTCAGGGGTAGGATTAGCTATAGGGGAGTGGAGAGCAGCTCAGGTGAGAGGCATCCACCACATTCCACTGGGGATCAGGCTTCTTTGCAGTGTTGCTGGTTGCCTCCCTTTTTGCTACCCACTTCTGGATCCTCAAAGCCTGGAGAAGGGATCCTGCCTCTTGATGCTCTGCTGTGGCAGCTCTGAAACCTTCACCACAGCCATCAGTTGACAGTGTGGAAGTAGATCCCCGGAGAAAGGCACTGGCAGAAAGGCAGTGGAGTAGTGTGGGGATGCAGTGCAGATGGAGCAGCACTTGGGGAAATAAAAAGCATAACTGGGCTTGTTTTTATAGCACTCACTGTGAAGGACATTCAGGCTACTGCCAAGCTCAGCACACAGCCGGTTCCCCAGATGGGAGGGCTGTGGGTAGCACTGACCTTTATTCCTCCATGTGGCTTGTAGCTTACCTTTTCAGTTGCCACAGGCCAGAGCAGCAGCACCAAAAGCCGGAGAGCTGCATGGATGCTCTGACCTTGGCTGTGGCCATGCTGCTGAAGCTGAGCAGCAGGGACTCCTACGCCAGTGAATTCCCCCTTCTGTTGTTGCCTGAGAAGTCAAGGGAAAGCACCCATATAAATTGTCACATTTGTGCCAGAGGCTCATGCTGGAAGTTCTTCTAAGCCTCAGAAAATAAAGCTGTGTTGTAGCACCTAGGGATCTCATTTGGAGATGACTGAATGAGGAACAGTCCTTGGTCCACTACCCACACCATTATAGAAGAAAGGAGATGTGGGGCTGGTCAAGGAGACAAGTACTGTTGTGCCTGTGGTGATTTACTTAATCATTATACCTGCAGGAGGGTCCTGCAGAACCTTCAGCACTCAGGCTGTTGAGGGTGCTTACAGTATAGCAGTGCTCTGGTGAGGTGCCATGGAGCCTATTTGGTACCACCAGGAAGCTGTGGAATAAGTTTTTCTGTGGTGGCACATGTTGGTAGGACTGTGAAAGATACTGATAAACTGAGGGAGGTCTGTTTTACAGTAGTGGCCCTCTGGTAACAACTCACACCTTTACTGACAGAGACCTATGCCAAAAACCTTATGTCTCTTCATTTTGCAATGTCTGTTGCATATTTCAGCAGTAAAGATGCTGTTTCTTTATATTCCTTCTTCAGGCCAGGAATCCTTTTTTTGCCCTCTTGTCTTGTTAGGAGGCATGGAAGTGGTAGGCTTGTTCTGGCCAGTGGCTGCAAATGCAAATTTAGAATATATTCTTCTGCAGTATTCAGAATATGTTCTTCTGCACTGCACCTAATGAAGGATGTAAATGGTGGGTAGTCAAGTAGAGGACCAGATGATTGAACAAGTACTTAGATGTTTGAACTAACAATTTTTTTACTTCCTCCTCAACCCACTGATCCTAATGGGTTTCCCACTGTTTGCCTGAGAGAGAGCTGAGAGGGGTTGGGAGTGGGACTCTTGTGAGCTTGTCAGATCAACAGTAGTCTTTGCTAATTGACGTTTTCCCCTTTTCAACATAATTTTGGGGCAGGCTTGCAGGTGTCCATTGTGGAAGGAGAGAATAGGAGGGTTGCAGAGGAAGCAATAACCCATAGGCAACACCATAAGATTGTGCTGACATATCCGCGCCTCCATGCTCACAGTGATTTGCAAACAGCCAGGGACGAAACCACTGCTTTTGTTACCAGTCATGTCCCCTTTGTGTGTCTCTGTGTCCTTCCTTGGTCCCATCCTCCAGCTTTCACATCCTTCTCTCAATAGCTGATTCTTTTTTATAGAAGTATTAAATCTTGGTTTAAAACAGAAGAACCACCCCATTTTCCCCACCCCCTCTCTTTCCTCTCTTTCATCTTTTCTTCCCATGGAATTGTTTGAAGTAGCACAAGTTCCTGAGAAAGGCATTTTCTGAGGTTTTTTTCCTCCCTTTGTGCTTTTGCTCTGTGTCCCTTCTACATTATATCTTCTCTTTGTTATTTTGTTCTGCCTGCCTCATCTCTCTGTTTTCTCCCCATCTCTCAACCCTTCTTCAAGGCTCTTTCTTTATTAATATGTTAATTTCTAGCCCAGGAATGCTTTTTGCAGCTCACAGTTCACCAGGGAGAGCCAGAGGAGAGAGCCAGGAGAGAGGGAGGAAGGGAGAGAGGGAATATTAGAAAAAGGAAAAAGACAATATTTTACAGCAGGACAGCATGAGGGACGTCAGGGAAGGAGGAATCTTGCACTGACTGGCGTCATGATGTCAGGGAGAAGAGGATTATCCATGTATTGGGCTGGGTTGGTCTTTTTCTATCATTTTGATATTTTCAGCTTTTGAAACATATTCTTAGTAGGAGAAAAAAAAGTCAAAGTTGAAAAATCCCTAAACTGTTTTGGGTTTTTTTTTAAAAAAAAGTAGTTCCTTTTTGGCAATTTCCAAATTATTTTTCCCTCTGCATAGAATTTTTTTTAAACATCAGCCCCTACTCCCACCCTAATATGGTGTCTTTTCTTTCATTTGATGCAAACGTGTTGCCTGCATGGTTTTTACATAAGCGTTTGGGCACATTTTGCAGGATGAACAAAACCATACCAGAAGTTTTCTGATTGGGGGGTACTACCCCAATAGAAGATTCCAGAGTTTTTTTCTTCTTGAGGTGAGAAGCAGGGAACGGTTCAGCTTCTGTTCAGGTAAAGAGATATGGATAAAGATTTCTATAAGACCACAGAAGCTATATAATAGTGAAAATATTAGGCAATCTGGGCTTAGAAGTAGAATGAGTACGGCAATTAGAGACAGTTGTGATGAGTAAAGGATTTTCTTTCTGCCTCCCACCAGTACAGTTACGGGGTAGAAGGTTGAAAAGGAGTAAGTGATGGAGGCAGGCATCTCTGCAGCATGGACCAGATCTGGGAAGGAGGCAGAAAGCCAACAATTCTGCTCTGAAATTAGGAAACCTCTATTGTATTTGCTGCTTTATATCTAATGTAGTGAGACCTCTGTCTGTGCTTGCAGTCCTACGATCATGATTGCCCAAGCAAATAATTAACAATGCAGCAATGAAAGTCAGTGCAGGGGACCTGGCTGGTGTGTAGCTGGAGGTGAGAAAGCAGATCTGAGAAAGGGCATGTGGTAAAGGAGGGAGGCAGGAAAAGATGGTCTCTAACACGGTGCTGCAAAACCAGTATGAGCTGGAAGCAAAATAATCAGGGAAGAAAATGCAGGGGGACTGTTGCAATGTTCTGTGAAGTCCAAGGCCCCCGAGCCAAGAGCCTTTCATATATTGCATACACACAACTGTGTCAGACAAATATTATTTAGGTTGCAAAGGCAAGCACTTCAAACAGGAGAAAATGACAGAATTAAGGCTGCAATCTTAATTTGGCACTCTTGTGTCTATGCGTTATAGAGCGGTTTCAAGACTGCATACTGTTTCAAGACAGGACCCCTGCCTGCTTCTGTACACAGGATGGGTGACATTTCCTGACTGAGCAGTGATTCAGTGTTTTGTCTTCTTCACCTTGTTTAATGTGTAGCCTTAAGCTTGTATTGTGCCTACTTTCACAGGCTACTGCAAAGAGAGCATTCTTCGTCTCAAGGTGTTATCTGTGGCACATGTTAGGGCAGTATCTCAGTACATCATTAAGTTCATGGATTTTCACCCTACTCCCATGAGATGAGAGGACACAAGCTGCTTTATGCAAATCCATTGCATAGGCAGAGAACTGAGGTGCAGCAAGATTAAGGTTAAAAATATCTATTAATTTTTCATGGCCCATCTGAGACACCTAGAATCTCATTATTCGAAGTACTTATCATTACAGAACACTTTCTGGGTTCAAAGCAAATTTCTCTTTGCCTTCAACTCAGCAATTCCTCAAGTTGCCCCCTGCTAAATCGTAACTAGGACTGAGCACCATTTTTCATTGATTTTTTATTAATGTATAAATGGAGATTTGGTGACATGCAAGCTATATGGGCTGTTTGTTTATACTCTGTTTAATTGTTTGTTTTGCAGAAATCATCTTGAACCCAAGAGAAAAACAAAATAGTCTCCAAACTGTTTCCCTTTTTCAATTTTAATTTGAATTATATATTTCAATATGTTTTAGATGAAACATTTAATTTCTTATTCAAATTAGTTTATAATTTCAATATGTATCTTCCTTTTATTTGAAAAAAGATGTTTGAAAATGTTCAGATTCAAAAGAGGGTAGGCTGAACTATATGTTTTGCTCCAGCAAAGTCAAATCTTTATACTTACTGATTTGCCAAAATTGAGCTTTCAATACAGTACTTATTTTTGTTTGGAATTGCCACCAGACCAAAAGAGGAGGCAGAGAGATTGTCCAGCTTTTCTCAAGCACCTAGAAAATGAGGCACATAGGTTTAGTGACTGCCTGCAAAGGATCTGGTTTAAGAGATTTTAGTGATCCTGGTTCAAAGCTGCACCAGGGGAGGTTTAGACTGCACATTAGGAAGCATTTTTTCACTGAAAGGGTGGTCAAACACTGGAACAGGCTGCCTAGAGAGGTAGTTGATGCCCCAAGCCTGTCAGTGTTTAAGAGGCATTTGGACAATGCCCTTAACAACATGCTTTAACTTTTGGTCAGCCCTGAATTGATCAGGCAGTTGGACTAGATGATTGTTGTAGGCTCATTCCAACTGAAATAGTTATAGCCTATCCTGTCTTGTCCTGTCCTGTCCTATCATGTCCTGTCCTATCCTGTCCTGTTCTACTGACATCACCATGACCCTTGTGCAGTTAGGGATGAATCCAGCTTTTCAGTTGCATTAGCCATATGATTGTCTTGTTTATCCCGGTCATTCTCTACCTCTCCCTTGATTACTGCCACTTTCCAAACAGCTAAGGTTGATTCCTAGTTCAATCCTTCTGGTACATTGAATGAGACAGGGGTCCTCCAAGAAAAAATTGTCATTGATTATGTCATTCAGGACTGATTTGTAGTGGTTATGCAGAATGGGTTGCATTCAGGTTGCTTGAACAGCTATAAAGCTGATGTTTCCCCATTTTGCAGTGCTTGACTTTGTGTAATGAATAAATCCAGACTTTGCAAAAGTCATGAATTTTTCAGCTTTTCTCTCCCACTGCGGACTTCTTAGTCTCGTCTCCTCCAGTTTGTCTCATCTCTTCTGCCCTTCTGGCTAATTGTCTTAGTCCAGTTCTTACCTAGCAAAGCCAGGATCTGCCTCACAGATATCTCATCTAAGCCCTGGACACTGGATCTGGGAAAATCCAGCTTCCACTTCTGGACTCTGTGACCCTTGTTTTCATCCATTTCCACTTCTCACATGCTGGCTCCTTGCCCCATCTGTCTTCCACTCCCCTCAGCCCCAATAAGTCCCAGTCTCTTCGCCCAAATGGTCTAGGTGTCACATCTCCCAGTTTTCTTCTCCTATGTAGCATTTCAGCTACACTTCCCCAGTGTCTCTAGACTGATCACCATCCTGATCACCTTCCTGGCTCTTTCCTACTCCTTTGGAATTGACCAACCAGCTTTTCCAGTGATCCCTGTGTGCAGAGAGCAGGCAGGATCAGGGGAGATGCAAACCCAAAAGATGCAGTCCTCCTTCTCTTCCTTTCTCAGTTCAGATGTAGACCCTCCTTGTGCTCATGTGTAGATAAAGTCCCTTACACTACAGAAGGTTCAGTGAGGAAAGGATTTTAAAAAGTTGGGGTTTTTTTCCTAAGAAAGCTCTATTAAGTCTCTGTTGAACAAGTGTAAACTGAAGATTTTCCTAAGGCTTATGACCTGTCTAGGTTTTCAGAAGTATGGCAGAAATCAGCATGTGACATGAAAGGAACCTTTTCTTTCCCCTTTCATCAAAATTCAAGTCCCTTGAAAGCAGAGACTTGCTGGAGCTTTTTAAAAAGGTCACTATTTTTTTCTTAACATTGATAAAATAGCTTCTTTCCTCTAGCCCGTTTTTGGAAATGAATGGGCCACTTCTGCTTCCGTTCTTCTCAAGTATCAAACCTGGCATAAGCATCTGATATGGAAAATGTCAACCTGAAAGGTAAAATTTAGTGTAGCTAGAGGAACCTGTAAGGACGTTTTTACGATAGGAAGTAGAGGGCAGCCTGAAGAGACAGTGGTGCTAGCCCCAGCAATGCAGATCTCACCTCTTTCTGTGGGCTTCCTGGAGCGTTTGTAGGAGGTCAAGGAAGGTCTGCTCACTGGCTGAACATGTCCTTGTAGGGGCTTAAACCTGGGGCTCAGTCAGCAAGAAGAGAAAAGATTTGTTTTATTTCAGTTTGAGTTAAAAACAAGTTTGGGGTTTTTTTGGTGTTTGTTTTCTTTTATTTTTTTTTTCAACCACCACCCAGGTCCTTGAGCAAAAGCAATCTCATCGATGGGTTTGCCTTTGCCTGGCACAGGACTAACCCAGACCATTTTTCCCAATACATCCCTCATGCGCACTACAGGGACTTTATCCCCCTCTACTGTACATGGAAGTTTTGACTGAGCCGGGCCAGCTCGATTGGCAGATCCTCTTGTGTTGACTAACCGGGTGGCCTTTGCCAGATGTGTGTCCCAGTGTTTGAAGGTTCCACCTCCCATTGCTTTCAATATAGTTTTTAGCAGTCCATTATAGTGTTCAATTTTTCCAGAGGCTGGTGCATGGTAGAGGATGTGGCTGACCCACTCGATGCTGTGTTCTTCTGCTCAGGTGTCTGTGAGGTTGTTTCGGAAGTGAGTCTCATTGTCCAACTCAATTCTCTCTGGGGTGCCGTGTCACCATAGGACTTGCTTCTCAAGGCCAAGGATGGTGTTCCAGGTGGTGGCATGGGGCACTGGATATGTTTCCAGCCATCCAGTGGCTGCTTCCACCATTGTGAGCACGTGGCGCTTGCCTTGGCGGGTCTGTGGCAGTGTGATGTAGTCGATCTGCCAGGCCTCTCCATATTTATATTTCAGCCATCGTTCTCCATTCCGCTGGGGTTTTACCTGCTTGGCTTATTTGATTGCAGCACACGTTTCACACTTGTGGATGACCGGTGCGATGGTGTCAATGGTGAGGTCCCCCCTCAATCTCGAGCCCACCTGTATGTTGCATCTCTGCCTTGGTGGCCCAAGGTCTCATGGGCCCACCAGGCTATGAACAATTCACCTTTACGCTGCCAGTCCAAATCCACCTGAGCCACTTTGATCTTAGCAGCCTGGTCTGCCTGCTGGTTGTTTTGATGCTCATCAGTGACCCGACTTTCGGGTACGTGGGCATCCACATGGCGTGCTTTCACGACGAGGCTCTCCACCCGAGCTGCAATATCCTGCCATACTTCAGTGGCCCAGATGGGTTTACCTCTGCGTTGCCGGTTGCTCTGTTTCCACTGCTGCAACCACCTCCACAGTGCATTTGCCACCACCCATGAGTCAGTGTAGAGACAGAGCTTCGGCCACTTTTCTCGCTCAGCAATATCCAAAGCCAGCTGGGTGGCTTTCACCTCTGCAAACTGGCTTGATTCACCTTGCCCCTCAGCAGCTTCAGTGACTCGTCATGTGGGACTCCACACAGCAGCCTTCCATTGCCGATGCTTTCCCACAATGCGACAAGACCCATCAGTGAACAGGGCATACTGCTTCTCCTCGTCTGGCAGCTCGTCATATAGTGGAGCCTCCTCAGCACGTGTCACCTCCTGCTCTGGTGACATCCCAGAATCTTTGCTCTCAGGCCAGTTTGTGATCACCTCCAATATTCTTGGGTGGCTGGGGTTCCCTGTTCAAGCCTGCTGTGTTATCAACGCAGCCCATTTACTCCACGTGGCATCTGTTGCATGATGTGTAGAGGAAACCCTTCCTTTGAACATCCAGCCCAGCACCAGCAGTCGGGGTGCCAGAAGGAGCTGCGTTTCAGTGCCAACCACTTCTGAGGCAGCTCAAACTCCTTCATATGCTGTCAGTATCTCCTTTTCAGTTGTTGTATGGTTACCTTCAGAGCCTTTGTATCCTCGGCTCCAAAAGCCTATAGGTCAGCCTTGGGTTTCCCTGGGTGCTCTCTGCCAGAGGCTCCAGGTAGGACCATTCTCCCCGGCTGCAGTGTAAGAGCATGTTTTTAACTTCTTGTCCTGCCCGGACTGGCCCAAGGGCTACTGCCTGAGCAATCTCCTGTTTAATTTGTTCAAAAGGTTGCTGTTGCTCAGGGCCCCATTCAAAATCATTCTTCTTACGGGTCACGTGGTAGAGAGGGCTTACAATCAGGCTGTAGTTGGGATGTGCATCCTCCAGAACCCCACAGCACCCAGGAAAGACTGAGTCTCCTTTTTACTAGTTGGTGGGGCCATGGCTGCTAGCTTGTTTATCACCTCCATTGGGATGTGGCGACGCCCACCTTCCCATTTTATTCCTAGGAACTGAATCTCCTTTGCAGGCCCTTTAACTTTCCTTCATTTGATGGCAAAGCTGGCCTTCAAGAGGATTTCAATTATCTTCTTTGCTTTTTCAAAGACTTCTTGAGCTGTGTCCCCCCATACAATGATGTCGTCAATATACTGCAGGTGTTCTGGAGCCCCACCTTTCTCCAGTGCAGTGTGGACCAGACCATGGCAGATGGTGGAGCTGTGGTTCCACCCCTGGGGCAATCGATTCCAGGTATACTGGATGCCCCTCCAAGTGAACACAAACTGTGGCCTGCACTCTGGTGCTATCAGAATGGAGAAAAACGCATTAGCAATGTCAGTCGTGGCATACCACTTGGCTGCCTTCAACTCCAGTTCATATTGGAGCTCTAGCATGTCCGGCACTGCAGCACTCATTGCTGGCGTAACTTCATTCAGGCCACGGTAGTCCACGGTCAGTCTCCACCATTAGACTTTCGCACTGGCCATATAGGGCTGTTGAAGGGTGAATGAGTTTTGCTAATCACCTTTTGGCTTTCTAGTTGATGGATCAGCTGATGGATGGGGACCAGGAAGTCTCAGTGCGGTACTGCTGCTGGTGCACCGTCTTGGTAGCAGCTGTCACTCACTGCTCTTCAACCTTCAGCAACCCCACCACTGCAGGGTCCTCTGAGAGGCCGGGTAAGGTAGACAGTTGTTCAGTTTCCTCCAGGGCAGCTATACCAAAGGCCCACCAGTACCCTTTTGGGTCTTTAAAGTACCCTCTCCTGAGATAATCTATGTCCAGGATGCACGGGGTGTCTGGACCAGTCACAATGGGGTGTTTATGCCAGTTCTTCCCAGTTAGGCTCACTTCAGCTTCCAATAGGGTCAGCTGTTGGGATCCCCCTGTCACTCCAGAAATACAGATGGGCTCAACCCCACTAGAGCTTGATGGCATCAGGATGCACTGTGTGCCAGTATCTACCAAGGCCTTATATTCTTGTGGGTCTGATGTGCCAGGCCATTGGATCCACACCACCCAGTAAATCCGATTATCCCTTTCCTCCACCTGGCTGGAGGCAGGGCCCCTCTGATCCTGTTCAGCATCACTCACTTGTTCTACGAATGACTCTTGTTGTAGGAATGTCTCAGAGGTCCCCTCAAGAGGGTCAGGCATAAGACTGGACATTCTATTCTGTCTGGGGGACTTCCGACTGGAAACTGGAGCAACGTTCTTCTTGGATGATTCCCCTTTCAGCTTCTATACTCGTGCAGCTAGGGTGGAAGTGGGTTTTCCATCCCGCCTCCTCATGTCTTTTCCATGGTCACGGAGGTAGAACCACAGGGTACCCCGTGGTGTGTACCTTCCACTGTCTTTCTCTTGGGTGGGGAGGCGTTTGCTCCTAATAGCCGAGATGCCAGCCCATGCAGGTGGAGTGTAGGACATGTTCTCTTCCATTCTCTGAAGCCTCTGAGACAGTTCCCTCACAGCTGAAACACAGGCATGTTGATAGGAAGGGAGACTTCCTTCATATTGCCAGAGCTGGCCAGCCACTTCATCCACTGTTTGAACCTGGCCATGGCTCCAAGACACCACTGCCGACGCACTGGCATGTGATTGTGGTGCGCTTCGCAGGAACTTCTGCCACATGGAGGGTGTGCAGTGGGCCTGATCTGGGTCCATGGGTGATCGCTCATCATTCAGATCACTGTAAATCATATCAAACACAGCTAATGCCCTGAGATACTGACTACCTCTCTCCATGTTGGTCCACTTGTTTAACTGACATAGGATATCATCCTTGTAGGGGTACCTTTCCCTTACACTGGACAGGAGTCGCCTCCAAAGGCTGAGGGGTTGGACCTGTCTCCCTACTACCTTGTCAATGACAGCTTCCCTGGACAAGGATCCCAGCTGCCTGGCCTCTTTCCCCTCTAATTCCAAAACACCAGCTCCACTATCCCAGCATCAGAGCAGCCAGGTGATAATCTGCTCGCCTGGAAGGCGGCTGAAATCCTTCCGCATATCTCACAACTCACTCAGGGATAGAGATCAGGTGATCACCTCTGGCTCTTCCTCCTGTTCTCGTGGTGGGCCTGGCTCATCTCCAACCCTCACTATGTGGGCTGATTTTTTGGTATATTTCATTTTCTGTACAGGGGTGACTGATACTGGCACTGGCTGTCTCTCTGGCTCAGCTGCTGTACTAGTTGGTTCGTTTTCAGGTCCTGAGACCCTTTCTTCCCCTTGAGGGCACTGAGTAGTGTTAAGGAGGACACCGTAGGCATGGGCAAGTCCCCAACACACTGCAGTGAGTCGTGTCTCCTAGGGTTTGTCAGATTGGCAAGACACCTCTTCTAAATGCTCCACTAGTTTATCAGGACTCTGCACGTGTTCGGGAGTGAAATTCCAAGGCACTGAGGGTGACCACTCACCTAGGCACTTGCCCATTTTTTCCCACACACCTTGCCACTCATAACTATCTGGCCTTGGGGCAAGTCTCTGGGTGATACTACTATTGGAGAAGGACCATATAACCCAAAACAGGATTTGGCAGACATTCAGAAAACCCTGTGCCGCGAACATGCTGTCCGGGATGCGCCAAGGATAGCTAAAACTCACAACAACTGGGCAGGTCTCTGGCTCACACACAGATGGGGTGAGACCACTAACCAGGCCGCATACAGGTACCGGTTCACCCCCACAAGCAGGGATGCAACCATATCATAAGTAGTCAGTATCCAGTACAGCAAAACAAGACTCTTGACACATTTTCCACCAACAACAAACACCACCACTGGGAACAGTGGATATAACGATTAATACAGCCCCACCACGCAAGCAAATTGGCCAGCATTGTTCAAACAATACAAATATATAAACAGAAAATTGTGCCTAACAGATTATTTTAATATACCCCAGTCAGGTTTTTGTCCTTCTCAACCCTCTCGTGCCCCACGTTGGGCGCCAAAAAGTCTGTGGTGGTTTAGACCCTGCCAGGACCCGAGACCACATTGCCACTGCCCCACCCCCACCCTCAGACAGGGACGGGAGTAAAATGCAAATCCCGGGGTTGAGATAAGGAAGATTTAATACAACAGTGTAACAACAACCCGAACAACAACAGTAACGACAATAACACTAACAGTGATAATAATGTACAGAACAAGAGCTGTACTGCACAGACACAGCACGAGGTACAGACCCGGACAAAAGCCGTCCCTGCACTGCCAGCGCCTGGGCACCGGACATGACCTCAGCATGGGATGGAATAGACCAGCTGTAGCTCCCTCCAACTGCTGGGGAAAATTAACCCCATCCTAGCCAAACCAGGACAGTGTGGCAGACTGGAAGAGTGGACAATTTTGGGGTCAGGATGCTGAGGCAGATTTGGCAATTTTTTTCAACAGCCAAGCACCTTCTGACACTTGATGTATCCTCCTTTGTCCTCTCCTTGGAGAAAGCCTGGTGGAAAGTATCACTTCTGTGGAGTCTAGGACAGGCATTCTCTGCTCTGGGAAGGAATTTCAGAATGGTGGTGCAGTCTTGAACCTCACCACTAGTGTGGACTAAATATTCATGCCAAACAATGGCAATATGATGGGACTTGTGACATGAACTAGGTGTCTCAGTCCGGTTCAGAGCTGATGTTTTCTCTCTCTTGAGCCAGTCCCCTTCTCAGACAGTTCCCTTTTGTCATCCATAGTAGAAGGGGCAGGGGCTTGAGTGGAGCTGAATGTGGGAACTGCCTCCTGTCAGGTAAGTGATCTTTCCTGGCTGGCATTCAGCAGGTAGTGGAGAGAACTTCCCTGGCTGATGCCCACTTTATAACTTTCTCAGGGATAAATAAAATTCTCCAGGGCTATTATGATGCCTTCTCACATGAGCCTGAACTGTACTGAGTACAGAAAGAAGAAAAAGAGGAAACAGGAAGAAAACATCAGCATCTCAAATGATGTGCAAGAGGGCTGGTGCCTGTGGCATTGCATGTATTCAATTTCAGCATGCTGTATTTATTTCTGTTTCCCCTCTTTGAAAAGGCAACCTTCAGGCACTTTGCTAAATGGATTGGAAGGTTTGTCTGGTTTTAATGATGCTTCTGAAAGAGGCTGTGTGTTATTCCTCCACTCAAATACTTCTGAGAGATTTTGCAATCCCTCTTGGTAAATCAGAACATTATGAATACATTGCCATTTAGTGGGTAGGCAATGTTCTGTTCTGGGACTACTTTAGGAGGAGTGACTGGGGTTAATAAATTAATGTTTTCTAGGAGAGGGTATCCTAATCTGGGAAAGTATGGGAACAATCAGCAGATTAATTAAGATGTGTGTAATGGAGTGGTATGAACATTTAACTGTAGCAACCAGATGAATTGAAAGCACAGTTTCTGTCTCAGGTGGGATCCTTTAGGGACACAGAATCTATTTGCCCCATGAAATACAATTCCCTGTGCACTTTTACAGCAAACCTGCCATAGTGGAGGCAGACTCAGGCTCTACCGTTAATTATCGTGGTGTAAATCTGTAGTACCAGAGTGTTCAAGAAGGAAAACTGTGTCACAGAGAAATGGACAGAGAGGTAAACTAAGTGGAGTTGCAGTGGTTTATCTGCATAGCTGAGAGAAAATCTTGCTCTGTGATTTTAGCAGTGGAGAGGGGAACTCAGTGAGTTGGCATAAGTGAAAGGATGTAGTTCTGTTTCCTCAAAATGACAGTCATGAACTAGCATCCTGGGAAAAAATGTTGGAGCATTTTTTTTTATTGCTCACATTCCAGAGCTACATACCAGTGGAGAAGGATGGAAGAGCCTGATGGATGATGGAAGAAAAGACTGATTTGGTATTATTTATACACACAAAAAGCTTGCATTAGGGAAGAAATCCTACTTGGTACTTCTGTGACCTCAGCAACTGCTGTAGGGATGGCACATGTATTTCATTCTCAGTAGTTACATCTATCCTTAGCCAGGCAGAGGCTGGCACTATACCCCACTGTGAGGGTATTTTGCTTCAATACCATAGACTCAGGCTTCAAAGAAGATCTAAGTGCTTCCTATGATATAAAATTACTTCAGAAGAAGGGATTTAGAGAAATTATTCTATGTCAGTATATATGAGAACTACAAATTTAGGAGGCCTTCCCAGGGAGACCTTGGTTGACATCCTTATCTGAACAGTCAGGTATTTAGGATCTGAGGTCCCTATGCTTCAACTAGTGGCTTTAACTAGTGGGCTCTTTGGAGAGGAAAGCAAGATCTTGGTGACTGACTTGAGAAAGGCAGTGGAGAGAGCAGAGGACATGTGCATCCAAAGGCTTGTGAATAATGATGTGGAAGAATGGACGTGAATTGTAAAAGGCTCTGTCTCCACAAGAGCATGACCTTCTCTTGAGCTGTAAAGAGTGTCTGAAGCCACTTTCCATCTCATGCCTTATAAAACTTGAGCCTAGTGTGTGAGCACTAGCTTTTAGAAATGATGGGCTAGCAACTGAGCCCAAATTCCTGGTATGCCATACCACCATGTGGGCACAGAAAAATAGCCAGGACTGGAGTCCTGAGTGGGTCCATTGCCTGGTTTTCACTCAAGTGGAAGACAGTGATGCAGATAGCAGCAGCTATTCTGTTTCTAAGAGGTATCATGTTAAAGAGCTTGTTAATACCCTCCTGCCTTGTTCCCATCCCTTAGGCAATCAGCATGGGCAGCAAGTGTAAATAAGTAAGGATATGCAAATGGCCAAGTTTCGTTCAAGCTTGGGGTATGTTCTGTGATGCAATGAATGAGCAGTTAGAGGGATGGCTGCAATGCAAATCTGCAGTGCTCTTTCCCAGAGCTGGAGATAATTGTTAAAGGCAGAGAGCTGGGCTGTGGATGAAGCTGAGTGGGACTGCATGAGTGGGAGAAGAAACATGCCTGACCGACTCTGGCAATGGGGAGGGGTGCCTATTTTGGTAGCAGGTGGGTGAGCATGTGGGTTGCAGTGAGAGTGCGGTGAACATGCATGACTGAATTATTAGTTTGTTATGCACGTGGCTGAGTCAGGTGAGGGGAAGAAGGTGGTCAGTGGAATAGATTTCTTCTATCCTTCTGGTCATGGTGCAAACAAAATACTGACACTAGTACTTTGATTGGTCTGTGAATCTAGAAGGATTCCCAGTGAGCAATAGCTCAGCATTGAATCCACCTTTTCAGCCCTCTGGGGCACTACAGTATCCTAATCCCCTCCAGGACTTTGTGACCAGTTTTCAGCTATTGTAAATTGCTTCAGGGCAACAAATCCATTTACATCTGGGTAATAGAAAATACAAATTTTGTGCTGTCTTCCTTATCTGTCCATCTATCTGTCTTTGCCACCTTTGCTGCTTTGTCTTTGTTCGCTCTTCCTGGCTGTCACTTGAAGCTAAAATGGACTTTCTTGTTTCCACCATTGATTCTTCCTTTCAAATGTGATTAGCAGTGATCCTGGATTCTGGGCCATGTACCACTGTGCAATGAGGCTGCACTGTGCCTTGGGGAAAGGCGAAGGAAGAACAGGACTCATTTATGATGAGAGGCATCTAGAAACCGGAGTATAAACTGGCAGAAAGCAGTGGGAATACTCCGAGCATGCATGCTGGAGCCAAGGAACTGACAGTGACCAGACCCAGAGCTACACAGGGTGGAGGCTGGGGATTAGCAGCTGTCCTGAGCTGTAGAGGATTCTCCTTTTGGCCCTTGCCATGGATGAGGTTGCTATGTTGGACCATGGGAGCCAGGGCTGTGCCGCCCTCAGTCCCTTGAATCACAGAGGTTATTGTAGTGGGAGAGCCTCTCGCACCAAGAGAGAGTGGGAAAGCTGGAAAGTTAGAGGGGGAGTAATGCAGATAGATATGGGGAAGATGTGGGTGTTCCCACCCTGCATGTGCTTTCCACAGGGACTGTGGCTCCTCTCCAGTTTGCAGTGAGTGTCTGCATGCTTGCTTAGAGGCTGGAGATAGCTGATATTGGGAAAGCTGCCCCCAGCTCTGGAGCTAGAAGAGGTGATGACTTCTGGGCTAGGACCAGTCCTGATCTGACTTAAGCACTCCTCCCTGCAGAGCTCTTCTCTTTAGTCTATGGTTTGGATATCTGCTCCTCTTTCCAACTGTGGGAAGCTGAGACTGATGGGGTGTGTGGTGCGTGTTTCTGGTGTGTGTGTGAAGAAAACACTCCAGACAATTGGGCTTCCAAGCACCAAGATGCTATAGGGCGGGAAAAGCAGATGATATTAACCTTCCACATTCCTTAGCTGTTGGTTTTCTTTTACTGAATGAATATCACGTGCCCTCCCTTTGCATCATCCTCCCCACCCCCCTGCTCTGGGCTTTACATCATCCTCCTTAATAAGAAGTGTTCTGTTTTTAGTCCCCAGTGAGCGCTGAGTCTTTTGCTGCAGGGCTTACTGTTGCGTGAAGCTCTCGTCTGAAATAGCAAGCTGGCTCTTCAGGCATGCTGCACACCCCTGAAGAGCCAGTCAGAGCTGGGGCACCCTGCATTGTGCATGGGGGCTCACAGCCTTCTACCCTGCTCCAGCTCCTTTTATGCAGAATCATCATCAATGACTGGGATGCAGGAGTAAAAAGCAAACTTTCCAGGTTTGTGGTTCATAGTAAATTCCTTCACACAGTCAGCTGCCATACTGATGACTCTAGAAGAACCTCACAAAAACTCATGGGTAAGGGGCCGTGTTATTAAAAGTAATTGGCAAGGGTACAACTCTGCCAAGCCTAGCCCAGGACTACCATGGATGCAGTGGGAAAATGTCTCCCTATCAAATGGCACTGACCAGAGCATGCACTGAGAGATGCATCCTTTCTCTCGCCTATTTCCCCTCCACCCCGTGATGATGCCTTTTGCAGGGTGCTCTCAAGGCGTTGTTTCTTTCACATGTATTTCCCAGTCCTTCAGCTGCCTCCACCTCCACCTTTATCTTTGAGAGACTTTGCTTATATCTCTTCCATTTCAATACTAATTTCTTGAGACTTCCTTGCTTGACCCTTCCATACCTTCTTCAATATTCAAGAACAAATAGTATTTCCTGGGGTTAAGATACAGCAAATATAAAATGTGTGAAAGGTAAAAAGGCTAAAAGGAGAAGACTTAAAAATACAGTGTCTAATTAAAGTATGGAAATAGCTGCTTTAAGGGAATATTATGGCAAATAGCTTAAAAAGGTACCAGAATGGATGAGCTAGCTTTCTGAATAGGACTAGTCTCAGCTATCAGAGGGGGTTCTATAGGAACAATAAAGGCTCATGCATCAATTCTGTAGAGATGAGAAGAAGTTCATTTGGGCAGTGATGGGAGGGAGCTGCAGATGCTCTCATAGCTCTGTTCCAGGGTGGGAATCCTCTGTCACCATTGTCGTGGATAATGATGGAGCTGATGCACAAGGCAGGGCTTCGAGGTTGAGAACAGGCTCATCTTTAAGTGATTCAGCCTGGCCATATGCTTACCGCTCACTCTGGGACTTTCATTCCTCTTTGTTTTCTACTGTGTCCCAATGCAAGGAAGGGAACTGTAGCTCCCTCTCCAATGTCTTCATCAGCTTTCTTTCACCCTTATAGCTGTGCACTTGAGCTGTTTCTGCCATGGGTCCCTCTGCCTACACCTAGGATAGCTCCTGGCTGAAGTGGTGGGAAAGCAGATACTGTGGTTAAGGACTTCAACGGGCAGCTGGCACCCACTGAGGCTCTGTGAGAAGGAGACTTTGCTTGTGAGATTTTTAATGTTTCCCACTACTGCTAAAACAGATCCAGAGGTTCCCTTGCTGCAACACTCCACCTCTCCATCCACCACTTTCTACAGTCACATTTTTTGCACTTCACTCTTTTTTCTTTTCTTGGTCCAGTCTCCTTCCTACTCTTTATCCATCATACCTGACAGCAGGGTGATTTAATGATTTTGTTTGTTTAGTTGTTTTTTATTACACTGTTTGTTACTGTAACTGGGAAAACCTGTTGTTTCTGCTCACACTTTTTTGAAGGTGGTGCTAAAAAACTGTGTGTGTGTGTGTTGTGCACATGTGTAAGAATGGGTGACTGCGACATGAAACAATAGGTGGCAAGTAAGTTAATGATCATAGTTTGATGTTTGGTTATTTTGTTGGAAAATGGATTAGAAGAAGTGACCTTATGTGGCCCTCCTTTGAGTGAAGGGCTGTACCAGGTCACCTCTAGAGGTCCCTTCTAACCTGAAGTTCTCTGTAACTCTAAAAATCCAGTTTGCTGCAGTGATGCTTTTGTCCTGAGGTGTGTTTTTATTTGCTTGTCTCACAGTGCGCGGTGTCATGGGACTGGACAGTATGTGTGGAATCTTGTTGTCTAGGCACAGAAATGCAATCAAGTGTTTCTCCTTTCACAGCCTAAACAAATCTGCCTTTGCAGGAGCCCACAAAATTACAATTTGAAAAGCTCATCTGTAGAAGTGTTTTGCCAATCAAGGGCTTCAATGCCAAATGGGGTCAAAAGTGTTTTCAGACTGTTTGCTAAATGAGGGCATGCAGCTGGAGGTGGAACTGCAAGGCTGAAACTGGACCCATACGTGAATTTTTCAGCATAGTTCTCTCTTTCCATGTCAAGATGGTTCCCTTTGAGAATCTTTGCAGACTGCACTCAGTCTCCTTAGTCTCTGAACTGTCCATCATAGCATCTCAGCTCCTTCCTAGAAACCCAGGTATTGTCACGTGATTTTTCCTATGTCAGAATAAAAGGAATCAGAGAGGAGGGGGTCATGATGGCAACTTCGACGTTCCTAGTAATTTAATATTTTCTTCCAAGACACTGTGATAGCCATAATAGCTTTGATTCTGGCTTTCTATAAGGACTCTGAGAAGGATTTTCAGGGATATGTAATTTTTTTAGACATTAAGAAAGCAGGGTCAAGAAACTCTATTTTGAATGACTGGCTACTTGATGTACCATGGCAATTGACCTTCTGGAGGCACTGCAGGCCTAGATAGCCTCTGATGTCCCTTTTCAGCTACCCCTGTCAGAACTGCTCCGGAAGAACTGAGCCTGGGATTGACAGATAACATTTGCAACTTGAAAGGCCAGGGATGCTCAAAACATTATTCCAGGGGTCATGCCACTGAGTTGCGTCCCTGCACAGCCTTCACCATGCAGACTTCCTCTTCTTCAGTCACTGTTTACTGGTCTTGGTGGCAATGTCTGTGTGTGGGATCCAGGAGCCGTGGGGTCCCCATCCCAGCTCTCAGCCTTCCCCCCACCCTGCCCAACAGATCCTAAAGAAACCTTTGCCACTCTAGCTCACGCTGTTTTCTAACACCACTATCATCCGTGGCTGTTTTGTAGCCAGCTGTGACAGCATATTTTGGAGTGGGTCAGCCTCCCCTCTTCCACAGGAGCTACTGGAAGAGCTGACTGCAAACAGATTTTCACTGCCTCATTGTGGACTGATGTCCAATAGTGCCCAATGAGAGCTGACAAGCTGACAGACCCGATCTGTCAATGGAGGATGAGGAGCGGGAGGGGAAGAGAATGTCTCTTGCACACGCTTTCAAGAGACAGAGAGCAGTTTCACAGATGAGCCAGCAAAGCTCTTTTAAGTGATACAAGTCCATATTTAATAGTCTATTCATTTCTGTGAAGGCAGATGCAGGTGCAGGATATACAGGGATAAGAACAGTTCCGCGCCAGGCACAAAGTAGTCCACAGTAGTCCAGCTTCCACAGGCAGGCTCCTGTTTGGTACTGTCTCTGACCAGTAAATAACTATGGGTGGGCTGGCTGAGAGCCTCTGCTGACTCCCTTTTATTGGTGCGTGGTTAGTTGTTGTATGCACAGTGAAAGGCTCTGGGCTGAGAACTGTCCTCTCAGGAGAGCAGTGTCCTTTGGGTACTGCCCTTACCTTAGATGAAGATGCACGGTTGTCTCAACTAATGGGTCAGAATCAGGGCAGAGAGGGAGCCCTCACAGCTTTTTCCTGCCGTCGGGGCATGGTACCTTGTCCAGACTCTGAATCAGACCACATCTCACAGTTAGCTGTGATCAAAACTTGAATTCACCTTGCCCCCATATCATGCTTGATGTTGGCCTACGGAGTGACATCCATCACCTTACTTCAAGCTATTAAGTGGGCCCAGCCTGAATAGAAACATTGCTTGTAAGCTCACCCGTTTGAAGCTGGTCCCAGTTAAACAGGCTTACCAGGATTTTCTCAATCCAGGTAGGAGCCTGGGCCAACATTGACATTTTTCACCCTGATGCTGAGCTCATGAGGGCATAATTGTAGTAGCTTTGTATCAGCCACCTAGGAAGCTATGCAGCTCAGAAGAGTCAGTCAGCTCCTTGTCTCTTATCAGAAAAGTTGGGAAAAGTTCTGCCAGCATCCATGCTCATTCCCTTTATCCCAGTGTCCTGGTTTCCCAGGAAGAGAACCATGGGCCAGCCATGTCAGGCAGGCCATGAGTAGCCCCAAGTCAGCTGGGAGATACAATCAAGGGAGTTGACCCAAGCTGACTCACAGATGTATCCCATACCACTTAATCATGCTCATTATAAAAAGAGGGAGCTCACTAAGGGTGTTATTCTTCTTCCTGGGGTTCCTCTCTTTTGGTCTTCTGATCCTGCTGCTGAGCCTAAGGACAAGGCTGAGTAGAACCTTGTGCACTTTTTGTCAGTGATTGTATCAGTTTTGTTATTTCATTAAATCTCTTTCTACTTTAACCCACTGGAATTCTCTCTGGTAGACACCCAGGTAACATGACTAGTGGTGAGAATATCTTAGAACTGGTCTGATGGCCTAGGCTTGGGCTCAATCTCAATAATAGGCAGAGCAGTGCAGATGAGTCACTTGGTGGTCTAGCAGGGCTGTGGTTGGGCCCTGCACATGGAGCACAGGGGTAAGGATTTTGTTTCTGCTGTAGGATTGTCAGTGCAGGCTGGCTGCTTTATTTCATCAGTGCAGATGATTTAGAGATGAATGGTCAGAATGCAGAGCACTTTAGGATCCTCTGCTCTGAAAGGTATGTGAGAAAACCAAGCTACTGTTGCATTAAAAGTTAAGTTGCTTCTTTGATGCTATACTATCAGTAGTAATGCAAACACATAGCTTAAAAGTATGCAGACCAGGCCCTTTCTGTTTGGTCCATGTCCTTTCCTGTGATAAAGTGGAAACTGGCATCTCCTTGCTTTATAACTGTCTGATTTTCAGTCTTCCTCTTCCCCCACCTTCACAGCAGCCTGTCCTTATACTACTGATTCATTGTGCAATCAGATGGGCGATAACAGATGCTTCAAGAGAAGGGAATCTTCCTCCACAATTTGCTTAGCCAGTTGTGTGGTTGGAGTAGGAGTCAATTCCTTCCTGCCGTCTGCAGCCTGAAACGACTCATCCATCCCTTACCATCCTAGGGGTACAACTATAAATACTAGCAAGGGTTCACAGAAATTGCCAGCCCTTTTTGAGTTCTTTCTCCAAAATCTGTCTTTAACTGCTTCTTATGGCAGGAAAAGGCTTCTGATAAAATACAGTGTGCAAAGGGGCGAGAGTGGCTGATCATCCATTTCATCAAGCTGCCTGCCTTCTGAGTGTTGCAGAAGAGGGTTAGAAGGCAGTATTAACTCATCTTCACAGTGTGCTTCATTTCCATTAGCAGAATCTCCTCTAATTTTTCACTTGGCTGCAACATGGTGGCATCTGTCATGTCTTAGAGATAGGTTGGGATATTTGCTGTATTGAGTGGGATAGACACAGTCAAAAGGGACAAGGCCCTGTGCAAACCTGGACCCAACAACTTTTAGTCAGACATAACCCTTCTTATTGCCTCTGTAGCTAAGTTTGCAGGGAAGTAACATTTCCATCTTGATTTCAGTGATTAAGCGTGACATTCTCTTTCTACAGCCATCTGGGGTGTGAAAACAAATACATCTGTGTGGTCCAGATTGATCCAGAAAGGTGGAAAGCAAACCAATGGCTATCAGAAAAATTATCCCCCTCTGCCTTGCTCCTTGCTGCCTGCCTTTGTTGTTTCATTTGCTGGTCCATATTTTCTCCCACTATTCAGCTAGGCCAAATTTGGCTCTGTCTGGCAGAGGTGAGAGTACCAGGAGTGTCATGACTGGCAGGGAAGGAGAAGAAGAGTGGGTCTGGGGTTCAAGGGGATGGGGTACCCTCAGCGCTGGCCAGGTGATGGCTCCCAGCTGCCCCCCAAACACATTTCTGGGATCCTGACTGACTTTGGCAGTTGGCTGCTGATGCAAGAGGGTTTCCATGGCAATGTACCACTGCTGCTCGCTCCTTAGCTCTGCCTTTCTTTCCCTCCCTCTCCTTGCCCCCCTCCCTAGCCCTCCTTTTTCTCAAGCCTGTTGCCATGGAAAAGTCATAATCCAGAAAGAATTTCAGATTCCCCCCCATTGTTGGTTTTTTTAGTATTAAAAGTTTGCTTTTCAGTTTAATGTGTGGGTAGGGGGGGCTCCATCTGCCTCTTCAAAACCTTGTCCCTGGGCAAGAGGGAAGTCTCGGACTCAGAGGTCCTCCTGGGAGGAGGGCAGTGGGAAGCTGCAGAGGGGAGCTCCAGCTGATGGGCACCCCAGCAGGGTTATGGCTTTGAGAAGTGCTTACATGACACTGGAGGTCATGACCAGTTTTTTGAAAGGACCGTGTAGTTTGGCGTCTAGAGTCTGAATCAATGACGTTTAAGCACCCAAGACATGTTAGAGAAAAAGGAGGAGTGAGATTTTTGAAAGGTGCCTCCTTTGGAGGCTTATTTTTCTGAAGTGATCATAGTGACTGCTGCCAACAGAAAAGGGTACAGACAACTCATACGCTGCCACAATATGTGCACAGCAAGAGCTACGGAAATGATGCAGCTGAAGGTACTGAATGAGACGAGAACTAGAGCCCACATTATCCCACCTGGTGCTCATGCTACTTCCCAAGCCTGTAGGGTATACCCACACTATCAGGACTTGTGTGTGAGGTTTGTGGGTTACATTTTAGTTTGTTAACTTAAGCACCAATAAAAGGTGAAATCAGTTAAGTTTCTGCTCAGGTTCAATAAACTTGCCTAGATATCTCTGAAAAACACTGGGGTACTCTGATAGCTTTGCTGCTCTGGGTAGCAAAGCTGGTTGAACTAGAGAGAGCTGTGATATGGTAATAGAAGCGGGAACTGAACCTCTGCTGCACTCCCCATGGAAATGTTCTGGTCTCACTCCCAGTGCACTTTCTGTTTTCATCTCCATTGTATTCAGGCTTCCTGCAGTGGGCACTGGAGCCTGAGATCCTCAGATGCATGCTGGAAAACTTTATTCACAGTATTTCTGGGTCCAAGCAGTCCTGGAAGTCTCCTGAACAAAGAAATATTTTGGGGAGATTTCCCACTCTGATTGTTCAGGAGGGAGAAGGAAAGGATTCAGATAATATATCCCAAATTTGGACCTTGTACTTATTAAAATACCTCTTGAGAGTCTTTTATTGGATGCAATGTTAGCATCACTCCCAAGGCTTCTTTAAACTGACCTTTTCCCAGAGAAGAAGTAGAGGAGTAATTCAAGATCAAACGCCGCTCTAGAGTAAAATGGCACATTTACTTCACTGAAGATGCAGAAACATAGGCTGAAGTTGACCCTTTCTCTCTCTCTTCTTGTTCAGGAAACACTGAGGATGTACTTTTTCTTAATTTTTTAATTTTTTTTTTAAAATATAGACAACTACATTCAAGCGGTCTGCTGCAGACACCTAACCTATGCATTGTTGTTACCTCTCCGCATTGTCTGTGTGTACCAGGCATCTGAGTCACTTGATGCTTACCTCGCCTCAGATGGTGTAATAGTCACTTAGTCTAAATTGGGTATGTGGAATAAGTGATAACCTGGAGTCTACTCAGGCTGTTAGAAGAATTACTGACTTACAAAACCATAAAGTCACAATGCTGGGTCGTTGTAGCTCCTCTTCTTTTGTATGAATTCCTGGAAGATGATGAATTTTCAGTTGCCACAGACTGTGGTCTGTCCTGCAGAAAGCAAAAAGCCTGCTGTCAGTAATGCTCTACCTCTTTCCTTGTTGATACACCTTTACTCTGTTCTAGACAAACGTAATTTCTTCAGTCCCATGCCCTGGGTTGTTTGTCTCCTGATGTCTTCAGTCTCTTTTATGACACTGCTGAGGAAGAAGCCTGAGTAGTCACAGTGCCATGTTGGGCACTTGTCAGGTAGACCCCGTCTATATGTTTCAGAGAGGCTCCTCAATAGCCAGCAGCAGAGAAAAAAAATCTTCAGTCACTACCAGTCTGGTCTAGCAGTTGAACAGTTGACCAGAAGGCAAATATTTCCTTCCTTTTTTTGCCTTTCAGGCCCCAGGGATGGATCCCAGCAGATTTTCCAGAGCACTGTGTGAGAATGTAGGAGTGCATTGACCATATCAGCAGACACAGTCATGCTCCTTGTGTTTAGCAAGACGTGTAGCCCCAGACATCAATCTCTTTTATCAAAAGGAAGAGAGGGTGTGTAACTTTATTTAACATAACCTGGACTACAAACTACATCACAAAACACTCTACAAAGTTAATAATACAAGGCACAAGTCGGATGTGATATAAATGATGTAAATGTGTGAACTCTGAGTAGGACTTTGGCAGTGTTCCCAGCCGTGTTCAAAATGTACCCATGATATTTCTATCTATCTCCCATACTGGGAACCCACTAGAGACAGGCAGAAAAGACTTAGGTTGAGTTTATTATCCATATTTATAATTCATTTCAGAATAGCATCTTCCTCCCACACTGATCCATCCTCACAGAACTACGTATTGCACCCAGCTCATAGCAGGAGGCTTCACACTCTGACTTTTGGGGTAAGAGTTGAGAATGGTGAGATATGCTTGAAGCATTCAGTGTGTGTTGGGAAACCCAAAATAGATGGTGCAAGGTTATGTGGACCCTGTAGCTGTGCAGGTAGAGGTAACAAGAGGGGTTTGCAAGCTGTCAAGTCATGGGACTTTGGGGCAGAAAAGATGCATGTCTGAGTGTAGGAACCCAGGCTAGAGACTGAAAAGAGATTCTTGATATTTATCTCCCTTTTGTGTTTTACCAGTCTTTGAAAAAGGGATGACGTCAGTGGAAGAAGAGCACAGAGGGGTTATGACTGTGACCGTTGTGGGGATAAGCACAGGCTGAGGATTCACAAAGTAAATTTTGAGTTGGGATCTGGGGTCCAGGGAGCACCTGGATGAGGACGTCTTGGCTTTCAAAGCCTTGTTGGCCCACAGTGGGAGCTCAGAAAGTGCCAGTGGTTGTGCAGTTGACCTGGCTGCACTCAAGGCAGCAGTGCCCCAGTAATGGATGAGTTGGATTTACTGATGGAGGTGATGGCTGGCAATAAGGGAGCCAACAGGAAGGATGGCAGAGGTAACAGTTTGGGTGGAGAAGCAGTGGAACAGAGAAGGGTGCTGGTAGTGAGGAGGGTACAGACTGCAGCAAGTATTACAGTAGTGTTTGGAGTATTAACCGCAAGTGAAGACAAGGGTGGCTAATTACAGACACGATTGTGAATAGGAAGAGGAGGCAGACTCGAGGAGGAGTGGTGAGGTCTGTGATTATGGCCCTTTGCAATGAAGAAGCCGCTGCTCAGTGCAGGGCTCAGGGCTACAAGGGGTTCAGCTCTGGTATTAACTGAAGCTATGCTCTTCACATGTGCCAGCTCGTGTCTTGCTTGCTTCTCCTTCTATCTCATTCTTCACTTTCTTTGCTACTGCTGCATTTTCCCTGTTTGCATGTAGTGTGGAGTGAAATGTGTTAATGCTTTCATGTAGAAAAAAGAATTAAAAAGAAATCTTAAATTAGATACTACCCCACTGGTGATGCTTCCTGTGCCCCTTGTCAGACAAATGCTGGCTGGGAGGTCTTCTTGGGAAGAACAAGGTTTTCCTAATGCTGCAAGGAAAAAAATCACAAGGAAGTTTAAAGGGGAGGGGGAACAAGCAAACAAAAAAGAACCCTAATTGTTCTGAGACCTTCCTCAGCCCAAGGAAGGGTTAATGATTTAAATGCAATGTAATTTCAGTGGCACTAAAGAACATGTTTCCATGGAAACATCAACCCACGGAGGGAGAGAAGGGGAGAAGGGAGAGGGAGCAGCATCGGAGGGAGAGCAGCTCCTCTGGCAATGGAAGAGCAGCCTCCAGACCCCCGCACAGTTACTGACAGCAGTGATTATTTGTTTGTTTTAATTGATTCCCCCTTGGAGATGTGATAGGGAAGAAAGTGACAGGGTGCCATCTTGGCCAAACTGCTACAGACCCAGGAAAATCCAGTCACGCTTTTTGGACTGAGTCTCCTTGCAGGTAACGACTCTGCTCCTGCGAGTGCTGTGATTTCACTGCCCTTACAAATGCGTGAATGCTTTGAACACTTGGTAAATGTTGAATAACCCCAAATCACTTCTGGCTTCTAGATGGGTCAAAAAAGTTAACTTAGTCTGCCGTTTCAGAGAATGTAATAAAGGGATTTATTTCAATCTCTCCAGCTAGTTTAGCCTTGTCTGGCTTCTGGCAGTGGTGAGAGGGACCTTTCTGGCAGATTTGAGTGCTTTTCCACAAGCAAGAAAGTCCTGAAGGCTCTAGAGGAAAATTGATGTGCTCACCTGCTTGCTGGTCTTGACTCCCAGCACAGAAACTGGAATGAGATCTGGGTAAATACCAAGATGCCCTGATGGTTGACTCCCAGCACACCAGCCCCTTTCAGAAAATCAAAGATGCACATCTACTCAGCCAGTTGTTTTAAGCTGTGGCCCACAACCATGTGGGTCCAATGGAGATTTCAAAGGGATGTACAGAACTGATTAAGAAGAGCAAGCCTGTTGTCAGTGGGATTAAATTCACTGTATGGGGACAGTGGTTCAACTGGAATATTTTTTACGGCTCTGCAGATTGACAGAGCTTGAAAATTATCATCCTGGGTGAAAAAATCACTGTGAAGAGCCTCATTTGACTTCTGTTCTGTGACTGCTTGTCCTATCAATGTCCGTATGACTGTGCCCTAAGACAGACAAACAGATCTGAAGGACAGTGCTTAATCTTTCAATATTTGCCTTTTCCTAGTGGTGTGGCTTCCATCAGTGACCTGTTATGTCGATGCCAAGACATAATTACAACCCATTGTCACCTTTTCTGACAAATGTAATTTTCTATGCTTTTCTGCCCCATGTAAGCAGACTTGTACTCCTTTCAAATGGGAGAAATACCTTGAAGACTAGTTTTACTTCGGAGAAAAGTGATATGTTATCTGTTCATAATGAATAAGGAAGGGTGGAAAGATGTAGCAATAAAAAATAATACTTTAAAAAAGTAATTGCCGGGAATTTATTAACTCAGTAAAGCTTTGCAACTTGATCCAATTTTGGGCTGAACATTTAGTTTTTATTTTATCCAGCCACTGTAACAATTTTGACCTTAAAGCTCTTTTTCTATTAGCTATTTTCTATTACTTAAAGGTTTGGTGAGTCAATTCAGAAGTATATTTATTTTCATCAAAGCTTTTTGGATAAAAAAACCTTTCTGTGAGTATAGACTGATTTCCCATGAGATTTATAGATATTTCCAGCTTTAATCAGAGTATGCTATTAAAATGCTTTTCCTTGTTTCTGTTTTATTTCCAGTGAGGCCAGAAGGTGTAGAGGTATATTCTCAAGCTACTTAGGACTCTGTCATTTTCCCAACAAAAAAGATACTTTTGGAAGAAAAGTTGAAAATCAAATATTTTGGGTTTAAAATAGAATATTTTGACATAGAATTTCTATTTGCTGTCTCTGGTGATTAGGAGCATGTGAATTTTATATTCCTGTTTCTCCTTCATGAAGCTTGGATGGACAAAATCTCCTGTGATATGCCTTCCCCTGTTAAGGTGATGCTGTTCCTCGTAGGACCCTTTCAGGGTGACACATTATAGATGTATTTTAAATGGGGCTCTTGTCCATAAAAGAAAGGGCAGAAGGTATCATGCAAAAGACCAGACTGCGTGGGAGCATGACCATGCCAGAAGCTTCGTTTTCTGTCCAATATCATTAGAGTTTTCAGATCTTCTGGTTCTCTTTTTCTGACAAAATGTTGACCTCCTCATGAGAAAATGTTATTGCCAAGTTCTTATCCCCCTTTCCTATTTAAAAAGTGGTTTTGCTAGGTAACTTTTCCTGGCTCTGGCATGTTTGAAAATAGGTCAGTCAAGATGTGTGTGAAAAAAATTTGGCTTTGATTGGGTTTGCAAGATATTGCTGACTGACATAGCAGATGGGGCAAAATGAAGACTTATCCTGCCTTTTTTTCCATAAACAGGTCACCTATCCTAGTGTATATGCATGTTTTCTACAAGTGACCTAGCTCTCACTGTCTGGCTTTGGTACTATCAGCAGCACTCTGGTAAAGGGAGTGTAAAATGCCACTAGACCTGAATGGTAGCACTTCTTTCCCCCTTTCTATCAAAGGCAATGACTGCATAGGACGAAAAGCAAATAGGAGATCAGGTCTTAGATGGTATTGGGTACATGGAAGAAAAAGTTATTGTGGAAACTCTGAAGCTCCCTGAAGCAGTTGGACAGTCAGTCTTTCACCTAGGTGTCATTACTGTCACCTCTGCCCCAGCTTGGAGCTGACCCCATGTTCCCCATTGGGAAGAAATTTCTGTCTGTGCTGCAAAACCGTGTGCTGTAGTGCTTGAGTTACCTCTTAGTTTTTCAAGAAGGAGGCTGGGGACCACACAGACTGTGGAAATGGAACTTTGCTTCTCGTTCTCAGGAATGGTCCTGTCTCAGCAGGATCAAGCAATGCACATAGGAAAGCAGCCCTGCCATTGTTCCGGCTCCTTACATACTCTAAGGATAGACATATCCTTAGTCCCCAGGAACTGTCAGCTCAGAGTCTTTCTGAAATGACAAATTCATGGTAGATAAATAGAAGAAATGGGAAATAAAGTGGAAGTGCCATTTTTTTTTTTTATGATTAAGACAGGGAGTGATGAAAAAGATTCATCCTTCTACTGTGTATAAAAGCTATCACTTGGAAGTCTCAGCACACAGGTACATTGTTTTAAAAGCAACTTTGTTTAAAATAATGGAGAAATAGCAAGGACAGATTGGTAGAAATTTGTCTTCCACCAGAAATGGATATTTCACAGGTCAGAATCAAACACCAAGAAAATTCATCTTCCTAGAGGTGAGGGGCCAGAGTCTCAGCAGACCAAACAGTATCACTCCATAGATGTCAGCTGAATATTGCTGATTTATTCCAGCCCAGTATCTGCCCTCTTGCCTTTTAAAAAGGTGTGGACAGCAGGGAGAAGCCAAATTAATCTCTTATATCTGTTATCTTTTACCCTGAGGGATATTTCCTAATCTAGATGCTCTCCTAACCTCTTTGCTTAATGAAAACAATCTTGAGCTCTGGGCATTTCTGTAAGCCTATTGGTTAGGTTGGTTCCCAGTAGTATAAAATGGCTGTACCCTGGGCAGATTTTCTGGTGCAGGTTGCCTGCACAATTTAGAATTTGGCTAGTCTCTTTGCTACACTGGCTTTCTTTCTTGCAGTGCATCTTCCCAGATTCAGTGGTAAGACTGACACTGAGAGAGAAAGGAGCAAATGAAGAAGAGTGAGATGCTGTTCCTTTAATATTTAGTTTTCCTAGTCAATGGTTGCTTATTTTTTTTCCTATCTTGTTTTGGTTTTGTTCTTCATGACAGCAGAAAGAACACAGTCCATGCCCCTTGTTACATAAAATCATCTGCACTAATGCCCTTTATGTGGAATCCTTCCACTGTAAATCGTTCCTGACGCTGGACAGATGTTACACAGACACAGCCAGATGTGTCTGCCTTTCATGACTTCACAAGCCACCGGCACTGCAGCAGTGGGAGGCACAGGAGGCTGGGGAAGTGCAGGACAGTGAGCAATGGGAGAGCCTTTGAAAGGCTCAGCGAGGGTCAGTACCAGCCACGGGGAAGTTTGATAGAAGGCCCAGGCAGAGCCCATTTTCACCTTTTTGGACATGAGCAATTGAGTTTGATATCCTGTGGAGACTGCCTTATCTCAAGAGACCTCATGCACTCACAGCTGGGTCTGGATGGCTCTCATGCATGTATTGGCTGTCCTCTGATGCAGAGGCAGCCATGGAAATGTCAAGCAATGGTATGGTAAAAATATCTCTGTATTATTTTAGGCTTTCCATGGGTTTGGAGAATGGAGATTTAAATCAGAAGTCAAAGGATCAGTTGCAGTTTTCTTGCTAAAATAAAAAATCTACACTATTTCCACCTCTCAGACAAGAGCAGAAACTATTAACAGAATCATGGAATATTCAGAGTTGGAAGGGACCTCCAGAGATCATCTAGTCCAACTCCCCTGCTTAAAAGCAGGATCCCCTAGAGCACATCACTCAGGACTGCATCCAGGCGAGTCTGGAAAGTCTGTGCCAGTGCTCTGTTAACCTCACTAAAGAAAAGTTCTTTCTCATGTTTAAATGGAGCCTCCTATGTTCCAGCTTGTACCCGTTACCCCCAGTCCTGTCACTGGGAACCACTGAAAAGAGTCTGGTTGCATCCTCCCTCAACCCACCCTTTAGGTATTTGGAAACATTAATTAAACCACCCCTCAGCCTTCTCTTCTCCAGGCTAGAGAGTCCTGGCTCTCTCAGCCTTTTCTCACAGGGGAGATGCTCCAATCCCCCAGTCATCCTCGGTGCCCTCCGCTGGACTCTCTCCAGTATGTCCCTGTCTCTCTTCAACTGGGGAGCCCAGAACTGGATGCAGGATTCCAGTTGCTGCCTCACCAGGGCAGAGTAGAGGGGGAGAATGACCTCCCTCAACCTACTGGCCACACACTTCCCTGTGCAGCCCAGGGTAGCATTGGCCTTCTTGGTGGCAAGGGCACATTGCCGGCTCATGGATAATTTACTGTCTACCAGGAGTCCCAGATCCTTCTCCTCGGAACTGCTTTCCAGGAGGTCCCCCCCTAACCTATCCTGGTGCCTGGCATTCTTCTTCCCCAGGTGCAGCATCCTACACTTGCCCGTATTGAACCTCATGAGGTTCTTCTCTGCCCTGCTCTCCAGCTTGTCCAGGTCATGCTGGATGGCAGCACAGCCATCTGGCATGTCAGCCACCCCTCCCAGCTTGGTATCATCAGTGAACTTGCTGAGGATACACTCTGTCCCCTCGTCCAGGTCATTGATGACCGGAGCGAGTATTGACCCCTGGGGGACACCACTGGTTACAGGCCTCTAACTCGACTCAGCTCCATTGATCACAACCCTCTGTGATCTGTCACACAGCCAGCTCTTGATCCACCTGACTGTCCCCTTGTCTAACCCACACTTCCTGAGCTTCCTAATGAGGATGTTATGGGAGACAGTGTCAAAAGCCTTGCTGAAGTCAAGATAGATGACATCTGCTGCTCTGCCCTCATCCAGCCAACCAGTTATAACATCATAGATAAATCTATCTTGACCACTCCCAATAACTTTCTGTTCTTCAACATGTTTGGAGATGACATCCAGAACAAGTCGCTCCATTACCTTCCTAGGGATGGAGGTGAGACTAACCGGCCTGTACTTCCCTGGGTCCTCCTTCTTGCCCTTTTTGTAGACTGGAGTGATGTTGGCCTTCCTCCAGTCTTCAGGTACCTCTCCTGTTCTCCATGACCTTTCTAAGATGATGGAGAGTGGCCCAGCAATAACATCTGCCAGCTCTCTCAGCACTCACGGGTGCATCCCATCAGGGCCCATGGACTTATGGATGTCCAGTTTGGCAAAGTGGTCTCTAACGCGGTCCTCCTCTATCAAGGGAAAATCTTCTCTCCAGACCTTCCCTCTTGCCTCCAGGATTTGGTATTCAAGAAGAACCACTTTAGTAGTGAAGACAGATGCAAAGAAGGCATTCAGTAACTCTGCCTTTTCTGTGTCTTCCACCACCAGGGCGACCGTCTCATTCATCAGTGGGCCAACATTTTCCCTAGTCTTCCTTTTTCTATTGAGATACTGAAAGAAACTCTTCTTATTATCTTTAACCGTAGTGGCCAAGTTGAGTTCTGCTTGAGCTTTGGCCCTTCTAATTTTCCCTCTGCATAGCTTCACTACATCTTGATATTCCTTATAAGTTGTTTTGTCAATTACTAGGCCTAGTGCAAAGGACGCAGCATGACCAATAATAGGCGGAATAAACAAAGACACAAAGGGTCCCATAGAAAAAATGGGAGACAACTAAGTCAATAGGCTGACCATATACGACAGAAGTAGCCCCATATTGTCTCCCCACGAAGCCCGCGTTTGCAAATGCCAGACCTGACTGGGGCCCAGTTGCATGAAGAGTCAAGAGGTCCTTCCCCAACAGGAAACTCTGCAAAGTGCATCCACTTCACAGACAGACACTCCACCCTTCCTGCAAGTGGTCCCAGCTTTTATTCCCAAAGCAGGACACCTGGCACTCGTTTACTGAAATGTGGGGCACCTGGGGCTTGTTTACCCAAGGGCTTTCCCTAAAAGGCCGGCTGCACCTTGGAGGAAAGCCAAAAGGCAAACTCATCCCCTCCTCTTAAAGGACCATGGGGACCACCCATATGTCAACCTTAATTCAGGGGTTGGGGTTCAGACCCCAGCACTTCAGTTGTCAACCCCCTTTTCCAAAGGCCATAGACTTTCCTTTTGTTCCTGAGATCCAGCCAAAGCTCTCTATTTAGCCAGGCTGGTAGTCTTCTCCGCCAGCTTGTTTTTCGGGACCTGGGGATGGCCTTCTCCTGAGCTTTTAAGAGTTGCTCCTTGAAGTATGGCCAGCCATTCTGGGCACCTTTGACCTTCAGGACTGCCTCCCAATGGACACTCTCAACCATGCTCCTAAGCAGGCCAAAGTCTGCCCTTTGGAAGTCCAGGGTGGCAGTTCTGTTGGCTCCCCACCTTGTTTCTCCAAGAATTTCATGTTCACTCTGCCCAAGATGACCGCCAACCTCTACATCTGCCACAAGACCTTCTCTGTTAACAAGCAGCAGGTCCAGTAGGACACTTTCCCTAGTTGACTTCCTTACCAGCTGTGTTAGGAAGTTGTCTTCCACACAGTCTAGGCACCTCTGGGACTGTTCCCTCTCTGCTGTGTTATATTTCCAGCAGACATCTGGGAAGTTGAAGTCCCCCACGAGAACAAGGGCAAACAATTGTGAGATCTCTGCCATCTGTTTATAGAATATTTTGTCAGCCTCTACATCCTGGTTGGGGGGTCTATAACAGACTCCCACCAAGATGTCTGCTTTATTGGCCTTCCCCTTGATTCTTACGCATAAACACTCCACACTGTCATTCACATTTTTTAAGTTCTAGACATTCAATTCTGTCCCTAACATAGAGGGCCACCCCATGACCTCTCCTTCCTTGCCTATCCTTTCTGAAAAGTTGGTAGCCATCAATTACAGCACTCCAGTTGTGCGAGTCGTCCCACCATGTTTCTGTGATGGCAACTATATCATTGTTTTCCTGCTGCACCATGGCCTCCAGCTCCTCCTGTTTGTTGCCCATGCTGCATGCATTTGTGTAGATGCACTTCAGCTGGGCTAATTGTCCCACCACTTTTTTGTGGGGGGACAAGCCCTAATTCCCACCTGACCATGCTCAGACCCTTCTGTAGCTTCCAACCTATCACTGCCCCTCATGTCTTTAATACTACATGGATCACCATCCCCCTCCCCCACTGAGACAACAAATTGCAAGAACTTGCTAGCACCACAAGCCCACAAGCACTGGCATGCTGTTCCCAGGCATCACTTTATTAATTCTGGTTCCATCCCTGTCCCCCTTCAAACCAAGTTTAGAGCTTTTGCAATGAGCCCTGCTAGCTCTTGTCCTAACATCCTTTTCCCCGTTCGAGTTAGGCTTCCCCCACCTTTTGCCAGCATGTCTGGTGACCTGAAGATCAACCCATGATCAAAGAAACTGAAGTCCTGCCAGTTGCACCAGCCTCGGAGCCAGGAGTTAATCTGCTGACTCTTCCTGTTTACCCCCTCATCAATCCCTGCAACTGGTGGGATGGAGGAGACCACCACTTGTGCTCCTGATCCCTTAACCAGCCATCCCAGGGCCCTGACGCCTCTCTTCATTGCCCCTAGACTTCTGGTGGCTACCTCATCACTGCCTACTTGAAATATCAGTAATGGGTAGTAATCTGAAGGCCGAACTAGGGTAGGGAGTTTTCTCTGTTATATCCTTAATCCTGGCACCAGGGAGGCAGCTGACTTCCCTAAGAAGTGGTTCTGGCCTGCATGTAGGGCCTTCCACTCCTTTTAGAAGCGAGTCACCTATGACTAGGACCCGCCCTTTTTTCTTAACCAAGGTGGTTTGGATGCGAGGCACGGTCTGACTTGGCCTCAGTGGCACCTCCAAGTCTGGCAAACCACCACCCTCATCCCCGGCTGGTTCCTCTTGCAGGGCATCATATCTATTTTGCAAGGTCACCTGGGGAGGTGGGACAGTTTCCCTAGGGACATGCTTCCCACACCTCTTGCCGCGTGCAGGAACTTTTTGCCATTGCTCACTGTTCTGTGAGCCACACGCTCAGCGAGGCAGAGAGGGGACAGGGAGGTCTCTGCATCATGAGCCCCGCCTGACTGCTGCGCCTGGTTCAGGGGGCTGAGTCATGACACCAACGGTCTGTCTCCCTCTCACACTTCCTGATACTCCTCAGCATCTCCACTTCCTCCTTCAGCTCTGCCACCATGCCCAGCAGATCATTGACCTGCTCACACCTCACACAGCCTGTCTCTCTGCTGTTTTCCAACAGGCTCAGACATTCCCTGCAGCCGCAGACCTGGACCTCCACGTGTCTGTAAGGGACCTCCATCTGGGTTTCCACAGTCCTCCTGGCAGCAGCTTTTGCACGAGTGGAAGCCATATTTACATTCCTCTGAGAGGGCAACGACCACTTAGTTAAGCTAGCTCTGGAGCTAAGAGGGGGCTGTGTCTACCCCACACACCCTCCTGTGCAAACTGCTGTGTAAACTGCTGCGTCATGCTCTTCGACCTTCCTATTGTCCCTGTCCTGGCTGTTGTTCACCTCGTTGACTGATCATCAACCTGGCTAACTGCCAGCTCCTAGCTGCCAGCTGCCCCAGTAGTGCTCGCCGCCACGCCTCAGCTCCTCGCTCCCTTCCCTGGTTCGCGGCTGCTCGGCGCCTTCCCCGCACGCACTGCTCTGCTCGTGCCAACTGCCGGGCCACGCTCCCCAGGGGCGTTTAAAACTCTCCCACGCCGCTCGGGGCCACACCTCTGCCGCGCCTGATTGGCTGCTGCGGATCTCCTGGTCCCGCGGGGGCTCGGGCTGCCTGCTGCAGTGGGGGGGGGGGGGGCGGTCCCTGGGCGCAGGAATCCTCTGCAGGGCGTGATCAGCTCTCACCTCGGGCTGTTGCCTCGCCGAACAGCATAGTTACTGCTGGTTAAATCGTTATTTGTCAGTCACTTGGCACTTGAAGGTCAGAATTGCCATTTGTAGATAAATATGCAGGTTCCAAACTCCCTTTTCCGTGTCCTTTTTTGTGCACCCACCTTTCTGTCTGTCCATCATTGTCCAGGAGCAGGTGTATGGGGCAGGCAGGACCTGCTGCAGGGCAGGGCTGATGCAGTCTTACCAAAGCTGTTTCCGTCAACTCAGGCTGGGTAGGTCTTGCTGGTGCTGAGCAAGGGAACAGTTTGGAGCTGTGGGCACTTGAGCTGAAATGCAGCAACACGCTTGTTTTTGCTCTTTTCTGGGCGTGAAGTGGGTCTGGGAAGGCAGCTATGCCTGTCCTTGGTAACTCTGACTGGTGTTTTTTAATGCTGTCTCTAGGGGACAGAAACAGGCTATTTCACAATGCAGATTCTGTGTGGTAAAGGCCTTTCACTGCCTTCACCTCACTGCTGTTACCTTTGGCCTCAGTGTTTCATGTTAGAGTGAGTTTCCAAAGAGGCTGATGGTGGTCTGCATCCCCATCCCCTTGCCCTTCATTGCACTTTCACCCTGCAAATCCTCTCTGGCAGAGGTATCCCATAGCCTTTCTCTCCCCACCCTCCACCTACATCCTGTTTTTTCCTCATGAGCTGGACTGCTGAGATGACTCCCTGATACTGATGGTGGAGAGGCTGTTTTATTTATATGGCCTGTCTTATTCACGGGAGCAGTCAATGTTAGGATAATCATGCCATTTCAAACAGACTGCTTGTCTCACTGATGTGTAACAAGCACTGACAGGGCACAGGGGAGTGTGTGTGTGCGTGCCCAAGGGTGCGGTGGGGAGTGCGATGGACTGAACCATGGCAATGGCCAAATTTGCTCACCCAGTCAGCAGGTTCAGGAAGAGCTGATTCGCAGCAAAGCATTGGAGGCAGAGGTAGGAGTGGTTAGTCCTAATTTCAAATGCGTCACTTTCAGAGCTGTCTCTGGGGCAGAGAAAAATTCAGTTAACACTCTCCCTGTCTCCCCCCAGGCCCCCTCTGCCTGCCACATTTGCTTCTCCAGGCTTTTTCCATCACTAGCTGAAACCATTTAAAATGTCATCATCTCTCTGCTGGTCCTAAATTGGCCATCTGATGTGGTTTTAATGCTCTATTTCCTATGCCAACCAGCCTTTGAAACACTCTCCATTAGCTTGCAGGGCTGACAGCCTCACATCTAGGGCGGGTGTTTTTACCTAATGGTCAGAGAACAGGATGGAGAGTCAGGACCCCCTCAGCATGATTTGCTTTGTGCCCAAGGACACATCCCCTCTTTCTTTGTTCCTGCCTGCTCATCCACGCCATGAGGCTCACAGTTTCCACAGTGGTGTGTGTGTTTTGCTCCCACCTGGCTGAGTTTGGGCATTGCGACTGCTGCATCTCCACCGGTCTGGTGAAGGGCTTGACCCCTCTGTGCTTGTATCTAGCAGTTCTAGAAATGCCCACATAAGCAAAATTCTTTGCTGAAAGATGTTTCTAGGAAATCAAATTAAATTGCCGGTGTCTGCCCACCCGCATACTGGTTTTCTCTTTCTCTCCCCATCTTGGAGACCAAAACATCCAGGGAGTGGCAGGGGGGTTGGACTAGATGATCTCTAGAGGTCCCTTCCAACCCCTAACATTCTGTGATTCTGTGATTAAGCCCTTTACAGGCACAGTTTCTTGGGTTACCCCAGCCTTGCTGCCCTCACATTGTGCCCGTTGCAGCTGAATGGCTCAGTGCAGATATGCCAGGGAGTCTTCCAGCCCCTTGGTTGTATGTTTGGGGACTGGAGTGTGTGTAGGCTGTAGGGAGGAAACTAATGCCCCTGGCTAGAGCAGGCAGCAGTGGTGCTGGTGTCCCAGGGCCACGCTGCTGCTGAAGGGGATGACACTCGCTGTGATAGTGATGTAGGGCAGGGCCACTCAAGTGTGGCTGCCTTGAAGCATGCTGCTGACTTGGCCTGCCAGGGAGTCCTTCAAGCCCTGACACTTTATCATGCAGGTTTCGCTCTGCCCAGTGCACCTGAGCAAGCTCCACAGCTCCTGAGGTGCTACTCTCACTCTGCACCCCTGTGTAGATGATGGGATCCAGCAAGCCACAGGAGTGCAGGGAAAGCTGGGGAGGAGCTGCTGCTTCTGCACACCTCCTGCAAACTTTTGTAAACATGTTGCTAATGGGTTGGAGAGAAAACCCTCTGAAGAGTTATTGTGCCAAATTTGGAGACTAATTTCTGTCATTAAGGTGCGAAGCGGGGGATTTTAGTGCCGCTATAAGTGTAAATCTCAAGGCAGCTCCAAGGACTGGAGTAGCTGATGATCCCTCCTTGATTATTATTAGTGGTTCTAATCTTTCTGGTGGAAAACAAACAGAAATGACACCCTCTTGTGTCATATCTGTTGCTGATTTCTGTGAACTCCTCTTGTGAGGCTGTATAAGGGAGATTCCCATAGTGGCATCATTCTTGGGTGGGAGGGGAAAGAGGGCTGAGAACTGTTCAATATTGCTGTTTGTTTAATTAGATATTGGTGCTGCTTTCTAATTACTGACATATAAAACTGCAACTCCCACCAGGCTAACAGCATCCTCCTCTTCTTGGAGCCTTGCTTTGTCTTTACTCTGGTGGCCACTGCAGAGAAGTCATGAAATGGGTGTGGTGTAGCTGTAATCTTGGTCCACTAGGTCTTTCCCACCATCAGAGCCTTACACAGGTCTGGTAGGCTGCATGTACACAGTGATGGTCTGTGCCTGGCATTTCTCAGTACTAGAGCAATGCAAATGGCTGGGAAAGAGAGGCCAGAAAAAGAGCATGTATGGTCCCGACATGGGATGTTTTACACCATTGCAAACAATCAAGTGGCTGATGTTTTGGAGTTCTCTCAGTGTTTGGATGCTGAATGGGTCTGGCTTTTGTAAAATAACCAATAGTCTGCCTTTTAAAATCATCCTATTGCAAGTGTTTCATGCTGGGCTCCACTATGGCTGTGTCCTACGCTGTGCATGTCCCTTGAAGGTCACAACATGGACCAGGTACAGAGTTTCCTTTAGAAGTAAATGTAATTGCTGATTGTACTTGGTAATGGGGAATTAGAGGATGAGTTTGGTTGATTAATGGAGTTAGGACAAAAAAGTTCAGGAAAAGGAAGAAGCTAAAATCATGACCTGTTTTTTTTTATTTGCTCGAAGTTTTCCTGCTCTCAATGCTTTCATTAAATTAGGAGGGAGTTCTCTGTGTGCAGATAGTGGGAAGCTGTGAACCCACTGAAAGAACAGACTTATTTTCCACTTTTTTTTAAATTAAAATTGGTTCAAACCAAGTTCAGAAAGGACAAACTTTAGCTGAATATCAGGAAATGTTTCCTGGTGTCATGGTGTAATACAGCAGAACAACCTCTCATGTCTGTAATGGAAATGTTGGTTGTGTAACTTATAGGAGAACTTGGGCAAAGCACGGGAGGGCAGAGTCCTGGGGATAGCTCTGCAGGCATCTTGGTCACCTCTGCCTGTCATAGTGATGTGATGCTACTGGTGCCAGAGCAGGTGTAAAAAGGCAAAATGTAATTCATGCAACAGGACTGTGAATTGACGTGAAATATATAAATAGGGGAAACTGTCTGAGTGCAACGGAAATGTCATATAAGCCAAACTGTAAAATGTGTATTTGCCTCCTCTTCCCTACAGTGTCATTCCGGATGGTCTGACAGTTAAGAAAACAATAGGCCTGATTCTCATTTACAGCAAAACCATTTTAACACGCTGTCATGATGCAGCAAGGCCTTGAAATGAGTGTAATCTTGGTCCACTTAAAGGTCTTCTTCACTGTCAGAGCTGAGTGAAGAGGCCTTAGGACAAATAAAATTGAAACCCGGACTGTTTAATAGTCCATTTGTACAGCTGACATGAGATGCCCCAAAGCGAGGTGCCTTGTGCAGAAGTGGTGGGGCCTTTCCAGACAAAGAGAATCATTGATGTTGGCTGCAGGGATCTGCGGGGCTGATTGCCCTTTAGTTTGATCTTGGTGGGTATAAGGCATGACTGTCTCTAGGGAAAAGGATTTTCACTGGACTATCTCAACATCCACTGTCCCTATTCCTAAGCTGCTTCAGAGGATTTCTTTGGGCCCTGCGAGGCATAGTGGCTCTTTGCATGGGCATGCTGCTGTTTCTTCTGCTCTGTGCAGCTTCCCTTGTTGTTAGCTCGATGTTTGGGCTGGGGAGAGGCTGTCTCTACTGCTTCACCTGTAGGCCTTCGCTGTCTCCAAATGATGTGTGAAATCCTCTTTGGAAAGTGAGCAAAGTGTAGGCTGTGGAGCATGTTTACACATGTAATTGCTATGGATCCTTCTGCCCTTTGGGGCTAGGGGAAAACAAGGACCATGGGAACAGGTGTGTGCATGTGACTGTTGTACTTTCAGGAATTCGTTGAGAGCCAACAAGGGACATTGCTTCCCTAGTCCAGTCACAAAAACAGGGGCAATTGCCTTGCCTTGCCTGATTGTCCCTATTCCTGGAATAATTGTCCTGCTTCTCCCACCCCCTTCTTCTCAGATTTTCCTTTGTTGTCCCCAGTTTTGTAATACTGTTTGCACTGTGCTTCCACTATCCTGGCATAAGCTACAAGGTGAGGGGCAGGCTCTCATTTTGGGTTCAGTTCACGAGCGTTAACATTCTCCTCGCTCTTTTCTCTCTCCTGCAGGTACCTGATCAATGTCACCTTTGAAGGCAGGAATTTGTCGTTCAGTGAGGACGGATACCAGATGCATCCCAAGCTGGTGATCATCCTTCTGACCAAGGAGAGGAAGTGGGAGAGGGTAGGACATGTTTGGAAATTCTCAAACTGTGTCAGGGGAGAAGATGGAGAAAGGCTTCAGACACATAATGCCCCCCACCTTTCTGTACTTCTTATCAAGGGCTGGCAATCTCATCCCTGCATCCTGGACCACTGGTATCTCCAATACCCAGGCTGCTGTCTTCTCCATGCAGTATGCCATTACATTCTTCCATTAGCGTGCTTAAAAAATTCATCAGCTTCCCTTCTGTAACCTCTGAACATAAGTTTTCCTGCCTTTCAGAGAGAAGACCTCCTCTGTGCCATGGATTTCAATAGCAGAGACAGAAAATATTTCTCTGCATGGCTTGGAGGCAGTGAAGTTCTGTACACTAAAAGACTGTGATTGAGCTACAAGTGCACTTAGTAATATATGCCAGTGTTAACTGTGTTTGATATATCTGGCCAGTGTCATTTGCAATGGGATGGTGCATTAAGTAGGATGTGTATGTGAGATCATATCGAGTTGTTCAAAGATCCAATTTTGCATATTTCTGAATAATTTGCATGTAACCCAAAGCACCATTTTAGAAATGGTGTGGATTTCTGTGTTAGTGCAAAGCTTTGGTTCATGTCACCTCCCACATAAATATCAGTGGTCCAGGCTCAGAAAAAGCACTCCCAAAGTGTGGAGGGGAGTGGAGGGGGTAGTTTGAGAGCTAAGAAAATAGGGTATCAAAAAGTGATAGGGGTGAGAAGTCAGAGTGAAAGTGAGGAAGATTCAGCAGGGTACTCAATAGATACGAAGCACAGCTTGGTCTGGATGTGATCATGTGTATAGCTTAGAAAAATGCCCCTTTGCCCCACCAGGCACAGAAATACTTCTCTCCTTGACTACTTGTTCTTTACATGGACTTGAAAGTGGCCTGCATGGCCAAAGTCAGGAAGAAATTCACAGGGAAATGAAAATGAAATAGGGAGCCATCAGGAGAACTGCATTCAGAAGAGGGCTGAAGGATCAACTTTTGAAGGAGACAGAAGAGTCATCATATTAGTGCCTGGCAGGCACTAAGGTCTCCCAGTAGTTGCAGGAGTTTGGGGAGAGGGTGAAAGGCTACAGCTTGTGCCTGATTTCCAGGAAGATCCATCTACCTTGTGATCTTGGCACTGTGCAGACCAGGGGAGAGTGTATGGTCTGGGAGACTCAGTAGAGATCTCAGTGGCACAGGCATGTGAGGAAATGTATGACATGACATCAGTATGTGTGGACAACTCTTGGATGTGTTGCGAGGCAGGCTGACTGGGTATTGCACAGAGGGTGGGCAGACAACGCTCAGGCTGCAGCGACCTCATGTCAGGCTCTGCCCATCACACAACTTCACTAAAGCCCACCAGGCAAGGTCCAGGAGGATTTGTTCCTAGCTGGCACCAAATTTGTTCTCACAGAGGAAAACTCCATCATCAGAGCAGGAAAATGAGCCAGTAGCAGCATGAGTCTTGCTAGGGATTATTACCAGGACTGGCTGTGGGGAATCTGTTGCTGGAATGCTTTGTGCCTCTGGGGAGGTGCAGCTAAATACAGTCCTGTTTTTACCCTGCTTGTCACATGCAGTACCCTGTTGTACCCTCAGTGAGGGCTCAGGGGCTTCCATGAGTAGTAAGGGGGGTTGTTCAGTCTTTGAGGATGTATCTATGGTCTCTTAGACGAACCAGACAATTGGTGAGCTGGAGTGTTGGGGTTAGACCTGGGACCTACCTGAGCCTTGCTGTATGTGGGGAGTACTTGGCCATTAAACCAGAACAGTTCTTCATTTCATGGAGGCTGGGGCTGGATTGAAATGAGACTATGATGAACTATGGTATTGGTGGTATGAAAATCCCATAGTGCTTCATGAACACAAATGTTTTACCTTGAAGTGGGTATCTTGCTCAGTGGGAAGATCAGGTTATTATAATTGAACTCTGAGCCGTTTGAATTTTACACTGGCAGGTTCTTCCTGGAAAATGCAGAAGTTGTCTCCAACATGCTCTGATCACAGACAAATATCCATCATACCTGGAACCTCCTATTCTTTTTCTTAATTTTCTTCATTCAGCAGAAATGAAAACATTAAAATGTAAGGGTGAAACAGAGCTCTTTGTGGCAAAGATCATAATTTTATTCTGTGTTTGCAGAGAGTCAGGCAAAACAGAGTGCTGGCTCTTAACAGCAGCTCCAGGCAGTGCCACAATATGAACTATGAATTATTCATGTATTATTACCACACGATCCCAATACCTTTCTAAATGCATTGCTTTATAGTGTAAAATCATCTAAACTCTCACTAATTTTTTGCTAAATTAGCAAGGTGCTTTGTCCTGGCGACTTCAAGGCAACATATAGAAGAAACTGTGCAGGAAAGTTTCCAAGTAAAACAGGTGGCAGGAGATGAGAGATGAAAGGTTGTATGGGATACACTGATTCAGTCCACTTGTGTGCGTTCACTATAGCTCAGTCCTTAATTACATCACTGCACACTTTTATCCATAATCAGACGCTGTACCTGGAAGGAACATCAAGAGGTCATTTAGTCCCTCCTTGTGCCCAAGGGAGGGATCAACTAGACTGAAATTATTCCTGACAGATGTTTGTGTCACCTAATCCGAGAGTCCTTCGATGCTAGAAACTCCATGGAATCCTGAGGCAATCTCTTCCATGACTCCTTTCTCCTTACCCTGGAAAGTTTTTCTACTGTCTAACCTAGATTTCCCTGACTGCAGTTTAAGCCCATTACTGTTTGGCATCCCTGGTGGACATAGAGAATTGTTTATTCTCTTCCTCTTTTTATCTTCTCTATGTATGTTTGAAGGCTTCTATCATGTTGTCTCCCAGTTGTCTGTGCTGTAGATTAAACAAGAATTTGTTCAGTCTCTCCTGGTAGGTCATGTTTTCTCATCTTCTGATCATTTTTATTAGTCTTCTCTGGATTTAGTGACACAGTTTGCTGCTCTGTACAGCTTGGTGCAGTTGATAGCAAATAGCTTGTCAGGAGTATGTCTCATGGGGTGTATATATATAAAGAAATGTAAAAAAAAGGTGCAAAGCCTTCCATTTTCTGAGCAGCAAAGATACAGACAGTGACCAAACTGTTTCACGATTTCAGGTTTGCAAAAGTTTTTGAGATTTTTCTTTTTCATCCCAGTTTGGGAAGAACTATCTTCAAAACCTCACCAGTTATTTCAGAACAGGAATCCATTTTGCAGAAGAGCTACACCTGTCCCCAGACTCTGATGATGTTAAATCTCCTCCTGCATCCTTCAGATAGACTGAAGCCTCGTAGGGCTGACTATCATGAAAGAACACATAGAGCAACCACTTTCTGGAAAGGGGCAGTAACTCAAGCTCTTCTGCACTTGTAGCCATGAGTAATGATTCCTCTTGACAAGCAAATGTGCTGCATTTCATTCACTTCTCTGTTCTCTGCTCCTTAGGGGCAGAAGGCTGCGTGCCTTCCATCACTACCTTTTAATTAGCTAGTTAGTAGAGCTCTTTGCTTCACTGGCCAGACAGCTGAGGTATCTTTTGGGTGCCTAGGTGCCTCTTGTATTTATCATAGAGGGGCTGGTATGTAGACAGAGGTGGTGAAGGAGGGCCACCCTTAAGGCCCATGAAGGGCCCTGCCTCAATGCAGCAATGATCTAGGGCCAGAGGTCTCTCAAGGTGAGACAGGGGCTTGGTACTGCACTATGTTTTGTCTCTGTGGGTTGTGATGTTTTGTGGGGGAAGAATTTTCACCCAGGCTTTTTATTTACTTTACTGGTTACCTTTCTTCTCTGCTTTCCTATAATCCCTCATATGATAAGGATTTATTTCTGTGTTCATGATCCCTTCATGAGAGCTGACAAGTGCTGATGTCCAGCTCTTGCTCACATCCAGCTTTTCTGCTGAGGCAGAGTACAGCAGTCCTGTCCCGTCACCTCCCAGCTCCTCCTGTCTGCTGCCTCACTTTCCCACAGAAAACCTGAGGATGACACAAATGTTACTCTCTCTGAGGTCCTCTTTGGGATTCTTTATCTAATTTCTAATGAGTTTTGCATCACTTCTATCACTAGGTTGTTTCCAGCCTCTTTCTTTTGCTGATGCTCGTCTGCCTCTTCCCTTAGGTTTGTCACTGGGGATTCAGAGCACCTTTCCATGCAGTTCATAAAAGCAACCTCTTGTGCCACTGCACAGAGCTCGTTGATTTGTAGGCTCCTTGGAGGGGTCTCTTACCACACATAGTCCAGTAACTCCTGCTTCAGGCTGGATGAGCAATGCCTCAGGTGATGGGCTTGGTCAGGGTGCCACTACAAGCCATCTTAGATGAGAACAGATGGGAAACTTATGCTGAAAGATTCATTCTCCGTGCTGCATGTGCGAATCCTCTGCCCCTATCAACCCTACCTCCTCAAAAGATAAAATGTTTGCCTGCTGCTGCTCCTATAATTACCGGTGTTTGACTTCTGAACTCTTGAAAATCAATTAGCAGCATCTGTTCTGCTTCCTCTAGCCACCAATGTGGCTATGATTACAAATTCATGGACAGGCTGCTTTTAGCCTGTTCCCCTACACCATTGCACATTAGTGCTCCCTGGGAACAGGGCCGTTTCCTGTGACACGCTGTCAGCTGCCTCAGTGACTGTAGACTTTCAGTACTTCCTAATGCTGCAATGGGGTGAAAAACACTTCCACTACTCTCTGCTGCATGGGCTTTCCAGAGATGTATTCAGCCTGGATTGTAGTCCCCATAAGGTGAGTTCGCAAACTTGTGCAACCCTGTCTGCTGCTTGAGACAGAGCAGTGTTATGCCCATCTGTGCTTGGGAAGGGTTCCCTTGGGATGTGGAAGGGAGCTACAGAAAGAAAAGAAAGGTTTAGAAAAGAAAAATGGAAAAATAAGGTTTGTTTTATCTAAAAAAAAAGAGGAAGGGGAACAAGATAAGTCTTTGGCCATCTGAATCGTTGTTGAAAAAAGGACATTATGGTCAGTTGCTTTTCATGTCCACAGTAAGCAGAAAGAAGACAACATCTTGCTAAGTTTTCAGGCAGAAAGATTTCAGTTAGATATGTAGGGAGCTGTCTAATTGTTAGCATGGTGAGACATGGTGAGGCTCATTTGCCTGTGAGGCTCATTGGCTGGAGGACATATAGAAAAATACCCAACATCACACGGTCTAAATCTATCTTGTCATGCCTCAGAGCTGGTGGATGCAATAAGTGATCTCATGTGGTTCTCTGCTAGCCTACATTTCTCTGATCAGATGAACAAGATGAAGAGTGTCTCACAAGAGACCACTTACTTGATTGGAAAGAAGAACTGGGTTATGGATAAGTTGATCCACACAAACTTCAAGCCTGATCCAGTGAGGACATAATTTCTGCAGGCTTGTATCATGTACCTTTTGTAGGAGCAGGCAGTTGATGCATGAAGGCTATTGTGGATGGCTACAAAGAAAAGCTCTTATGGAGGTGCTTGTTACCTCCTGCAGTCTGCAGCTTTGGAGGGCTGATGAGCATCACAGAGACACTGAAGGGGCTGTAGCTTTTGATGATGACAGAGTCTTCAGGCCTGGTCTCAAATCTTTCAGTGCTTTAAAAGAAATATTCACTGTCATTTCTTTGTGTGTTTCAATGTCCCAATGACAGAAATTACAGGGGAGGGAGGAAGAGGACTGAAAATCTCATCAGTATTCTTGGCTTTTAGTAGGGGTCTGTGTGGTATTGACCACTCTGTGAAGAACCCATATAAATCATGTACCTGTCATGTTGCCTAGAAGAAGGAAGGATTTATATTTTTTAATTTCATTTTCTCAAGAAAGCTCTTTAAAAGAGGAACAAGAACGTAGGGTTGTGAGGTGAAAGCTGCAGCTGTACAAATCTGAGCATCTACTCTGAAGGACCTCTTCTGACTTTGGAAAGATGACTAGATTGTTTGAGAGAAGTTCTTCCTTGTGTTGTCTGGTGCCCACCTGAGCAAGACTTTCTGATCACTTACACATGTATGCATGGGTATGCTTGCCTCTCTGGTGTAGAAACTCTTACCTTTGGTCAAGTTCTGCTGTGTGTGGAGTTTTGGTACCTTGACAGCATATCCAGGGTCTTCAGGGAGGAAATGTTTTTTATCCCACCGACTCCTTTTATGGTGAGACAAGATTGGATTGTTTTTGCCAATCAGTCTTGTTTTGCTAATTTCCTTGTGTACATGAGGATTTATGACTCACTGCCCCTAAGGAAAAATGGCACAGCAGTTTGTTTAAACCTACTCAGAGTTAGTGACTGATTCTGTTCTCACAGAACCAGTTTTTATCACTTAGGGCAGATGGACCATTCGGGACTTAAGCATATATGGCTGAAATTAGAATGGGAGCCTGTGCATGCATTTTCCCTCTTCTTTATAAAGTGTTCTTTCTGGACGTTTCTCTGAGACTGTAATTTGCTGAATCCCTTGCTTCTCATGAGACAGCAGGATTGCATCAAATAGTATATACTTTATGGATACCCCACTCCCAAGTGAGTGTCCCTTAGATACCTGATCTAGGTCACGTCCGATGGGTCTGTTGATTACCCTGATTCAATCAGACAACCAGATGTCTTTATTTGTGCAGCTATGCTGCACCCACTGCCAGGATTTGTCCTGGCTTCTCACAGTTGTAATGGTATGTGTTTGTGGCTAATTATGGCCATGTTAATCTTACACTGACTCCTCAGGAGAAGGGCAGATGCAAGTGCCACACAAAGCTTTCCTTGTCAGATGATAAATGGAACAATCTTTCTGAAAAAGCCTCCTACGTAAATCTTGTGGACGTCTTGATCAAATGATATCTTCGCTGACTGATCATACCAGACCATTAGATTAGGTTACTGCATCCTGCAATAATGATCTAGTCCATCTCTTTGACCAAAGAGGACACTAGTTGTGTGTCTCCTCCTAACCACTGTATAATATGTCAGTATAAGCTGTTTGCTGTCTTTGCCTCTTGCCGAAACGGTTCCTGACTTTATTTGCTTGAATTTTAGAGTGTATTTGTATGATTCATGAGCCTGCAGAAAAATATTCTGGCTCTTTTCCATCAGGCTCTACTCCTTGGCTACCAGAGGGAATTCTTATATTGAAACAATGATAGCTTCTTGGAGAGACCTTGTCCTCTAATACAAATCAGATATTGGAAAATATGGAGATCTTTATTAAGCCCAGGCTGTAGTTAGAGTGTCTCCAACCATTTCCATGCTGGTGTTGCTGATGAGGGCAGTTGTAGCCATCTGACCTTTACTGGGATTGCCAACCTGACTCCTCGGACAGGGCAATCCTGAGGACTGTATCCTGTACCAGTGTGATAGCACCATCCAGCCACAGAAGAAGACTGCTCTTGCCTTGGTTGTATTCTGGATGAGAGCTCTATTTTGGGACTGTCTTCCATCTGACTCACCCATGCCATACAGCAAGGATGTCGCTATTCCCCCTTGCTGTGTGTACATGCAGCCACCTCTTGCTCATCATCATTGTCGTCCCCAGCATCAAGTTATGGACTTGAGACTCTGCTCTGCAGGGAGCTGTGAATGCTAACCAGAAAGGTGGCTCCTACCCCAAAGTGGTTACACTTTAATTGGAAGACAAAAGGCAGCAGATGGGTACAGATGGACCAACGGGGGAGTACAAGGGAACAATCAGACAACATTAGTCAGCATGGTAGGCAGCAGGCTTTACACACCAACTGCCTAACTCTTGTGAAGGCTTTGATAGGCAGCAAAGAATTGTAACTGGCTTATGGAGGCCTCATTGAGAGTGTGAAGGACAGATGGAAAAAAGCAGTAAAGGTGCTTTTGTGTGCTTGGAGAGCTGCGACTGAGAGGGTTCAACAACTCAAAAATAGTGCTGCTGGAAAATTTCCAATCTTCTTAACATCCAGGTGGGCAATCCCAACTCTACAGAGAACCAAAAAGACCCTGTGGTAAGGCTATCTCTTGTGATGCAGCACCAGCTTCTCGATGCAGGGCTGGTGTGCTACTGACAAAGCTACATTGCTTCTGGTCAAAAATCCTCCTGCTTGCCACTGGATTTGGAGGTTTCTGTGGCCTGTTAGATGCTGCTGTGTGTGTGTGTCCCTTTCATTGTGAGCATTTAATTGTGGGAATGTGTTATCCCAGCATGTTGACAATGAACTTCCATATCTTAATTCAGGTGATAACTGAACTGCTGAGGGGAGATGAGCTTTCAAGCATGGGTACAGTAATTAAATATTCCTATCACAGCTCAGTATCGAAGATCCATCCTATTGTCCCTGATCAGTCCATGACATCCTCTGAAAACTAGAAAGGGAGGTTTGGTTTGCTTAGAAATGAAAGAAAGAAACATAGTTGTTGTTTTGTGGGTTTTTCTGATGAATGAAAACAAATTCACATTTCTTCTTGAGTCCGCACAAAATGTTTTTCTGACCTGAAAAAAAAAAAAAAAAAAGAAGGGTCATTTAAATGTACTAAAAATATTTTGTAACATTGACCAGTTTTGATAGAAAAATATTCTCTGAAAATGAAATTTTCTAAAGCTTTCATTTTGTACATTGCCATTTTTAAGAAAAGTATGTCATGGTGCAAAGTCCAAGTGATATACACCATTTTAAGAATCCCCTACCTTCCACTCTCCTTAGGCCAATTTCAAGCTGAGCACAAGAATGACTTTTCCCCCAAACTCCATTTGTAAGTGAACTGAGTATTTATCAGCCCAACAGAGAATTTGTAGCAGCCAGAAACCATGCAGGCTGCCCCAGTGCCATTGGAAAAGACAGTTTATTTCCCATTGCTTTTGGTGGCCAGAATATGCAATGAAAAGACAGCTGAAGAAAGCATGGGAATTTTGGCATCTTTAAGATCTGACATTCATGAAGAGATGAGGGCAGAGAGGAAGCAGCCAACCAAAAAGAGTCTGGAGAAAGCACTGGCATCCTCATTCGGCTGAAGGAAGCTCACAGTGAGTGAGCCCCTGGTGCCTGAGGGAATGTTTTCATCTGTTCAGTTGCATTTGCTTGAGACTGTCTCATGTTTGTGATGTCTTTGCTTGGCCTGTGAATACTTTGCTTTTTCTATTTTTACGTTTCCTGAATGCTATTAACTTGAGGCTCTGTTTTCTTTCCATGGGGCTTGAGAGAAGGGAGGTGCTGCTCTGCCCTCATCTGCATACTCAGAGGGCCTTACATTTTTCTTTCTTTTGCCTTTTTCTTTTGATTTAGTTTTTCTTTCTCTCCTTCCATAGACCCCCACCCCCTACCCCCTCCCCGCCCCCTTTTTCTTTTTGCTAGAGTTTTGGCAGTTTGCTTTTCCTGGAGTAGAAGTCTGGCCACATTTGTTTCTGAATGCATTTGAAATTAAATTTTTTTTTGTATGAAATTGCTCAGACTTTTATTCAGTAAGGAATAGCTTGTTTATTGTGTCTTTGACTTGATTTCTCTCCTCTTGTATTGGTTCTGACCGGCGTTTCTGTGCTTGATTCTCACAGGCTCCTTGTTTTGGGTTTGAATCCTGATTGTGCATGATTGGCTTGGCTTGATGCTGACCTGCCTCTTGGCAGTATTTTTTACTAGACCAGGACGGTCTTTTCCCCTGTAGTTTTCTCTGCACTATTATGTCTTTACTTCCTTGCTGCTTTTCAAAGGTGTCTTGGTGTTAAAGCTGTGGTTATTGCTGGAGCTACTGTGTGCTAGAGTTACTCTTGCTGCTCATGAACTCTGGCATGCGTTTAGTGTCATTCATTTGAGTGTACAATATGTTCAGCATCATTTGTTTTCCCTCCGCCTGAACTGTGTTTTCTCAGAGTCTGTGATTTTTTTCAGACCGCCTTTGGTAACGCTAGATCCAGGCACTCACTCTTTAGTTGCCTCCTAGTTGTGTCTGAGTTTCTGTCACTATCCTTTGGCCTTTCTTCCTTGTGAAAGGCTCTGGCATTTACTGGCCTAGGTTTATTTCTAAAATGTGCTGGAGGTTGTGCTGTCTTCTGCTGAGTCAGCACTTTGCCAGGCTTATTTAATTTCCTTCTGCTGGGCTAGCTGCATTCTGCAATGTCTCCCACCATGCCAAGCCTGGAAGATTGTTTCACAGCCTTTTTCTTGTTCCTGTTTAAGCTTTCGACTTGGCCTGCATTTTGTGTGACAGTTTCTGGAGCTTGTTTCCCTTTGGTTTATTTCCTCGGTTTCTGTACACGATAATGACTTACATTTCTATTGTTCTTTCCTTTGAGGAGGATCCTCAGCACTTTGCAGAATTAACATACGGGTAACATCTCCCTATGAGTAACGTTCAAGCTGCTTGTGTGGTTGAATGGGCTTAGGCTTTTTAATGATGCAAAACAGCACTGCACAGCCATGTAGGGTAAGAAAGAAGAGTCTCAAATGGAAGGAGGTGAGGAATTTTTAATTGTGCTCTGGCTAATTTTGTTCCCAAAGTCTGTTTTTGGGGAAAATGACATGGATTATTAAAGGCCAGGAATGATAAGGCCTTTGTCCTTCTCTTTTCAGATGATAGTGCCTGAGCCTCAGAAATATGGTGGGAAGAACAAACGAGTCTGTGAAAAAATATAGTTTGGGATCAATGAAAATATTCATTAATTTTGGTCAGATATGGAGGATTTATTTTGGAAGTTTTATTGCTGTAAATGAAAACTGACATTTTGGTGCTTTCCTATAGACTCACAAAAGCCTTTAGATACCATTCACAGAGGTGATGTGGAGGAGTAAATGGTAGCATCTTCCCCCAGATCTCAGAGTCTCGTTAGCCAGATGGTGAGGACAAACTCCTAGGCAATGGAAAAGCTGCATTTGGATCCCTTCTGCCTGCCTCAGAATGGAGGTTTAAAACATGGTCATCACCTGTCAGGAGAGAGCTCTAGCCCTTGGGACTGGGGTTTTTTACAATTTATTTTTTCTTTTTGAATTATACTCCTTTGCCAGTGAGTACTCATAGTGTCTTTGCAGATGTTTGTTTGGATCCAAATTTCCATCACTTTTATTAATCATGTCTGATAAACAACATGATCTTTGTATGCGTGTTGAATGGACAAGTTTGATTAGTGGAAAATTCAAAAAAGCAAGCAAACAGGGGTTTTAATTGAAGCAATTATTAGGAAAAAAAAAAATAAAAATTCTGTATTGTTTAGGTCTTGTTTTGAAAAATAATTTTTTGTGCAGCTTAATCAGAACACCGTTTTGGTCAAAGACGGAGCATGTGGGACCAGCCCTTATGAGACTGGGGAAACTGTGCAGCAGGGCAGCTTGCCACCCACCAGATAACATGGGGTGCACACTGCAGTAGGCAATGCTAATAGGTGATGCAGATCCTTTTGTTCTCCCAGTAAATCCACTCTGGTATTATGTAATCCTGTGATTTCTTGAGAAGAAATAGTGTTTGCTGGTAAATCAACTTATATTCGGTGCAGCACTGGACAGCAGAGGTATGCTGCGAGTTTTCCAGTCTAAGCAGTGTCGCACAACAGTCTTGCAATCCAAGCTGGGAGATCTGGGAACAGAAAGAGTCCCTTCTTCTGCAGTCTGCTGCGTGAGCTCCTCCATGCCAAGTTTAACTGTTTGCTCCATGCATCATCTGGGTGTTTCAAGAATTCAGGATTGCTCAGGTCACTTCTTTCAGGCCAGTGCTTTACTTTTGTTCTTTTTTTAGAAGTGGGAGCTATTTGCTTTCCTTCTTAGATGATTGCTCATTTTCACTGAGGCCAGAGTTCTTTTATTGCTGCCTTTAATTATATTTACTTTGTAAAGATGGGTGGGATTATGGCAGCATCTAATTTCTGTAGCTTTTCTGCCTCTGACACGGGCTACCTGTGGACAGCTGCTTTCCTTGAGCTGCTTCTGTGTATAGATCAGTGTATATTTGTAGTTTCTACCAGGTTCATGCCTTGTCCCTTTTCTTATAGATGACTGCTGTTTGAGGTCTTGGCTTTTGGGATGGCTGAGGAACAGACCCATAGAGAGCTCTGTGTGTCTGTATTTGAACAGTTGTTCTCATCTGTGCTCTGTCTTCTGTGTTTAGTCCCAGAATAAGTCCTGTGTGTGTATACATTTTCCTGCTCATTGCCCAGACACCTTGCTCTGGCATGGGACTAATGGAGACACTGTCTTACAAACGAAGATTAAAAGAGTGCAGTCTAGTGAAGTCTGCACTAAGGACTTTCTCCATTAATTCCCTTGTCTCAAATAAACACTATGAAGTATTCCCAGGGTTTACTGTGCAATGTTATTTAACTTTAGTTAAAACCTTTTTTCTTTGGGTAGCCCGTGTCTTACTGGACCCTTGCCTGGTTGCTGAGGAAAGATTTTTCCCAAGTATATATTTTTGCCAGATAGGGAGTATGATAATTTTCTGCAAGTATTTGAAAGGAATAATCAATAAGGAGAAGAAGGAATTGTTTAGGACAATACAAATGGGTGTAATTAAAGAGTAGTGGGGAAGCAGGAGGTAGAGCAAAAAAGCATTTAGTTTGATTATCAGAAATCAGTGGGTTCTTTTAGAATATGCGAAACAATCACCTGAAATACACACTGGGAGCCTGGTTGCTGTGGCTCTTGACTATGGGACAGGACAGACCAAATGGGAGGGAGGTAGAGAGGAAATGACTGGAGAGACATACACCAATTTTTTTTATTTTCATTGTTCTGTGTCTGTCTGTGTGTTGATCTGGAGGGTGAACAGCACAGCATTCCTGGGAGAAATCCTCCCCCTCCCAGATATGCTCTCCCTCCATCTTCCCTGTCTGACCTCTGACAAGTGAGAGTGTGGAAGAAATTTCCTTTGCCTTCTGCTTGAAAGGAGGGGGCCCAGACTGTGGTGTGACAGAGAGGTCTGAGAAGCCCCTCATGCCCTGAGGAGCCCAGTAGGGCTCTGCACTGCCTGCCATGCGCCTGCACGGGTGGAATTTTCCAGGAGCGTCCCCCTCTGCCACCACCATCCCTTTGCAAACTCCAAGAAACGCAACTCATGAAAATGCATTCTTAGCACACAGCTGACATGGTCAACATCTGGTTTCCAAAGAGAGTGCTGTGAGAGATTTGAAATTGCTGCACTGTGGAAAAAATGACTTGGGGTAATTATAGATACCTAACAATACTATTTAATTTCTTTTGCCATGTCTTTCCTACATAGTGTATCTGGTAATGCTTCAGAGAGCTGAATAATTCTGACAGAGGGCAGTGAGAGAGGAGTTAGGTAAGGGATAAAAAAAGTCCCCTATGATATCAGTTAGGATCTGAAATGAAGGAAATGTGAGTGGAGGATATGATGTTTTCAAGTCCTGCCTCAGAAAGGGGTACTTTTGCCTTTTTTGTGCATTGGCTATGGGACGAGGATGTAGAGGATGATAAAGGAAGCTGAGGAAGACAGGACCTCTGAGCACAGACTCACAGGACAGGGGGATCTTGGCACAAAATCTCACTGGCAGATGGGGTGCTGCTTGGCCCCACTTCTGCTGAGGAGGCTCAGAGCTTGGGACTACAGGGAGAAAAGGTGGTGAAATCTGTAAGGTTGGACCTGTGACCAGTGGCAAGACTGCTCCACGAGGCAATTTAGAGTGGCTAAGTCAGACCCTTGCTCAAAACCACCTTTGCTTCCTCTGACACAGAGGCAGCCTGCAAAGACCAACCTCAGCAGGCTCAAGTGAGGACAAGCCTGGATCTCAGCAAGGTCTCCTCTTTGCTTCAGAAGTGTTGTAGCTCTGTTGGCACCACGGTCCAGAGGTCCTGCACAGGCTATGTGTGTCCACAGCCAAGACTCTTCCTGGCAGCACAGAGTCAGCTACAGTGAGCGTGTTCCCTGAGGGCTGCTGTAGCAGAGAGGACACTGCAGGGGGACCATAAGAAGGGCCAAGTAGGCAGACCCATGTGGAGGTCAGAACATGCTTTAGGAGAAGCCCTCAGAGACTAAGTGGCACATGTGAAGGGGCACAGTGAGAACCACGCAGGGCAGAACTGAGGAGCAGTGAGTGAAAATAGCATTTGGGGACATTAGATATGGGTTCTAGCATCAGGGTGGAGGCACCCAGGAGAGGGAGCCTTGGGGACTACTGAACATTTCTGTAGAGTGCTACAGTGGAAGGATACTATGGAGGGTTGCTGTTTGATTTAGCCTGCAATGCAGCCAGGGTTGCAGTGGATAGAAAAGGATGTAAGGTGAAGATGAAGCCCATGGCTCAAGCCCACAAGATGTTTCATGCTATCTTTCTGCCGTTGTGCTGGGTGCCATGTCCCACATCAGTTGCTGGCTCTAAGACAATTACATCTGTGCAAAGGTGAAGTGAAAGGTAGTGAAGGTTTTCTAAAGGGATGATGGAAGGTCAGTAAGAGACTTTAAGCTGAGGACTTGTCAATTGGTATAGCTTCCCCTGGTAAATTGCCCCCCTGAAGGCAAGCTCTTAGTATCATTCCATTGAGAGAATTGCACCAAAAGGGATATAATGAAGATATTCATATTATGAAAGTGTGACAGTTTTCCTGGAAGAAGCACTGGTTAATACTCATTTGTCTATCATGCTCATCAGGGCTTGTCTCAGTGATATGTCATCTGAAGAGCTGTTGATGCTGATATATTACAATACTCAAGTATAGGCCTTGGGAAAGAGATCCACATACACAAACATATCTATTTGAGTGATTCTACCCCAAAGTAACTTGTATTGAATTAACTTGCAGAAAATCCTCTGATGTTTTTTTGGCGGAAAGTCAGTATTTCAGTTAAAAGATATTTTTCGTATGAGGTGCTTGCTTTCCTTGAGATACTCCAACTTTTTGTGAGAAGGCAAGAAGTTTGAAAATAGACACTCCAGAGTCTTTTATTGCTACAAGCAGGTAGAAATTGGTTTTGGTTTAATGTTCGCAAATTTTTGAATACTATTTTGAAATTTTTAGCAAAAGAAGCAGTGTCAGGGACCTCCTCTCATTTACATTCAAATGGATATTTCTGTGTGTTTCAGGAAGCCAGAAACATGAACCAGATTATTCTGGTATTAAAAAAAGAACATACTCTTAGCCAGTATATCTCCTTCAGAGGAAATTACCATCTCTCTCTGCTCCAGAAGGTTCTGCAATGATCCATGCGAAGCTGTGCAGATGCTGAGGGAATAACCAAACCTTGATCTCTGAGGAAACAGCTAGGGATGGATACCAGTTCAAGGTCAAGATCCTGGACAAATCTGAAGCTGCAGTCCCTTTCTCTATTGAGGGCTTATGAAAGGTACGGTGAGCACGGCCACAGCTGTGTGGCAGGAAAAAGACAGGAATTATTGGAATGAAGTATAAGAATTAATGATAAATATTTAGACAGAACAATTTTGCAAGATAGTTTCTAAAAATCAAAGTAAAAAAAGAGGTGTTCTGTTCCTGAAAGGGCTCTCTCACAGGCCACCTAGACACCATTCTCTATAGTGTCATGCAAAACTTGTGTCTTTTCCTTTCTGCCTTGCACCATCTCCCTCTCCCACTTCCTTACTCTAGAAGCTGCTCTATTGCTGCAAATCAGACTCTTCTGACACTGTAAAATTGGTACCACAGTTCCAGACCCAGGTCCTCTTTCTGGGGCCTGAGCACCATCTTTGTCCTCTGGTGGACTGGGACAGCAGCCCTTGCCTGGTTCTTCATGTGATGTGTGCATGCCCAGGAAGCATTTTCATGTTCTCCAAATGTTGTCCCTCTAGACCGTCCTGTACAGGATAGTGGTACAAAGCTCAACAAAGCTAGAACATGATGATGGACAAGAAAATAGAGAAGGGACTGGAAGGGCAAGGGTTAAAACATGTAAGTGGCTTCAAGGATTTTCTGACATCACCGTAACCTCTGTAGAAAGACAAGGAGACAGGTGTTCCTCAATTCCTTTGGTGGAAGAGAGGAATATTGATACAGGGAGGCAGAACCACCTGATAAACAAGTGGCTGAGACTGGTGCCACAGACAAAATTTTGGGTTTTTCTCACATGGGGAGCTTTATACTACGCGAGGTCTGCGAGTGGCAGATTGAGCTAATCTGTCTCAGAGGGGAAAAAGAATCCTAGCAAATGAGCTGGCTGACCTCACTGAAAGGGCTTTAAAGTAGCTTTGAAGGGGGAAGGGGATAAAACTGGGCTGGGCAGAGTTGAACCCAAAGGTGGCAGACCACAGTTGGTAAGGAAGTCATCAGCCCGACTCAAGTGCTTCTACACTAATGCACGTAGCATGGGCAATAAACAGGAGGAGCTGGAAGCCATCGTTCAGCACGACAACTATGATGTAGTTGCCATCGTGGAATCATGGTGGGATGACTCTCATGAATGGAGTGCTGCAATGGATGGGTAAAAGCTCTACAGGAGGAATAGGCAGGGTAGAAAGGGCGGTGGGGTGGCACTCTATATTAGGGAGTGTTTCAACTGTATGGAGATTGATAAGCGTGATGAGCCAGTCGAATGTTTATGGATAAAGTTGAGGAAGGCGAACGAAGCAGATGTCCTGCTGGAAGTCTACTACAGGCCACCTGACCAACACGAAGAGGTCAATAAACTGTTCTGTAGGCAACTGGCTGAAGCTGCGAAGTCGCAGGCCCTTGTTCTTGTGGGGGACTTCAACTTACCAGACATCTGCAGGAAATAAAACATAGCAGAGAGAAAACAATCCAAGAACTTCCTAGAGTGCGTGGAAGATAACTTCTTGACTCAGCTGATAAGTGAGCCCACCAGAGAAGGTGCCTTGTTAGACCTGTTATCCACAAACAGGGAAGGACTGGTAGGCGATGTGGTTGTCGGAGGCCGTCTTGGGCTGAGCGATCATGAAATGATACAGTTGTCGATCCTTAGCCAAGTTAGGAGAGGGGGCAGCAAAACTCTCACCATGGACTTCCGAAGGGCAGACTTCAACCTGTTTAAAACACTGGTTGAGAAAGTCCCTTGGGGAACAGTCCTAGAGGGCAAAGGGGTTCAGTAAGGATGGACTCTTTTCAAGAAAAAACTGTTAGAGATGCAGGAGCAGGCTGTCCCCATGTGTCATAAGACAAACTGGTGGTGAAAGCGACCAGCATGGTTGAACAGGGAGCTCCTGCTGGGACTTAGGAGAAAGAAGAGAGTCTACCACCTTTGGAAGAAGGGGCAGGCTACTTGGGAAGAGCATAAGGATTTAGTTAGGCTGTGTAGGAAGAATATTAGGGAGGCAAAAGCTCAGCTAGAACTCAGCCTGGCCACTGCTGCAAGAGATAATAAGAAGAGTTTTTATAAATATATTAACAATAAAAAAAAAGATGCAGAGAGAATCTCCATCCTTTATTGGATGCGAAAGGGAACATTGTTACCAAGGATGAGGAAAAGGCTGAGGTACTTAATGTCTTCTTTGCTTCGGTCTTTAACGGCCAGACCAGTTCTCCTCATGGTATTCAATTCCCTGAGCTGGAAGATTGGGATGGAGATCAGAATAAACCCCTTGTAATCCAGGAAATAATAGTGAAGGACCTGCTGAGTCAATTAGACACCCATAAGTCTATGGAGCCAGATGAGATCCATCCGAGAGTGCTGAGGGAGCTGGCAGAGGAACTTGTCAAGCCGCTCTCCATCATCTATCAGCAGTCCTGGTTATCAGGGGAGGTCCTGGATGACTTGAAACTTGCCAACGTGATGCCCATCTACAAGAAGGGCAGGAAGGAGGATCCGGGAACTACAGGCCTGTCAGCCTGACCTCGGTGCCAGGGAAGATTATGGAAAGGTTCATCTTGGGGGAGATCATGCGGCAAGTGCAGGACAATATGGGGATCAGGTCTACCCAGCATGGGTTCACGAAGGGCAAGTCCTGTTTAACCAACCTGATCTCCTTCTATGATCAGGTGACCCGCCTAGTGGATGAGGGAAAAGCGGTGGATGTTGTCTACCTGGACTTCAGTAAGGCATTTGACATGGTTTCCGACAGCATTCTGCTGGAGAAGCTGGCGGCTCATGGTCTAGACAGGTGGACTTTTCACTGGCTGGATGGCCGCACCCAGAGAGTTGTGGTGAATGGAGTTAAATCCAGTTGGAGACCGGTCACAAGTGGTGTCCCTCAGGGCTTGGTCTTGGGGCCAGACTTGTTTAATGTTTTAATCAATGACCTGGATGACGGGATTGAATGCACCCTCAGTAAATTTGCAGATGACACAAAGTTGAGTGGGAGTGTCGATCTGCCTGAGGGTAGGGAGGCTCTGCAGCGGGATTTGGACAGGCTGGAGCGATGGGCTGAGGCCAATTGCATGAGGTTTAACAAGGGTAAGTGCCGGGTCATGCACTTAGGCCACAACAACCCCGTGCAGTGCTACAGGCTTGGGGAAGAGTGGCTGGAAAGCTGCCTGGTGGAAAAGGACCTGGGGGTGTTGGTTGACAGCCGGCTGAACATGAGCCAGCAGTGTGCCCAGGTGGCCAAGAAGGCCAACGGCATCCTGGCCTGTATCAGAAATGGTGTGACCAGCAGGAGTAGGGAAGTGACTGTGCCCCTGTACTCGGCACTCGTGAGACCACACCTTGAGTACTGTGTCCAGTTCTGGGCACCACAGTATGGGAAGGACATTGAGGTACTGGAGCGAGTCCAGAGAAGGGCAACGAGGCTGGTGAGAGGTCTGGAAAACAGGCCTTATGAAGACTGGCTGAAGGAACTGGGGTTGTTTAGTCTGAAGGAGACTGAGAGGAGACCTTATTGCCCTCTACAACTACCTAAAAGGAGGTTGTAGTGAGGCTGTTGTTGGTCTCTTCTCCCAAATTACTAATGATAGGACAAGAGGAAATGGCCTCAAGTTACGTCAGGGGAAGTTTAGGTTGGATATTAGGAAGAAGTTCTTTACTGAGAGGGTGGTTAGACATTGGAACAGGCTGCCCAGGGAGGTGGTGGAGTCACCATCCCTGGGGGTGTTCAACAAATGGGTTATTGAGGCACTTGAGGCCATGGTCTAATGGTTAGGAATATGATGGGGAAAAGGTTGGACTTGATGACCCTGGAGGTCCCTTCCAACCATAATGATTCTATGAAGTCATAGTGAGGTTAAGCCGTTTCATTGAATAATGCTCACGTGCTGATCCTACAGTATATCTCTTATTCAGTGATGGACCTACCTTTTTACATTTCTGTGCAGATGAAGGTACCGAATTTGTTCTCCAGAGCCCTCTGTGGCTTTGCATCCTGAGTATTTTGTAGCTTTATGCTTCAATCTGGATGAAAATTAGGTAGGTTAACTGAACTAAAAATATGTAGATTTGTACATGTGTCTTACTAGTGGTGTGGTCTTGTTACAGGGTGCTAGACACTGATACTTTCTTCTATGCCCTTAGTAAAATGCAGACAAAGGTTGCTGACCTTTAAGACAGGTTACCCTGCCTGTTTGCTGAGGCTGTATCTGAGGAAAATGGTAGTATAAGGAGGTGTTGGGTGTATTTCTTCTTTATGGGCTGTGGAGGTCTCTCATGTCATTTTCTGACCTTGTATTAATTGGATGTGTTTCTATGGATATTTTTCAATTTTATTGCTATTGCACTTGGAGAGATTGAAATAATGCACAATATGAAATGGGAAATAAATAAAACCAATGATCTTATGAGGTTTGGCAAATCTTACATCTGTGGTGCCTGAAGCCTCCTTGTTGGCTAATAAACTATTTGTCCTTTCTCTGGCTTCTCTTCTGGAGAAAGTGTTCTCAAAGTATCTTGCACACAGCGAGGACCAGAAATGCTAAGGAATGTGAGGCAGGGCAGTGAACAGGGGAGGCACACTTCTGCTGGAGGGGATGGCAGGGAGGTAGGGAACAGGGAAACGTGGAATGTACAAAGTGACAGATCAAAGTTGAGGGATTTGTTGATTCTTTTCTTAATCAAAAAGTCAAAAGAGAAGGAATCAATCAGAAAAAGTGGCCTTCATCTGGGTTAGGACAATGTCTCTAATTTCCTTACCAAGATGACTGATGGGCTGATGACAGGAGAAGTCCCAGGAAATGGGACTTGATTGATAAGGCAGGAGCAGCACAGTAGCCTGGGGAGATCCTCAAGCCCATGCACTGCAGAAGTACATGAAGTCAAGTTTCCTCTTTCTGCTGCTGCAGCTGCAGAAGGAAGAACCTCTGGCTTGTGGATGGTCTGATCTATGCAGACTGCTTTTATCAGCACTTGTTGTTGAAAGGTGTGCTTCATGTTGTGCAGACAACACTTCCTTTCCTGTTTATATCATGGTCATCTGGAGATACTTGCAGTTGTGTAGCCATAGGTGTAGAAAAAGAGTTTGGACCAAAGCTCACAAAGATATCCCTTACATCTTGCAGTTTGCCACATCCAGAGGAAATCCCTAAACTGTTTTGATGTAGTTCACTAAAATTTTCTTTGATGATCCCTTTTCTAAATCCACCTGAAGGAGACAAAATTTTATTTACTCTGATTTTCATCCTCAGTCTTTTGACAATATAGTTTACAAGGGGGCATGTTTCTGGGATAAATAAGTTCAAGATTTATTGTTCAAGAATGAAAATTTCTTCCATTCCTCCATTCCCAGCAAACATATTTACTTGAGAAAAGGAAAGTCTTGACATTTTGTAATTCTCTATCCTGAAGCTATGCTGAGTATTAGTGACCTTCTGCCCTGTGGCCTTGGGCAAGTGTCCTTTGCTTATTATGTGCTTCCAGCAGTATTTTTTAATGCAACATTGTAAGGTGCAGCTGCCTCTGGAAAGGTGATGCTCAATTCCTCTATGTCCTTCTGGTAGTACCCCTGCAGTCTGTGTACCCCATCTTCAATCTGTGCACAAGCTCCCCATGAGAAGCTGAGAGAGGAGAGGTGGAGCTGTTGTCCTTGTGACCCCTTCTCTCCCTTTCACCCAGGGCCGAGAAGCCAGCTTTCCTGGCTGCTGAGAAAGAGGCACTTGGAGAAATGGCAGTTGACACTAAACTGTCATAAGAGAAAGAGGTGATAGAGAAGTACTTTTTGAAAGAATGTGTTAAATCCTGAAGATCTTCAGTCCAACACCTCTGCTACTTAACTTCATGGTGAACACAGATCAGCAGGCTGGTGATCAGAAACAGTGGTTTTTTTCTGCAGCTGTGGCTCTATGCCACAGGCTTTTCTATCCATGGCTAGAAGCGTAGCATCTCCACAGTAGGTTATGAGTTCATTGTGTTTTACTATTGGCAGTAAATGATGTGGGAGACTTCAGAGTGGTTCAAGACATAATGTCCCATTTTCTCAGTAATAATGTAGAACTGCTTTTGCTTATGTTCTCTGGAAAGAAAAGTGAATTTGATCTCCAGGCTGTCATTTTGGGATCCTCTGCAGATGCTGAGAATAGTTAAAAATGCTGGTGGAATTATTTAAATGTCCAGTGATTTGGACTCAGAGGACAAGGCCTTGTCCCTTGGCTATTTTAAGTGTGTGGTCCCCTGGGGCCCAGGAAAAGAAAGAAAACTTTGTGCTAGAGACAAGCACTTTTCCGTCAGAATTTTGTGTTGAAAGTTCTGATCTTTCAGAGTTTTACTTAGGCCAGGACAATCAGCAGAGGCAGATTTACTTGGCTTAAACATAATTATATGGGCCAGCCTCCCCATCAGTATTATGACTTTAGGGAAAATAGCCTAATATTTTAGTTTGGGGTGATGGTTTTTTCTGTCCTCCTTACCATCTTGTTTTGGCTGCTGTCTGGGACTTCTGTTCAATGGCCAAAGATGTCAGGCAGCCAAAACACTAGGTGTGAAGGTCTGATGCAGCAGTCTTGTGTCCTACTTGACACTTCTCACCATCCATGCTAGCCTCTGGCTTTTGCCTGCTGCTACACCCAATACTCCAAATGTAAGCCCAGAAATAAACCTCAATGTGGCTGTGAACAGGCAGTGGTTGGTACTGAGTGGGAATCTAGACCTGTTTCCCCAGTGTCTCTAGGAGATGCACACTTCAGTGAGGTGCCTGCAGGGCAGACAAAACTTTGCACATGTTGTTCTGTGAGGTGGCCAGGTGAGTGGTGGTTAGTGTCTGCAGAAATCTGAAGATGTGCATATATACTTGTGCTTGACAGGGTACTTGTGGAAGTGTACTGGTCCTGCAGGTATTTTTGTGTGTGTTAGAGATGCTGGTCCTTGCAGCGTGTGTACAGCACTGCCTCTTTCTCTATGCATATGTGTGCACTGCCTAATGCCACCTTCACTTTCAGTCTTGATTTATAACCTGTATCACAAGACTTTTTACCACTCCCATAATTCCAAATTTCTTTGTCTCTGCTTCTTTCTAATCATTACCATTGCAACTTTGGGAATGGTTCCTGATCCTGGGAATGCCCAGTCTTTTCCTCATCAGCAGAAAGCCATGTCCCCCACTGTTGTGCTATTACAGCAAGTTCCATAACCTGATGCTCCAGTGTGTGGAAAAGTAGTAAGACTCTTTCTTTCCTGGATTGTAAGCAATTTGACTGTCGAGACATCTTGTATTGTGGCCTGTAATTGTATCTAGTCCTCCATAAGCCTGTAGTTTAGAAAGCTCTGCCTTTTGGGGATCATGATGATCCAAAATACTCTTATTTTGGTATGTGCTTGACCTAAAGATTCTTCAAAAGTTCAAAGTTATAACAAAAATCTCAAACAAAAAAAGCACTTAGAAGTTGACCTTACTAAGTATTTTCGAAGTTTTATACTAATGTGAAGAAAAAATCTACCTCTTTTTAATAAAAGGACACACTTTTTAGTGCTAGGATAATTCTATGGTTGGTCAATTTTTAGCTTCATGCTTGTTCAATTACATAAGTGACTTTTTACATCCGAGGACATTTAGTTCACAATAGAAAAATTCTGAGTGATTGTGAGTGAATGTTCCTTGAGATTGTTGCCGTTCCGTGAGATTTCTTCTCATTTTCTCATTTTGAATGAAAATTAGCTGTGGATCTCCTGAGAGAGCTGCACCTAGACATGTGACTTTCTGGAGAGTTGTGCTTTGTCTCCAAAGCAATAATGAAGACTAAACGCTGACTATGCCCAACATGCATCGTGAATTGCAGCGAAAGCATGGGCTTGTGCTGTTTAGGAGATAGTCTTCTCTTGCAGGTCTATGTGAAGATGTGTGTTGATAGGTGAGTGTTTCAGTGTTGGCAGCTGATTTGGGGTAACTGCTGTTTTTTTCCCTAAATGGGAGTTGACACAGAAGAGCCTAGGATGTCTCAATCCCTTGAACTGGGTGAACATGGCAGATCTTAACAAAGCTGTGAAGTCCATTGAGCTTTGGGGCAGTAGGGTGGCTAGGATGTGGTAACAGCGCTGCTGGGGCAGTGGTGCATTCTTGCCTTGACCTGACTCTGATCCAAGGTTGTCTCTGCAGTCTAGGAGCTGGCCTCAGAGGGTGTGGGCTGCACCCTGAGGAAAAAAGGAGATGCTGTTTTCATTCCAGAGAGTGGGAAGGAAGAGGGTGATACTACAGGAATGATACCACAAGGCAGCAAGGAGGCCTTTCCTGTACCATGCGTGATTCCTTTGTCAAGGGGAAGGCTCTATTAGATCCTTCCATTGCTTTGATGGGTTTTTTTCCTCTCTACTTACTTCCTTTCCCCCCCCCCCCCCCTCTTTCTCTTCCTTTTTCACTGGCTGGGTTTCTAAGAGCAGCCCAGCTGGGACTGAGGCAAAGCTGCAGACTGGCCTCTTGTGCACTCTCCTAAATGCCTTTTCAAGCAGGCTCAATAATTGATGAGCACCTGGGTCCTTGCTTGCACTGGAGTGCACATGGTATTTAGTACACCAAAATGCTATTTTGCCCATCATAGCTCATCCCTGGAACAGTACCATTTCCCCAGGATACCAGTTAATTGTTCTCTCAGTAGTTATAGAGGAACTTCCTTTCTCTGATGGTCTCAGCTGCTTGACTTCTTCCAGCCTAGAGCTTGTGACTACTCCCAGCACATGGCTGTTGACTTGGCACACCAGAACACAGTTCAGACTCATTCTTCCTCCAGTGGGTTGCTTCCTGACCACTGCTGTCCAGCCTGTCCTCTGGTGCAAGTGAAACAAGTGAAGCAGGCCTTAGGTCATCTCCTGGGTTTCCATGGCCTCGATTATCATCCTGAAACATTGCACAACTCATTGCCTGCCTGGGATTAACTGCTCTTTATTGAGGTGGAAGATGCACCAACACAGCTGCAGGTGCAGGAGGGAGCAGGAAGTTGGGGTTGAAATGTCTCAGAGGAGCTAGAGAAGGAAGAATGGGTGAGAACTCTTGTGTCAGGGAAGATGCAGGCCATCAGTTTAATATCAGTCCCTGATGAGTACACAAGTGGGATAGGGTAAGGAGGACTCGGTAGCTGGGGATCCTGCTGAGCAGAACAGAGGCATATTAACAAAAGTGTGGAGTGGGAGGAAGGACTAAAATAGTCGAGGTGCTATGAATGGGGTGTAAGGTGCACTGGCTGAACTGCTTATTTCTGTCAAGGGCTGAAATGGCAGGATGTGCCCTAGGCCAGGACTGTAGGACAGGAGGTCTGGTGCATGTTAATACCAGTCTGTATTCTGCTGTCAGCACGACAAGGGAAACTTGCGCAAGGGCAAGGGAATGCTTCCCAAGACAAGGTAACAACATCCTTTCTCCTGTCACAGCAACACATTACATACCCAATCTGCCCCTTTTTCCAAAGAAAACTTACAAAAAGGGGGTCCTATGAGTGCACTGCATTGGATTTGTACCTGTAAAGGTGACTCAGGTAGTGTCTGCCGGATACTGGAGGAACGTGAATGCATGTCTTTCTTTAAAAAAGAGCAGGGGTGTAGGCAGAGGGGAAAGGAGCTTGGGAATTGCAAATTTATGGAATCACTGTTGTTTAACCCTGATCCTCAGAAAAAATGTGAAATGAATTATCAACCAAACTCCTTGTCAGCACCTGAGCAATAACAAGGACACATGTAAAAGTCCACCAGGATTTGTTGAGAACAAAAGTCATGTCAGACCAATCTACTATCTCTCTGTGACAGGGTAACAGGCATTGTGGACAGAGGTGAAACTGAAGGTGTCATCTGCTTTGACTTCAGTAAGGTTTTTACCATCTCTATCATCACACTTTGTTAGCAGTCTAGAGGAGCAAGGTCTTGTGGAGACCTAATGACAAATGCATGCAAAATGAGTAAGAATGTCAAAATGGAAGGGAGCACGGACTGGGGTTCTGTGATGGTCTGTCCTGTGCTCAGTTCAGTTCAATGTTTTCTTTAAAACAGCCTTGGTGATGAATGGAGAATTTACATATCAAATTTGAAGATGACAGCAAGCTGGGAAGACTGTAAATTTGCTGGAGAACAGGGTTAGAATTCATTATGATCTTGGCAAATTGGAGATACACTCTGAAAAAGTGGGATGTAATTCAATAGAGCCAAGTGCAAGCTATTGTACCTTGGCAGGAATAATGGACTACATAAACACTGTGCAGGGAAAAATCAACTAGATCATGGTTCTGCAGAAAAGGATTAGGGGGAGGGTAAAAGAGGATCACAAGCTGAACATGATTGTGTGTAGTTGAGGAAGAAGCAAATGCTGTACTTGGATGTATAAACAGGAGTTTAGCCTGCAAGGTGTGCTCTGCTGGCAAGGCTGAAAAACTCTGCAGTTCTGTGGATAGCACTTCAAGAAAGATCTGGACAAACTGGGGGAAACAGAGTAATCAGGAATGTAGAAGATAAGACATACAAACAGTGACTTAATGAACTGGTACTGTTTAGTCGTAAATTGAGAGGACTGGGGAGAAAGGAGGAGAGGCTGGACAACAGGCAATAAACTCTGAATGTCAGAGCTTCTCTATTTGCAGCAATCCCTTTGACAGCATTAAATGACAGCATCAGTGGCTGTGTCAGCATCCTTACCTGGTCCCTGATGAAGCATTTCTATGATGGAGTTTGCATGGTTGGAAGTTCAGGTGATTCCTGTCTGTTTGAACAGTTCTATTGGACCACAGTCAACACAGTGGCACTGCAGGCTGTCGTGAGAAAGAAGGGGGAAAGTGGCATGTGAGCAGGGCTCATGAGGAATCTCTCTCACTTGAAACAAGTGGGTGCACCTAGGCCAAGGGGCCACTTGGGCCCAAGAGTTGTTAGAACCACTCACAATGCATGCTGTGTGCCAGTCAAAGTCTTCAAGGTGAAGTTGAAAAGTTGTTAGCTCATCTTCTGCACAGCATCTGTAGCCCTGGAAGAAGGATGAAGTCTTCATATTATCTCTTCTACTTCTTTCTTTAAGCCAGACTTTGATCTTTATTGCCTTACTTGGCCTTATCATTGACCTTGCCCTTTTCTTTCAATTGCATCTTCTGTATGTATATATCTGTCTGGCTGTGTCTGGCTGTCTGTCCATCTATGGATCTGTCACCAGCATACATCCACAGTGATTTAGCTTGTCTGTCTGTGATGCTGCCCCAGCTTCCACTCTCCTGGACTTCTTGTACATGTCTTCTGTCCTTTTCCATCTGGGCTACTGTAATTTCCTTGGACTTCCAGATCTCAGCTCTCTCATGTTTCATGTTAGTACTATGGTGTCTTGTACCAGACACTGCCAAAACACCTTACAGAGGTCAGTCTCTCAGAGTATTTAAAGGAGATTGCACATTATGAGTAGGTAAACTGAACTTGCATATAGAGTGGGAGATCTTGGGAACAATGAGGAAGGAAACACCTATAGTACAGAATAGTGAATGGTGCTTGTAACTTGCTGTCTGACTAGCTGCTGTAAGCTGGGCTGGCAATTCTTGAAAACATCATGGCTGAAGAGAGTTTGAAGGTTGAATCTCATGATGTTTAAAATTATGTCCAAGTTTCACTGTATGCTGGAGTGCCAGATTCTGCCTTCTCAAAGGAACCAGGAAACAAATTTATCCTTCCGTGCCTGAAACCGTATCCCATTCATTCCTAATTTTCAAATTCCAAATTTATTCAACACAAAATGCCTTGATATCCACTTTTTTTTTTTTTTTTTTTTTTTTTGGTGTGTGTGTGTGTGTGTGTGTAGGGGTATTTTCATAGCCCATTGTCATGTGCAGTACTTTTAAAATATGAATTGGAGGCCCTGTCTGGTAATACTTAGGAGCTATATAAAACAGCCTTGAAATGTGGAGACAGTATTTGGGCATGGAAGGACAGGTGTTTGTTCTTTTGAGAAGATCTGAAGTCTGTATTTGATGATAAAGGGGGCAGGCAAGAAAGCTCCTAGGAAGGCAGAAAACAGAAAAGCAGCATTTTTATGGATGAATGAGCTTTTATGCAGTTGCTTTTAAAAGGCGAAATTATACGGCCATTTGCACTGCCTCTTGATTGCTCAGTGCACCAGCTATTCTTTATGCTGCATACCATTTGCTGTCTTGTATTTAACTTTGCAAAATACTCTGGGATGCAGTTTCCATGAAGGCACCTACATTAACACAGGGTGTTTCCTCCAGGGGTGCTAGTTAACTTCCAGTATTTCTTTCTCCTATTTTATGCCATCCTGGGTTAGCTGAGATCTAGACTTGAGCATGACAGATGGCTATTCTGTTGCAGCCTTTTTTGGCCCTTTCTCTCCCTCTGTCATGCTATGGTCACAATATAAGCTTTGAAGGGTTACTATCTAAATCATCACATAGAAAAGTCCTTTGGGAGCCAAATTCACCTCTGGCATAAGTGGCTATAATTCCACTGACTTCAGAGTAGGTTCACTGCTTGACGTCAGGGGTAAATTTTTGCGATGTAGATATCAAAATGAACACTACTAAGGCATAATGGAGTGGTTTCTGTCCCAAAACCAACCCATTCTTGGGCTTGGTTTAACTTTTTGACAGTTCTGCACTCCATCCTTGCATATTAAGAGCCCCCTTTTCTGTTTGCTTCTGTCCTGGGACCTTCTTTTCTCCTCCCTGTTGTCTTACTTCCAAATCCCTTTAGATCCATTTGTCTGCAATTTCATGCTCCCTTACGCTGCATGTTCCCCACCCTCTGCTCCTTTACAGCCAGTTGTGCTGAGTCCTTGCAGCAGACATTGTTGGGACAAAGCTGAAGTAGCTATCCCAGGATGATCATTGACACTAGGTCTTAGGAGGTTGTGGTAGATGTAGACCAAAGTCCACAAACGCTGCCTCACAGCTACTGCAGTCCAGGACTCCCACATCTCCCTTATGTCAGGAAGTGGAGGCAGGAAGGACCAGTGGAAACCTGGTTTACATTAACATTACAAACCTGAGATATTTTCAGCAACTGATACACAACTCTTGGCTGTATTTAGAGCCTTGCAACCCTTCTGGAGGGAACAAGTTGTTTCAGCAGCCCCTGGGAGGGGGGTGGGGGGAATGGTAGAAGTGCAGGTTGGCAAAGCCTGTACCAATTGACTCTCTTATTGGCAAGGAACTATTTTTGGGAGCCAATGATGAGAACACCCTGTACTGCTGCAAGTTTGGCTCTGTCTTGCAAGGTTATTATCTGGGAGTTTAATCAGAGTCTGTCAAATGCATGGAGTGAGCAGCTAATGTCTTAAAGAGTGTGTTTTGTGGTGGGACAGGAGAAAGGAGGGATGGGGAGAGAAGCTTTTGAGGTATGAATGGAAGAAAATAGAAATAAATTTCTTGAGTTTCTGCCATTTTTTTCAATTGCAATTATATATATATATATATATATATATATAAATGACCTACATAAATTCAGGACAGACTTTCCACAGCTCTATGATCTTGCGGTGGTCAGGCACAGGCAAATCTATGACACTGCAGACCTGCTATTTTCCCTTAGCCTGGGGGGTCCCTGAGATCTCTGTTGCTCTGAGCTCCCTGAGCTCTATTGGCAGAGAGCACTTTGTCCTCTGTAGTGATGCAGCCAAGCCTCCTTGGGATGAGATACAGCATCTGTTCCTCAGTGCAAAACCCTTCTAACCGGCAGTTTAGGAAACAGGTGAAAATGGAGGGGTAACTAGAGAGACAAGGACTGTAATGAATAGCACTGAGGCTGCAATATGGCTATCTTTCTCGGTCTTGCAAAAAAACCAAACAGCCTGGGGTTAGTCTGATTCATGAACTGTGCGGAACAAGCTTATGGTTATTTTGATTATTTGTATTAGTGTAATGTCTGAAAAGCCTGCCATTAAACAGCACCCCATTGTGCTGGGAGTTGCACAGAGAGACCAAGATGATGGCCATAGCCACTAAGCACTGCGTAAGGATCACATGAGAAAACATGGTCATGTAGAAAGATGACAAATGAGAGGGTCAATGCACAGGAAACACAGACAAGAGCAGTAGTAAATATTCAGGATTTTCTTGCTGTGCTTTCCTACACTCAGGAGTTGGAGCATAGAGCTCTCCTTCACTCAGTCCTGCTTTGCTGCTCACTATACGTCATTGGACTTCTCATTTTTGGAGATATCTTGTCCAGCTCTCATATGAGACCTGACTTTTTCTTAAGCTACAAGACTGTGGGCACCCATGACAACAGTTGCAGTGTACAATGTCACAGTTGCACAAGTACAATAACCTCCTGCAGGAAGCAGAAAAAAGTTCTTAGATACAGGTAATTTTATGCATAGTGAGTGGAGCAGGTGAGCCTGTCAAAAATTCCTGTTTGTTCTCTCTCTTAATGTCTGCTCTGATCAGAAAGTCTGAGTTCTGTAGAGTGAGAAATAAGAGACCCAGAAATATACACATATTTACTGCAGTGCTGACAGGCATTGGTAATCAGACACAGGGGAAAGGCAATGGTTGGAAAGGGCTTGATGCCATGGAGAAAGCAAACTGCAAGGAGTCTGACAATGCAGCAGCCACTTCGGGAAATCATCAGCTGTGACGGCTGTGTGGGGTGAAAAATCCCAAGGGATCCCAACTACGCAAATGCAGTTATGCTTTGACATCCAGATGACTATTTGTGGGAAGAGTGTTTTCATTTCTCTGCTTACAGAGAAGTGGGAATGGATGGAAGGAATGGGTCAGTCTCTCATGTTTGTTGGTATACACCACACTGACAGGGGACCTCCATCTACTGCTCTGATGTATACTGCCGGTTCTTCTCACTCTTCGTATTTCTGAGAGGCAGAGGGATTCTCCCCCTAATGCAAGAAGGCTGCCTAGGGGAGGAGGTACATTTCTTTATATTTATTGAACAGAGTTTAGGTGAGACACCATCCCCTCTCTCATTCCTGTTGAGCACACTTGTTTGCATATGTGCAAAGGCTAGTGTTTTTCATGTCTATATACAGAGTGGGTATATTATTTTCTTGTTATCAATAAGGAGTTTTTTCTCCAAAGTATCTCCCTTCCACAAAGGACACTGATGTGGAGCAGGGTAAAATGGTGATACCAAAGAAAATCTGCAGAAATTGCTGAAACAGAGAGAAGTGGCTTTGGCTGGTTTCGTTCACTTTGGACTCAAAGCTCTCATTAACGACTTGCTTCCTACCACAACTTGAATAGCAGCCAGCATCTTTGTACCTAGAGGAGAAAATAAAACTGATGAACCCAAAAAAGGGCCTTCCTTGACCTATTCGGCTCTCTGGGGAGGTGAAAAATCTGGGACATACTTCTGAAGGAGAGATCTCCAAATTTCTCTGAAGCGTCACTCTCTGACAGCTGCATGCTAGCGTACAAAAAATGTCATACTCTGACCGTACAAGTGGTCCTTCAAGTGTGCTGGTGCCTGTTGTGGGCTTTCTGTATATGCCAGAGTGTGGTTCAACAGTTCTGCAAGAAACTGGCTCTTAATTGGATTTTCTAAGGGCTTTTTAGCTCTTCTGGCTATGTTGGGAAGCATACAAATAGTGTGTGGTTTCTTGGGGTGTGGTATATATGGCTATTACTACTCAAACTACCACCTTACATGGGTGACATAAGTGGCCAATTTTATATGCTATTCCTATAATTCCCACTTTCAAAACAGTGTTTCTCAAGTAATCTAGAAAAGATCCAATCTTTATTCTTTGATATTTCATAGAGACTTGTGAAATCTGTAGTGCTGTGGGAGTAGATACAAATAATTCTGTATGGGTATAGGATCCACATGCTATTGAGTCTGGAAGGAGTCGTCAATATGGTAACAGCCTCTGCTGAGCTGCATAGCAAGGATGAGGGTGGGCAAGTGGCTGCAGGGTTTTGGAGGATGGCCAGCTGTCCCTCCTGGTACCCAGCTCGGGGGACAAAGGAGCAACCAGAAGTGGGGGTTAGGCCTGGCCTTTGTCTGCAACAGACCCAACTGGTTGCCAGAAAGGAGTCTCCAACCTGTTCCTGGGCTTTGGAGGCCCCTTTCTGGAGTGTGACAACAAACTGTGAGAACAACAGAGCAGCTAAAATAAAAGACTCAGGGTTACAAGTACAGTTATTTAGCTGTGTCTTTGGTGTCTCAGTTAAAGGCTCTTTCCTCGACCAGCCTCCCAGTAAGGCACATTCTGGTTTTTGGATTTGTGCAGCTATACTAATGCAGACCTGTAGTGTCAGCTCTGTTTTTGGTGTGCAAACCAGCCTACTGTGCTGGCTGGGTCAGGGAAGAGAGAGGGACAGTTGTTTTTCCAGCTCAAACTCTCATCAACATTTGCCTTCTCCCAACCCTCCAAACATGCCTCTCTTCTTTCCCCTTTGTGCCCTGAATACTGCAGCCAAGTCCCCCGTGTGCTTTTCTGTATCTTCTGTGGTTTAGTGGCTACTTAAATATTTATTTATGTAGAACTTGCCCCTGAGGAATGAATGCAGAGGAGGGGTACTGTGAGAAAAGGAGGGAATAAGCAATCCCTAGAGTGGTCAATATTGTCTGTCGGTGAGAGGCAGAAACTGCACGAAAAAGCCTTGTCCTGGAAAAAGATTAACGTGCAAAAGAACACATGCACATGTATAAACACAAATAAAAAATGGCAGCTGAACACAAAGAGAAAAAAAGCATTTGCACCAGTCAAGTGATTAGAGAACCAGCTCCATTCAGTCATGGAGTTTGCTTTCTTTTGACCTATAGGACACCAGCATTTTTACAGACCTGCCATCCAGAAAACACTGTAGAAAGATATTTTAGAATGCAGGAATGGTCTGAGATGCTGCATGCAAGAACAGGCTATGATGAGTTGAAGGACAGGCTGTATGTCATTGGGAAGATGAGTTTCCCGAGGTCTGCAAACACACTTGAATTTTCCCACTGATTTAAGTATTAACAATCTCTCTGTAGATAGCACATAGGAAAATCTGGAATCTTTTTGCTGTTGTGATTGATATTGCTTGAACTTTAATCATATGCAAAAGGCAGCTCAGCCAGTCGAATTCATTAATTGCTAAGGCGTAACATATTCACTTAATTGGATTCTCTGCTAGATAGAGACGTATTTATATGTATTTGTATATGTGCTTAGTGTATATATTTAGCTCCACAAAGACTGATATTAATGGAACATTAAGGTTGCTTGGTGAAATAATCAGCAGACTGGAAGGGATAAATGTTCAGTCATAAGCATGATCTTTTCTGTTGCAAGAGGGGTAAAGCCTGGCTTACTGGATATTCCCGGCACAGCGGAAAAGCAGGCAGGGCTAAACTTGGCACTGAGGTAAACGTGCACTTGTACGTGCCCTGGGCTGGCCATGGGGCTGCTCTGCACCTGGCAGGCTACCCCACCACAGTGCCTGTCTTGTCACTGAGGACTGCTGATCAGCCAGTCCTTCTCCAAGGCTGTTACTCCTTCCCAGGTGTTGGAGGCTCCCTCTGTTTCCTTGTGCAAGACAGCACCGTGTTGGTGAGCCACAGCTTCAGCTGCAGCTGGGGAGCAGCATCCTTGGAGGAGGGCTCTGAGGACAGCAGAAGTGATCCTGCCCTCTGAGGAGGTTGCAGCCTCCCTCCCACCCACATCTCACCTGTGTGTATGGACACCTACTGCATGGGGTCCTGGGGTGGCAGAGAGGCTGCTTCAGAGCCATGAGGGAGAACTGTGGCCCAGGGCATTAGCTGGTTGAGCCCAACGTTGAGCATGGGAGGTGAGATGGACCTGCTTCCTGGAGGACAGAAGGGGCAAGGCTGAGCACTTCTATGCCAGCTTGAGCATTGCTATGCTCCCTCTTCCAGGAAAGGTATCTTCATAGAGCCAGAAAAGACAGCTGCCTGATCGCTTGTGCCACTTCAGCTTCCAGAGCAGTTGGAGAGAGCCCAAGAATGCGCTCTTGAGCTTTAGTTAATCTCCTGATCGCAAACTAGTTCTTAGCGAGTACCATATAAAATACTGCTGTTCCTTTTACAGCTGTCGATCCACATGCCTGACCTGCTGTACTGCCGCTCTGTCATTAATCAGCATGATTTCCACGGCTGACTGCTGGCGCGCATGGCCACTCTGCAGTAACTGGCACCTTTTTATAGCAAAGCTCCTTCCTCTGATGTGGGGCATGAGGGTATTGTAGGTGCAGCCCTGAGCTGCACAATTTCCCCTGGGGTGTCATCTCCTTTCCATACGGACTTTTGTAATTTCTCCCAGATGACAGGTCCCTGTTCGTCTGCCTTGCAACGTGAGATGGATTATTAAGAGCCTTTTATAGAGGAGAAAACTGAGCTTCAGAAAGCTTCAGTGGCTTAAGGTCACAGAGTAAGCACAGGACAAGATGACAGCCAGCACTTGGGTCCCTTCACTCCTGGGCATTTGAGGAGAAAGCATCTGTGCTCTGCACAGCTGCTGCAGCTGCTTAGGGCAAGTTTGTCCTGTGAAACTCAGCTGTGCGTTGCCTGTGCTGGTGTAGGCTTGCGATGGTAAATCCACGCTGTGCAGAGCAGCACCACAGGGATGCAGCAGCATGGTGTGGTGCAAGGCAGCTGCGTGAGCCTGGCAAGCTGCCTCAGCTCTCAGCTAACCCCTGCTGCACTAAGGTAGCTAGACAGCATCTGGACAGTAGCTGGCTTGGCATCCTCATGCCATCTATCCCCACCCCCTCACGCTTCTACTCTAAGGTTACACAGACCAGACCAGCTTGATCCATACCTCCTGTGCAAACCAGCCCTCTCTCTCCCTTAGCCTGTTTCAAGCATATTGCTGCAATTTAAGAAACCTGCCTGCAGCACAATCTGCCCGATCAGTGCCTTCCTTTCCTCTCACCTTCTGGGCACCATACCATGAGGGACCTGACAGCTTTACCCTCTTCCACCTCTCTCCAATGCTCCCTTCCAATTTGCCTTCTACTTTCTTTGCCCCATTCAACCCCTTGGCAAGGTCAGTGCTGCTTGTTTCATAATAAAGTGGGATTACATAATCTCTACATTGACTGGTTGGCTGTCCATTTCCATTTTTTTATTTCTCTCTCCTCTGCCAGTGCCTGGTGATTCATGGATAGCTCTTTCTCCATCTTCACTGATACTGTCTTGGCCCATTTATTGGTTTTGTAAGAGCTTGTGCACATTCATAGAGCTGTATATGCAATTACTTCCAGAAAATAAAAGAACAATGATTTCATTTTTAGCTTGTGAAGTCAAGCTAAGAAATGCCAGTCTTGTTTCCTGGGCCAGCTTAATTCTGCTCCCTCAAGTTTCTTTGCAGTAGAGGGTTTGAGGCAGAGACCTCATGAAGAAAATTTTATGCACCTATTAATTAAAACTTGAATCAAAATGTCCACACACAAGTGGGATGGAAGTAAGGCTGAAAGGGAAACCATAAACCTGCCATTTCCTAATATTTCAACCTAAGTAAAGTTGCTTTAGTGTAGTTTGCTTAATGATTGGGGTTTTTTGGTTGGGTTTTTTTTTTGGTGTGTGTATTTTGTTTTGTTTTTAAGGGGAAAACCCAAAATCTTTTTCTGTACAACTATATTGTTCATTCACATGCATGCTGAGCCTTCAGCACTGAGTCTGACTGTTCAACCCAGTGACTAACCTGTACTTGTTCCACAGACAGTAATAACAGCTCAGACTGGTTTGCCTTTCTTCTCCATTCTCACTGGTGGAGTGCAAATGACTTTTTCACAGTGGGGTACATTTAAAAGATAGAGGAGAACCTGGATGTTTTGTCCACATTTGGTGGGCAGCTTCAACAGGCTGTTGCCTTTCCCTTGCTCTGCCAAAGCTGAGGTGTTCCTTGTACTTACTGTGGTACTGGTGGGGATGACCCCACTGGTTTACTGGGTTGATGGGTTTCGCTCTTAAAATGTTTATGCTCAGATGCCATTTGGGCTGTCTTCCAGGGTTTCTGCAGGAAAGTGACAGAAAAGAAATGGTGATTATTTAACAGTTTATAATGCAGTTAAGAGGGAATGAAATTTGATGGGCCAAAGTAAAAATCATGTCCTTAACCTCAGGGCTTTTTCCTTGCTGACTTTCAAATGCCTGTTGTGAAATACAGAGATGTTGGCTTTTCTCAGGGAACAAGACTGAAGACTCTTGTAATGGAAAGTGTCCGAGAGCCTAATTACAGGCTTACTACTAACTCCTCTTATAATAGAGGTAACTACACAATACACACACATTTAAATACACATATGAAGTCATCCAGCTAATTCCAGTCTGCAGGAAGTCATTCCACATGTGGACTTAAATGTGCTACAAAAGATGTTTTGCAATCTGCCAAGAGCCTTAGCTTCATCTTATATCTCCAAGACTGCCTCTGTCATGCCTTTCTCCCACTTTTAGGCTTCAGGAGATCTGTTTTGTGTTGACATGTTTAGGCACAAAATGACAGACAAATCTTTGAAAAATACATGTGCCTGAGGTCCATCAGGGCTGAGAAAAAGGGAGGATTTTATCTCCCTAAGGCCATGCTCCCAAGAAAGCAGTCCTTAGCTTAATCCTTCTTTGCTTGCTGGGGTTGGCAAATACATAGCTTCCTCTCTCCTTCCCAAATCACTGATTTCAAGGTTACCTCTCCCTCTATCCATACTCAGGTTTGACTGTACTCCTTTTGTACAGAGATGACTTGCAGCCCAGATGGCCTCAGCTGGACCCTTGGCAGTTCTGCCTGAACTCCAAGCCCAGATCAGCTTAGGATAGCTGGTGCTAGGGTTACTTCTGTGTGTGTGTGTCTGCCTGCACCTGTGTATGGGATGGCAAAGGAGCAAAATCTTCGGCAGAGCCACTCCCTGCTGCTCCCAGAGTGCTTGCTGGCTCCAGCCAGCATGGCAGTAATGAACACGTGTGCAGTCAACAAGCTGTCCCACTGGTGGGCTCCATGCAAGGGTCACATCTTCTCTGTAGGATGTAGGTAGAGCTGGCAGGTCTTGTCTAATGCTCTGCCCAAACACAGCAGAGTTCTATGGTTTTCAAGCAAAGCCCAGTTCTTGGCTGTAGCAGTGGGTCAGGTGAGGGTCTCTTTCTGGAGCTATCATCCACCAGAGAGGCTGAAGCATGAGCTCCTAGGGCAGAAGTCTCCACCTGGGGAGTACAGCCCACACCAGCTCCTGGGAGCCCTTGGCTGATCTGGCAGCCCCTACCGTATACTGTGTTGGCCTGAGGCAGCACAGACAGCAATACCCTAATGATGGTCACTGCTGGCAGGGATGCACAGCAGTGACACGGCAGTGGTTTGAACCAGCACTTCATTTCAAGACAGAGGTGAGGCTCTCATTTGGGCACCGCTGGGACAGGGACAAACCACCCAGCCTAGCTCTTCGTCAGTGAGAGCTGAGATGGGGGGAAAATAACACCATGAGTTACTTCTGCTGGCGACAGACAGGGTACACCTCTCTCAAACAGGGAAAGGGATATTTGCATAGGGTTTAGCAAGGCTCATTGAAAGAGCTTTAAACTGGATTTGAAGGGGGAAAGGGATAAGACCAGGCTCACTAGAGATAAGCCTGGGAGTGGCATGCTGATGTTTGAGGGGTAGTGTGCTTGTGAGGTCCTTCAGTCTGCTGTCTCAGTGGAGGTATGGGATGGAGATCCATGTGGCAGCAAAGACACAACAGTTATTGATGTATTAGAAACCATGGAAATGTCTGAGAATGGTCACATAATAAAAAGGGCTTCTGCTCCCCAAAAGGTGGCAGGATCAATAGGCCAACTGAAGTGCATCTACACCAATGCATGGGCAACAAACAGGAGGTGCTGGAAGCCATTGTGCAGCAGGAAGACTATGATACAGTCGCAATCATGGTAACACAGTGGGATGGCTCACACAACTGGAGTGCTTCGATGGATGGCTATAAACTCTTCAGAAGGCATAGGCAAGGAAGGAGAAGGGTGGAGTGGCCCTATATGTTAGGGAGCGTTTTGGTTGTTCAGAGCTTGGGTAAGAATCAGAGGGAAGGCCAACAAGGCAGGTATCATGGTCTGTTATAGACCACCCAATCAGAATGAAGAGGCAGACAAAATATAAACATCTGGGAGAAGTCTCGGAATTGCTAGCCCTTGTTCTCGTGGGGGACGTCGACTTACCAGATGCCTGCTGGAAATTCAATACAGCAGAGAGGAAACAGTCTAGGAGGTTCCTAGTGTGTATGGAAGATAACTTCACAGCTGGTGAGTTAGCCAACTAGGGAAAGTGCTCCGCTGGATCTGTTGTTTGCAAACAGAGTGAAATGATAGAGTTTTTGATTCTCGGAGAAGTAAGGAGTGGGTGTCAGTCTCGTCTCCCAAGTAACAAGCGATAGGACAAGAGGAAATGGCCTCAAGTTGCGCCAGGGGAGGATTAGATTGGATATTAGGAAAACTGTCTTCACCAGAAGGGTTATCAAGCCCTGGAACAGGCTGTCCAAGGAAGTGGTTGACTCACTATCCCTGGAGGTATTCAAAAGATGTGTAGATGTGGTACTTGGGGACATAGTTTAGTGGTGGATTTGGCAGTGCTAGGTTAATAGTTGGACTTGGTAATCTTAAAGGTCTTTTCCAACCAAAACAGTTCTCTGTGATCTCCTCCATCCCTGCAGGTTTCACCACTTGCACTGGTCTCTTTCCTGTGGCTGGTCCTGGCATGGGGGCAGCAGGGCAGCAGGCTGAAGACATGATGGAGGCAGTGGGGACCATGTCCATGGGTGCATACCAGTGATGGGGGGCAGGACTGTAGGTAAGCAGGAGGTAGGATGCCGATGAGCTGGGGCATGAGGAATCACTGTCCCTTTCTGTTCACACAGGTGAGGTAGAAGCTGTCTGCTGCCTCTGCTTCTCTCCACCCCCATCCACTGTACTCTGTGTTTATTGGGGAGCACCTGAGAGAATAAAAGAAAGAAGGGGGAGGGAGAAACTGAGTCAAGGCATGAGGTTGTCTCCATGCCTCCTCCATAGAGACAGGCAAGGGAGACTATGGATAAGCAAAAGTGCAAGGATGCCACAGAGCAGCCCCCTTAACCACACACAGAGTAGAGGGAAAGCAGTGTGTCCCTAATTGTCCCTATCCCACAGCTTTGCTTCCCTGAGTATTTCTGCTCAGTTTGGAGATGCAGTGACAACTTGTAGCAGTGTCTATGTTGGCTATCCCTTGGGATAGCCCCAGTGCAGTGCATGAGGCCCCCTACCATGTGCCAGGTTGGGGGAGCATACAGACATGAATTCGTGGAGGCTGTGGGTCTAACTGTGGCTATGCCACGGTGAATCCAGGACCAAGATCTGAACAAGAGATGTGCCAGGTGGGGGGAACAGCATTTGCAATCACCTGCTCAGAGCTCTTAGTGGTGGGGAGGAAAGGAACAGAGGCATGCATTTCTGTAACTGCCTTCCCTGAAATCTTGCCCCCAACATGTGTAGTAATTCCTCTGGGGTGAGGTGTGCTCCTGCCCTTTTCACCAGCTAGAGAAGAGCTGAGCATGCTGTGTCTCTCTGTGTAGGGGCGTTTGTGTGGCTGTGCCTGCTTGTGCCTCTCTGGGCAGGTGTGCATCTTGACATGGGGGCAATGCGGGGCTGCTGTGTGGGGGGCAGGGGTTCTGGCTGGTGTGTTCAGGATGGGGAGGTGTTTCACCCACTGTGACAGCCCCCGATGAAAGTTAAAGGATCTCTCTGATATTCTTGGAGATGCTTTTCAAAGTGGCGCCTTTGGTGTTGCTTGCACAGCTCAGAAAACAGTGAGGTTTAGGCAACCCACCCCTGATCTTTTCATGTTGCCTCCTCTCCTAACCCTGTCAGGGCCTGCTTCAACATTTAGCTTTTCTCAGCACAAGGAAACGTTTTTGTCCTTCCTCTGGATCTGCATTTTTAAATATTCCTTCAGCCTCAGGTCCCAATTGATGCTGGGAGAGATATTAGCTTTGTGTAAAGAGTAGGTGTGATGGCACAGTCGGGGTTTTGTACACTGCTGTACAAGACCCATGTACCAGCCAAAGCGCTAAACCACCTCCCAGTGTGAATTGGTAAGCCCATCCCTGCCTCTGTATAACATGTTTCGGGGGGAAAAAAGTCTGAGTGAAAGAAATGAAAGCTCAGCAAAATGCAAACCTGAGCCCAACATTCTACAGGGAAAGCCAAGGGGAAAAATCATTAGATAGGTCATTACATGCATGGACACATACTGGATGCAGACACACACCTGCACAATGTGGATGCACTCCTAGAGACCACGAAATGCTTTCATAAAGCCTATACATGCACATAAAAATACATTTTTCTTTAAACCTTTGTGACTCCTGAGCCGCCTGTGACAGAAAACATGCAATCTTACCAGTATCCTTGCTACATTTTCCCCTGCCCTATGGTTCTGCAGAGGACAGCAGAAGAGATGCCCAAGGTGAAACTTTCTTTCACCGTAGATGAGCAAGAACAGGGGCAGTATAAGCTCCCTGGCTTTAGATTTTATTTCTCAGGCCAGAATCAGAATAGACTGATGTTGCTGGAGTTTAGGACATTGTATTAAGCTTTGCTGTCCTCATACAGAGTCATTTCAGAAGAGCATGATGGCTCTAAGGATGCAACATTATTGAAGTAGGAGCCTGAGTCAGGTGCTGTCACTGCCTGTTAGCTGGAGGTGGGTTATGTTGGTTATATACTGTTAGTCTGCAGAGTTTCTTAAGATATTTTTTTTTTCTAATTCTTCTTCCAAAATACTAACACCTGACTTGCGCCCCCTAGAAGCTATGATTTTACTGAGTTACATCCTCCAGCCTACTCAGATCACAGCTCACACTACCATGAACAGTTTCCTCTAACCTCTTCTCTCATGTTTCCTAATTATGCCTGTGCTGATTACAGTCTGCATTTCCATAAATCATGGTTATTTGTACATCAGGTAGCACCGAGGACCTTGAACAAATATGTCCCTCTGGAAACCATGCTATTTCTGCATAAGCCAGCCCTGCCTGGATAAGCCACTTCCTGCGCTACCAAGTTAACTCTACCACCAAGAGCAACATCATCTCCCAGGGGAAGCTATCAATACATCTTGGCTGGTTTTATGCCTGTAGGGATCTCTTGGTACCTTCTGGTTTGGAGGAATGATTTATCAAGGCAAACACTTTAGCATTCTCACAGCTCTGACCTTTCTGTGACACCAGTGGAGCTCCATAGTTCACTGACTTGGCAGAAGTCAGAAGCGCTCAAAATATATCTCATTAACCTTCTCAGGCTAATCATGGCAGGGGACAGGACCTTAGCAACTGGAAAAAGCATATAAATGCACCAGGAAAGAAATGTTTCAGCAAAAATGGCAAGAGCTGTGTAAATGCCAGACCACAGTAAGCTGGAGGACTGTGTTTCTGCAAAGAGCTTTTATTCCCAGAATGAGCTGTAAAGCAAAAGCAAGTACCTCACTCTATCTGTATTCTAAGCCAAACCCCTCTCTGGCATATGCTAGGTGCTGTATAAATATAGAGGGAAGAAAATCTCTTGCAGCCTACATGTTTAATTGAAAGGCTATTAGAAGCAATTCCTGCTTCTGCAGGTGCAGTGAAGAAAGCAGCCTTCCCCAGGTGGTTGTGGAAGGTGAACTTGAGGTTCAGGAAGGAGTGTTGTTTCTGTGTTAATTAATTTTGCATGTGGAGCATTCATAACCATTTCTTGTCTGCTTTGGCTGATGTGGCTAATTAATCACCTTAAGTGTCTGTAAACAGGAGATTTTTGCTCTCTGTGGCATCTCTTCTCCACCTGCTGTAGACCAGCCTATGTGAGGATACAGACCTGTAGCATCACAGGAATTATACTCATGGTAATGTCTGTGATGTCAGCATTGTAAATGTGGGAGTCATGGCTTAATCAGATTAGGTGAAGACTAAGAGGAATGTTCTATTCTCAGGGCACTGGAGAAGGTTTTGCTGCTGAATGAGGAAGTATGAGCATAGGAGGTGGAAATACCAGAAGTCTTTGTGTTCATGGGGGTTAGCTGGGGAACAGAGATATAACGATTAAAACTGAGTTTTGATATCTATAGACTGAAAAGTCAAGGAGGAAAGGTTTTCCACAGAGGAATTCCTCCTCTTGCTTCTGCTTGCTTAAGGCCACTGGACTGGAAAGAGGCTCATTTGGTCCCATCCCTGCTGCTCTAGGCAGCTACATCATATAGTCCTATACAAAACAGTTGTGCTTATTCTTGACCCCATTTTAGTTCTTTTCACAGCTCCTTTTGGGCAGCTGTTCCAGAACTTCCTTCCTCTTATTGTCAAAATACATCTTATTTTCAAGGCAAATTTCCTCACAACCAGTTGTTCTTGTACCAACATTGTTTTTCAGCTTAAAAAACCCTTTTCTTCCTTCCTTGTATATCTGTCCCCCCTTTATTTATGCAGAGCAGTCATATCCCCTCTTGGCTTTCATTTATCTAGGTTAAACAAGCTTTTTAATCTCCTCCTGTAAGGCAGGTTCTCTGTTCCCCTAATCACTCAGTCCAAGGTTATTTCTGATAACTAGCTTTTCTGTAAGGTTCCTCGCTGCTTTGCCCAAACCGAGTGTAAAATAGCATGACCTGTGCCTGTTGAGTAATTTTGGGGTGAAGAAATGTGTCAACTATCAGATCCAGAAAAAAAGACATCAGGGTGCTGCTGTTAAAATTTGCATTTGTTCTCCACCTTATCTCTACAAAGCTAAAGTCTCCCATAATAACTTTGTTCCCAATATAATTTCTCTTTAATAACAGTAATGACATCTCTATCCAGATTGAAAGCCAAACCTGTGGAGCTACAGTAGATCTCTGTATTTCAGTTCTGGTAGAATATATTGCACCAGCCTTCCAAAAACTATCTCAATCCCACATAATTCCACTTGATTTATGCATGATTTGTTTCTTCACAGTCTACTGCAGCATTAAGGTTACAGCAGCATCCCCCAGGTTTGCCCTTACTTTTATGTACCCTGAGCAGTGCATACTTCCATTGGCAGTGTCCCAGTTATAACTGCTATTTCTATGGTGTTTCTGTTATTCCTACAGTAGCTCTTTTCAGGTCCTGCCCAGTTATTCTGGTTTTCCCATGTCCTCATTCAGGATCTGTACGAATTGTACTGACAAGACTCTTACTTCTCTCTGGACTCTCCCCGTTTCCCAGAGGGGTTAGGTATGCTTTTCCATCAGTTATATTGCCAGTAACACTGCTATTTTCTGCCTGCTGCCCAACATCCCACCTTTACCTTTTCTATATTTGATCTTCTTCGGGTATTAAAATCAGGCGTAAAAGTTACATAAGCTTTTTCCAGTTAACTATTATGACAGCAAAGATAAAAGACAGGAATTTTTCACATTTACACCATTCACAGGTATATGCTGTCTATGTTCCCTCCTCTAGCTCTAGACACGTGTGTCTCCTCATTTCCATACTGTTTGTGAGCCTCACGACCTTTTCTGTCTTTATCTACCCATTGCACCCCAGAGGTGAAAACGTACCATTATCTCCATTTTACACAGTGTGGAGTGGAGGCAGAAGGGTGTAGATCCGGTTCCAGAGGTCCTTGGTGGAATAGAAAATTTCTGCCTTCTAATCCATGCTCTATGTTGTTGCCTTAGTGCTTCCCCATTGGAATGAACAAGCCCCTCAGCTCCTGGAAAAACAAAACAAAACAAAACAAAGCCCAGATGTAATAAGGGAGGAAACATTGAACTTTTGGGGAAATGCAGAAAGCAGTTCAAGTCCTAAGTGAGTTTGGAATCGTTTTGCTTTTATTGTGTAAATGAAACCAAATCCCTTTTGTTTCTTTTGTGTTTCTTCTATACGAGGAGTGGCAGGAAGTGAGAGATCTTAAATGAAAGTGGTGCACGGCATGGTGCAAATGGGAGACTGGATGAAATAAAAACTATCAAAAGACTTTGCTGAGACTTAGTTATCCTGCAGCCTGTTGAAAAACAAGTGCCTAAAGGTTCAGGCTTTCCCCTGAACCTTCACCCCAAATACAAATGCAAAGCCCCTGAGCATCTTACCAAAGAAATGTATCTGATCATTTTATCCAGAATTGTATTCTGCTGCCTGGTCCTTGAAAGCCCAGTTTCTAGGATGTTTTGTTTTTCCATGTGTTGACGTTAGGAGTTTCTCCAAATAATGATGTGTTTTGAAGTCCTGCCTTGGCATACTAGGAGGAGCTCAGAAATTGGCTTCTGCCCTGGCTGGAACAGACAATTTTGGAAGTTCATGGGAGTAGCTTGTTACTTGTCGATACTACCCATCTGGGTAAGGATTTTGAAAATGGTGAGGCTGGGTGCTGTCATTTGGACAGGTGGTTGCTTTTGCTGGTGTAGCATGCAAGATATCCACTGAATGAGACTACCAACTCCTCTGTATTATAAATACCTTACTGACCTGATAACACTGAAAAGAGCACATGTAGAAGAATAAGAAAATATACTCTTCTGGTATAAATTGCAGCAAGAAGATTTAGGTTAGACATCAGGAAAAAAACCCTTTTTTTAATGGGAAGGATAGTTAAACACTGGAATAGACTGCCCTCAGAGACTGGGGCTCTCGGTCAGTGTAAGAACAGGTTAGACAAACATCTGCCACAAATGAGTGTTACAAGCCTTAGCTTCCCTTGGGAGGAAAGAAAAGCCTATGTTAAGAATTAGTTTCAGGGAACTAAGATGATACACCTTTCATTAAAGATGTGCATTAGCATACTGCAGAACACGCTTGTTCTGGCTGCATTGTACCAGGGTTAAGGCAATTTGCCAGCCTCCTGGCTGGCTTTTGGAAGGCTCTCACTTACTTTCCCCTTGCATAGGCAATCTTATCGTTTGTCTACATGGCACAGCTTAAATACTTAGGCAAACCAAGAGCATTCAAGATTGGCTTTTTGTTCTCCAGTACCTCAGACTTTCTTTCTTTGCAAATGTATTTGACTTCTACTTCCAACAGCTTGTTATCCAAAGTAGGATCTTCTATTTTAAGGTAAAAGTTATCTGCTCCCCTCCCTCAGTACCTCCAAATTCAGCCCCAAACCAAAGTGGCTTTCCATTCTTGGCAAGATCAGATGTGGTATAGACAGAGCAAGGTGAAATTCTGGCTCTTAGGAGCCCTGTTGTGGCACACAGGAACATACTTAGAGTTTGAAGAATATGATCAGAAAGGGGGTTTTAAAGATCCCTAGCATCCTTACTTTTGCTGATTCTGTGACCATCCAGGGCTCCTGGTGAGAGTTTGGATGACTAGGCTCTGATCAGAGAATTCCCAGTGAGTCTTGAAACTGAAAGGTGACAAATACGTAGGATGCCTGGGATGGTTCATTTTTCCTCTTTTTCCTGAGGCAAGCACTGAACAAAACCTCAGTAATAACAGTTCACAAGACGTTAATACCAACTACCCTGAGACTTCAGAAGTGCCTTGTTTTGCTCTGCACAGCTTGGCAGGTTATATTCTTTAAGAGTAGGCATGATTACCTGGACAAATCTGTGACATTTAATTCCATTGAGGCTAACGTCTGTCCCCACAGTGAATTGTTCCTTCCCCCTCATGGCAGATTATCTAGCAGACGATGCACATTTGTATTTTCTTTCTCTTGCATTATCTCCATCCTCTGCATATGTGGTGTTTCTTATTATTCCTACTGTCCTTGCCCACATATTGCTTGAGCCTGCTCGTCTTCAACTACACGCATGCACCTTTCACCCTTGCATGCATAAGCATGTAAAGAAGTCTGCCCCCTCTTAATTTGTGATGGATTGAGACACGGACTCTGTCAGAGGATGGATCAGAGACCCTCTATTGCTCTTGATATATGCTTATATATGTTCAACAACTGTGTATGTGACATGAACAAAAACTTGATTGGGTAACTTTACTGTTCATGCGTCCCTCTCCCCGTTACCACTGCATAACCCCCCAGGTCCACAGCTCCCCTGGGGTATAATTCGGGGTCCAGTCTTCGGACCACCCTGTCCCGCAGACACTTTGTTTCTTTTCCCTACTTGTTTTTCTCTGCCCAAGGACAGAGGCACATATCTTAAAGGTCAAATCCTAAATTTAGCTCTTCTTGCTCCCCCACATTAATTCACAAAGCTTTTCTGACTTTATTCATATCTGTACATGTCTGCAGGTATATGGCATGCCTGATCATGCAGGTTAGCAGTGAAGTGCAATATTTGCATATGTTCTTGAGACAGACCATTCCCTTACATCCTGTTTTTCCTCCTTTTTGGACAATTTAGAATGATTTTACTGGGATAATAAGGAAAAGACATTACTATATTTGCAGGTTAGGTGCTTCAGCATGCAGGAGGCTGTGGGAAGATTGTAATTGTTATCCTAATTTCATAATGTTGTCCATGTAGTACAACGCTGTGAAACGTGCCTGGCACACAGCCTTATGAACTCCCCTTTCTGTCCCAGAGAACTTCTGGGTAATTACGAGCTGGGTTTGCCTATCTGATCTAATTTATCACTTAGGGGTTTATATCATGCCTATTACTGTGGTATCTAAGTGCTGCTGAGATACTGCAAGATGTCTTTTTCATCAACCACTTATTTCTATGATAAGTTAATATTACTGAGCTGAAGTCTTAACTGTTCTGTGCAGCATCTTAATCACTGGTCCCTACTGAGCCCCATGTGTGCAATTATTCTGCTTCTCCAGTGGTTCTGGGGATTTGAGCTCAGTTACCTGAGGGTTAAAGTTGCACTGTAGAAACCTCTGGCTCAGATGATGAATTGACCTGCTTGGTCAGTGAGTGAGAAGTCCAGCGCTGAGCAGACCCTGGGTGAGCATGTAAGTATATGCTCTTTTTTCCCTCAAAAATGCACTTTCAACATACATGTTAGTATGAGTACAGACCATCTGCTGCCCCAGATCACAGTACCTGTCTTCTGTGGACAAAAGGGGCCACAAGTTCCTGGGGCTCCCAGTCTGACAGCTTTCACTTGCTGCTGAAAGTGTATTTAAAAATTAAAGCAACTCCTCTTTGTCCACTCCAGTAAAAATTAAAAAAAAAAGAGAGAGAAAAAGAAGAAAAATAGCTATGTACCCTGCTTACAGGTCTGGGTTAGAGGGAACATTAGAGACAAGCTCTCCTTGGCATTTTTTGCCAACTGTTGGTTTTAAGGGCCCTTGGAAAGGTAAGACCAGCTGCCCAGCCACTTCCCCTTCTTTGAATACCCATTGCTTTGCCCTCATTGGGGTGCTGTGTTCATGCTGCAGGCATGGATGGGGAGACTGCTGTCTCTGGGTGATTTCTTCTTCCTTTCTTCTCCCGCTACAAGCTCTCAGAGTAGATTTTTCTTTCATGGCCAGATGAAGCAGTTGTTTGTTTGTTTTCAAGGTGGCAAATGTTCTATGTGAATTTTAGTTGCTCTCAAATGCCAAACCCCAGCTGGGCTTTGAGTTTCACAGAATAACCACTGACACCTAATGAGCCTCTAATAAGTGCTTCTCCCTCCTGTCCCATCATTAAATAAATGACTGAAATTTGGGGGTGGTGGGAGGTGGTGTTGGATTGCAGTGGAATGAAGCTTTTCTGTTTATCCATCAAGCAGGTACATCACTAAGAGCAATCATGCAAGCCTCCCACTCACCCACACTGCCTCAGCCTTGGCCTGGAGGGCTTTCTTTGAGGATTGTGTAAGAGTGTTCCTTCTAAAGCCCAGCTAGTTTCTTGCCCTCTCAGCTTCAGCTGCCAGCCAAGGTGCTAATTAGTGTCAACTGTGATGGGGGCAATTGAGAACAAAGGTAGTGACTTTGATAGTTGAAAGAGTAGTTGAGGTTTTCTTTTTTCCTGGATTTTTTGCAAGGAATGGTCTACCATGGGCAGTGGACATGATACATGTATTGTCTCTCCAGGCACTGGAGTGGCTTCAAAACAACTCTTATTTGTGGCAATAGGTATAAGGCAACTGACTTTTACCCCCCTTTTCTGGTTGCTGAAGATATGACCTCTGTTTGCCTAAGAAACAGAAAATAAAAAGTTCTAAAATTGCAATATATCCTTATGGAAAAATAGCAAGATTAAAAAATCATAGATGCTTTTTGATTTTATTTTTCATGTGTCAGAAACAAGGCAACTCATTGTTTCCAGCTAAGGTATGTAACCAAATAACTGTGAAAGGACAAGAGCAGGCATTTCAGTAAGGCCTTAGCCAGGAAACAGAAAGAAGTACTGTTAGCAAGCATCTATGTTTATGTTCTTCTCCTGTGAAGACAGTCCTGAAAATGCAGAACATCTACTGTTTCAGTTACCTGCCTCTTGGAAGAACTCAGTCTTGACTAGGGATGGACAACCTTTTTCCAGAATGTCCTGGTTCCCCAGGCACAGACCCATGGGCCAGCCATGCAAGCAGGCCATGAACAGCCCAGAGTCAGCTGAGAGTTCCAATCAGGTCAGCTGACTCACAGGTGTATCCCATACCACCCAGTCATGCTCATTATAAATGGAGGGAGCTCAGTGAGGGTGGAGTTTCTCTTCCTCTCCCTGAGGCTCTTTGTTGGTGGTGTTCTGTTCCTGCTGTCAGCATTGAACTAGGCTGAGTAGAACCCTTTATGTTTTGTGTTGGTTGTTTTCTGTTTTGTCATTCTGTTAAATCTGTCTATATTTCAGCTCACAGGCCTTTTCCTTTTTTTTTTCCCCCAATTCTCCTTCCTGTCTGGGGAGGGAGTCTTGGGTGATATACTAACTGCTATGGTTTAGCCCTGAGTACTGGCTAACTGTAGACACAGAAGAAGGAGTTATTTCTGGAAAAAATGAAGTTTGGTTAAAATGAATCTGTTTGATAAATTTCACTGAAAACAAATGAAGACAAAATTTTGAAAAAATAAAGAAGTTCTGTTTTGACTTTGTCAAGTGAAGTATTTAAATTTCTCTGGTTCAAAATGATGTTTGTTTCAGTGTATGTATATATTTCTCATATTTTTTTTTTAGCAGGAGATAAACCATTTTTATTGTGGTTAGTAGGCTGAAGTCAACATTTCAGGAGAAATGTTCCTGTTGTTTGGCTGAGAAGGTTGAAAGATATCATGTCTGTTTGACCATGGTGATGGTATCCCCCTGGTCATCCACTCACTCTCCCAGAGGGTGAGACCACGACAGAGATGAGATAATCCAGACATCTTTCTTTTTCTCCATTTCTGCTTGGTTTGAACCCACTTACTCAGAGCCTTCTCTCCAGAAATGTCCTCATCTTACATAACCCATGAGCTTGGGTACTCCAGAGTGGTCCTCCTGCCCAGGCCTGTGGGAGCTGTGGTTTATGCAGAGGGATGGAGCAGCTAAAAGTCTCCTTTCTGTGATTTGCATCTCCACAGGTGGGGAAATGGAAGGAAAAAAAGTTGCAGATGAAGTATTATGTGTGGCCCCGCTTTGAGCTGTATCCTGACTCTGAGGAACGCGAGGATGATCACCTGAGTATCGTGACCTTGGAAGAGGCACCATTTGTCATTGTGGAGAATGTGGACCCTCTAAGTGGCACCTGCATGAGGAACACAGTCCCTTGCCAAAAACGCATAGTGACTGAGTATGCACCCCTGGGTTTTTTTCCTCCTACTGGGCTCACTCTTCTCAGCAGAACATAGAGAGTCTCTTGGGCCAATACCATCACATTTTAATAATCCTTTTTAGAAAAGTCACCTGCATTTGCCTAGCCTGGCCCATGTCCATTCATGACTAGCCCCATTGGGCAAATAATCATAGTGTGTCCTTCGGCTTCCAGCACAGATAGTACAAGTGATGTTCTCCACATTGTATTGTGGGAGGGGGAGTGCATACTGACAACAGAAGGGAATTAAGGGAGTTTTCCCCACTCTTTTAACGCATTATTGTTGTGATGGTTCAGGAACAAAACTGATGAGGAGCCAGATTACATGAAGAAATGTTGCAAGGGGTTCTGCATTGACATCCTCAAGAAAATCTCAAAGTCTGTCAAGTTCACCTATGACCTCTACTTGGTGACTAACGGCAAGCATGGGAAAAAGATCAATGGTACATGGAATGGAATGATAGGAGAGGTCAGTAGCAAAGGGAGGGCATGGTGGGCTTCATCACTGGGGTGGGTGACATGGGTCAGGTCTGGTCTCCCATCATTATTGGGTCCCCTTCTGGGGAAGGGACAGAGGTGACTCTATAGAAATGATTGGCCTGGATCCTTTCTGAGCACCAGGAGTTAATCTGCTTTAACACACTGTCCATGAGCAGCTTTCCTATTCGATGATTAATTATTATTCTCTATAGTGTCACAAATTTGGCCTTCACAGTCAAAGAAAGAGGGCGATATCCGTGCACCAGAGAGACTACAACCTCGATTAAGCTTAGATCGTATATAAGGTGCATAAAGAATGAAATAAGACTTTGCAGTGTTAGAGGGAGGAGAAAGCAAGGACAGAAAAATGAGATAAGACGTCTTCTCAGTGAATGATGTGTTTATCCTAAGACCTCTGCAGATTTATTTTTTATATGTATACCAGATTTGAGGGGAAGATTAATGTCTATAGATTTCCTGAAAGAAGAAGATGTCCTGATGAAAGATTAGAAAGGAAAGATGATAGAAACAATATAGGGAATGGGATTCCAGGAGTAAAAGGACTACGTGGAATGGCAGGAAGGTGAGAAGGGGCTTGGCTGTGGTGCTTGAGAGGTGCCTCGGGTCTGTGTGTGATCTTTTCCTTCTTCCAGGTCGTTGCCAAACGAGCCTACATGGCTGTAGGATCCCTCACCATTAATGAGGAGCGTTCAGAAGTGGTGGATTTCTCTGTGCCCTTCATTGAGACAGGAATCAGCGTCATGGTGTCACGTAGCAATGGAACTGTCTCACCTTCTGCCTTCTTAGGTAACGTTTTAATCTAAAATTAAAACTTCACCAGTGTTCATCAAAAAATAGGTGAAGGTTGCTTGTGATTCTTAGCCTGAAAGTCTCTTTTTGGGAGTGCCTGTGGGACAGGTATATAAAAATAAACTGTGATGTTTTAGTTCTAAATCCCAAGCAATCAAAAGCCAGAGAAATGCAAAGAGGCACTGCCTAGGAGTTCCAAGGCATTTCTTAGCAATTGTATGCCTCATCTCAGCAAAGAATGGGCTCACTCAGAGTTGTCATCTACCCTGCAGCACGTGGCTTCCCAGTGACTCAACTAATAGCATGTTCAAGGAGTGCAGGCCAGAAGAAAATTGATTCAGGCCTTATAGCTATTATGCCAATGTACTTAGTGATAACAATTAGCAATAAATCGTTGCACTTTCAGATACGTTATTTGTAAAGAAGGTATTAACTTGACCTTCCCTTGACAGAGCAACTGGTGGAAGTTAGGGATCTAATAGAGCTTTTGAAGAAGAGTTGAGCCATCAGTTCTTTGCTGACACTGTATCTTCCAATAAAGTGATTTCTAATGTCCTTTGGTGATGGAAGGTGATTAGAGAATGCAGAAATGCAACACATCCATGACCTCCTAGTACCTACTATTTGGCTTTATAAAATACTTTATGATGCAGCAAACACTGTATATAAGTTATATAATTACTGTCTGTTCTCTGCCAGCATCCTGAGAATGTTTACAAACAGAAATAACTTTATAAGGGTAAAGAAATTTTTCCAAACCTCTTTAGTAGGAGTTTTATGACTACTCACTCTTCAGGAGTTTTTGCCTTTAGGCAAGTCTACCAATATTGCTGGGGTATGTAAAAGCAATGATAAAGTTAAATGCAAAATTTTAAATTGCAATTTAGCTGAGGCTGCAACACTGGCTATAGTCTGGAGCAAAGTTCTAAGTTTCTTTGATCTGGTTCAGTCTCATTTGTATCTGTTCAGACGTGAAGGAGAAAACCTGGCAGAGTATGAATGCTAACATTTCTAGAATGAGCAGTGTTCCCATTGCTATAGGAATGGAACAGCTGAAAAACTACTATCATTAGGGCTGAACCTCAGAAATTTGAAGATGCTCTTTGGCTTAATAGCACCTTGAAAGTTGGATGCTTGTCTGAAACTCTGTCAGTTCTGCTTGATTTTCCCCACTCTTTCCAGATGGTGCTGGAGGACTTCCTGGGAACAATCTTTTATTGATGCATTTTATTTTATCTTATCAATGCATGCCACAGTGTTTCCATGTAGTTCCAGATGGAGCCATGTGTCACAAATGTATCAGTAAGAAGGAATGCAGTCATTACAGAGGCAGAAGCTACACTTCTCCCAATTCAAGAAGTTTTTCAGACTCAGGTCAAAGGCTTTGTTGTAGCTTCTATTTTTCCCCAGCCCAGTTTGTCCCAGAGCACTGGGATGCTCTGGATGGCAAAGGAGGTGAACGAGGGGTGAGGTGGTGTATCAGAGTTTTTCACCATGGTTTTCTCTTCCTCTCCAGAGCCTTTCAGTGCTGATGTATGGGTGATGATGTTTGTGATGCTGCTTATCATCTCTGCGGTGGCTGTCTTCGTCTTTGAGTACTTCAGCCCTGTGGGCTATAATCGGTGCCTTGCTGATGGCAGAGGTAAGGGCTGTTCCTCCTAGCCTTGATCCTCTCTCACTTCCAATCCTGGCTCCTTTGTCAGGATATTTTCTTTGCCTTGACCACAGTACAGATCAAGCTAACTCAGAGCTCTCCATTCAGACTAAATAGGGTAGGGATGGAGGCAGAAAAAGTGCTCTGAAGAGACCAGATGTGTATAATGGATAATTTGCTTGGCTCGGGAGACGGAGCTGTGTTGCTTTTCATCTCTAAAGCACACACCAGCTCCAACTCATTTCTCATTGAGGGAAAATGGGTCCTGGTAGTCAGTGCTGGCACTGCCTATGTTGTTGCTCTCTCTGAGGCAATCAGAGGGCTCAGTGCTGTCAATCCATCCTTCAGTGCTATGTCCCTCTGGAGAGCAAGCTGATCTGCCAGCCTCCCAGCATAGTGCTATGTTGTCCAGACTCCACATCTGTCACCTGGGCATGTCCTGCCCCGACTTGGCTCTCTGACTTGCCAAGGCCAACTGAGAAAGTGGGAAGATCATTTTCCTGGGAGTAGGTGATAGATTATTTTGCAAGGGCAGCAGAAAAGATGGGAACAAGTGAGTGACCCATCTCTATGGCTCTGATCTTCAGAAGATAGCCCAATGAGTTAAAGAGAAGATTGACAGACAGCCTAAGAAACAGCCTTTTTTGCCTTACTGGCATACAGACAATTAGCAAGTTGAGCCTCCTGTCACCTCCGTATCTTCACTCCTGATGAATCAACCCTTCAAACCTTTCCACATTTATCGGTCCTTCAGAACAGTGGGAGAGAGACTGCTACTGGAAAATGCATTTGTTTGCTCCCCAGCCCAGTGCTTGGAGTGAATTTATGCCATCAAATTAGAGAGAAGTCAGGGGGGAAGAAAAAAAAAAAAAGTGTTAATGAGAATGCAAGCAGAACCACATATATGGGGAAGTAGAAAACTTCTCTCTTAACATGGAGCTGCGGAGGGCCTTTATGGCAACTGATCGTAACTACATGGATCTGTGGACTTGAGTAAATACTGTTAAACCTGTGAGTCTCTTGAGAGATATTAATACAGATATGGAGCTGGAAGCAGTTCTTAGTACAGGTGGGCAGTTGTGCAGTTATTAAGTTAGTCGAATTGCAGCTGCAAGTATCAATATTTCTGAGTAATACCTGACAGATGTAACGTTATGATGCAGAGACTGTAATGCTTGCTCGGTAATGAGAGCTCTGGCTCATACTACTTTGGCTGCATTTGGACCAGGATGTAACAGTATACCCCTGTGTCCCACATCTGAATTTTCTTTATGGACACCAAGATTTTCCCTCCAGGATCAAGTGGGCATGCCCTGATCTAGCCCCTAAATGGTGTTGGGTTGTTGTTGGGACACTCAGAGTTGGAGAGCTCAGAAGGATTCTGGGTCCCTGGTTTGAATTGGAGGCTATCACTGCTATCTTAGTTTGTGGCTGACAAAGTGTGTGAAAGCACATAGGGTGATCAGTAGAGAGAGGAGGGCTTTAGGAGGGAACTTCTCAAGATTTCCTCAATCCTTCCAGTTTCCAGTGATTATTTGCAGGCCTTGCACCTGTGTCTCTTAGGACTTATTAGGTAGAGAGGGATATAAAGCTACTACTTCAGCATGTAAAAAGACAAGAAATGCCAAACCATGTTTCTTATAGCAACTTTGTTTCCCTGGCATCTAGAGGCTCCAGTTTTGCCAGGTGATGATTCTTCTTTGAACGTGGTGTGCAATCCGCAGGGTGCAAAATCAGCCCCTTGCACCTTTCAGTTGTATTTAGAGTATTTAAAGTAACTCAGTGCTTTTAGATGATCTATGCTATTCCCTCCTCGGGGGTGTGGAGAGGAGTGTAAAAACTTTTTTTCCTTTTCTTCCTCTGCTGGAGCCAACCTTAACCACTGGCACTAGGCACTGGTCAGCCTACCTGAGGGAGGAGATAAAACATGGGATACTAACCCAAAAAGTTGCAGAGCCAGGCTGGCACCTGGAAAAGTGACAGACCCTTGAACTGTACCAGAGAGCTGTCACCCTAAGAAGGTCCACTTGGTGTCTGAAGCAGGATCCTTAAAGTAGTTTCTTCTGCAGTCTCCCTGACATCTCCTCTTGTACGCAAGTTGAGCAAATTTTGGTTTGGGTTCCCACTAATGGAACCAGCATATGCCAGGGATATGAGACTGCTGGAAGACAGGCAGAATTTCACAAGTTTTCAAGCCTAGTGATTCATAAGCACACATGGCTTCTGGGGTATGAGTGAGATTCCATGATGAAAAATGAATAAGGGAAAAATAGCAGCTTTTAAAACACCAGATCTGCTCCTGGACTGTCTGGGGCAGAGCTGCTGATTTCCCTGAGACAGACAGAGTATGTGTCACTGGTGCATACCTTAGACACAGAACATGGGGAGAAGGAGCTGTGTTCTTCTCTGGCTTGTGTATCTTCAACAGACTGGGTAACGAAACCCTCTTGCAGAGGTATTTTTAGGGCCCTGTTATTTACTCTTTCTTCCACTTGTACAGTGAAGGCCATGTTTTGCACAGGTGTATACTAGGAGTTCTAGGACAACATCACTGTTGAATAGCTAGAAATGAGGATAGAATTTTTCAGAGTAAACTCTATTTCTAGTAACAACACTTGAACTGAAATAGAATGTTTGGGCTTTTAGATGTTCCAATCAGATACAAAAATAAAAAAAAAAAAGCCTTTGTGTAAGGTTTCAGTGGATGTCTTTGGGACAGAATAAATATGGAAGCCTGAAGATGTTTTAAAAAAATTTCTTTTAGGATCATACTTTGCTAAAATATGGTGCCATGAACATAGGGGGGCACGGCTGCAGGCAGTCATCTCACATGTGGGAATAGATACTGCTCTTAACTCTGAAGTCAAGATGCATATGTGAATAGAAATGCAGACCACTTACTCTGAGATGCTCACTGTGGGATCATGTTTCTCAACCATTCCAGAGCCTGGAGGTCCCTCTTTCACCATTGGCAAAGCTATTTGGTTGCTGTGGGGGCTGGTGTTCAACAACTCTGTGCCAGTGCAGAATCCCAAGGGTACCACTAGCAAGATCATGGTGTCAGTGTGGGCCTTCTTCGCTGTCATCTTTCTGGCCAGCTACACTGCCAACCTGGCTGCCTTCATGATCCAAGAGGAATATGTGGACCAGGTGTCGGGCTTGAGCGACAAAAAGGTAATGGACCTACCCAAAGCCCCAGAGCAGTCTTTTCCACAGAAGAGGCTACTCTACCCTCTCTTCTTTGCTTTTAATGGGAAAGGGTTCATATTTTTTCTTCAGTCATGTCATAGCTTTAGTTTAAATAGCACAATTGCCCTCTATTGGTATTCAGTTGTATTTTCACATGTTTTAAGCACTTTAGGAATGAATTAGAAACAAAACTGAACTTTGCTTGCTTCCATTATCCCAAACCACACCTTGATTGTCAGCAAGAAATGAATTGATGGAGCTTTGGAGATGACGTGTATAATAGCTGTAACCTTTTTTTTCATGATGAAATAATTTGTCTGTGTGTGAATGCTGGCCATTAGGCTAGCAAATATGATCCGTTAGTTTATTATGGGGACAAGTTGTGCCCACGGGGGTAAATCAGCATGGCTTTGATTTACTGTTGTTTGATTTTGAGGTTATACTGTCATTTTTTCAAGATGTTTGGAAGCTTGGCATAAGAAATAATTTCCTCTTCAGAGTATGTTTCGCTGCCTTACATGCACACATTTTGTCCTTGCAGAGCATTTACTTTTGCTAGGCTCTGTGCACTGAGGATTTTGGGGAGATTGCTCGTGCATGCTGGGTAGCACTGTTTGGTTCATGAGGGTCTGAAGCCTTGCACACTGCTCTGTTTTTATATTGTGACAAGGTTACTCACAAGGAAGTGGGTGTTGAGAGGCTTGATTGCCCATGCTGAATTTGTTACTCAGTCACTGGGGCTGCTGAAGGGGTCATGCCACTTAGGGCAACCAAATAGCAATAGGTGGCACACATTGTTCTCAGGGATAGCAAGAAGAGGACTGCAGATGCCAGTTTGCTACTGTTGAAGTGGTTATAGTTACTGTCTCTTGTGTCTCCCATGACAGCCTAGAAATAAATTGTGGCCAGGCCCCCTGTGTATACAGTGTCCTCTGCAGCAGGCTGGAAATTCTGTGGTGGATTATTTTTTAAGAGTTTTATGTTCCCTTTTGTTGTTTTTTTCCTGGAATGAAATATCACATGGAATAATACAATTCATGCAGAAGTGCTTCTGTTATTTGTTTTTATTTCAACCTCAATTTGTTTCACACTGTCTCTGCATTTGCAGTGTGCTATGTTGAGGAAGGGGTTGGCGGGAGGATGCTGTTCTGCCAGGAGGAGGTTTTTGCAGAGACTCTTTAGAAACTGTGGACTCCATCAGACTGAAAGGCACTGTTCAAAACCAGCCAGCCCTATAAATGTTAGCATTAGTTTGTCATCATTAGGTTTTCAACTGTCTGAGCTAAATGGAATAGTTCATACCTGTGATATATTATTTCAGGCTGTGCCTAGGCTCATGGAGAGAGCCACACTTTCATTCTCATGTTTTTCAAGATATTCTTCATACCTGCAGAGATATGTATATGAAATATCAATTGAATGTGGTAACTCCTGGAGCTTCACAGAGCCTTTAGATACAGGTCCCTGGGCATATTTTTGTCGATTTCACTGTAGGGCTGCCTGTGTGTATTGTATTGAGGTCATTTTCTTCTACTTTTCTTTGCCAACATATGTGTCTGCTTTTGCTGTCCTAAAGCACATGTACTTTGTTTCTTGGGGAAGAGAAAGGCCACAATACATACTCAGATCATTGTGGTATGCCTCAAACACAGCTGCTAGTGCAAGTACAACTTTTGGATAAAATTGTGACCTACCAGAACAATTGGAATCAGATGAAAATTGGTTGGTAAAAACTGGAGGCCAACTGCTGCCTCTATAGGCTAAAGATAAATGGGAATATCTCCACCCAAAAAATATGCGTGAATGAGATTGATCTACTGGGCTTACGGATTTCACTCTCTGGACGTGCAGAGGGCCCTGTAGAATTTGAGAGCAGCCATCCAGGCATCTGTCACAATGCTTCAAGGTGCCCTGGTTTGGGATGAATTTAATCTTCTGAATCTCCTCTTTTCCTTCTTCCAAAGCTTGCATACTGCTTCACTCATCCCCTCAATGTACTGCTTGGCCAAGATGAACGGTGCGGCCTTGTGCAAGGGAGATGAAGGTGTGCTGTGCTGTGTTCTTCCTCCATTTTCCTGCCTCCTTAAATTAGCTGGTTCAGACTTTCAAAGGAGGTAGTCATTGACCAGTGCCAGGTGACCAAGAGGAACGACTATAGCTTCTAGTATCTTTTATCTCCAGTGTGTGATATGGTGTCCACAGCAGAAGTGAGGCAGATCAACCTCCTGGCCTGCTACATCAGCTGGCAAGGGCTGCTGTGTCCAGCACAAGGAGTCAGCAGAGGATGTAATCTAAACTGACAGGCAAAGGGCTAGTTGTTTTAAGGGATATTGTCCCTACTTGTCTAGACTTGCCTAGACCCAGATCTACTTGTAAATGTCTTTGTAGCGTGACAGTACCTGGGAAAGGTGTCCCCCTGGCACTGTACGGCAGCCAAAATGCCAGATGCACTCACAAAATCTATTACTGTGCCTGGCAGGGGAATGCTTGTCTCGGTCAGGCTGGCTACACCCTGCAACAGCCACCCTGAGAGTCTCCTTGGACCCTCTTCCTTGGGCCTTACCTAGGAAGAGTTGCTTCGAGAGGTGCCTGTTGATGCCGACCTGCGGCTTCCCCAGAAAAGTGGGCTGAAACTCTCCAGCTGTCTAAGGACTTGGATGGTGAATTGGCTGTGCCCCAGAATTTACTTACTAATGACATGCAAGACAGTGACTAACTGTCATGTCCCCACTGTGCTGTGTGGATGCTTGAGCAGGCCTGTCTCAGCTGGGCTGGATGGATACCCCTGTGCCAGGGTAGTATGTTGGTCTGAGGGTGGCTGGAGACTCCCTGTACTGAGTTTTGTGACCTCTGCTGCTCTCTCTCTGGCCCAGGTGATGCTCACCCTGCTCAGTGCCACCCTTTTGTGCTTAGCTGGCCCAAAACTGGTGTCCGAGCTGACCCAAGAAACCACCTTGTGATGGTTGTAAATTGCCCCATGTTAACCCTTGCAGCTGCTTTAGCATACATCAAGATACATTTCTTCATGCTGGTGTAGCCGTGGGCAGCTTGAGGGAGGAGAAACCTGCTTTTCCCTGAGAGCAGCATGGGCCCCATACGTCCTGCAGGCAAAGAGCTGCTCTGACTGCATCTCCCTTCCAGCTGCCCATGCTCGCGGCATGCTGAACCACTTGCCTCCTGCACAGAAGCCAAGCCACCTCTGCCAGTCTACCTTGTGTAGTGGAGCAGCTGAATGTGGTCCTGGCAGAGGCAGAGCTGTGCTGGCTTGGTCAGCTCCCTGGCCAGAGCTCTGCTCCTTGGTGGCAGTGCCGGTGAGCCCAGCCAGAGCATCCTTGCATTTGCTGCCAGGCTGCATCCATCTGGGGTCCATGTAGGGGGCTGCTGTGGCCCCAACCCCCTGCAAAAACCCTGCTGGTAAGACGGCCTGTCGCAGAATACTGCAGTCGGCTCAGGGGTCTGGATTTCATCTGACTATAATCAGGAGATATAACTGAATTTCTAGTAACGGAAAAGCTTCAGACACATGAGAGAAACAAGTGCCTGTGGTATTTCACTCTAACGAAGGCAATAAATACAGGAAAGATTATATAAAATGAACTAATATGTGAAATAATCTAATAACTATGCATAATTTCCATTCATATACAGTAGTAATAAAATAAAAACAGATGTGGATAGCCAGTAGGGCATTTAAATAAAATAATTTTGAATGCAGTAGGTTAATAAAAAAAAAAATAATAGTATCCATGCCTATAAATTAGTTGGAAATGCCAAAGAAGCTAATAAAATATCAAAATAGTAATTTTGTAATTGACATAAAAAGGAGAGAAATAGATTTCTGCATGCCTGCAAATTAATATAGATTGCTAAAATTTCACATGTATTTGACTTATTTGCTTTTCGAGATGGCAATGAAGTGTTGAGACAAAGGGCCTGTTTCTATGCAGCATAGATCAGCTATTTTTTTCAACAGATACATTTTTTTTCCAAAGAAAAAAAGAGTTTTGGGGTTAAAACTAGCCAATATTTTTACTGAAAAAAAATATATATATGAGGAGAGTGTAAGAAGGCAGAAGAAAATTCTGATCTTTGCCAAAGCAGCTCATTTTAGTATACTTGAAACAAAGCATTTTGTCTAATATTTCTGACACGTTTTTGACTTGTCATTTTCTAAGGCACCACTCATAAAATTGACCTACATTTAAAAAAAGAAGGAAAATAAATATTTTTATCTGTAACAAAGGAAAGGGACAGAAGGAGATAATTGGAAGACAAAACAACACTCACTATTCAGAGGTGACTGAAACATTTCAGATTGATAGAAAGCAAAAGACTCACTGAAAAACCTGAAGAAAATGATCTGCTGTATTTCAGCAGTAATAGATGCTTGGCCATGAAACTGAAAAATGAATTATTTCCCACATTGTACTCTGCAGCACATTAAATCTAAATTGTACAAGGATCCCAGATATGCAGAACACTTAAGCATGTGCTTAACTTTGCGCTCATGAGTTGTGACATTAAAGTCAATGGGCTATTATTCACATGAATGAAGTTAAATGTTTTTTTGAGCTTGCAGCTTTTGTTAAACAAATACCTGCTCTGAAGAAGTCTAGGAAAAAAGTAGAGCAGGTATATCTGTCAGCTAGAAGTTTTCCAAGGGGACCAAATGTGGAGATCAGTCTTGTACCTTGTAAGATCTGTAACGGGAAGATTGTCTAAGTGGATGGCTTGGAGGCAGTATAAATCTTCCATGGGATTGTGCATTTACCATCAACAGGCATTTGTGGCGCTTTCACACATTTCTGTGTGATACAAAGGAAGCTTTATGTGGCGGGGTCTAAAACCAGAAAATATTAGATCCTTTCAACAGCAGTTTGATTCTTATTGTCAGGAGACCTTTGTGAAGACATGAGTTAGCTAGACAGAAGAAAGACCATGCCACTTCCAACTCTGTCCTCTTGTGATAAATCAGAACCTTTTTTAAAATGCAAGTCTGATGCACCTTATTTGACCAAACCCCACAGAATCACAGAATGTCAGGGATTGGAAGGGACCTCAAAAGATCATCTAGTCCAATCCCCCTGCCAGAGCAGGAACACCTAGATCAGGTCACACAGGAACATGTCCAGGCGGGTTTTGAATGTCTCCAGAGAAGGAGACTCCACAACCTCTCTGGGCAGCCTGTTCCAGTGTTCTGTTACCCTCAGAAATAAGGAGGTCCTCAAATCCCCAAACCTTACATCATAGGGCAGAGTTGAATTTCTTTCCACAGCACTTCTTTGGGGGGACATCTTCCTGTAAATGAATTTATCTGTCTTCAGTCTTTTGCTTAAGTATGACCTTTATGCATAACGTTAGTAGTACTGACTAGTGCTTAATATAACAAACATTGGTTCATAGTGGAGTGCAGAAAAGTCCGAGCTTTTATAGTTTAAAATTTTATGCCTTAAAATCTGATAATTTCTCTGCACCTCCTTGTAAATCATCAGTTACTATAGTATGAACTATTTATAAATACTATATAGTGCAGTATATATCTGTGTAATTACATGTTACGCCAAAGTCTTCATATTAATAAATAGCTATTCAAATAGCTATAGCATATTGTATGTTAGTAATAAATCTTTCTAACCGGTGACTTACATTTATTGTGTACATAAATATGATCTCAGATAATTTTTTACAGTTGTAGATGGGTATATTTATAGTGGATTTAGTCATTCTGCACTCCAGATTGGCACAATTTCTATGTTTTCTGAGACTGTTGGAACAAACCTCTGTGCCTGTGTGCTAAAAAGTGATTCAGTAGTTTTAAGGCTATAAATGTTTAAAGACAGTGGGTTTTCAAACATGCTTTTGCACCCCCTAATTCAATCCTACTTTCTTTGTCATTCTCCCTCTTTTTTTTTTTAAGTTCAGCGCTGCATGCTCTAGCCTTGATTCAGTCTCTCAGAATTCTTTTTTTTCTGTTGATCTGGAGGGACTTGATGGCGGTAAAAACTTGTAATGGGACTCTTCAGGATTAGTGCCAGTTTAGCTGGTAAGATACAGTTAGCAGGTAAGATACAAGGGATGGGGATACTTAGAGTCAGCCTGTAGGCTTAGTTCATCCTTGGTGGAAGGACAGAAACAGAACACCGTGGGCCTTATTGGCTGGCAACAGGGGTGGGAATCACTGGATGAGGGATGTCAGCTGTGGAACTGCAGCATGGTCCTTAGCTTGCAGCTTTTTCACTCCCCCCACTGCACCATCCTGGCTACTACTGACTCTTCCTTTTCATCTTCCTTTTAACTGTCTCTTGGACCTAACCCTTTGGAGGCTATGGGCAAATTTGTTCACTTCTCTGCTAATTGTTTGGCAGTCTGGAAAAAGTCATCTTTGGAGTTACATAAAGGGAGGAAAGGGAGGGGGAGAGCGAAGGATTGCCCTGCTTCTTGCATCAGTAGAAGTCAATGGAGAGGTTAGCAATGAATATTTTTATTTATTATTTATACTGTGCCATAAGTGTACTTGGTACTTTGCAGTCAAATAAAAGACAATGGCCCTACCATCAGGATTTGGCAGTCTGAGAGATGAGAGCTGGCCTTTGAATGAACAGGGCCGCATTGCTGGTGGGGAGGGGATAGGAGGATGACATCTACAGGATTAAAAAAAAATACAACAGCCCCCCCGGCCCCCCAACTTCATTGCTTATGCCTAGCGACCATGGCATTTGAAGTGATATGTACATACATATACTCGATTTGGCAGGTTGTAACTTCCCAGGCATTTTTACTTCACGTGGTGGAAAGGAGCCCTGCTTCTCCCAGGCCTTTGGCTATTCAAGGGCAAACTTCCTCTGAGTCTTAGTGGCCCAGTAGGCTTGCTTTCTTCAGGTTTACTTGCTCCAATGCCCTAAGGACTCATAAGGGACTGATACAGATTTCATTCATCTGCTGTTGTCCACTTGCAGATGAGAGGCAACTTTCTGCAGCAGGCTAAAGGAAGACATTACCTCCTACCTCTGGAATGGTGCTGGGATGCCCCAGACACCCTACTTCAAGTGCCCTGCTTTTTGCTTTGCTTCCCTGCCAATGTGCTTAAGAAATTGTACTAATGTGATGACCAGGCTTTTCTAATTATGTGGATGAAAATTCTGGCCCCAGTGAAGTCTTTGGCAGATTTGCCAGACTTGTGCAGGACTTCACCCTATTGCCCAGTGGTTAGTACCAACATACAAGGTGTTGAAACAGGTTGGCTACTATTAGTGCTCAGGAGATAGGAGGCTCTGATCTGCCTTTCTTAGTGAAAATGGATGAAAAAAGGAATTGCTCCCCTACGAAAATATATCCTCTGAATTTCTCAGTGTTTCATAATTTGTTAACCAGCTGTCTCATGTGCAAACTCCTCTGTACTTAGCTGCCACCTTTCCCCTTATGGCCTTTTTAATAAGTTAATTTTTTCCCTCTGAATGAACATCTGCACTTCTAATGATATTAACATGAGTGTACTAACCAGCATCTTCCGCCTCACTAATTTCTGTTTTGTGCTCGCCTTGGATTATTCAGTAGGTGCCTTTTGCCCCATTGTGTTTAGCTTCCAAGGAAGATGACTTCCAAGGGTGGAATACATGGCATGATTTGATACTGGGATAAACAAATGATCTTGAATCTCTTCATGCATGAAAATGAAAGTTAAGTGTACTGTAGCTAAGATTCCATAGACTTCTTAATTGCAACAGAGATGACTGCTCATCTGGTGCCACACCTAGTAATACTAGAGCTGTGCAAGGAGCTTTTGTCTCTGATTGGTGAAGCTCAGTGATTCTACTGCAGATGTTGTTCTCTGGTCAAGCTTGAGGGACACCTAACAGTGTGACAGACTTGAAGCCTACAGCCTGCCAAATGTGTCCTGAGCAAGTTTTAAAGCCTTAGTGTTACCTTTCGAGTGGAGAAACTGCACAGAGTCTGCATAATGCTCACACACTTGGAAGACCCAGAAGATGACTGGTTTGTTGGTGCTGAGTGGACTCTGTCCACATGTGATGGTCTGATCCTGGAGTGGCCCTACAGGCCTGATTTATCTGTAATGCCTGGGTCAGCAGAAAGGCAGTGTAGTGTGGTCCCAGCATGTGTGTGTAGGCTGGGTTATGGAAGACATTGGACCCCTGAAATGCCATCTGTTTCGGGCAGCACTGCACAGCCCAAGGTTTTCAGTCTTCTGTTCTGTGCAGAAGCAGCATAGAGGAGGTCTGCAGACAGCAATCCAGCTTGCAAAAAGGCTGCACAGTCCTACTATGTGCAGTGCTCTGGCAATAACTGCATGTGATGGCGCCTTCTTCTACCAATTGGATCTCTGCTTTTGTCTCAGTTATTTTACAAGGACAACTATTTTTAAAGTTGCTATATTTGAACTCCTTTCTTTTGCTTTCACCTGCCCCACCTCACCTCTGCATTGTGCCTAGGTTGCTCTGTTCCCTTCCTTGACACATGTCCCTATTTCACCACCAGACATTCACAGATCTTTTTCTTTTTGTTTGTGAGTCTGACCCATTCTACATCTTCTTTTTAAAGTGACTTTAATTCTTTAACAACTTTACTGCAGTCAGCTGTACTAACTGATTAACTCCTTTCTCAGACTTATCTAGAGGAATTTATGGGTGAAAGCAAAGTAAGACCAGACAATTTGAAACATCACTGGCTATTGAATAATAAATCACAAAGTGAAAGTCTGAGGGAGCACAAGGTATTTTTATGCCCTCTCAAAACTAACTTATATTAGATTTGAGGCTTTTCATTCCCCTTTTTTTGTTTGTTTGTTTTGTTTTGTTTATAAATCAAGGCGTATATTCTTTGACTGGTGAAGGCAAGAAACTGTTTTTTTTGCCACTTGTCCTGGTTCGGCTAGGATGGGGTTAATTTTCCCCAGCAGTTGGGAGGGAGCTACAGCCGGGCTGTTCCATCCCATGCTGAGGTCATGTCCGGGTGCCCAGGTGTGGGCAGTGCAGGAGCAACTTTTGTCCCGGTCTGTACCGCGTGCTGTGTCCATGAGGTACAGCTCGTGTTCTGTACATTGTTATCACTGTTATTGTTATTGTTGCTGTTCGGTTTGTTGTTGTTACACTGTTGTATTAAATCTTCCTTATCTCAACCCCGGGATTTGCATTTTACTCCCTGTCCCGTCCCCATCCGAGGGTGGGGGAGGGGCAGTGGCAACGTGGTCTGGGGTCCCGGCAGGGTCTAAACCACCACACCACTGCAATCTTGTGGCTGATTTCTGTGACTGGGCCCAACAATCGGGAAGAGTTGATGTTGTGACTGGATTCTGAGCTGTGAGGAGTCGCATCCACTGCTGAGGAGGTGGAGGGTGATATTGTGAGGGAATGCAGAAGAAGAGAGGAAATCAGAGCTAGGGTAAAAGGATCTGAAAGCTTGTAGTCACTTAGTAATGGCTGTGAGTTCCACTTTGGGAGTAAAACATATCTGTAATGTCAAAACTAGGTGACTGTGCAGAGAGGAAAGGGATGCTTTAGGAATAAAGCCTGAGAAGTATCTGTACAAGATATTCGTGAGTAATAGAGGAATGAACAACACAGTCTCTTTAGCCTGCTCTCCTCACAGATTATTGTACCAGTGCTATGATGTAGGTTTGCAGTATCATTTTCTGGCTATGCCATTGGGCTAGCACACTCCTAGCTGGGATGCTATTGTAGCAATGTAAAAGTGCCCTGCACTAACATACCAACAGAGCAGACTCCTTGCTAGGTATCTGTAGAGCACCTCCTCTACCAGGACAGGTGATGGGGCACAGTCGTGTGGATGTACCTATGTACACAATCAGGTTGGACAAAGAATATGATACAGTAAAAGCCCTGAAGATGGTGCTGGCAGGGATGATTGACATTCCAGAAACAAACTGGTCACCATCTAAATGCAGATCAGGACAGAGCTACAGCTTTGAAGAAAGTGCAAGCTGCAGATGACAAGACTAAAGGACAGAGGGAAAAGGATGTAACATAGAGAGGCACTGAGGAGAGTAATAATGAGCACTAACTCTCACAAGCAATGCTTTTATTGTCTTGCTGTTTTATTTGTGTAATGCTCTCTGATCGTCTTGGGGTCCTGATCCGATAGCTCTTGGTACTGTGAAGGTGGAGAGCATGTCCACCAACCAAAGGCAAGTCAAGAAAAGACCTAAAGACCTACTGGGTATGGCCAAGGGGCAGCAGGAATGGTTGCAGGTGTAGATAATACAGCTTGCAAAGCAGGACTGAGAAAACTGGGCCTCTTTTGCCCCAGTGCAAGAACATGGAGAAGAAATAGCTCAACAGTCTTCAAAACATAAAATGCACCTTCAGAGAAGAAACTATTCTGATTTCCCTGTCCATGCTGAAGATAACAGAAAATATTGTTGTTGGATTGCAGCAGGAAGGCTTTAGTTCAGACACTTGGAAGAACTTTCCAATAATAAAGCCCTGGCATAGGTTGTCCAGGGAATGGGGGAGTCTCCAGCACCAGCCATCTTCCACAGTAGGCTGAATGAGGAGCTGATAGGAACAGTGATGCCTAGGAGAGGCCCACCAGAGAGAGGGGCAGAGCAGACATCTTCTCAGAGCCAGATCCAGCTTTGTGACTCCATGGTATTGTTCATGGTGCAGCTTGGGGACAAACATGACATATTTTGATGATATGAAAAAGGCAAGCCTTCTTTCTTTGAGAGTCCTCCATTAGCTGTGAAGGAGTTCATTTCCTGACTGAAACAGAAGATACGGAAGCAAGACAGCTTCAGCAAGACATGTTGCTATGGACATGTGTAGTCTACCACAACTTAAGTGTAGGCATAGAGCTACCTCAGAGTTAGACCCCAAAACCACTGACCCACTGTATTTTCTAACAAGCTCTGGATTAAGCTCCTGTGCAAACAGCTTGACTACATTCTCAGGCAATGAAAAAAAGTGCAAGCTGACTGCAGTGACACACAGCTGAACCAGAGCAAGAGGGGACAATCAAGGATGTTTGGGCAATGCAGAGAGGTTGTGCTAAAATTAAACACTTGAGCATGGACTTTGCTTTTCTAGTCTGATGTCATTAAATCTTACGTTGCAGCTCACTAATAAATGCCATCTTTTTTAGAGATATTTGGCTGTGACACAACAGATATCTGCTGGTTGTATGGCTGTCAAAAGAGCAAGCAGAGTGCTGCTTATAGGTACCCGTACAACAGGTTGTAACTGTTGCCCTGATGGGCAAATTCAAGAGAGTGGTGGGCACTTTGGACTGTGTGCTGCCCGCAGCAGCTGGCTCTCTGTATTTTTGGTGGGAGAAGCTGTCCTGATGGCCAAATAGTCCAGTGGTTAGGTTCAGCTGTGCAAATGTAGATGTTTAGAGACAATTTGTGTATGCTGGAATATCCAAAACACCCTCAGGTGGCTGGCAAATGTGACATGGGCTGTGAGAAGGATGCTTCTAGGGTGAAATTCCCTGGAGCATCTCAACTTGGCTCTTAACACTTGGGCAAATAAACTGAGCCCAGAGTATCTAGTATGGGCTCCAAGTCTTCTGGGCTTGCAGCTAACAGAGGAGTTGAACCTGGGGACCTTATTTTGGTGAGTCAGAGCTATGGAGCTTCCTGTGGTAGAAAATTTAAACTGTGGGTCTGGGCCCTACAAAGTGAAAGGGGGCCTCCCAGAGAAGCTGTGTAAGGCACTACACACGTACACACAGACACGCACACTCTCACACCGAGTTTTGCCAGCTTATGTTATCCAGCAGCGCATTATTTTTTTTAAAGCAGTGTAAAAGTAGATCGACTGATAAAAAAGAGCCTTTTTGTTGTGAGTGCTGGCTGAGTTTGGGAAACTGCTTTCAATGCTATTGGCAAACACTTTACAGTGTAAACAGGACCTACATCAGGCAGATAAATAAGTGCAGATGTGCTTTTCTGTAGGAACCATTTGGTGATAGACAATATATTGAAAAAAAATTCTCAGCAAATTAATTGTGGCCAATTAGACATACCCCCTTTCCCCTCATCCCTGAATCCCCTCCAATCATGGCTGCTTGAATGGGAAGAGCTCCTATCACCTGTTTCATTATGCAGATGGATATTCGAACATCTGAGAACAATGCTGCTTTCTGCACGGCATGGCTCCAAATTGCTAATGAAACAGCTCTGCCAGACAAGTCACTTAAACCTGCTCTTGCTGCTACTGCTGACAGCTCTCACTGCGAGTTGCAGGGGGAAGTGGGAAAGGGGCTCTTCACTCTGAATGCGCTAATAGCCCCCAGCCTGTGTGTTTAGCACTCTCCAGAGCTGGAAGATTTCTGCTTTCTGACTCTGAGAGGTTACCTTCCTAAAGCTGTGGTCTGATTTGGACTTAATGCTTCTTGATTTCAATTTGTGGAGTGAGGGGTTGCAGAGGTGGGCATCTGCTGGGCTCTGGACTTCTCATGTCCCAAAGCTTCCACAGCCCTTCAGGCATGCTTGGTGTCTTCTTCCCACCCCCATCTCTAGCATCCACCCCTCCCCACCTCCCCACCCTGTTTGATGTGAAGTCAGCTCCCTGAGGGATTTCTCTCATGGGTGAGAGTGTGTCACATCACCTTTGGTACAAGTGGAGCATCTCATGACTGAGGCCCCATGGTGAGTGAGCAGGAGGCTGTGGGTGGGGTACACCACTACCTGGGGCTCTTTGGGTGCAGGACTGCAGCCGAGCCCTGCGGATTCCTCCCAGGCAGTCACACCTCAGAGGCAGGTAGAGCTGGGCAGCAGGACAGGGCTCCTGCTGCAGGGAAGTGTGCTGTGGGGCTCCTACAACTGCAGACCCTGTATAGCACTGTTTGCCACTCCCTGTGGCTCTCTGCACCTGGGTCTGCTTATCAACTGGTGCAGTTCATTATCTTCCCCTCCTCTGGTGTCACATTTTCTTTTGCCAGAGCATCACAGGGCTCCTCTGCTCATGCCTGAGGTAGAGCAGATCTGACTTAGGGCTAGTCAGGAGAAACATTTACATGAAATTATGGGAGAATTCTCTCATTAATCTGAATTCTGACCCTTTCTGTCAATATCTGTAGTTAATTCCTTTGTCTATATTTACTGAAGCATTGAGATTACCTCTGCCCAGGCTGCCTCCGTGTAATGGCCCCTGCATTGTGCCTCAGCTCTTGCCTCATATCTCTCAGACTCCTTCTAGATGAGCCTGTCAAAGTGCCCTGGGGCTGACATTTCTGATCCAGGTCCTCTCCCAGCTCTTGGGAGAAGCCAAACAAAGGCTTTCCTTACTGAACTCTTTGACAACAGTGTCAATTAACTTTCCTCCTTATGGATATTCTCCAGTTCCTCCACACGTTCCTCTGCTGTGTTGCCAGGAGAGGACACACTCCTTCCTCATCTGTCCCATATATTTTCTGGGAAGGCTTGTATGCCATCTTGCTCCTTCGGTATGAGCTGTGTGGGACAGAAATGAGCTCAGAAAGATGCAGCAGTTTTTGGCAGTTTTTGCAAACACCAAACCAAGTGGCTGGGGATGTGTGTTCCTCTCAGGCATTCAAGCTAAAGATCTCTGGTGTGGGTCCCATACAGATCCTTTCAGAGTGTTTCCTGTCTTGTTGTCCACTACGGTATGATTGAAAAGTGTGTGTGTGTAAGTGTGTGGAGAATAATTTGCATTTGCAGATCTATTCTGACTGAGGAATGAGCAGAGGGTAAGGGATGATGAGTGAATGCATAGTATGTGGTTCTGTAGAAGCCATCAGCCTGGCTTCCATCTCTAGAAATATGCTTTTTCAGTTGCTGCAAACAGTTATTTCCTTCAAGAGGACTGTTTTCATTTATTTATTGATTGTCCAGAAGTTGAAAAATTAAATAAGGAGCCTTTCACTTCTGACTGCTAAGACGGGCGCTAGAACACAGTGGGGACAAAGGATAGTTTAGAGATTTAGAGGATCATTTCCCTTATCACAGCCCTGCTGGACTCTAAGATCCTTCTTACTTGAGTTCATAGAAACAGTTATGGAAACAGACAAAAATAGAGAGTGTATCACTGGGAATAGACAGTGGAGGTATAAAATTCACATTGGATGGGACCTCTTTTTCTCTTAGCACTCTTTGGGCCCAAAGAGAGGCTCTCATAGCTGCTACCTATCCAAAGGGCATGCTGAAGCTGAGGTCACACCAATATTGTTTGGGCCTGCCTGCTGCTTGCTGTGCTGACTTTACTCTGTTGGGGGGCTCTATGGGGATGGGGGGTGCCCCATCTGCCCTCAAGGCTGGGTTCTGCACTCTCTGGGGAAACCAGCTGCCCACTTTGCAAACTCCTGTTTTAGCATGTCAGGGGAGAGACTGTGTGCCTTTGCGCCTGGTTTGTCAATGCCCTACTTGTGATGGCTCCCCTAAGATGCTGCTATAATCGGCTTGGTAAAACCCCATAATTTTAGCATGCTGCAGTGATTTTTCTCCTATCAAAGTTTGCTTTCATTACAGCATTTGATAGCTATGAGTTTGTCTTCATCCCTAGGGGGTATGACAAGGTTCTAAGAGCCACCTTACTGCCTGTTTTATGCTATGCAAAACCTCTTTTTTTTCTGGTGATGTGCCAACCTGTGTTTCAAAAAACAGCCCTGATGTTTTCTATTGGTTTAAAGCAGTAGGATATGTGTTCTTTCTCACACTTATGTGCGCACATACAAGCCAGCCCATCCCACCATCCAAACTGGAGAGATGATTCCTTGCACATCCAGATGAGATGACTGGTACACAGAAACATGTGATGTGAACAGTGCTTTCACCTGCTCACAGACACAGCTCCTGGTAGGCCTTATCACTGAGATGATGTGAATGAGGTACACTGCTTTAGTGGCTTTGGCCTCCTCTGCTGAGTTGACCAACTTCCAAACTGGCTTTGAGCAAAACTCAAGAACAAGGTTCATCTACATGTATTTTAAGATATAGCTATAGATTGTAGCCACAATTCCACAATAGAAGGTGGCAGTACATGACTGCATATATTAATATACCAGGTGAACTGTTGCTGTTAAATGGCTTTGGTCTGATGATTAACATGTTCTTAGTGTGCTTCTCAGGATCATCCAAATATACAGTCACAATTGAGAGTCAAGAATTATCACTAGGCAAGCTATTGCTTGATATATCAAGAGAGAAGGGGGCTTTCTTCCATCTACCTTACCTTTGCACCTTTTTCTTTACTGCTTATTCAGTTCCTGGTTTACAGTTCGGTGCTCCTTCTTGTCTGCTGGTTATAGGGGTTTTAAGCAGTCTTGATAATTGACAGTCTAAATTTTACTGCTTATAAAACCCCAGAGAGTATTGATTATGACTTGAGTTAAGCAAGTGGCATATAAAATCTCACAGCCTTGCAGCCATAGGGGAATGTTATGATGAATGTGTTTCTTGGGAACAGCAAAATGTTTGGAGTATTCTGCCAGCTCTGTTCTGGGCATTAAATGTTACTAGTGACTTGCAGCCACTAATAGCATTTCATATGGGACATTTGCCCAAAAGTTTGAAAGCTGATCATTCATTTGGTGAAGTGGGTGTGAGGTGTTCTAAAGGACATCTCACTAATTACTTTTCTACTTCAGTCAGAATCAGGAAGTGAAAAGGAATCCACAGAGCTGAAAAAGATACTTCTTAGAAACTAAATGACGCTTTGTGGATAAAATGCATATAGATTATATTGAAAATCTTTCCTTGACTGTGTTCCAAAGCCACTGTTACTTTTTCCCTTTCCTTCCTCCTTTTATCTAACCTCCTTTTAGCCTTGATCACTGGCTATTTTATTCACTTAATCCAGAGTGGACAAAAGACTGGGTTTCTCAGATTCACTTCTTGGTTCTTAGGCACTAACAGGAGATGTTTGTGTTTGAAAAAAGTGAAATATATTATCTTCTCAATATTTTTTTCTACACAGTAGTAAAATGAATGCAGAACTACCTTCCAAGAAGAGTGTGTTCTCCCATTCAGATTACTGCTTCTTGCTAAAAGATTGTGAGAAATGTTCTTTTTCTGTCTCTCCAGTTCCAGAAACCCAATGACTTCTCACCCCCTTTCCGCTTTGGGACAGTTCCCAATGGCAGCACAGAAAGGAACATTCGCAACAACTACCCTGAAATGCACAGCTACATGGTGAAGTTCAATCAGCGAGGAGTGGATGATGCACTGTTCTCACTGAAGACTGGGTGAGGCTTTCTTCTTCCATGCTGACTTACCACAGAAACCTGACTTCTTTGCATGCTTGTCTGGAAAATTTTTTGTGGGGTTTGGAAAATGAGCCTCCATTATCATTCTGTGTTTAAAAATACGGTGATACCACACACAGCACAGGAAGATGATTCTGTGGTTCTCTTAGCTAAGTTTTTCTATTGACATCTATAGAAGAGTTTCTGGGTTTTCTGTGTTCATAAGACTATTTTTTAAAAAAGAGAGGATCTTCTGTATCTTTGTGTATGTTAGACTTGTGTATATTAGTCCTGAAAACCTTACTTCAACAAGATGTTTCATGCTGATGGGTCCTTATGCATACACAGGACAAGCTCACAGACCTCTGTGGACAAAGTTTTTTTCAGAGCATTTATAGTGTCTTCTGGAAATTCCTTTGTTTTCCCTCCTTCTGTGTATAAAAGATTATGTTAATCAGGAAGCTGAAACAATCCTTGTCAGACTAATCCCACCCCACTGTATCGCTAGCTAATGTAATGTAATGGAAAGTGTACTTGAAGCAAATAGTTTGAAAGTAGCCCTTCCTCTGCAATATTTTAGTATCAAGGGTTGAAAAAAAATTTGTTTCAATAAAGTGTATAAAATGGGACCATTTCCTTGGGTAATTTAGCAAACACGGGAAAAATCATGAGCAAAAAGTATGTTCAGACAGCTCATCCTATGTTGATAGCAGTGAATCCGTAAAGGAGTGAACCTAAAATGACCTTTTGCCAACCTTTGTCCTTTGTAATGAAAGATGTCCTCCCAGAACTGACCATTTTGGTTGTCAGAGCCCAGCCCCATTGAAAATAAACATTCTTGCTTACACTCGTGTTGCACTCTTGTGAGAAAGTTCATTCCAAAGCACGAATGAAGATGTTCAGCCAATTTAATTACTAGATTGACTGAATATTCCTAAGATTTTTTGCCAGGTTCAGAGGCACACAGCCCATTATAAATGATTGTACAATTGTTGGATGCCATCCTGGGAAGGTACATTTGCCAGGATAGTAATCATCCAGGAAATAAATATGCTCTGTCCTGGAAATATATGGATGAAATAGAGCTCATCACTTGTGGTAGGTATCATCCTGGCTTCATATCCACCCTTGGACAGACTTCCACATAGATAGGCACTTGAACTGAGATAATCACCATACTGGAAATATATGTGCAGGAGGTGGATTGAAAAGATAGTGTGGGTGTGAGAATGTGCAAGGTGGAAGGTCTTTAGTCTTTTATCGGAAAATGCTTCATTTAAAGTCTAGTGGGAGGATTTACTCATCTTCTGTCTTTGGTTATGTGGAAGATGCAGCCCCCTGAGGCTGCCCCTCACACCCAAATCAATTTGCTGCAGTGAGACGAATACTCTCATCAGTCTGTTGTGCTGTCTACACATCCCAGACCATAATGGAAATTTCTCTGTGTTGACATAGAATTTTTCTTGTGGTTTTCAGCTAAGCACTCTTTACCAAAGAGCTACTCAGCATGGTAAACCGTAAAGCTATCATGGCCACTTGACATTGGTAAAGATCCAGTAGTGCTTTTCATAGTAACTGAGGAGTTAAACATGATGTCCTGACTATATGTAATTTGAAAAAAATTGCTTTTTGCTCAGTTAAGTCATGCTCAGCAGTTTGAATCGGAGATAATCTTTTTCTTACTCCAACCACTACTTTGCTTTGTAATACATATATATTTTTTAAAGCATTTGAGGTTCCTTGGAGATGAAAGGTAGTATAGAAATACAGGCTATTCTTAGATCTCTATAGATCCTCTTGACTTCTTTTTCATTCATCTTTATCTCGCAGTATTCCAAATTTTCTTTCAGAACAGAAATGACGACTATCAAAGAGTCAGAAAGAAATAGTCCTAACTATATTCTAGCTTCACCTGTAAACAGGTTCTAGGCTCAGATTTTAGTTAACTCTGATGAAGGTGACAATGCAACCTATTGTAGTCAGTCTGAAAGAGGTTCGTTTCTGCCTTAACTACCTAAGAACACTTTTTAACTCAGAGATTCTATCTTTTCTGTACTATACCCCTCTTGTTTCTTGCATCTGTGCAGGAAGTTGGATGCTTTCATTTATGATGCAGCAGTGCTAAACTACATGGCTGGCAGAGATGAAGGCTGCAAGCTGGTTACAATTGGGAGTGGGAAAGTGTTTGCCTCCACTGGCTATGGCATTGCCATCCAAAAGGACTCAGGCTGGAAGCGCCAGGTTGATCTTGCCATTCTGCAGCTCTTTGGAGATGGTAAGTGAGAAGAAAAAGACGAGCTGAAGTTTTCCTAAGAAGTACCAAATTTTGCATGTAAGAATAGAGGTTCATAGCTCTGGTACTTCAGATTTGAGTTGAAAACAGGAAATTACTAACAAGGGTTTGATAGAGACATTACATCAAAAATGTGAGGTTGTCACTTGTTTTATGTTGTTGATGCAGGGTGACATATCATCAAAAGCAATGTCAAAAGCATTAAAGGTTCATAGAACCAGCTTAGGTGGGTGTTTGAAAAATATCTTGTGTGAAGAATGTCTTGTAAAACCGAGATTTCTGTTGTGAACTTTTTGTTATCTTTGAGGTTTTGCCATGACCAAACCAACTAATTATACTGGACTTTCCATGGTCATCTCATGCTTTACAGTTCTAGACAGTATAAGCCATGCAGAGTTTACAAAATTAAAGAACAAATATTTCTGGATGAAAGTATTAACTCAGATTTTTCAAAACCTCAAAAAGACCCTGAGGAAAGACTTGAAGCTCAGAAGCATATTTTGGAGTGATATTTTAATCAGGATGTTATAGCTACCTAGTTCATCTCATCCTTTACAGAGAAATTGCTATTATTAAAAAAATTATTCATAGGATATTCTTATTCCTTCTTAGAAAATATTTTCCTGGCTTTCCATTCCATATTACATCTTGTTGTGTTCTTTTTTTGAATAAATAAAATTCACAGGTTAATTTATTTATAAGTAATTTTTTTCTGATATCTGAAAATAACATATAGTGTATTAAATATGGAAAAAACATAGTTGATATACTTCAGCAGAAAATTGCCCACCTGTCGGATAGTGTGTTCTGTCTTCTAAACAGCCTAGTATGTATTATTTCAGAAAAAGATGTGAGTTCTCCATAAAGCTTTATAGACTGTGCTACGGCACCACATAAATGTGTGGATTTTTTTCCCCCTGTCACTGGACTGGAGGTTGAAAACTTGAAAAACTAACTTTCCGTACAGAATGAAAAGAATTGCCAGCCTGCAAAATTAGATTGTTTCTGAATGTCTCACTATGTGTGTGTGTGAGTGTTTATCTCTCTCTCCCCCCTCATAAAAATACCATAATGGGAATAAGTGGGGTATGAAATTAGACGACAGAACAATTTATTCCTAGCTGACACAAATTAGTAATATTTTTGATTGGTCAAAGGACTTGAATGTGTTGAATTTAGACAAAACTGCATGGATGAAAAACAGGTAAAAATGCACAAATATTTCTGGGAACATTGCACCTCGTTTTAATGAGCTATGGATATTATGGAAACAAATTCAAAATCAGACATTTTGATTTTTTACAAAGCCAACATTTTGAATTTTGAGCTGGAAACGCACAGTTTTCATTTAGAAGTGACTCATTTTTTTGTCTGCCAGTATCAGTCACTGATTTTTCCCTTCATTGACCTAATATGAAAGTGGAAGTTTTTGAGGCCAGGTCTTCAGTCATCTGGTGCACAACTTTTTCAGGATCTCACTGTAGACATTTGGCAAGTGTCATAGCTGTTTCCTGGGGTACAACTTTCTATGGCTAGTATCTGGCTGTGGAAAAACCCTTCCCTATGACAAACTACCTACGCGTATCAGAAGGGTAGTCAGGATATTTACTGGATGTAATGGATGTGGAAAAAGAGCATGGCCACTGGAAATGACCTTAGATCAGTTTCTTGTTTTCAGTCTGCCCCAGCTTGAGCTCTTTAGTCTTTGCAGGGCTATCTAACATGTCTCCTTCTCTCTGTCTTTCTAGGGGAGATGGAGGAGCTGGAAGCGCTTTGGCTCACTGGCATTTGTCACAATGAGAAGAATGAAGTTATGAGCAGCCAGCTGGATATAGATAACATGGCAGGTGTCTTCTACATGCTGGGAGCAGCCATGGCCCTCAGTCTCATCACTTTCATCTGTGAACATCTCTTCTACTGGCAATTCCGCCACTGCTTCATGGGCGTCTGCTCTGGCAAGCCTGGTGTGGTCTTCTCCATCAGCAGGGTGAGTGTCATTAGCTAGCAGGTAGGAACAGAGGACTTATTCATACAGTCCTGAATACTGGAGATGGGAGAATCCACCAAGACTGTCTAATACACAGGTGGCTTAGAGTGGTGGTCTGCAGGATGAAGGCTGGTATCTTTTCACCATTAATGTTGCAAAAGCATCTAATGTTTTTCTGTGACATCTCTGGTCTCTGCTGGATTTTGGTCATGGAAATTTCACATGGAAATGAAAATGCAGTATGAAGAGAAGTTAACTGTAACTGGCTGCTCCTCCAAAGTGAGTTGTGAGGAGGCCAAATTTAGGGCAATAAGTCAAGTCATGGTGGATAACATGATTAGAAATTCAGGAGTTTTTCATTGTTCTTTATATTACAGATGTTCAGCTGACCTTATGTTAACTAGAACTGTGCTATCATGGATAGTCAGAAGTCCCTAACCAAAAGCCATACCCTCAACCATGTAGAAATCCTTCCAGAGTGGATGACTACATGAACTTGATTGCTTTATGCAAATTTGCCTTATGGTATAATATTTACATTTAAAGCGGATTCTAGTCATTTTTTTACTCATTTTTTCCTGCTATTAGTGTTGCTAGCAGTGTCCCATTTGGAGGTCTTTTTCTTCTTTTAAGCCACTGGTGCCTTCTTCTGATCCATTCTGTAGTGAGGTCAAATCTCGGCATTTTTTACCTCACTGTCTGATGTAACAGATTTAACTTGGATTGTGCAAGGAGTATATAGTTGCTACATAACATATTTTTGAGGAGAAATGACAACGCCTCTCTTTTATATTGTTAGTTTCTAACCTGGCTTACTCTGGAGACGAGAAGGGGGATTGTGCTTGGTAATCTTTAGCTAAGTACATATTCTTTCATTCTGAGGTTATCTGTTAGACCTGAGTGAGTTTGGTAAAAAGTCTGGAAAGTGTTAATCATCTGCTAGCTGCTGAGAAACCATGGTAACACGATGTGATGGTGTCTGTTTCACAATTGGCATTAATCAGCAGGCGCCATTTGGTAGGCCAGGGAATAAATGAGCCCCTTCTACTCCTAGGAGTAGCCCTTGCAAATGGTCTGTGTTATGGATGAAATGAACTAGTGGGGAATGTGGAGGAATCAGGCACTTCTGCTGTCTGATTTGAAGTTGAATAGAGGACTTTCAGGGATGTCAATTTGGAACCTGTTATCCCTGTTAAATTTAACAGAATGCAATTAAAAATTCTATTGTACCTCACTCAGCCAGATGCAAAAGACCTAAATACCTATTTGGCAGTCCTCATCTTCCTCTGTTTCCTTTTCTAATCTGTACTGGTGATTAATGCAGCTAAGTTTATGACAAATGAAGCTGTTCCCTTTTTAAGATAGCTTCTGTATCATTGATTCACTGATGTGCAGATGAATTTCAAGGGCCAAAATAGACTTTCTTCCTTTCATCCACACATAATCATTTATCTTGTTACTTTTATTCCCAACGATATTATTTTGTCCATTTACAATTCTGTGCTACACCTGCTAGATTTTAGTAACTCTTACTGATGCAAACAGGTATTCCTGCATCCTACAGATATGCCATGAAGCAAAGCAGAGGAAGAGGAATGAAGGGAAAGGAAATAATGTGAGGGGCAGAACAGCAAGGGTTGATAGGGCATGTCTGATTTAATTTGATTTGATTGTGCTCTATGATGGAAGGCTTACAGGCCTCGCTGTTCTGCAAGAACATGCTGTTACTGCAGAGGATGCTTCCCAGTCCAGGTGCTCTTTCATGTGTTCTTTTCAGGACCACTCACCTTCCTGCTTTCTCGCATTTCAGGGAATCTACAGCTGCATCCACGGTGTGGCCATTGAGGAACGCCAGTCAGCAATGAACTCCCCCACGGCGACTATGAACAACACCCATTCCAACATCCTCCGCCTTCTTCGGACGGCCAAGAACATGGCCAACCTGTCAGGGGTCAATGGCTCACCTCAGAGTGCCCTGGACTTTATCCGCCGTGAGTCATCAGTCTATGATATCTCCGAGCACCGCCGCAGCTTCACCCACTCAGACTGCAAGTCCTACAACAATCCCCCCTGCGAGGAGAACCTCTTTAGTGACTATATTAGTGAGGTGGAAAGGACCTTTGGCAACCTCCAACTGAAGGACAGCAATGTGTATCAGGACCACTACCACCACCACCACCGTCCCCACAGCATTGGCAGCACCAGCTCCATCGACGGGCTCTATGACTGTGACAACCCGCCCTTCAGCGCCCAGTCGCGGTCCATTGGGAAGAAGCCCTTGGACCTAGGGTTACCCCCTGCCAAGCACAGCCAGCTGGGTGACCTTTATGGCAAGTTCTCCTTCAAGAGTGACCGCTATGGGGGCAGCGGAGCCCATGATGACCTGATCCGCTCGGACGTCTCTGACATTTCCACTCACACGGTCACCTATGGCAACATCGAGGGCAATGCGGCCAAGCGGCGGAAGCAGCAGTACAAGGACAGCCTGAAGAAACGCCCGGCCTCTGCCAAGTCCCGACGGGAGTTTGACGAGATAGAGCTGTCATACCGCCGGCGCCCACCCCGCTCACCTGACCACAAGCGTTACTTCAGAGACAAGGAAGGGTTACGGGACTTCTACCTGGACCAGTTTCGGGCCAAGGAGAACTCGCCACACTGGGAACATGTGGACCTGACAGATATCTACAAAGAGCGGGGAGATGAGTTTAAGCGTGACACAGGAGGAGGAGGGGGTGGATCCTGCACCAACAGGGCCCACCACAAGCATGGCTCAGGCGAGTTTGGCGGAGGCAATGAGCACAAGCATGGCGTTGTGAGTGGGGTACCGGCACCATGGGAGAAGAACCTGACCAACCTAGACTGGGAGGACCGGCCTGGGGCTAATTTCTGCCGCGGTTGCCCTTCTAAGCTGCACAACTACACGCCATCGGTGGTGGGGCAGAACTCCACCCGTCAGGCCTGCATCCGCTGTGAGGCTTGCAAGAAAGCAGGCAACTTGTATGACATTAGTGAGGACAACTCACTTCAAGAGCTGGACCAGCCACCTGCCCCTGTGCCCGTGGCCACCAGCGCCACCTCCTCCTCCAAATATCCTCAGAGCCCTTCCAATTCTGCCTCCAAGGTGCAGAAAAAGAACCGCAACAAGCTCCGCCGGCAGCACTCCTACGACACCTTTGTGGACCTGCAGAAGGATGACTCAGCCCTGGCCCCCCGCAGTGTCAGCCTCAAGGACAAGGGCCGCTTTTTGGAGGGGAGCCCCTACGCCCACATGTTTGAGATGCCAGCCAGTGAGACAACCTTTGCCAACAACAAGTCCTCAGTGCCCGCCACCAGCTACCACCACCACAACAACCCTGGCAGCAGCGGGGGCTACATGCTCAGCAAGTCGCTCTACCCCGACCGGGTCACCCAAAACCCTTTCATCCCCACTTTTGGGGATGACCAATGCTTGCTCCACGGCAGCAAATCTTATTTCTTCAGGCAGCCTGTGGTGGCAGGAGGGCCCAAAGCCAGGCCAGACTTCCGAGCCATTGTCACCACCAACAAGCCGGTGGTTTCAGCCCTCCATGGGGCTGTGCCAGCCCGTTTCCAGAAGGACATCTGTATAGGGAACCAGTCCAACCCCTGTGTGCCTAACAACAAAAACCCCAGGGCTTTCAATGGCTCCAGCAATGGGCATGTTTATGAGAAACTCTCCAGTATTGAGTCTGACGTTTGAGTGAGAGGGGAAGAGCGTGGGGAGGGACTGGGGGTGTATGTGGAGTGTGGAAGGGTGGGATCCATCCCATCAGCTACTCTCCTGGGTCATCCTTAGTCTGTGGGATACTGGAGTTCTGAGTAGTGCAGTACTGGTGACAAGTGCCACCTCTTTGGTTTCCCCTCTTCCTCCTCCTCTTTTCCACCCCTCCTCTTTTATCTCTTTTTCCATGTTCTTGCTCCTCCCATTCTCTTCCATTCCTGGCCATTGCACTTTACAGTGACTTCGGAGTTGGATATCCTTGTTCGTGATTTCAGGAAGGGGAGAAAAAGGCAGGGAAGGGGTGGGCTGCCAGGGGGGCGGCAGTGACTCTAGTGTTTCACTCTTGCTGGCTCCCAGCAGAGAAAGGCATGTGCATGCACACGAGTGTGTGTGACAGGAGGAGACAGCAGAAGCAGTATAATGGATATGCAGGAAACAATGCTTGCTCAGGCAACTCTTCCTAAAACTGCCTAGAAAAGAGTAATGTTTGAAGGTGTGAAGAAAGTGAAGGGTGAATAACATGACTAACTTGCTGACACACTTATATGTTAGCTATACTGAGGTTCTCGTTACATTATTTTGTGAAGACTATGGGAGTTTAGGGCTGAAATACATATATATTTGCGTATAGGCTGAGAAATTTTCCGCTAAAATATTGAATTGTCTGCTTGAAGGTCTGGGGGGAGGGAGAGAAGGCTTCTCTGCAGGTCTGGCTAGTGGTTTCCCTATGGCTATTACAGCTATTGAATCTGTGGCAGACCAGTGGGAGAGATGGAAAGGAAGTGGGATCTGAGTTTGGGAAAGCAACCTTGGAGTCAGGGAGGCTGCTGAGATCTCTGACAGAGGATGCTGGTTTGCACTGAAATGAGAAGAGTCTGGGGAAAAGGGTGCAGGGCTGGTTCCTTAGCTGTGAATTGCTCACTAATTGTGACATACTTCAAGGGTGGGAGCAGTGTATAGTATGGGTTAGCTTATACACGAGTATATACGATAACTTTATACTTTAAATGGCTGTGGAGAAAGCAAAATACACCCATGACCCTATAAGGTATATGGAGAACAAACACAGTGGAACAGAGCTAAAGAGTAGGGAAAGATGGGGACTTTTGTCACTGTCACTTCAGGGGACACCAGGCCTGTTTTGGCATGTCCTTTCAGTGAAGAGGGCAGGGAAAAAAGGATTTTCATTCTATTCTCCCTACCCTTGTCCAGCAGGTTGGAACAAAAGGAATAGGGTGTCCTCTGCCAATGCTGACATGGTGCTGGAGAGGAAAAAAATGCCATGAAAGGGTGGTGTGTGTGGTAGAAGTGGTTCTGGTGGACTGTTTCAATGCCTCCTTGCACATGTGGAAATGGGAGGAGGGTGTGCGCACCCATGGGAAATACATATGTATATTTACTATTGAATGTACAGGGGAAGTACACGGCTTGTCTGCCTGGGAAGGAGTGTGCTTGAGTAAATGATAGAGAGTGCAGAAATTTGTGCCAAGGGCTGAAGACAAGACGTGCAAGGCTGAGAAGTGTGTGTATATGTACGTGTGCCTCTGTGTGTGAGAGAGAGATACTAGCACAGGTGTAAAGCTGGAATAGCCTAGGGTTTCCCATCCCTGCAGTTGTAGTGACAGCTTTCCTGGTGCACCTAGTATCGATAAGAGTGGCTTTTTCTTTCCATTGTATCATTTTAGATGCAAGTTAAACTAAAGGAAAGGGAGCAATGGTAGGAGTGAGAAGCTGAAATCCCCTTTCACATGACTTCTTTCTCTTAAGGTGGGGAGTGTGGGCTGACCTCTCCCATCCTGAGAGATGTGGCAAAGTCTCTCCGCTTATCCTGGGTCTGTCCCAGTGTTTCAATGACTGTGGCTTACCAGGGGGAGGGCTGAGAGAGTCCTGTGCTGAGAGCATGGGGACATCTCTGGGAACTGACTCTGAAAGGAGATAGGAGCCCCATCTTTATGAGCCACATTTCTTGGAGCTGAGAGCCACCTCTCTCGTATTCCTTACTGCACCCCGGTTGATTTTGTCTTATCTTTCTCTTTTTAAGCTAACCGAAGGCCTTTTATTTATTTACCTATTTATTTTATTTATTTTTTAAACCTGGAATGGGGGGAGGGTGGGATTTGTCTGTAAAGTCAAAGAGTGTGAGGAGAGGGTGGGGAGGGTTGGTGAGGGGAATATTTTCTTATATTTCACTGAGGAAATTAAGGAGGGAAGAGGGGGAGAGTCTTTGTAATGCCACCCCTTAGTCTGGGGGTAAGGGAACTTCTTATTCTTTCCCTCTTCTCTCATTACAAGGACAAATAGGAAAAGGAAAAAAAACCAAAAACAAACAAACAAACAAACAAAAAGAACAAAATAAAAAAAGAAGAAACCAAACAAATTAATAGAGCGATCTGCAATCCAGAACACATGGCAGCTTGTCAGATGTCTGACAGCGGCCACTGAGAAGGCGTTCCTTTCATTTGTAAATATTTCTTTTTTATTGCGTTTTTGTATAAATTGGTGTTTCTCTTCTCGTGAATATTCAGGTTGTGGGGTGGGAGGGAGGGGAAGTTTGTTTCCGTTCTGTTTGTTTTCTACGACTTTTCAGGCAGTGTTTTTGGAAGCGGTTTACGCGGGTCGAGGCCGTATGAATGAGGGAGAGAGAGAGAGAGAGAGAGAGAAAACCATGTGTGTTGTGTTCCCCCGAGGCCCCCCGTATTGCCCTGTCACCTTTATCTTCATGAATGGAAGACGCCGGAACGTCACTTCAAGCCTTGCCAGCAGGGTTTCATGTTTTGATGGGAACACCCCCAATTCCTTTTTGCATAATAAACTCTCTGTGCCAGCATCTCTCTGTGGAGTTTGGGCCTCAAGGCACTATGCTGTCTTGATAGTGGTGGGGTGAACCATCAAGTTGGCTGCTCAGGTTGGACCATCACTTTGACATTGAGAGACTTCTCCAATGCTACTTTGGTTTAGAAATCTTGGACCTGGGAAAGCTTGTGATAATAATTGGTATTTCCAAAGGGCTTGGGGGGAAGCTTGACAGCTGGCAAGGGCAGCTAATCTCTTTGGCAGTTATCTCAGTACTTTTCTGTCCGTCCTCACCTGGAACGAGGAAACCTGGAGGGTGGCTCTGCAGGGAAATTAAGCCGAAAACAAACCAAAAAGAAGTTAATGGAACTTTTTTCAAATCTCATCTTAAAGGTTCTGGTTTTTGTGTTTCGGGTTGAAAGTTGGTTCATATTTTCTCCGAATTGGTCTGTCCCTTGTTCCACTGATTGGCAAATGACAGTTTGCCAAAATCATTATCTAATGTTGGTACTGTTGTAGCACTGTTAACACTGAGTGCTCTGCAAATATTAACTGTGCCACAAACCACTCGAATGCTCTAGGGCAACCAGAAAAGAAGAACTGGAAATTCTGAACTGAACCACTGGTCTAACCACAGGAGCCTGGTGTTTTGCCTTCTCCCATAATAGATTAGGCCACGTGTCCATCAGGTTAATCTTTTCTCCTATAAGCGATCTTTTCTGGTTGTTTTGTTTATTTTAGTTCTGACAGGTTGACAAGTTTTGGGACAGAGATGAAGGGGAGGGTGTGGGAGGGGGAAGGGTGTAATTCATAATCCAGAAAATAAATCAATGATGTTATTAAACTCTGATTATATATTTAGAATTTTAGATTTGCTGTATTTTCATTCTAAGTATTCAAGTGAATCAATCAGGTAATATTAGCAGCAGGTGTTGTCTATACTAGAAAACCACCCATGTGCTGTTTATTACCTGTCCAGAAAAGAATGGGATTTCATACCAAAGCCTGACAAAATTCCACATCCCCTCCCTTGCCATTTCTCTCTCTTTCCCGTAGAAGCACCAGTATTTTCTGGGGCAGTGGCTGGGAACATTTCCCCTCTCTGAAGGTTTCTACACACAAGAATACCGAGGAAAAACCATTGCATCCTCTACAGTTTGATGACCTCTACTGTATATTTGTAGCCAGCCTTCTGGGAAAGATTAGTCACCTTTGGCAATGTTTCTGACATTCACTCTAGCCCCAGGCATGGCTCTCCGAGAGGTATTTTCATGAGCCATGTTCTTTTGAAGTGGTACTGGAGTGTATGTACTTTGCTGAAGGAGGATGTGTATGAAGGAGGAAATATTTTTAAAAATCAGAAATGTGCCATGCAAAGTGGAAAGCAGTTGGCAGGTAGAACTTGCAGCTGTGGATCTCCACATCATAAACCTTCTTGGAGTGCTCTCACCAGCTTTTTACTGTAGCGCAACACAACACAGGCTGGTGTAGTAGTTCTGTCTCCCATCACACCTCCCAGTGAGGGCAATATCAGAACTTGCTGTGTCACATCGTAAGTAGGAAAGAAAAGCTGCAGTCAGGGCTTGTTGTCAGTTGAGACAATGAAGCACACTGGCCCCACCTCCTCAGCAAAAAACCATCCTGTTCTCAATGAAATCCAGCATGTGTTGTCAGAACACTCCAGACGAGAACCCCAGTGGGTTCAAAATACTCAGCAATATGCATGTATGAACTTTGCCTGTAGGGAATTGACATTTCAATTTCCTTTGCATGGGGGGAGGAAGGTTCCTTTGTGATGTCCAGAAGGATTTGATGGAGGAGTTAAGAGTTGCCAGGATGAGCCTCTTTGCTTCTGACTTCTTCAGCAAGGCATGCTGACATTGAGCTTCTCACTCCAAGAAGACACTAGCATCCATCTTGAGTAAAACCCCTTTATATTTTCAAATCAGTGATGTTTCTTACAGCAGCTTTGCCAGCAAAAGAGAGAGGAGGAGACAGAGAATGAATATGATGGTGGTGACAGGTTAGAGTGATCAGAGACACCTCAGGGATCTTTATAGGCAAGTCTTTGCTTTAGAGCTTTCTATCAAATGTGGCATACCCTCCCACCACCATTGCTTATCAACAGATGGAAGCAAACCTGGGAACACAGCCAATGATCAGACTTAGGCCTTTCACACATCCTCCACTCCAGTCAAGCAACCTTTGATAAGACCTTCCCATGGAGAAGGGTGGGAGGTTGCACTTCCCCACGTATTTTTGGTTGCCAAGAAGGAAAAAAAAAAAAAGAGGAGGGGATAAAGATGAGGAGTGTTGATGAAGGGACTTTGTGCTGACTTTCTGCACCATCGCTCTAAGGAATTACGCTTCACCCTTCCTGCTCAATCCAAAATGGCAAAGGGTAGGGTCCAATTATGCTGCCTCTCTGTGGTGTATGCCTGGTTCACTACAGGAGCTCCTAGGAGCTGTGTGTGAGAAAGGAACTGGATTGCTGGCAACAAATGGGGATGGACTCCAAGCCACGATCCTCATCTGCACCCACTCTTTCCCGTAAGTGCTTCCCTGCTGCTGAACACACCTGGCGTGTCCACCTGGAACACACCTACCATGCTGCTGGATGCTGCAGGGCACATCGAGTTAGTAACTAGTGGGACCAAATTGTTGTCCCCACAAGGGCTTATTTTCAATTTGCAGCCAAATAGATTTCCAAGCCATAGACCCTCGCTGCATTCACCCACCTACACTTCCCTCTGGCTCCCTCCCTCCCTCCCCCCCACTGAAAGGCAAACTGGGGTTCTGACTGTCTCAGTGGCAATACAAATACTATTGATTCATCTTCATTATGGGCTCTCCGAACCTCCCTGGGGCTGACTGCAGACAGACCTCAGAGTCTGGCATTAGAATGGCAACAACAGCAACAACAAAGACCACTTTGCAATTGGCTTTGAGTTCTTTCTTCATCTCTTGAGCATCCCCAAATTCCTCTCCTAGCCATGCCATTTGAGTGAATTCTAGCACCCTTCTGTCATTGCTGACAACAAAACTGACATAGCATGAATTTGCTTGTGTATAGAAAAAGGCAGTGAAACCATATCGCAGAGAGCAGGACTCCTGTCTGCTGACGCTAAGGGTACAGTCCCCTGGGTGGTGAGGTAAAGGAGGATCTCAGTGATGTGTTAGTAGTTACAGATCTCTTAACCTGCTGGCTGCCTGCCGTTAAAGGTTCACAGCAAGCACCAGTATACACTCCAACAGGTCAATAAAAGTTCCACGCTGTGGGACAGGGGTTCCTCTGGGCACACGCACACATATGAGACATACTGGGGAAGTGAAACACACATGAACAAACCTGACACAGCAGGAAGCTGTGAGGCTTGCGTGCCTGTATGCGCATACACAGAGACAGGCACACAGACACACGCACGGTACATTGCAGTAAGCTTAATGACTCTGTCCCACAATGCATTTTTGCCAAGTAGGAACAATGTGACCTTTCCTAATGTTCTGCTGGTAGTTATTTAATTTATGTATTCACTTTGTGACTTTTACATCATCTGCTTTCCTGACTGCAGCATTACTGTGTAAATATGTGTGTGTATATGTACAGAAACTAACTCAAGCAATTATATTCAGGTTGGGAAAAGGGTGGGTTTTGTATCTGTACAATATTTCCTTATTAAATAATGGCATGGGGGGGGTTGGGAAAGTTAACTTCTAAATTGTGATTTTATTGGTCTGTGGTGTTTGAAGTTGTTTCAGTGGTTGCTTTTGCTGGTTTGGAAAGTTTATCTGGATGTTATATGTGTGTGCCAAGAAAGGGTCCCCAAACAGGGGAGGTTTGGGATTGGTGAGGGGTGGTGGGTAGCAGAGGGTGTTAATAATTTCCTGTAATAAAAGCTGTGTTGATTGCTAGGGACTGTTTGTGTGAGGCACAGGGCTGTTTCCTTTACTGTGTGCTTTGCTCTTTGATTACTTTCTCTTCCTTGGTCCCCATTGTCTTCTCCCTGGGATGTCAGCAGAGTACATTCGTTACTGTGGATTACAGGGATCTCTCTCTGGGCCTTCATTACCTGCCAACTCTTCCATCTCCCTCTTTTTGTGGCCTTCCCAGTACCAGTGGGAGGGGAGGCAGCATGGTTTCGGACCCTCTGTGCCATTCTTGTCTACTTTCTTCCTCTCCTTTCGACCCTCTCTGTCCTTCCTCTAAGCAGAACCTCATTTTCAGGTGTTTTGATCTCTCCAGGAGCTTGCTGCTTCATCTCCCCAATCTCTTACCTACTATTACCCATCTTACTCACAGTGATTCTTCAATTTCATCTCTCTTCCCTCAGGATGACTTATGCTGGCTGTTTGCCCACTCTGCTCCTCTTATTACTCTCTTGTTGCTCTGTTGTCTTCATCAGACTGTGCAATGCTGTGCAGAAGACAAGTGAAGGGCAGGCCTCTACTTCTCCTCTCCTGGACAATTCTAGCCCTGACCAGATATTTAGAAGATATTTGGTAGCTATTTTTGACTTCTCTGTCACTTTCACTGAGGTGGTGTTCTCCTCTTGCCACTCAAGTAATAAGAAATGATCAGTCTGGCAAGTTAGCCAGTGCAAGGCAGCAGTAAAATGGTCTTTTCTGAGAAAGCCAAGAGAAAGAACATCATTTCTGTCCTTGATAACTGACTGGTGAATTTAGAGCAGGGGCAAATACAGATTTTATCCACTCTAGGTTGTCCCACATCAGGGTCAGTAGAATTTCTTTGCTTTTACTATATGTGAATAAAGCAAGGCTGCTGGAGAGAAGTATACTATCTTTTAAAAGCAGAGGGCTACTTTCCTTTATTGCTTAGAGGCCATTGCCTTCTAAACACCTACATGATGTTCTGCTGTGTTGCAAACTTGAGAGTGAATGTCTGGCAGTATATGGTCCCTTTCTGTCTGACAAGTCAATGCTGGTGCTTGGCACTAGCTGCCTAGGGCTTGCAATCTAGTGTCATGTCAGTAAGGGTGGAGAGTGGCAGGGTGTGACGTGGTGAATAAGCAGAGACAGAGGCAATGAGAAAGCGGTAGGTGCTCTAGGCAGATGACAAGACACCTCCCTCCTCCTCTTCTGGACAGCTTGCACTGTTCTTTAATGAACATCCATCAACCTACCATCCTCCACAGCCATGGCACTGTCTGCTCATCCCTGAAGACACCTGGGTCTGCTGGTCACAGCCTGAGAAAGGGCCAGTCAGCCTCTCTGTGTGGGCATGTGTGTTGTCATGTGCCATGGTCTCCTAGGGTTTCAGTCGTACTGTATAAAAGCATATGGGCAGTGCAGGAAGCAACAGAAAGAGTCAACATGATCAGAGGTTATCCAGAGCAGCAGTCTTCTCCCAGCTGCTGATAACTCCTGCTCAACCTGCCATTGCAGGCCTGCATCTCTGATTTCTGGGTGGGAGAAATCACTGCAGCCACATGGGAATGGAGCTCTGCTCAAACGTGTGAGCAGGGTAGACATCCCTCTCATATACCTTTGCTATGACCTTGGCATGGCTGTCCCAACATGCTCCACAGTGGCCTGCGTACTTGTGGACACATGGCTGCAAATAAAGTCTGGGAGGAGGGGTATGTTTGTGCATTTGAGTGACTCCTGGCAGACCTCTAAATATAGATGAAGTTGAAAACCACTGGCCTATTTGGTGCTACCCCAGTGATGTGCATCTGTATGGCAGGCATCTCCTTGGGAGTACATCCCATAGATTAGATTTTGACAAAAATAGTGAGTTACCTTCCTGAGCAGTACCAAGCTCCTTGCTGTGTTTCCTTTGCTTATTCAGTGTGCCCTAAGCATGACGTACCTGCAACATTTGCATGGCATCCAGAGAGAACGCATCCATCACATGAGACTTCTATCTAGGCCCATGAGCACTGGATGCTAAGTCCCATGTCAGCTGGAGAAAGATTACATCTGCCCCTGAACAGACAAAAATCAGTGAAAGAAATAAGGTGAAATTTTTGTGCTTTCTCCCTCTGCTTTCCTTTCAGGCCTTGGATCCAGATCCATCGACACAGACAGCTAAACTCCTGTGAAATTCAAGGAGCTTTTGGAACACCTACTTAGGGGTTTAGATGCCTAGAACGCCTTTTGTGGATTCTCTTACTTGTGTGGACCTCTTCCTGCAATGAATTTTGCCAGGATTCATCTCCCAGGAGCTCACCATGCTTGAACATAGCTTAGAGGGTTCCCTCTGCTTGGGATCACCATGTGTATGTTGCATGACTGTTGCTATTTGTCTGTATTTCTGCACGTGTCTACTTGTTGGGGGGGCAGAAGTGGGTTCATATTGGTATGTGTATTTATGCAGCCTACGCACATTTGTATGTGTGGTGCCACAGTCTGTATGTGTGCTCAGGTGTTTGTACGCATGTGTTTGAGCTGAGAGAAAAGTGTTTGAAGCCGTATGCTGCTAAAGCCAGGTGTTGAATACCTGTAGGTACATCGGCAACCCTGTTGTTGCTTTTGCTTACCAGGTAGGCCCTGGCACGGCTACTTTGTTTGGACTCTGGGGGACCAGCTCTGAATCAGTGACAAAGCTGGGACACAGACTCCTCCTGGAGATGGTTTGAATACAGAAACCCATTTCATGTGTTCATTCACTTCTGTGCTGAATCTGCCGTGCCGCATTTTCAAACCATTGTGCCATGCTCATTATCTACTTCAGCCTTAACTGGTAGGTGGAGTAGGAAGGCAATCATGCACTGACCAGTAAGGTCTTTTGGGAGAGATCTGGTCAATCTGTCCTGCGACTGAAACAAGACACTCCCTTGCTATTCTTTTTGTTGCCTCCTAGGGCAATGCAAGCACTGAAATTCCACTTGCAAGCAAGCACTAGCCTGTCCTTTCTTGCTCTTGTGTCAGATGGACAAAGACAAAAGCTGACCTGTAGTGGATTGATCTCCCATTCCAGCTATTTAGAAGAACCTCACCATTGCTGTTTGGAGCTGGATAGGGAGCTGGCAAATCTCAAGCTGTGGAGTTCATTTTCTTCAGAGAGGACAGTAAATAGGGAGTGGGAGGGAATGAACTTTCTGCAGCCGTTCTCCATCCCATTCATTTCCAGGAGAGATTGCTACATTGCTAGCACCAGAGAGGATGACCTGCTGGGAAGGCCCTACAGTGCCAACCAGCACAGAACTTTAAGCGGCCAAACTGCTGAACAAGACACTGCTGTTCTCTGTCAGCAGCCAGAAAAGACAATCAGGACCTGATGAAGAGATAGCATGACTAGTCAGATGAGGAAGGAGCAACATTTGGGGGCTAGGGCCCTCATCCTCTACACTATCTTAAGTCTGCTTAACCAGCCCTCTAGTGCTGGTGTCACTGGACCTCTTTGATGGTTTCTTTATATACATAAATGTGAAAGAATAATCTGTGGCCTCTAGTGACTCCTCCTATCAGACCACATCTGTCCACCTCCTCTGCTTTCTTTCATGTTCAGCCGCTCTTTGCTCTCCATCAAATTGTATCCTGTGCTCTGACAGGCTTGTCTTTTATGGAAGAGAAGATACATGTGTGTGAGTGCATGTAAACTTGTGTGTGTGTTTAAGGTATTATTACTATTATCAACATGCTATACACCTAAAAGCTCCTAGCAAGCTGGAGCCTTCAAGAGGTGCTGTTGGAAATAACCTTCCCACTAGACAGAAGTTAGTGTGGAGGTTAGCACAGAAAGCTGCTAGCTTTGGAGGCCTCTTTGCCTGTCTGGTTGCTTTTCTTATCTTTGGAGCAGGCTCTCTCACATGTGGTCAGAAATGCAGCAAACTGCTCTTTTTAGCTTTGCATTTTCAAAATTTCTAATGTGGGGAAAAGAAATATCTGTGTTTGTTGATTAGCTGTTGATTTCTTTTGTTCGTTTGTTTGTTTACGCAGTCCTTTTAGTGGGAGCAGGGAGGTGTTTTCAGCAATACAACTTTCCAAGACCTCAGTTCTGTGCAGTTATTGTTTATATGGTTCAGCTGTGTTTGGGATCTTTCCTTTGTGTGTGTTTTTCCTGAATGGCAGGGCTATCTTGAAACGTCTTTTTGCCAGTGACCAAAGCACCATCTGTAATTGGAGTTGAGGGCTGGTATATAGAGGAGGCAGCAGCCTTTTGGGAAGTAGCTTTTTGCCAACTTCCCTGCAGAGTCACAGAAGGCAAACTATTTAACTGTTGCACAGGTGGGTTTTGAGGTTAGGTTTTTTGGTACTCCCTCTCTTCTCTCTTTTCCTTCCTTTCTTTCTTTTTCTTTTTCTCCTTTTAAAAAAATAAATATTTCTCCAGTGAAGTTTGGCGATTGCCCCAAAGGCTGCTGCGACGCGGGTAGCAGACAGGGAGAGTGTCTGACCCTTGGGTCCTGCCCTTCACAGGAGACCATCCTCTGGCTTGTGCAGGTCATGGGTCAGGCTGGAGGGCAGGCAGGGGAAGATGTCTCACTGACTCCTGCTCAGCCCTTCCCACACTGGAGCAGGAACAGGGTGCGTAAGTCCACAACAAGGACAAATGAATGACCCTGAAGGGGCCAGTGGTTCAGCCTCGCCTCTCCTGACCTATTTGAAAGTGGGTAGGCTGACCCGCAACTTGGACAATGTCGTTCAAGGCTGAGTGGAGTCTTACAGACCATGAAATAGGGGTTAATGGTGATGCATGGATATCTGGCTAGCTCTTGATGTCAGGACATCTAAGAGAAAGCCCAGCACCTTCATCCTTTGACACTTGGAAGTGGCTGAGAGCAGTAGCGGAGGACTGTCATGTCTACTAGGGTTGGGGCAGGTAGCGTCTCTAGAGCTGACACAGGTCAGCTTCAGCTGTATTTGCTTTCTAACTAACGTACATTTACTTTGGAGAGAGTGTTTGATGAGCTCAGTCTATCAACCAAAACAAAAAGAAATACTCACCTCTAGTGTAAGTCTTCTACTGCCCAACACTGCTACCTCCTCTTCTCTTGAGCTGTTGGTATCTTGTGGTGAACCTGACCACCCATTGGGCTGTTGCACACAGCGTATATATCCTATCCATTTCTGAGACCATCTTTGCCTAAATTTTGTCTCCTCTTCATCCCCTTTATGCACGCACATGCATACACACACACAAGCGCGTGCACGCCCACCTCCAGCCACTCCACTGGTGAAAATCAGAGCCACAGAGACATGAATGCCAAATGACTTTATTTCTCAAGTAGATGATAAAAAAAGTTTTGGTTTTTTTCTTCTTTTTTTTTTTTTTTACATATGCAAATGTAAAAGGGAACCGACAGTGAATTGGTGGTGGCGAGAGGAAATGGGATGTTTTGTAACCCTAGCTGCAGTAAAAAAAAAAAAAAAAAAAAAAAAGAAATAAAAATACATTAAAAATATTTAAAAAACACAAAAAGGAAAAAAAACACCTTGAACTATTTTGGAAATATTGTGAATAATTTTTTGATATAAAACCTAATTTTTATGTAGCATGAAAACCACCAAAATAAAATGATCAATAATAAAAGCTGTGCAGAGGGTGTTTTTGTTTAGTTGTTGAGGGAAAAGAAGGAAGAGAGAAGCAGTGCTGTGTGAGAGAGGGATGCTACTGCCATGGCTTCTACTGTGAGTTTCAAAATATACTATGTATTGGTAACTTGAGTCTTGTGATTATATAAAAAAATCCAAACCAACCAAACCAAAAAACAAACCATAGCTCGTATTTTATATGAAAAGGTGTTTTTATCCCTGATTGCTGTGGAGAAAATCTTGAAAATAAGAATAGAATTAATCCCAAAGACTCAAAAAACAAAAGCCAAATTGAAAATGTCCATGAATTGCTTTTGACTGTTAACAGCGATCATGAATTTTTTCTGCTTGATTCATGATTTTTGAGTAGTTGAGGTTGCGGTACTAGGGAGGCAGGTGTGAAGGAGGTAAGACATTAACAAAGGGCTGTCAAAGTTCTGGTTTTTGCTCTGTGAGCCACAGGAGGTAAACCAGGGTTTCTCACATTTCCTCCTGAGTAAGGGAACATGGTAAAGTCTTTTTGCAGGATGTATTGGCCCCACTCTCTATTCCTTTTTAAAAAAAAAAAAAAAAAAAGGAAAATGACAGGTTTCTTAAAGGAAGCAGACTGCCTCTCCCAATTCCAGACAAAACAGTATGTTGTCTCAGTACTCCAGTCCCTCTTGGAAATGATGGTGGTGATCCTCTGCTGCCCTGGAGGACGTGTGGTGTCAGTGCTCTTTGCCTCCTTTGGGGGCTCTTGTCTTGCTAGGTGCTGAAGTGCTAGATTGCCTTTAAGAGGTGGTGGCACCCGTCCCACCCTGCTGTGGGTCAAGGTGTTTCCCCTTTGAATTGTCAGAGGACACGAGATGCTGGTTTCCGGCCTGGTGCAGTGAAGTTGGTAGGCTGCTCTGTCCATTCGGTCTTGAAAATACTCCTTGTGCCTGAGTGAATCAGACCTCCTGCATATGAATTTCATCTTTCCTCCCTCATGCTCTCATCTCCCAGGGAATCATTAAAACATTGTCCCATCAGCTGGCAGGCGACCTTCCCTGTTGCTTCTGTCCTTGCTGTCTGAGTGTCTTCTACATCGTGGGCAGAAAGGGAGAAGGCAGATAGCACATCATGTAGCTTAAAATATGGTTTCAGCACTGACTGAGAAGAATGAAAATCAGTACAGACTCAAGATCAGCCTAGACTGCTCCTCTGGCAGCATGCAGAAAAAGAACCCTGGGTCAAAGTCTAGTCTTCTGCTCAAGTCAAGATCGACTTGGGTGGAGTGGACAGGGAGGACCTTGAGGCAGTGGTAGTGTAGACCAACTTGACTGGTGGGTTCTTGAATTCTGAGCGCCAGGTACAGATGTGAAAGAGAATCCACGGGAACATTACCTCTTGATGGAAGAAAGAGAGGGCGAGCCCTTTTAGCATAAGAGAGACCAAACCAACTTCTTGGCTTATCCAGGTCTGTATTAGCCTGTCTCTGCCTATTGCCAATCCTTATCCCATGTGTTATCTGCTTTTGCTTTTTGACTCCTTCAAAGAAGAAGCAAATTACTTTCCTCTGCATTGTGAAGCTTTTGTCATTATTAGTTATGAATCTAGTTTGTTCCTCCAATGAGTACATCACAATTTTCCCTTCTTCCTACTTGTTCTGTCTCCTAGTCCTGCCCTTTTACCATCAAATCTTGCCAGGAAGACTGTTTCTGTGAGTAATGCCTCACAGTATGCCTCTGTGGCCTCCTGTCCTTGCATGTTAAAGAGAAGGGGCCTTTGCTCACTTATGGAGGAAGATAGCATTGTTCTGTGTCCTTCAATGAACCATGAGGGCTGAGAAGTCATTACAGACAGTTTAGGGGAATTGCATACCTTACTTTCCTCCAGTGACTTGGATATTCCAGTTCCCTTCCTTACAAAGAATGTGGCATCTTACATCTGTGACCATTGTGGTCTAGCTCTGTATTTGTGTTATCAGCTGGCATTTGCTTCCTCAAAAACAATAAGAAGAATCACAAGGAGCCTCTTATCTTTAGCCTGGACAATCACCCTGTGACTGGTGCTCTACCAGCAGCCTCCTATTTATATGCATCCCCTTAGCAGAGTCAGGGATCAAGGCAGTAGCAGCAGGGAACGGTAGGAAAAGGGGAATCAGGGAGAGGGTGATGTGTGGGTGACCATGTAATGCTATTTATGCTGGTGCATGGTGTGTACTCACCAGCTAGAGAATGTGGCATGGAGAGAGAGCAGCACTGTGACCCCAGGTCTTTTTGTCTCCTCCATCAGAGGTGGTCTCTCTTTCTCTTTCCTGGACAGCAGGATGCCCCATGGAGGATATGAGGCAGGGAAAGGAAGGGACTGAGCACCTGCAGGAACGTCAGCTTCAGTGCTGAAAGTGCATGGTGCACATCAGAGCCCAGGCTATTGACCTGACAGCACAAGTGCTGCCTCCAGCAGCAGGCAAGGAAAAGTCACAATGAAAACCTCAGCTCTGGGGGCTTTGTTTCTCTTCAGGAAATGTCTGCAGAGGAATGAGTGTAGTGAAGAATAAATAACTTTGCTGTACATGGTGTAAGGAGGAGGAAAAACATGGCCTGGAAATATAGGTCTGGTTGAAATATGTTTTGAAAGCAACTTGCTGGAAGCAGAGAGCAACAGAGCTAAAGAAGAATGGTCTGAAAATTCAGATTTCCAAGCATAATGTCTCATAATCTGGAACTGGGGCTTTGACCATGCATTATGCTACCTGAAAGTTCAGCCAGGGGCCATTCTACTCCAGCCTCTGTGCTCACTTACCTTCCCTTCACCGGAGTGAAGCAGCAGGCTCATCTCTTCCCTTAGACCCAGAAAGCCTAATGACAAAGTAGCACAGCTTGCATTTTGCCTACCTTGTCTCTGCACCTCACTGCTCAGATCTCAGGTCTCTCAAGGTAGATATTAGAATGACAGAATCTTTTAGGTTGGGAAAAACCTTTAAGATCATTCAACCTGGGAGAAGTCCTTCCAGTCCACACAGGCAGCAAGGGCAGGAGTCTGGAATTTTTGAGCACGTGAGCCCTAGATGTGCTCCTTGAAATACCTCTGTGTCTTTGTTAACATGAGCACTTCTGGGTGTGTTTGCCCTCACAGGTGATTTGCCTGATCCATCAGGAAGCCAAGATTCTGTCAGTGAAGAAGAGATCTTCAATGTGGCTTTTCAACACTCGAACAAGGGACTAGAATCATAGTTACAGAAAAGGCATCTGCAAAGATGCATATCCTATACCTGGAAAATATTAGCTGATGATCTTCACTTCTTGGAGCAAACAGTTTCAGGGCTCCTCTTTGGCATCCCACGTGTAGGGTCTTTTTCGGGTGATAAATGCACTTCCACTGACTCTGGTGGCCCTTTTCTGCACACAGATGCAGGTGAAAGCATCCCATTTGGGAGCAAAGAGAGCTAGTCGTAATGAATCAGCCACTTCTCCTAGCTTTGCAGCTTCATATTGCTTAGAGGCTAACCGTTCAGATGTTCTTCTTTCTCCCCAAGCCAATTCCGGGCTCTCTCTGTGCTGCAGTGGCAGCCCGATTTGCTGTCCCTGCTGACCTTCCCCTTCTTTATAGGCAGAGAGTAAGGGCTTCATGGCCACTTTCTTATCTGAGGCATTAGATTAAAATTGGAGAAGCATGACATTTTGGACTTGTGTCTGTGGCTCTCTGATACTCACTGAGGAGGCAAGAGACTGAGGCCTGCCAGCCACAAGGTTAAGCTTAAGGTAAGCGGTCGCCTTTCGGCTGCGGGTTGCTGCTGCACTGTTAGCAGAGGGGATGTGCACTAGAATGCAAAATGACTTACACCACGTGCTTGCCACTCTTTCAAGACTGGTATGTAGACTCGCAGCTAAGCAGAAAAGAAGGGGTAGTTTTTCTCCCTGTCTATTTCCCCTGCTCCCAAGGGAAAGATTCCTGAAAAAGGGGAAAGGGAAGGTTTGTCTCCCACTTGAAACTCAGACTATTGTCTCTTCATGTAGGGCATTGTTTTGCAGTGGTAGAATAAGATAGATCTTTGGATAGTGCCCAGACAGGTTCTGGGTGTGTTTCTACATCATTTTGCTGAGGGAATAGCATGGCTTCTGCTACAAAGAGCAGGGCCACTTTCTCTGACACCTTGGCCCCAAGGGATGAGCCATGAGTCCACAGTCTCAGGCACCTGATGCTTGCATGGCTCTGTTCATGTCACCCTACCACACATCGTGGATTGCTGGGGGTGACTTGGGGCCAGCAGCACTGGGTGTTGGGAAGAAATAATTAGTTAATGCTTATGCCATGTTTGCATCAAGAGTAGGGGAGGATTTTTAGAAGCACCTGAGAGATTTATTAAAACAAACCCCATCTCATTTAAAGCCAATAGTGCTTAGCTGCTCAAGTGCTTTTAGAAATTTCCACTACATAAACTAAGAATGTTTATTCTTTTTAAAAATCTCTTTATGAAGGGGCTCAAATATTCAATAGTGAGGTGAACTAGTTGACCTATCCTGAGCCTAAAATACTGTGACAGGAATCTCAAATAGCAACTCCTTCTGGAGGATGCCCTGGGTTGAGTTGAGGATGTGAAGCTACCTTCAGAGGGTGCAGGAGCTCCCTCCTCGATAGAACCTGCCACAGATGGGGAAGTAGGTAACACATTGGGCAGGATTTAATCAGAAAGGTATGCTTGGGGGTGCAGGTTGAATAGAAGCAGTGACTGGTGACTTCACGGGTAATTTTGTGTTGGTCAAAATGACTCCATCTTTCCTAACAATAACACTATTGCTGTGGAGTTGGACAGTGTCCGTATCAGTCATTAATCTGGGAAGCAGCGAGTAAAGTAAAATGCTTTGCCAGCAGAATGAAACCCTGACATAAAATTGATCAAAAACATTCAGGTCCTGTTTTCAAAAAAGATTTGTCCATTTGATGCTTCACACTGTGGTAGTCCTTACTTCAAAGAGTCTGCAATTTTGATGTTAAACTGAAATACATTAATATTAGCATTTGCATTAACAAGTACATTGACAGATGCCACAGTTTACATATATTATGTAAATATTCTGAAATCTTGCATGCCTTTGCATCTAATTTTCTCGCGATTAAATGAGACATGTATACTTTATAGAGAAAATAATGGAGGCATCCAGATCTATGATAGGCTAGGTGACTTGATGTGGCTTGTTGTATGAACTGTGGTAAAGCCAAGGGGCAGAGGAAAAGGACATCTGGCATTTTCTTATGCAAAAATATTATGTTCATGGTTGCTGTCTGCAGAAAGCAGTGCAGAAATCTCCCCATGATGTGGTCAGAAACAGTGCAGGAATCTTGCGCTGGGAGATACAATTTGGGATGTTGGGACCTCAACCTGAAGGACCACTCAGGATCTCAGCATGTTCCTTTTTTTGAGATTTGAGAAAGGAACACTGCTCTTTGCAGCACTGTGCATACATCACCCATTTGAGCTCCCCTCACCCAGAAAGAGGACTAGAATTTCCTACACAGGCAGTGGAACAGTGAGGAGACAAGTCTGTGATCCATATAGCAGCAGGCTACCAGACCCCAGACTTGCCTGTCATCACTTCAGTACCTGGCAAGATGTCTTCCTTTGGCTCTGGAGGTCATTAAAAGATGACAGCTATTTGCAAAGCCATGCCCAGGGCAATCAGATTCTGCTTCAGGTGAGTTTGGTGAGAAATCTTGCTATTCTGACAGTGCTCTGGTTTTCCAGCTTCATTTCACTTATTCCATTGGGCAGAGCCTTGAGGATGCGGTACCTTATCCTAGCCTTGGACAAAGAGAATCTGAACCATGAATCGTGATAGTTCTCTCTGTGCATTTTTAATTATATCTACTTTTACAGGTAGCATGAGGAAGTGCATGTATGGGCCTGATCCAGAGAGGTGCTGGGCTGCACAGGCTCTCTCAGGTTATGTGCAGTACATGCGGCTCAGCCTCTGCTGCCACCCTGACCTGACTTCTCTGAGCTGATCATGGAGGCTCTACCAGGATTCAAAGTACAACTCATTTCCCTTCCTTGGAAACTTGCACATCAAGGTCTTAGGTGTAATCCTCACAAGTAGTCTTGAACATCTCTCTTCTGCTTTTGTCAGGCTGCTACAAACTTTCAACTTTTACAGGGAGGCTGTCAAAATATTGCATAGAAAATAATTCCTTTTTTTCAGTTCCACCAGTGTGCAGTAACACCTCAGGCTGTCACATTGGAGAGGCTTCATCAAAAACCTCTTTGTACTGTGAAAAGTGTTCATCCAACTTGGCATCTCTTGATGAAGTTTGTCATAGAATCATAAAATCGTAGAATCGCTATGGTTGGAAAGGACCTCCAGGGTCATCAAGTCCAACATTTATCCCATCATATTCCTAACCATTAAACCACTAGACCATGGCCTCAAGTGCCTCATCAATCCGTTTGTTGAACACCCCCAGGGACGGCGACTCCACCACCTCCCTGGGCAGCCTGTTCCAATGTCTAACCACCCTCTCAGTAAAGAACTTCTTCCTAATATCCAACTGAAACTTCCCCTGACGCAACTTGAGGCCATTTTCTCTCGTCCTATCATTAGTAATTTGGGAGAAGAGACCAACATCAGCCTCACTACAACCTCCTTTTAGGTAGTTGTAGAGAGCAATGAGGTCTCCTCCAGACTAAACAACCCCAGTTCCCTCAGCTGGTCTTCATAAGGCATGTTTTCCAGACCAGCCTTTGCTTTGAAGTGCAAACAAACATGAAACTGGACAGAGGCTGACGTAGCTTCTTTTTGTCTTCAAAAGGCTAGGATGATAAAACCAGTTTTCCTAGGGTTACAGTTCAAGTTCAAGTTCCAGCCTCATAATTGCTCCAAAATTTTAGGTCGGTCTTGTTAGTACCCCTTTAGGTTATACATAGTCTGCTTACAGCAGCAGTGCCACTCTTCAAATATTCAAGGGTTCCTTACCTCCAGGGAGGAGGCAGTGTTTTAAAAACAACTTGCTGATGGAAAAAGTGGAGCTTACATGACTATGTAAGCAGCACTATGAGTTCTCAAGAGCATGCATGTCTTGGGCATGTAAATTTTACTCATTTGCACTTCAAGGGCACATGTGACATACAACACTGTTTTCTCATCCAGTAACATTATCTAAACTTAATGGTTAATGTCAAGTTTTTATTAACATTTAAAAGTGCATTGGGAGATTAATTTGTTTACTTGTATTATGCAAAACTGATTTAGGGTTGTGGTTTTCATTTACACACATTTACATAGTGTTTCCTGATTAATACATTATAATACACACAAATCATGTGTAGATTGCAGGTACACATCTGCAACATAAACTTCATTTTGTGCAATGTAATATTTGACTTCTCTGACAGAACTTTTCCAGCATGTTGCAGTTGGAGTCAGGACATGGCAGGAAGGGAAGGAGGAACAAGGATCAAAGATGGGTTTTCTGTGGAGAAGTCTTTCTTTAGCACCTGCTGCTTGCTGATACCCTGCAGTCATGAAACAGAAGAAGAGGATGCTGAGGATAGCTGGCAACAGGATGAGTTTCACGTAATGCTGCAGCCCTGGGGTCAGGCTCCCGTGAACACGCAGTTTAGTTGCGTGCTCAATGACTTCAGGCTGGGAGTGAAATGGGTGAGCAGCAAAAGGAGCCAGTCAGAGGGAAAAGGCCAGCAAACATTGCTGCCAGTCATGACCTGGTTACCTTGGCACTGATCCTCGTGAAGGGGCTCAGCTGGATGCAGTGGAGACCCTTGAGGCACTCTGCTCTGCTCCCTGTAGTACTTCGCTGAGGATCTTCTGGGCTGCCTGGCTGGCATGGGGAGGACCAATGCAGGGTACAGGGAGTAGGGTAGTGACGACCACAGAGCACCTGATGTGGGACTGATATGGGACCTGGAAAGGCAAAACGCTTGCGCTGAACCCAGAGGCAAGGAGACACTGTGGATACTTCCCCAGTGCATCATCTTCCTAAAGGGAAAGCATGGTCAAACTCAGGCTTGCCTCATCCTTCTGAGGCCCTAATCCTACTGTCTTTCCTCTACCAGTCACCACCTCATCCTCCTCTTCTCTACACCCTCACCCCCCCTCCAGTTCTTCTTTCTGTAAATAGCTATTTCTGATTTTGGACAAGCAGGGATCAACAGACTCTGGAGGGGGGAAGGGAAGACACATGTTTTGTTTTGTTTTTTCCCTTTCTCTCTTGAATTTTGGTGTTCGAACTTGAAAAAACAATTATATAAATATATATATTTAAGCAAATGGATTTCCTGGAGAACTATGAAAGGAGTTGATTTTTTCCCCTTTGATTTCTCTTGTTTCTCACTGGGGTTTGTTTTTTGGGGAAGAGGGTTTTTTGTGAACTGTTGAGATTTCCAGTTCAGCATTGTTTAAAGGATGTGGAGGCCAGAAAAAATGGAAAATAATAGAAGAAAAATCAACAAAAAATCATGAAAATATTTGTGATGTAAAAAACCTGTAAATAGTCAAAGATACTTTCTCTTTTCTAGCAACAAATTATTTCTGTCACTTTATATTCAAAAATAAAGAAACCTACCACAGAATATCAGGGTTAAAAAAAATTGGAACTCATAATCAGAACATTTTCTTGGTTGTCTTTTTTCATGTTATTCTTAAGTTGGAGAATGCCTGGGAATTTTTCTGCATTGGTGATGTTTTAAAAGCCTGAAAGGGGGATGAGTTGAAATTAGGAATACAATGTCACTTGAGAGGGGCTCTTCCACTGTCATTCACTAATAACTGTGTATTGAGCCTGGTGTCTTGGGGTTCCCTGGTGAGGGTGGATGAAGGAATAGATTCTAACACCTTTCACATACAAGATGCACAAACACATGCTGAAGCAGAAGCATGGATAGATGACTGTATCCATGGGTTGAATCTCCTCTTACACCACCTGTAAACTGGCTGGGGGCTGCATGCTGAAGGCCACCATGAAGCTGCTGCTAACACTGTTAAACAAGCTGTAGGATTTTGCAGTTGGCTTGAACCTCTCCTGTCAGGCCAGCAAGTGACAAGGCGTTGGCACATTGTCTTCATAAAACAAAATCCAGGTTGGGGCTATAGAGGAGGGCAGGGTGGTAAAGATGGTAGGGAAGTCTCCAGTGATGTCAGTTCATCTTGGCACCAATCATTAATCAGGACCCCTAAGACTACAAGGAAACTGAGGGAAGAAGTAAGAGTGAATCTTTGTAGAGGTTATCCTGGTCCAACCAACACAAAAGGCCAAAGAGGTTATTTATAAAGAAGTGCTAGGAAGTGGCAGGTTTTGGAAACATAGAGCAGTGGGGCACCTTTAATGGTGAGAGGCAGTCAGCTATTTCTAGGGGAGCTAAAAATAAAGAAAATGGACTAGCTGAGCTAGTCAGAGGATGCTAGACTACCTGTGGGGTGCAATTAAAAGGGTGGAATACAGCAGAAACACTCAGATGCAGCAAGCCACATTCAGAACAGGAAAAGCAGTGTTCAGCCAAGGAAGCTCATAACAACTGACAGAAATGAAACATTAATAAATGCAGGTAATTGATCTGGGGGGCAAAATTATGAGACAGAGAAAGAAAATCCCTGGCTAGTAGATAAAAAGGTAAAGAGGTAAACACATAAATACATGCTTATTGAGAACCCTAAAAAAATGTATTAAGTACTGTGAAAGATAAGTCAATAATAATACAGGAGAGACTGAAAGGCTTGATATGAAGCTGGAGAGACAGTGGGTAACGTCAGCACTGCCGTTCATCACCAAAGGAAGCAGAACATTACCTAAGACCCAACTAGGTGTCTCTCTGAGGGGTGCAGGAGAGGGGCTCAGCTCCAGGCCTTCACTGTCACAGCTCTGTGTCTCCTGTGGTACCTGCTCTGTGCTCTTATTAGCTGTAAGTCACTGGGCTTGCTGCAGTGAAATGATTCAGCTGCTCATGTGGATGGTCTTATGACAGTGGCTCTTCTGAACCTCAAAATCCACCAGTGCAATAGTGTCCTTAGTGATACCAGAAGGCAAAAAAAAAAAAAAGGTGTTTTGCTTTTCAGACTCAACTAGTGCACTTTAGCTACTAAGGCAGAAGTGCTCACTCTCGTATTTCTGAGTTCAAAACAGCACCATTTTGACGGGGCATATTTTTTATTTTTTGGACAGTGGTGTAGTGCAAAAATGAAATGTGATTTTTTTGGGCCAATTATGACAGAACCTGATATTTTTCGTTAAGAAAACAAAAATGTATTTTCCAGGTCTGGGTCAGAGTTGCATTAATTCCCACTCAAATGCAGGACACTCTCATCAAAACTGGCTAACTTCCAACACATAGCTGAAATATTGCATAGGTCATTCAAACTTAAGCTCTTGTCCTAGGTTCATGTGCCAAAGGAAGTGGGATATTTCACTGGATTTCACTTGCTATCCAGAACTGTCTTGGCTGGAGATGCAGTGAAAATGTGAAGAGTTTGAAAATTTCAAACAGTTTCATGCTTCTACCTTTTCAAAATAGGAAGGTTCTTCAACACCGTTCATAGCGTTTTCTCCCTTTTTCATTACTGAAATTATTAATTGACAAGTTCTGGTTTGAATGAAAAGAAATGTCTGCCAACTTAATTTCAGTTTTGAAAATACTCACCTTTTGGCCAAGCTACACACTTAAAAATTGTTAATAAAGTGAAAACAATCAAAACAGGAAACTAAATGGAGTGTGTGAGTGAAACCCAATGATAGTCAACAAAAAGGATTGAAGAAGTAATCAAACAATAGAAAAATATTTCTCAGGAAGTTTTTATTTCTATAAATTTTACTGAAGTAAAATCCAACCATAACCTTTCAAATGGCTCAACTGACAGTGCTTTAGCTGAAGTGAATGATTTTTAAGAAGTCTGGAGATGCTATCAGTGAATGAGATAGAGACCATAAAATCAGGTTCTCTCTCTGAATCTCCCAGATGCACAACAATGGGCTGGAATCAGAAATATATTGATTTTTTTCCTTTGTAGAGATTTTTTAATTTCATCTCAGCCAGAATCTGGTGGCCCAGGACTAGCTATGAAAAATGGATAAAAATATAGGGGGCAAATAATGACATTATCACTAGCCTTAAGATACTCAAGTTTGACAAATATAGACTTATTCTGATGTTATCAGGATTCACTGACCCCTTTGGTTCTTTGAGAGCCAAAGTTTACAGAAAAGCTCTTAAACAGACCACAGGAGGAAATGATAGAAAAGAGCTATTCGCTGCTCCATCCAGGGTCTGCTACCCTTGCCATGTAGATGGGGATGCACATCCCTAATATTAGGCATCTAACAGAAGCCATCTTCAAGCCTCCTTCCGTGGTCATGGCACAGCAGGAGGCATTCCTCAAATATAAACTATACTGTCTGGGGCACAACTGCCCTTGGATGAGCATTTCTCTTGATAGTTGCCCAGATGATTGGCACTGGTGTGTGTGTGTACATCTGAGTGAGTGAGTGTGTGTGTGTGTGTGTAGGGGCTCATCTAAATTTAGGGGTTGAAATCTCAGCTATTCACTTAGGTTTTCATCAGAACCAATTGGCATCTAGACTCAGTCCAGTCAGTAGACTCTAGAGGATTTATATAATCTCTGAATAGATACCTCTTTTGTCTCAGACAAATCTCCCACCAAACTCATTGGCTGGGCAGGTCTCTGCTGGAAGTCTGGACCCATGGACGTCTTCACTGGAAGACAGCAAAAGGTAGGTCAATGGAAGCTCACTGCTGGTGTTTAAGTAAAGGTGGCAGGGATGACTGGAGGTTAAGTGCCTCCCTTACCAATGAGTTCCGTTGAATGCCAGGCCCTGAGGACAGAGGTGGGGTTGGGATTCCCTTCTGGGCCAAGTTCTCTGCTGCTGGGTAACTGAAAATGTCTGGAACAGCAGAGTGGAGGGCTAAGTGAAGGAAGTGTAACGACCTCTACTGTCTGAGGCATCTCTTGGCAACCTGTACTCAATGACAGATCAATAAGCAGCAAAAGAAGTCAGAAAATAATGTGGGTGTTTGGTGAAAAAATGTAGCTGAAATCAAGGGTACCTATGAGTACAGTGGCTGACATTGCCTTGAATACAGCAAGGACATCCCCACACATCTGTCCCAAAACACAGTCACTCTGCCATCCTCCAGAAACTAATTCCTGACACTCCCCGCAGCACTGTCAGTGAAGCTGTAGCTGGGAAGGAGCTTTGCTCCTGCATCTGCCTGGGGGACCAGCTCTCCTCTGCTGGCTGTGACACCACATGGGAATGCACCTCAGAAAACAAAGGCAAACGGACTCAACCCAGCAGGAGTGGGCAACTCCTTCCCTCAGTGTGAAGCACTGCCCTCCATCTCCGTAAGCGCTATCTCCTCAGATCTTTTCAACATTAATCCCAAGGTATGCAGAAATCTGGTTGCTTTAGTAAAGATCCTGTGCCAGATCCCATGTTCTCCTGGGGGTGGGTGGGGATGAAACCACTCTGTCATGCACAGTCAGTGAAATTCACAGACCAAGAAGACCTCTCTCTGTCCCAGGAGGACAAGCAAAAGTTTAGCAAGCAATTAAAACATATTAGTGTTCTCCCCAACCTCTACTATCTTGAGCTGCCCTCTTCCTTGACTGGCCTATGGGATGTGAACCCTTCAGTCTTCGTTACTGTCAAATTAGGAGAGTGTCCTGGTTTCCCAGGAACAGACCCATGGGCCAGCCATGGCAGGCAGGCCACGAGTAGCCCTGAGTCAGCTGGGAGCTGCAGTCAGGGCAGCTGCCCCAAGCTGACTTACAGGTGTATCCCATAGCACTGACATTAAGCTCATTATAAAAGGAAGGAGTTTACTGAGAGTGAAGGGCTTTTTTCCCTTGTGACTCCTCACTCTTGGCCTTCTGCTCATATTTCTGGTGATTCTAAGGATGAGTATAACCTTGTATACTTTATGCTGGTGATTGTATTAGTTTTGTTATTTCAGTAAATCTGTTTCTACTTCAACTCACAGGGCTTCTCCCTTTTTTTCCCCAATTTCACTTCTTGGCTGGGGAGGGGTCATCAGGTGATAGAACTGCTACAGTTTAGCCACAGGTACAGGCTAAGCATAGACAGAGAGCTTATTAGAGGACCCTAAAGCACAAATCGTTGCTGTGGTGCCTTGCACAGGATAACACCTTAATGGAAGTAGGAAACTAGGATTCTGCAGGAATATAAGAAGTACTCACTCTTTTGTGTCAGGGCCAAAAAAACTGAATGAGGTTTGACAGACAGCTGTGATGTGGTGTTTCCCCTTCCTTTCCCCCATTTTCTGCCACATAAGATGTAAATAAAACCCTGTACAAGTGGAGGGCTTACAGGTCCCTGTGCATGGTTCAGCAGTGTCAGATGCAGAGGGGTGTTTTCCGTATTTAAATCCTGGTGAGCCATCTTCTCAGCTGGTGTAACATTGGCACAAATGCCTGCAAGAGCATGAAGGACAATGGTACCTTGTGTTTGAATATTGTGTTCAGTCAGAGGCTGGATTTTGACTGACTTAGAAGGGCCCTAGAAAAACTGCATTCAAAAGCATAATGTCCCATGACAATAGGACCAGAGTGACTCAGAGGGGTCTGTGCTGGCTTGCTCCTGCTCTCAGAAGAAAGTTGTGTCTTCTGGCTCAATTATCTACAAGCATGTTCAAACATGATAACGTTGTGTAGTATAAAAAAGGACAATGTCCTGGCCCAGTTCCAGCTTGTATAATTAATTTCTCCTTATCTAAAAATTTTACCTGTAATTTTGAATGGCTATGGCTGGATTTTTTAATCTTTTCCCAACCTTCAAACCATCAATTAACTTTATTTTTTTTCTCCTGTGACTTCTTAAATACCTTGTGGCTCCTTTATAGACATGTATGCATGTATATTTATATTCCTCTTTATATCTTTTGTGTTGTTCCAGCAACAAAAGCTGTAATTCACTTTGCCTAAATTTTTGTGTGATGTACTATATAGGGCTATATGCAATAATATCCTGCTAAGAAATTGTGAAAGATTTCACATACATATATTGAAAACACCCTGAACTATCCAAACCTCCTAGAGACTGATTGCTTATTACTGCATAGTGTTCCTTACACCAACTATCTGAATGCTGCTCTTTATTCAGTAATCAGCCATGTACTCAGTACTGCATACGCATTTGGATATGTCTGAGCTCAGAAGATGCAGTCAGCAAAATATTATTCGGTGAGACGATACCTATTCTTTGCAGATATATCCTATAATTAACAGTGCGGTGGAAAACGTCCCAAAAGTACCAAAAAGTCACTGCACAATCCTTGTTTTAGTGTCTGACTGAAGGGCTGCTGTGCAGATTTTCTTGGTTAAACCCTGCCCAGGGGAACTGCCTGCTGTATCCTATTCACTAAGCATGGATGAACTCAACAGCCCAGATACTGCAAAGGTGCTCTGCCCAGCTCGGTGCAACAATGTGCTGTGTAGTTAATCTAGCCACCACTGAAACTGTTTACATTAGCACATTTGCTTTGTGAGTGATAGCATTAAACATTTTCTAGTGAAGGGAAGCCTTGTCTGACTGCAAGATGACACATGGCACAGAAAGCAGTGTTTGCTTGAGCTGTGAGGCTGCTCTCCCAGAGCAATTAGACGTGTCCTTCTGTACATCCTTTTCCCACCTCTGATACCAATCTGTGATAACCTGAGTACCTGGGTACCACTGACTGTGGGAGGTTAGTGTATTTTATTGGTGAGTAAAGCGGTCTCTGCATGTATATCCTGTCATATAGGATTTGAGTGTGAGCAGGCAGAATAGCCAGCGAGCCTTCTGCAAGCACAGCAGGTGCTTAGGCTTGCTGCTTAGCTGACAGAGGGTATTTCCAACGGCACAGCAGCTCCTGCCACCAGGCAGCTATGGGTGGGAGTGTTGTTCAGTATGGTCGTGAAGCGCAAAACCAGCCTCCACTCCCGGCTTCCTTAGCATGTGGTCAGCAGTGAGATCACAGCCTCATGGTTATGTGATTGCTGGTGCTGGGAATAAACAGCTTTATCTCCTCCAAACCCTGTCTCCTCCTCTGTGTGCATTGCATTGGGAAGGAGGTTGTAGCTTTTCTCTTCACATCCCCAATGTTTCTGCTTGCACCCGCACAGATGGGAGGTGGTGATACTTGTGGCCACGCGGGTCTCCCTACTCCCTCAGCTCAGTAATACAGCAATCTGAACGTGCCTTGTTCTAGGTGACTGGATGTCTGAGCCAATTCCTCAGTCAGCAGCACCTGCGTAACTAACATGGCATTTTGATGGCTATCCAGCCCTTACCATCTAAGCTGTTTCAACACCCTGTCATCATGTGTTGCCAGGTGGCTGTAAAACAAGCAGAGGCGTGCTGATACAAACAGAAGGATAAACGTGAGGAGGGAAAAAAAGGAATGGTGTAATTAATGAGTTCAGAATCATAGAGGTCCAGTAAAGGGCAATACAAATGATACAAAGCAAGAGGGGCTGGGGAGCTGTCAGGGGGCTGAGCAAGGATCTGATGCAGGGAGATACTAGGGATTCTGGAGACCAAAGTGAAGGTAATAAACAGGTAAGTGATGAATGACTGAGAACAGGCTAAGAGACTCTCCAAGTCAGCCTGACACAAGAGAGGAAGTCTTAAAGGCTACCTGCTTTTCCTTTTTATAGATTAAAGGCACTTGTATTTCTCACCCTAAAATTAATCAGTCCCTGAGATTTGCTCTTGTTGCATACATCAAATACATATAATGCAAAAGATTTTGTGGAAAGTCAGGCTGGTATTTATTCACAGCAAGGCTCCTGGGCAATGCCCTTAGAGAGACTTACAGCTCCTCTCTCCATCACTGCAGCTGGCTGGAGTTCTTGTTGCTCAAAAAACCCCTCAGAGAGGAACAAATTCATCAATTCCCACCTGTCTAGACCAAAACCACTGTCACAGACCAGCAAAAGGGCTAGTAAATTTATGGATTAGACATTTATATAGGGGTGTTATGACCCAACAAGTAGCTTGAACTTGGTCAAAATTTACCAAGAGCATGATTAAAAGCATAAATTAATCTCTGGCAGGGACAGGAAGACACTAGAGGATTACACTATTATGGATAGTGTAGGGCTCAGGTAGAGGAAAGAAACTATTATGTCTCCTGTTGGTGCATCTTAGGCCATAGTAAAGGCAAGTTGCAGAAGGAGGACCTCTACCCTGAGGGATCACTCAGGTGTTCTGAGGTGGAGTGTATGAGCCTAAAGCAGCCACCTAAAGAAAGGTGACTGCTGGTAGTGACACACAACATGAATGACAGCATCTCTGTTATTGCTTTTCCACCATGAAGTCCTTGAGAGGAGACAGCCAGTGTCTGTGATGAGATTTGCCACTGTTGACATTTGCAAGAGGATGCTGTTGGCACCCTTGGGTGCTGGACCCAGTAGGACCCTCCTTGTGTTTTGGTTTTGCCAACCATGAAGAAGGAGGAAGGGTAACTGGAGGAGGGGAATGTGTTTGCTTCTTCTCCCCTCAGTCTCACTGTCTGAGTCTCTCTAGGCTCAGACTTCTCCCTACCAGGATCATTAGAGAAGTCCTTGACAGGGGCTAGGCAGTGGGTATGCCACAATCACATATCATCCTCCTGCTGAGTGGTCAGGAAGGTAGAGCAACTGCCAGGGCAAAGGTGCAAGGCTTGAGAAGGGGATATCCATTCTGGATCCCTAAGATGGCTCTCCTGCCTCTTCTCCAGCTGGTGGGCTGTGCCTCGTCTGGCAGTCTTGCTGTGCCAGCAGCTTTTCACCATGTTTGCTGTCTGGTATGGAGACCTCATAGGGCAGGGACTAGGTCTCACCTGTGTTTGTGCAGGATATAGCTGGTGGGGACTTTGATCTGTAGTGAAGTTGCCTCCAAAGGTGTGCCATAGTATAAACACAATGGGAGCCTTTTGAAAAAAAGAAATGTGGTTTAGCCACCTACATCGCATCTGTAAGTACTTGAGTGGAGACTCAGTCGCTGGTAAGGCTTCTACCTTCCAGTGGAAGAAAAGCAGAACTCAGAAGGGCAAGTTGAATACTTTTAGGAATAGCAAGCCATGCAAAACCACATGGGCACTCTTGGAAGTTAATCCCAAATCGAAAGTGGGTTAGCAACCAGAGGCAGCTCTGCGTGGGAATTCCCTGCTCTTGGGAGTAACATGGGATCTGGTCTGCTGACAGGATAAAAATGCAATCAGCTGGTGAGCACCAGAGCTAGTGGATGGATGGATTTAGATATTTTGCTGGGACTCCTCTACTATTCTTTACACCTAGAGTTCAACTGCTTTGCTTTGTTAAATGCTGAGGCATCCTGAATGGAAACACTAGGAGAGAATGTTTCACAGAGAATTGTCACCTGGCATTGCATCCCACAGTGCTGCTTTTCTACTGACAGGCACAGAGGGAAAATGAGCCATTTCTGTGGACTCCTGTGTCTTTGCGGCCACAAGGATGCGAAAGCAGGTTTGCATGTCTGCTCATGGATGGAGAGCCACAGCAGGTCCAGTGCAAACAGACCTAGCCTGATGACTGGTTTTATCTGCCATGTACATGAGTGACTTAGTGCGTCACTTATAAAAGTGAGGGGTCCATGAAGGTTTAGGAGGCAAAGCTGATAGGAAGAGATGTCATATCTTTTCTTAATCCTGTAGAGGGGGTGCAGAGGGGTCTTGAGACACACATACCCTTCAGCATTGCTGCTTTCAAACCCAAAGCAGTACTTGTGTGCCTGAAAAATCTGTTTTCACCAGAGAAGGTGGCACTGTAATGTAGGAGTACAAGTGACTCCTCAGTGACACATATTCTGGTCTCTCTTTGTTAATGTGACGTTCTATTAATTTTTTAAAAGACTTAAAGAGCACATCGAGCCTGTAAACAAAAATACTATTAGACATAAAGTCAGACCAGCAAACAAAAGTCAGACAGTGGAAAAAGGGGGTTATTCTGATCACCAAACTGTTCTTGGTTCACCAAACATGTCCTTTCTTGCTACTTGGGCCACTAGGCTGGTTCCTGTAGGTGGAGAAGCTTGTTTCATGCCATGAGGGAGCGAGTAACTTCAGGAGACACAGAGCAGCATTAGCAACATTGCACCTCCTTTTCCAGAATACACACAATCTTTTGCTTCTCTTAGGTGGTGTCCTGGTTCGGCTAGGATGGGGTTAATTTTCCCCAGCAGTTGGGAGGGAGCTACAGCTGGGCTATTCCATCCCATGCTGTGGTCATGTCCGGGTGCCCAGGCGCTGGCAGTGCAGGAGCGGCTTTTGTCCGGGTCTGTACCTCGTGCTGTGTCCGTGCGGTACAGCTCTTGTTCTGTACATCGTTATCACTGTTATCGTTGTTGTTCGGTTTGTTGTTGTCACACTGTTGTATTAAATCTTCCTTATCTCAACCCCGGGGTTTGCATTTTACTCCCTGTCCCGTTCCCATCCGAAGGTGGGGGACAGGCAGCGGCAACGTGGTCTTGGGTCCTGGCAGGGTCTAAACCACCACAGACTTTTTGGCGCCCAACGTGGGGCACGAGAGGGTTGAGATAAGGACAAAAAAACCTGACCAGGGTGTGTTAAAACAATCTGTTAGGTGCGATTTTCTGTTTATACATTTGTATTGTTTGAATAAGGTGTGTTTACAATACTGGCCAATTTGCTCTCGTGGTGGGACTGTATTAACCCTTATATCCTCTATGTGTTCCCAGTGGTGGTGTTTATTGCCTTTGGAAAATGTGTCAAGCATCTTGTTTTGCTGTACTGGATACTGACTACTTATGATATGGTTGCATCACTGCTTGTGGGGGTGAACCGGTACCTGTATGCGGCGTGAACATTTCTTAGTGGTCTCCACCCATCTATGAGTGAGACAGAGGAAGAGATCTCAGTTTTTGTGAGTGTTAGCTATCCTTGGAGCGTCGGGGCCAGCGTGTTCGTGGTGCTGTGTTTTCTGAATGTCTGGCAAATCCTGTTTTGGGTTATACAGTTCTCCAATAACAGTATCACCCAGAGACCTGCCCCCAGGCCAGATACTTATGAGTTGCAAGGTGTGTGGGAAAAAATGAGCAAGTACCTAGGTCAGTGATCACCCCCAATGCTTTGGAATTTCACCCCTGAACAAGTGCAGAGTCCTGATAAACTGGTGTGTTGCCAATCTGACAAATCTGGGAAGACACAACTCACTGCAGTGTGTTGGGAACTTCCCATGCCTACCGTGTCCTCCTTAACACTACTCAGTGCCCTCAGGGGGAAGAAAGGGTCTCAGGACCTGAAAACGAACCAACTAGTACGGCAGCTGCGCCAGAGAGACAGCCAGTGCCAGTATCAGTCACCCCTGTACAGAAAACGAAATATACCAAAAAATCAGCCCACATAGTGAGGGCTGGAGATGAGCCAGGCCCACCACGAGAACAGGAGGAAGAGCCAGAGGTGATCACCTCTGATCTCTATTCCTGAGTGAGTTGTGAGATATGCGGAAGGATTTCAGCCGCCTTCCAGGTGAGCAGATTATCACCTGGCTGCTCTGATGCTGGGATAGTGGAGCTGGTGTTTTGGAATTAGAGGGGAAAGAGGCCAGGCAGCTGGGATCCTTGTCAAAGGGAAGCTGGCATTGACAAGGTAATAGGGAGACAGGTCCAACCCCTCAGCCTTTGGAGGTGACTCCTGTTCAGTGTAAGGGAAAGGTGCCCCTACAAGGATGATATCCTACATCAATTAAACAAGTGGACCAACATGGAGAGAGGTATTCAGTATCTCAGGGCATTAGCTGTGTTTTATATGATTTACGGTGATCTGAATGATGAGTGATCACCCATGGACCCAGATCAGGCCCACTGCACACCCTCCATGTGGCAGAAGTTCCTGCGAAGCGCACCACAATCACATGCCAGTGCGTTGGCAGTGGTGTCTTGGAGACACGGCCAGGTTCAAACAGTGGATGAAGTGGCTGGCCAGCTCCAGCAATATGAAGGAAGTCTCCCTTCCTCTCCACAGGCCTGGGTTTCAGCTGTGAGGGAACTGTCTCAGAGGCTTCAGAAAATGGAAGAGAACATGTCCTACACTCCACCTGCACGGGCCGACGTCTTGGCCATTAGGAGCAGACGCCTCCCCACCCAAGAGAAAGACAGTGGAAGGTACACACCACGGGGTATCCTGTGGTTCTACCTCCACGACCATGGAGAAGACATGAGGAGGTGGGATGGAAAACCCACTTCCACCCTAGCTGTACGAGTATAGAAGCTGAAAGGGGAATCATCCAAGAAGAACGTTGCTCCAGTTTCCAGTCGGAAGTCCCCCAGACAGAATAGAATGTCCAGTCTTATGCCTGACCCTCTTGAGGGGACCTCTGAGACATTCCTACAACAAGAGTCATTCGTAGAACAAGCGAGTGATGCTGAGCAGGATCAGAGGGACCCTGCCTCCAGCCAGGTGGAGGAAAGGGATAATCGGATTTACTGGACGGTGTGGATCCGATGGCCTGGCACATCAGACCCACAAGAATATAAGGCCTTGGTAGATACTGGCGCACAGTGCACCCTGATGCCATCAAGCTATAGTGGGGTTGAACCCATCTGTATCTCTGGAGTGACAGGGGGATCCCAACAGCTGACCCTATTGGAAGCTGAAGTGAGCCTAACTGGGAAGAACTGGCATAAACACCCCACTGTGACTGGTCCAGATGCCCTGTGCATCCTGGGCATAGATTATCTGAGGAGAAGGTACTTTAAAGACCCAAAAGGGTACCAGTGGGCCTTTGGTATAGCTGCCCTGGAGGAAACTGAACAATTGACCACCTTACCCGGCCTCTCAGAGGACCCTGCAGTGGTGGGGTTGCTGAAGGTTGAAGAGCAGTGAGCGCCAACTGCTACCAAGACGGTGCACCGGCGGCAGTACCGCACCAACCGAGACTCCCTGGTCCCCATCCATCAGCTGATCCGTCAACTAGAGAGCCAGAAGGTGATTAGCAAAACTCATTCACCCTTCAACAGCCCTATATGGCCAGTGAGAAAGTCTAATGGCGAATGGAGACTGACCATGGACTACCGTGGCCTGAATGAAGTTACGCCAGCAATGAGTGCTGCAGTGCCGGACATGCTAGAGCTCCAATATGAACTGGAGTCGAAGGCAGCCAAGTCGTATGCCACGACTGACATTGCTAATGCATTTTTCTCCATTCCGATAGCACCAGAGTGCAGGCCACAGTTTGCGTTCACTTGGAGGGGCATCCAGTATACCTGGAATCGATTGCCCCAGGGGTGGAACCACAGCTCCACCATTTGCCATGGACTGGTCCATACTGCACTGGAGAAAGGTGGGGCTCCAGAACACCTGCAATACATTGATGACATCATTGTATGGGGGGACACAGCTCAAGAAGTCTTTGAAAAAGGAAAGAAGATAATTGGAATCCTCCTGCAGGCCAGTTTCGCCATCAAATGAAGGAAAGTTAAGGGGTCTGCAAAGGAGATTTAGTTCCTAGGAATAAAATGGGAAGATGGGCGTTGCCACATCCCAGTGGAGGTGATAAACAAGCTAGCAGCCATGGCCCCACCAACTAGTAAAAAGGAGACTCAGTCTTTCCTGGGCGCTGTGGAGTTCTGGAGGATGCACATCCCAAACTACAGCCTGATTGTGAGCCCTCTCTACCACGTGACCCGTAAGAAGAATGATTTTGAATGGGACCCTGAGCAACCGCAAGCTTTTGAACAAATTAAATGGGAGGTTGCTCAGGCAGTAGCCCTTGGGCCAGTCCAGGCAGGACAAGAGGTTAAAAACATGCTCTACACCGCAGCCGGGGAGAATGGTCGTACCTGGAGCCTCTGGCAGAGAGCACCCAGGGAAACCCAAGGCCGACCTCTAGGCTTTTGGAGCCGCGGATACAAAGGCTCTGAAGGTAACTGTACAACAACTGAAAAGGAGATACTGACAGCATACGAAGGAGTTTGAGCTGCCTCAGAAGTGGTCAGCACTGAAATGCAGCTCCTTCTGGCACCCCGACTGCTGGTGCTGGGCTGGATGTTCAAAGGAAGGGTTTCCTCTACACATCATGCAACAGATGCCACATGGGGTAAATGGGCTGCGTTGATAACACAGCAGGCTTGAACAGGGAACCCCAGCCACCCAGGAATATTGGAGGTGATCACAAACTGACCAGAGAGCAAAGATTCTGGGATGACACCAGAGCAGGAGGTGACACGTGCTGAGGAGGCCCCACCATATGATGAGCTGCCAGACGAGGAGAAGCAGTATGCCCTGTTCACTGATGGGTCTTGTCGCATTGTGGGAAAGCATCGGCAATGGAAGGCTGCTGTGTGGAGTCCCACACGATGAGTCACTGAAGCTGCTGAGGGGCAAGGTGAATCGAGCCAGTTTGCAGAGGTGAAAGCCACCCAGCTGGCTTTGGATATTGCTGAGCGAGAAAAGTGCCCGAAGCTCTGTCTCTATAGTGACTCATGGGTGGTGGCAAATGCCCTGTGGGGGTGGTTGCAGCAGTGGAAACAGAGAACTGGCAATGCAGAGGTAAACCCATCTGGGCCACTGAAGTATGGCAGGATATTGCAGCTCGGGTGGAGAGCCTCGTCGTGAAAGCGCGCCATGTGGATGCCCACGTACCCGAAAGTCGGGTCACTGATGAGCATCAAAACAACCAGCAGGCGGACCAGGCTGCTAAGATCAGAGTGGCTCAGGTGGATTTGGACTGGCAGCGTAAAGGTGAATTGTTCATAGCCCGGTGGGCCCATGAGACCTCGGGCCATCAAGGTAGAGATGCAACATACAGGTGGCCTTGAGATCGAGGGGTGGACCTCACCATTGACACCATCGCAGAGGTCATCCACGAAGGTGAAACGTGTGCTGCAATCAAACAAGCCAACCAGGTAAAGCCCCAGTGGAATGGAGAACAATGGCTGAAATATAAATACGGAGAGGCCTGGCAGATCGACTACATCACACTGCCACAGACCCACCAAGGCAAGCGCCACATGCTCACAATGATGGAAGCAGCCACTGGATGGCTGGAAACATATCCAGTGCCCCACGCCACCGCCCGGAACACCATCCTGGGCCTTGAGAAGCAAGTCCTGTGGCAACACGGCACCCCAGAGAGAATTGAGTTGGACAACGGGACTCACTTCCGAAACAACCTGTAGACACCTGGGCAGAAGAACACAGCATCGAGTGCGTCAGCCACATCCCCTACCATGCACCAGCCTCTGGAAAAATTGAACACTATAATGGACGGCTAAAAACTACATTGAAAGCAATGGGAGGTGGAACCTTCCAACACTGGGACACACATCTGGCAAAGGCCACCTGGTTAGTCAACACAAGAGGGTCTGCCAATCGAGCTGGCCCGGCTCAGTCAAAACTTCCATGTAAAGTAGAGGGGGATAAAGTCCCTGTAGTGCGCATGAGGGATGTATTGGGAACAATGGTCTGGGTTAGTCCTGTGCCAGGCAAAGGCAAACCCACCCACGAGACTGCTTTTGCTCAAGGACCTGGGTGCACCTGGTGGGTGATGCAGGAGGATGGAGAGGTCCGATGTGTACCACAAGGGGACTTATTTTGAGTGAAAATATGCCGTGAATTCTATTGGGTTTTGGGGATTTTTGCTGATTGTTAAATGGCTTCTGGGCATGACATAGATGGTATAGAATAAGGGGTGGATTATGTCCTGGTTCAGCTAGGATGGGGTTAATTTTCCCCAGCAGCTGGGAGGGAACTACAGGCGGGTTATTCAATACCATGCTGACCTCATGTCCCGGTGCCCAGGCGGGCAGTGGGGAAACGGCTTTTGTCCTGCTCGTACCCTCGTGCTGTGTCCGTTTGGTATATCTCTTGCTCTGTACGTTGTTATTACTGTTATTGTTATTGTTGTTGTTCGGGTTGTGGTTGTTATACTATTGTATTAAATCTTCCTTATCTCAACCCCAGGATTTGCATTTTACTCCCTGTCCCGTCCCCATCCGAGGGTGGGGGAGGGGCAGTGGCAACGTGGTCTCGGGTCCCGGCAGGGTCTAAACCACCATAGGTGGGTAACTCTGAGGGTCATCAGAGACATCTAACCTGGATGTGGGTGGCAGAGGTGTTTTACTAGTCAGCCTTTCTGGTTTCTTTCCAGTTCTATTTGCACTACCCTTAGACTCCTGAGCATGTTTTGATTTCTCCTCTGGCAGGCTGTGTTTTAACTCACACTCATGCTCAGCCTGTTATTTCAAACTCTGTTGGTGTAATGTGTCTTTATACAAACATGTCATGGTCACTTTTGTCACATGGTCTCACTTAGTGTTTATGACACATCTAATTCTTCCTCATTTCTCTAGCAAGTAACAGTTTGACCCTCTTTTCAGAGACATCTGCTGTGTCTCCTGGCGCACAGGATTTTTGTAGCAACCTTGGTATTAATTAACCCTGGATCCGGAAACTTTTTCGATGATGGCAGAGTTCCTGTTCAAGAATCTCTAAAATGGTGAATCTCCTAAAGTGCTGCCAGATATTCTGGCCTGTGCTAAGATAAATCACTTGAGTCAGGTAGGTCTTCATCTATTCAGCACTGCAATTTGTACGAATTTCTTGTTTGCCCTATTTGACTCTGCATTGATGGGTATGCTTGAAATGACACATCAAAGAAAAACACACAGATGAATCGCTACTTTCTAGTAATGCACCCAAAACATCTTGATTTCTGTTAACTGCACTCCTTGTTGTGAAACAGCTCACTTCAGAGAAATGGAAGTAACTTTTTCCCATTTCTTTCGGTCTGGACCATGAACAACCAGTAATCTCTAGGAACTCCATGGATCCTTTGTCAATTTGTCTTTATACTTTTTGCAGATGCCATAGTTTGACAGCCTTTCCAACTGCCCCTTCTCTGTGATCTCACACTAGTTAACACCTTGGACTGTTAATCTTTGACAACTTATTTTACTTCCCCAAAGATTTTCCTCTTGCCAGTTAAGTTCACAGAATCACAGAATGGCTGAGGTAAGAAGGGACCTCTGGAGGTCATCTTGTCCAAGCCCCTACCCAAGCAGGGCCTCCTAGAGCTTGTTGCCCAAGACCATGAAGGGTATCCTGTGGTTCAGTTTGAGCCTGCTGCCTCTGGTCCTGTCACTGGGTACCACTGAGGAGAGCCTGGCTTCGTCTTTTTGGCACTCTCCCTTCAGGCACTTGTACACATTGATGAGATCATCCTGAGCCTTCTCTTCTTCCAGTGCTCTCAGCCTTGCTTCATATGAGGAACTCGGTTGCAGCAACTCAGCTGCAACACAGCATTAAAATTCTAAGTATTACTGTACCCATTATTTTAAGTCCTGCATTTTTAGCAGATTTTTTTTTCCCATTAGTAAAAACATTCCTGGATTTTTACCAATTGCCTTTCACAGAGGTTCTATTTAACTAATCTCATTAAGGCATTTTTTTCTGCTCTATTAAATAACCTTGTCTTGGCATGCAGCAGAGGAAAATGCATAAAGTTCTGTTGTTTGGGAAAAAAAAAATAAAAGAAAATGGAGTTTAGAGAAAACAAAGCAATGACCCTTTTGGTGGGTGACAAAGAGCTCTGTTTCTCTTTGTAATATGCCAGATCAAGCAGTAACGTCCTCACTGGCATACCATTCTGTAAACTAGGCCCAGGTGAATTTTCCTGCTACAAACTCTACTTCTGTAATTGGTCTTGGTAATGCAAATATGTCAGGGTTAGTTTTGCCACATGGATCCCCTTGGTGGCTATTTCAGAAAATGATTTTTATGAAAAGAGATGCTTGCTGTGATGTAGCTGTGCTTGGCTCGATCTGTGTCATATTTCCTTTTCTGTTAATCACTAACCAGTTTGTGGTAAAGGCTGGTTTCAAAATAGTTACTTAAGTCATCAGAAGGGCTTTGTCCTTCAGAGACATTTCGTTAATTCATTTTACATTTCTTCTGGAGAACATTTTTCTCCAATAGGTTTTGAGCATACACAGCACAGAGCCATTGTGCCTGGATATCTTTTTGCCATGCTGAGATTGTCTCTGCTTTAGTGCAAGTCAGTCTAGTTGCTGCTATTTGTCTGCCCTATCTACCAAGTCTTTTTTTTAATTAGATGTATATTTGTTCCTGCAGTGTTTGCTTGTGATTCAGTCTGGGCAGTAAGCAACTGCAACCAGTTGTCAGCTAGAGCATGATAAACATTTCTCACAAGTGCTGTTGTGGTTGCTGCTACAAACACATCTCAGCTGAGAGAGTTAACATTAAAAAACAAGCCAGCTCAGGCCTGACAGTCGTCTGCTCCTGCCCATCGAAACTGCAGGTCTCGCTGCCATTACAGGTATTCATGGTCATTGCAAAGGCAAATGGTCAAGTCCCTTTCTTTAAATAATTGCTATTTTTGAACATTAATTCTATCACAAGCCACTTCTTAAAATACTTCAGATTTGTATGTTTTATTTCCCTACTGCACTCTCTAACAGGATGATGAATGTTGTAGTCTATCATCTAGTTTCTGGTGGAAACAGGACATCCTTTCCAAATGGCATTCCCATCCAGACCAGAAAGTTCTCAAATAACTTTTTCCTTGCTGTTTGCAGCCACTGGTGAACGGCAGTCCTTCCCACATGCACACCCTTGCATTGATCTCTAGCTTACAGTGTGTTGCAGTGCCTGTACATTTTTAGACAAGATCTATACTGTAGGCCTCCGCTGCCTCTCAACCTGCCAGATCTCACTTTTGTCTATGTAGTTACACACATCATCTCCATGTTGCAAAGAGAAATTGGAAATGGGACAACTTTACTGTCACAACTAACAGTGCAAGGATCAAATGTGAGCTCTCCAGAACTGCTTTCATGACCTGAATCATAGAATCATAGAATCAGAGAATAATTATGGTTGGAAGGGACCTCCAGGGTCATCAAGTCCAACATTTATCCCATCATATTCCTAACTATTAAACCACTAGACCATGGCCTCAAGTGCCTCATCAACCCATTTTTTGAACACCCCCAGGGACGGCGACTCCACCACCTCCCTGGGCAGCCTGTTCCAATGTCTAACCACCCTCTCAGTAAAGAACTTCTTCCTAATGTTCAACCTAAGACGCAACTTGAGGCCATTTCCTCTCATCCTATCATTAGTAATTTGGGAGAAGAGACCAGCACCAGCCTCACTACAACCTCCTTTTAGGTAGTTGTAGAGGGCAAAGAGTTGCAGTAGGCTGTAATATGAGTTATCTTCTGCACAGCAGCACACAAACTGCTGGGGATGAGTCTTTTAACCAAGTAACAAGTGACAAGACAAGAGGTAATGGCCTCAAGTTGCACCTGGGGAGGTTTAGACTGGATATTAGGAAGAATTTCTTCACTGAACAGGTTCTCAGACACTAGAATGGGCTGCCTAGGGAAGTGGTAGAGTCCCCATCCCTGGAGGTGTTTTAAGAGTTGTGTTGACATAGAGCTCAGGGGTATGAAATAGCCAAGGACTGTCAGTGTTAGGTTAATGGTCGGACTCGATGATCTTAAAGGTCTTTTCCAATCTAGGCGATTCTGTGATTTATCTTCATGAGTTACAACTGAGAGCTCTGAAAATGAAGGCACACCACTGTACCAGAAGACAGGAAACTTAATTCCTTATGGAGGAAGAGGAGGGTCCAACTCATGGATTTAAAACCATGATATGATTTCTACTCTTGAGACTTCTGCTTGTATTGTAGGATTTCCCAGGGTGTGCAGGGCTTTGGGGCTTGGTGAAGAAGTTTTTTGACAGTGTGTTTCTGTTAGAAAATGCTGATTCATAAGGTTCTTCTTATTGTTTGGTAGGAGTGTACTCAACTGAGTAAATCCATGGATGAGACTCAGGTATGTTAAGTATTTGTTTGGTAGGACAGCAAAACAGTTAGCAGCTGTTGTGTTACAGTCAGCAGCCTCCTGACTTGGAGCCCAGGAGCTGTAGCCAGGCCAGGAAATTTTTTTTCTTTTGTCATCCAAAAGGTAGCTATCCCTTAGGCATTTTCAAAATGAAACATTTTGAATGTTTCATTTGGTGGAACCAGAGAGGCTCCAAATGGTAGAACCAGAAGGATATGAGAGCCTGTAGTGGATGTTGATGCCTCTTAGATGAATCTCTGTAACTAGCTGTGTGCTGGCTCCTTATCTGATGTAGGGTAGGAAGGGTTCACTCGCACCTCTGCCAGTGGTCCCTGTCTGCATGCTTTGTGTTCGGGGTTACACAAGGGAAGGTAGTTAACGTTGAAGGTACCTTGCAGCAGAAAGAAAGACCAAGGAGGAAAAGGTTGTTTAGCCTGACTGAAGGCATGGAAATGGCTATAATTTAGGAATAAGGCAGTACCTGGGCTCTGACAGTGCTGAGCTGGCTCTGCTTGGGTGTGGAAACAATGCACCTCCAGCTTTGCCCAGCACTCCACACATGGGAGAGGACCTGGGAAGTCACAGGAGATGTAGGAGACAAGCAAAAGGACTGTTACTGGAAACACTTGATTTCTTAGGCTGCAAAACCTATGTGAGTCCGGCCCCATCAGAACCCGTGAGCTGATGGGTGCGAGGTTGGGATGAAGCCAGCAATGGACAGAATGCAGAATGGGTGAAAACAGGTGCACCAAAGCCCTTCTACTTCAGTCCAGAGCCTTTGGCTGGCTACAAGTGAATCTGCCTAAGGGGGGAATATAAAGAAGGCCCACATCATGACAGCTCTGACATGCCAGAGTGGTGTCAGAACTGTGCACAGTGATGGGCAGGAACAGCTCTGCAGCAACTCACAAAACAGCTCAGCCATTCCCAGCAGTTCTGGGGCAGTATCTATAATTGAAGAGCTCTGGGAGGTTTGCAGGCTTGTGGTTCTCTACCAATTAGGACTAAAAGGCTCCATTTATTAACAACTGGCTTGTTTAAATAACAGCTCCCATCAAGTGCTTAGGTTATGCACATGTCTGAGCACTGGGAATCTTGAGTGAGGTCTGGCCTGTTGTACAGTGCCTTGTGGGTGCCTCTCTCTGTGGCCCCTGTGCCAATCCCACTGCCCCCTGCTCCCCTCCAGTGCCCTACTGGGGGCATCAGTCCCTGCCTGGTGCACATTGCCTCCTGCTCCTTTTTTGCAACAGGACTGCCTTCCTGCCTGTGCACATACAGACCCACATACAGACGTGTCAGGTTTTGCTTTCTTCTTCTCCCCTGGTGCTCCTGGGACATACTTATGTGGTGCTTGCACTGTTCCTGCTGAACAAGTTTTCCCACTCTTGGATTTCACAGAAGCTTTGCAATTTTCTTCTCTTTTCTTGCATTTTGGAGCACACACCCCCCCCCCCCAAAAAAAAAAAAAAGAAAAAGAAAAAGAAGCCATAACTTTCGGAGTAAAACTTTCACCAGAGCATGTTGTTGTCTGAAGCAGGATGCAGGGTGTCTCAGGGAAGGTGATACCAGGACCCATACAGATGGATTTCCTGCCATACGTTTCTCAGGCCAGAACAAGAGTACTTCACAACTGAGCCATGCCTACAGCTAGGGGAGACTTCACGTCCTCCTTCACCTCCTCCAGGCTCAGCTGTGTTGCAGGTTCATTGATGAAGCATTGTTAAGCTTGTGCAGAGCACTTCACCAGCCAGGTGAGGAACAGCTTCTCCTCCAGCACTTGGAATCGCTACCATATCCAGAACTTGTGAAGGCAACAGTTGAAACTTGAAAGGAGAAGTATATGACAGACATAGGTAAGGATGCTGAGCCAGGACATGGGTCTCTGCCATAGCACAGCCTTGGAGCCTTGCTCTTGCTTTGTGGTCCCCCATGGCAGGTCCAAGACCATGCAATCAGCTGTGGCAGGTACAGAAGATGCCAGGGTGGAGGGAGATCCAGGGTGAAGCTGGGAGGGAGGGAGGGAGAAAGCTAGCTGTGTCTTTCTGGTTTACTGCTAGAGGGGAAAAGGTGGGAGATTCTGGTTGCCAGACCCTTGTGGGACTTTACAAGATGCAGTGTGCTCTGTGCCTGGCCATCACAATCTTTGGGTGCCCTTGCTCTTCATTCCTACAACAAGCTTCTCATTTCATTGTGTGTGCTGTACACTTCCTTTTCTCATGTTTCAAAGTGTGTCTGGTCCTACTAGTGACTGATGGGGAAACCTCTTCAAATGGGACTCGCAGTGTCGTGGAAATAGCAAGTCCCAGTGGTGCTCTGTTTTCCCTGCTCTTTTGGATGGATGCAGCCCTCAGCACTGTGCTTGCTGTAGCATATTGCTGGTATGTCTCCAGTGCTAGAAGCCTCTTGGCATGAGAGGAACTGCTTGAACATGAGGACCCCTGACTCCCAGGCCTGTGGTCCAACACCCTCTCCAACCTTTCCGTGCACAGGCTCTTCAGTGGGCACCTCCTTTGCTCTCTCCCTGGTTATCCCACAACTTGTTCAAGCAAAATCCCTTTCCTTTTTTCCTTATCGTGAGCTCCAGTAGGCTCAACTCAGCCAGCTCCTGCTCTTCCACCTCTCCCTCTGCTGCATCCTGAACCTCTCCTGTGTGCAAGAGGAGTTTTGACATGTCCTACACTCACATGCCCCGGGGAACAAAAAGGGAACTTTTATTGATATAACACGTTTATTGTCAGAACTAGTGAAGGATTTCTTTTTCTCTCCTTGAGCTGCAGGGAGGGCAGGGAGAGAGAGACAGGCAGAAAGGTCAAATTATCCTCTTTGGGTCTGCTGATAACATTTTGTTCATCTGCAGACAAGATGAATGTGCTTAACAACCTTCAGGCTGTCTTGTGCTAAGTCTTCTGCCTTTTACTTCCAAGCTAAACTCCCTGTTCCTCAGCTCTGAACAGCAGTCCCTGGGACTTTATGGAGTCATGTGTCTGGGGTTTAGTGTCATGATTTATATCTCTGCTCCTGTCTTGTCTAGTGCCTTTGGGGGATGGAGCTGGTTTGTGGGTCCAGGTTGAATTGCTCGTGGTGTGCTTGTGCTCTTAATCTGGGTCCTGTAGGTGAGGTGCCTCCCAAGACATCTTGTGCTTACAGAAGCCAATAGCTGAAAGATGACAGGACAGAGAAACAAAATAGTGTGAGCAGCATAGATGGTAAACAGCCTCATTTGGTCTGTGTTTATCTTGCAGAGTGCTTGTTTTTATAATTTATTTGGGGTAGAAATTGGAGACTGCAACTAGGACCTTGCAGCTAGCAGTAACCTCAGAGACTGGTGAAAGTTCTTCAAGAAAGTTTCCTATCTTTGCATAGGATTTTATTAAAATACCAGGCTTGGACTCTGGTGATTTCATGAAATCTCAAGGGGCTTTTACAAAATAAGCATCTAGATCTGGTGGTTGAAAAACAAGAAGGAAAACTTCCCTAAACACATCCTGAATGAATGGCCTCAACCTGCCTTGGTTCAGTGGATGGCTGTTGTGATTACAGTGCTAACAACACGGGACTGTGACTTTTTTTTCTGAATGCTCTAGGGGCAGAAATAGAGCATCTACAGTCTACCCCTGTCACATGTCAGGGGTATGTCCCTGCACAAGTGAGAATGTAAGCTAGAAGGGGAGCTGAGGTGCAGTAAGTCAAGCTGGCATGTGCCCAGAACTTGGCTAGTGTATGTCATTTGTGGAGAATCTCCATGGATACCTTTATGCAAAGAAACTTGGCTTGTATCTCTCCTCCTGAAAGGCAATGCCTCTCCCCACTGTTGCCTAGCTGTAAAATGTCCCTTCAACCTCAATGGACCTCCAGGTCCTGATTAGATTTTCCTACTTGTGGCTGCTGCCCAGGTTACTATGTCTGCACACAAGATGGAAATGAAATTTATGCAAGAGGAAAATTGCTTTCCAGCTTCATAAGCTCATTTTCATATGGTCAGCTCACACATGTACAAAACTAACAGCTTTCTGCAACTGGAACTAATTGCATTCTTGTCAGAGAGGGGCCAGAGGTTGAGCAGGCTCCTTCCCTCAGACAGAGATCCTATAGAACTGGAGGAAGCTGCTCTGTACCTCTCTGACAAACAGAATGTCATTCTCCAACATCAGGACACAAATATTCCCCCCAGAAACCATCGGAAATCACTCATTTGTAGAGGAGGGAAGGAGCTCCTAAGCGGTCACTTTCTCTTGCATGTGATGCCTGTTAAACAGAGAGCTCTCTTTGAGTCCCCCAGAAAAGGAGATGTTTGGTTTTTACGTGCATCTGCTCAATTGCTCTGTGAAGTACTTCTTGGGCACTGTTTGCACCACATCTCTATACTTCCCTGTACCTAGCTACCACTCACACAAAGAAAAGGCAAACAACCACTTTAATTGCCCTTTCTTCAGGCTGGGCTGTTAGGCTATATTTTCCAGCAACAAACTGCCATGGCCTTCCCGGACCAAGGCTAGCAGACCCAGGGGAACAGAGAAATGAGAAAATGGGCTGGGCAGTGCAGAGTGGTAGCTGCTTCTTGGTACAGAGGATGCCTTAATCAATGGAATAGACAAGCTCATTTATCTTGTGGAGGAAATGATAGCTTGCCTACTTCTTCCATCTTCCACTGTAGGTTGTGGTCCCGAGTTGCCAGGGCTCTGCCTGCAAGGTGGGATTGATGAACCTCTGCTTTCCACAGGTGTTCACTTCCTGGAGCCAGGCTGGGCTTCTGGACAGGAGCCCTTAGGCACTTGAGCAAAGGCTAAGGCAGCCCTTCAGCAGCCCCTCAGGCTCGCTCTGGGGTGGGAATGGTCCTGTACCTGCATGCAGACCTATTCATAGTATCTTCACAGACACATTGGTTTTAGCACCAGGCCCATGTCACTTGTGTCCTCTCTGGAGGAGGCTGTTTATTGTTGTCAAGTGTGGTGGTTTGACCTTGGCTAAACACCAGGTACCCACCAAGTCGCTCTATTACTTCCCCTCCTTCTCTCAGCAGGGCAATAAGGGAGAAAGAAAATAAGACGGAAAAATCAACCCTTGTGGGTAAAACAAAAGCAGTTTTAATGTAAGCAAAGCAAAGCAAGGTCTGCATGCAGAAGCAAAAAAAAGAAAACAAATGTATTCTCTACTTCCCATTAGCAGGCAATGTCGGGCCTTCTCAGGAACCAGGGCTGCAATACGCGTAGCGGTTGCCTTGGAGGACCAAGGGTGACCCCACCCCCCTTCCTCCTTTTTCCCGGCTTCATACCATATGACGTCTGCTCAAGTGTAGAATATCCGTTTGGTCAGTTCGGGTCAGCTGTCCTGGTTGTGTCCCCTCCCAAGATCCTGCCCACCCATCCCACTTGGTGGAAACATTGGAAAGAGCCTTGGTGCTGTGTAAGCACTGCTCAGCAGCAGCCACAACACCAGTGTGTTATTAACACCCTTCTAGCTCCCAACACAAAACACAGCACCATGAGGGCTGCTATAGGGGAAAATCAATTCCGGCTCAGCCAGACCCAGTACATCAAGTTAGTTGTGCCTCAGCCTGGGTAACTGGAGCCTTTCAAAGCACACTAGGTGCTGGTGGTGGGTTTCGCTCTCTAAGGACAGATGCCTAACACAAGGCCAGGCTCCTGTTCTAGCCACGCTAGAGGAAGAGCATGATTGATCTCATCTGAAATAGATTGGAAGAATCACAGTGTAAAAGTACCTGCCTCTTTTTTGGCTGCAAGCAGGTGTAGCTCCATTTCCTATGTTATGTTTTTACTTGTGCTTAGATATGAAAAATGACAGGGCATTAATCAGACCTAGGTATCTAGCTACATCCTCACATCAGAAGTGCATCTCTTGACACCTCTATGCTCTCATCTCCAAATAAGAGCATGATCTTTGCCTCCAAAGGAAATCTTTATGGGCAAATGTCTCAGGCTGGCCTCTTCTATATGCATAGTGAATGACTGGTCAGCTGCTGACAACAAAGGGATATCTGGAGGGGAAAAAAGTCAACTTCTCCATTCCCCAATTGGAAGATTTTTCTGAAGACTGCGCCAGCCTTGGAGGTTGTGGGTTGTAGGGTTTTCTGACTGTTTCTGCTGGGAGCTCCTGGCAATACAAGGACACCTTAGTGGCTTATTGTATCAAATGCAGCTTTTTTTAATTATGTCCTTGCTTGTTGGACAGACCTCTCTTGAAGTCCCTCTTTCTTTTGGCCTCCTGCAACCTTGTTTTGGGTATAAAAATACAGGACCTGAATTCATAGGCATCTTCGGAATGTTTTCTGTTGTTTCTTTCCTTGTTCCTGGAGTTTTTTTGTTGTCTGGTCCCTTTTACCTCCCTGGCAATTACCACGGATTGGGTCAACCTACCTGCTTCTTCATCCTCTGCACACCCTACCCTCCCAAGTCTTTTGTGCTTCATTTCTACTCTTGTAGCCTTTTTTGTTCTTTGCCAATGTCAGTGTGGATTCAGGCTGGAACGACTAACCCAATACTCCTTGTCTTTAGGCGCGCAGTGATTCGATCTCTTACAAATTCTCTGGAAGTGTCCTGAACAGCTCTGTGACCCTCTTCTGTAGGACTTGGCAGTCTCCTCCAGTTCTTGATAATGCTGGCTAAATCTCTTATATATCACATTATGCCTCCCAATAAACTGAGCATCAAAGGCTTTCTTCACCTTCTCGTAATATCTTTTTTTCTTCTTTCCTTCCTGGGAATATTGGCAGTATTTCAGTCACTACCTTGGGCCAAGAACTTAACTTGAAGCCATGTACCTCTCAGATGAGGCCTGCTGTTCCCTGAAGTGCCCATGCCTTCCCAGCCAGCTAATCCAGTTTTCTGGGACCCTGCCATTAAATATCCTGGGGGCTGAACTTGTTACAAGAAGTGTAGGTATTGTCACTATTGTTGAAAGAACAAGTTATAATGCATGAGCAGGAGCTTTTCTAAGGTCATTAAAGATATGTGCTCCTGTTATTGACTGCCTGTGGGCACAGTTGTATGATCAGAGGCGGCCAATCTGCCTAACCCTTCCCATCACAGGTCAAAATCTGCTGCTGATAGACAAAGCCCATGCTACCTACCTGGGAGTGGTGATGGGGAAGGGACCACTGTGAATAACACACACATCTTTTTACTCTGGTCTTTGCTAACACTGCTAGCTGGGTTATAGAACCACAGAATCATAGAATGGTTTGGGTTGGAAGGGACCTTTAAAGATCGTTTAGTTCCAATGCCCCTGCCATGGGCAGGGACACCTTCCACTAGACCAGGTTGCTCAAAGCTCCATCCAACCTGGTCTTGAATGCTTCCAGGGAGGAGACATCCACAGCTTCTCTGGGCATTGGTACATGGGTTGGTACATGAAACTCAGGCAAGGGGGAAAGGCTCATATGTGGCTGTACAAATGGAGACAGAGGAGCCTTCTCATTTGGGGTTATCCACTCTTGCCCGCATCTGTTCTTTAGCAGGAGCTATACATGTGAATCCTCGAGAGAGTCCAGCGTAGAGCCACAAAGATGATTAAGGGAGTGGAACATCTCCCTTATGAGGAAAGGCTGAGGGAGCTGGGTCTCTTTAGCTTGGAGAAGAGGAGACTGAGGGGTGACCTCATTAATGTTTATAAATATGTCAAGGGTGAATGTCATGAGGATGGAGCCAAGCTCTTCTCAGTGACATCCAATGATAGGACAAGGGGCAATGGGTGTAAGCTGGAACATAGGAGGTTCCACATAAATGTGAGGAAGAATTTCTTCACAGTGAGGGTGACAGAACACTGGAACAGGCTGTCCAGAGAGGTTGTGGAGTCTCCTTCTCTGGAGACATTCAAAACCCGCCTGGACATGTTCCTGTGTGACCTGATCTAGGTATTCCTGCTCTGGCAGGGGGGTTGGACTAGATGATCTTTTAAGGTCCCTTCCAATCCCTAACATTCTGTGATTCTGTGATTCTGTGATCTCCTGGTGAAAGGGTGAACACTCTCCCCCACAAAATTTCCTCTCACTCCCCACCAGGATCTGGTCCTGTCTTCTCTCTCTTCCCTTGGGATTTTTCCTTCTTTGGCTACATTTAATTAATTTTGGCAGTGGATGCTTGGTACACCTTTACTCAGACCTTTTTCTCCCTGCTGCTTTAACACAGTTTCTGGGCTGAGTTCTGCATCATTTCTCCATCCATTCTTTTGTGTTGTGTGCTGTGGCCTCTGTAGCTTTTTTGTCCGTGTGGGATATTTTCTTTTTCCACTCAACATGTAAAGCAAAGTTACGCTTTCTCTTTATCCCTACATGTTTCCTGCTCCCTTCACTGACTCAGGCCTTTGCAGTCAGGTTGCTGCTGCCTGGTAGGCACTGAAGAGCACAAACTCCTAAGGCAAAACATCTGTTGCCAGGATGATCTGCCATGAAGAGGCATAGCTGTGCCCTGTTGCCTCTCTTGGACCTGCCTTCCTACCAGGCACCAGGTGCATCACAAACACCAGTTCCTGTCCACAGCCCCTCTTGAAGCAGATGCACATGGGACAAACAGAAGTGGTTCTTTCTGAGCAAGAATAAGCGTGTTTTCTTTGGCCTGTTTTCCTAATGCTGTATGAGCTGGTCTTAGCAGCAGCTCTTCTTAAACAGAAAGCCTGCAAATATAGAAACCATCTGTATCCTCTGAATAGCTTCCCTGAGCAATGCTTACTGTGTGGATGGTGCTGGATGTGTGGAGAGGAGAGTGTTGGTGCTCCTCTCCCATGTTCAGACCCTGTTCTCCCCATTACCAGACAGACTGAGACAGGAACCCTGACTAATTAATCTTAATTGACAGAATTTCTGTCTCTAGATGCCATGTTCTGTATTTACCTGATGACAAAGTCTCCTGTATAATTTCTTAATTATGGGCCTGTTCCAAGGGAATTAATTTGTTGGAAATGTGAAGGAGGTAAGAGAAATCCTTGAAGAGCAGATAAGAAATGTAGGCCAAATGTTTTAATATTGGGGGAGTTAGGGTTAGTGAAGATCTGGAAGGCTGGGAAAAGTACTTCTGCTTGCTCATCTATAGGAGTCACTGGAGAAGAGCAAGAACTGTGGTTCATGGCTGCATCTGAATCTTCTTCGAAAGACCTTAACACCACATTTGCAACCACCCTGGCCATGGCCATTTCCCTGCCCAGAGAAGAGTATGCTTCCCTGGAGAGACAGGGAGCCATCAAGTGTGCTGCTTGCATCCACAGTACACAGCTTGTCCCCAAGGCAGGGAAGTGGACAGAGAGCAATATGACATGAAGATCATACCATGTTTGTAGTTGCCCCACTGGCCTATACGTCTGTAGAGCCAGCATGCTGGGGCTGTCTCATGAGATGACAGGAGAGGCGTAGTAGAGACTGAAGGCCCCAAGTGCTTCATCTCTAGGCTAGTGCTCCATCCTTGACCTTGAGTCAACAGCCTCCAAAAAGGTTAAAGCTCACTCTACACCCCTGCTTTGCTCCAGAGAGCCCAGACCAACCATCTGTGTGTGTCTCTTCTCCTCAATTTGTCCTGTCTGATGGATTTATCCTTTAGGGAATCCTAGCTTTCCTGACACACGTTGAAATTTTTCATCAAGTTTCAGAGAGGCTTTATCAAGGATTTGTGCTATCTTCAAATATACTCTTCAGTTGCTCTTCAATTTTCAGCTTAGTGCAGTGGGGGAAAAGCCTCCTCTCTCTTTTCTGTCTTATCGCTTTACTGGCCAAAGAGCAGCAGGACAAGAGTTGATTATTTCCTTCCCTGATCTGTGCTTTTTCTCTAACTTGTCTTATGGTGAATTTAAACAACTGGCGTGTGGACAGAAATCAACAAAGATTTGGTCGAGCAGAAGGAAAGTTGCTGTGGGTGCACTTGGCCCTGCTGTCAGCTCTGTCCGAGGGATTTCAAGGATGTTGGAGTGTGCTGCCACTCTGTCCGCCTCTCAAGTTCTGCAGTTTGTGCAGGACGTGGTTCAGAGGTGAAGCAAGGAGACAAGCTGCCTGAGGTTATCCCTTGGTACTGCAGAAGAAGGGGCTGGGATCTGGGGGTGTCTCTTTTTCCTTGCAGTCCACAGTGATTCATGTTGACTTTGGTGTTGGATCGATGGATGGAGGCCCTGTGCTCTAAGTTCCCTCTCCTCCATCATGCCCAGTCCTCCTTTAGTGTCCTGGGCACCTTCCTGCTGATCAGGCAAGGGGTCACTCTGTTCCCAGTGGGTGGCTTTGCAATGGGTCGCTTTGTTCCCAAGGCCTTGCGTTGCTTATAACAGGACATTTTTCACACACAATTGTTCAAACAGTGCTATACCGGCAACCAGTTGGAGCAGTTCAGGTGAAGGAGGAAAGAAGGTGGAAAGAGAGGAAGGATACTTTGGTATTATCTAACTACTCCTGTTGGAATTAGATGAGAAAGCCAGGTTAGATGCTCCATATGATATGCACTTAGCACCCTTTGGATTGTAAAGGGCTCTTCTCTTTTTGATCAGGAAAGAAAACTTTTAAAAGTCCCCGGGGAGAATGTGTTTACTGTCTACACAGAGTGCAGAGCTCCCTCCCTCCTTCCCTGCGTCACTGCAATACCCTGCTCCCCTCCAGGGAGTTACCTCCCTGTGCTGACCAGCCCCACTGCTGCTGTGAGATCTGACAAGATCAGAGTCGAGGTGGTTTGGCTGCAGGCAGAATAATTCTTCCTTTTATGGCAATTCTTCTGCTTCTCCCCTGACAATGGCCTTCAGATTCCTGCTTAGTAACAGAAGTTTTTCTCCTTCTCTAGAGCCCTCACAACAGTCTCACCCACGTAGAAACCATCTTGCCTTCTGCAAAGAGCCACCCTTTCCAGGTCTCTCGCTGTGAGGAGGTTCCAGCTGTCAGAGAGGTGGAAGGGGTGTGCTGCTGAAGTCACTGGTGTAAGGACAGAGGTGTGAATCTGGGATCTGCTGAGTGGGACGAGGAAAGGTTTTTCCAAGCCCCCAGATCAGCTAGGGACAATATTTTGCTGCTGCTTATAGACCAGGGCAGAATTTCTTGGTAGCTTCAGCTAAGATTAAAGTTTGCTTGCAGAATGTGCCAGTGGTATGTACACCACCAATGATATCTATACTCATTGAGCCAGGGAGGATTCAGTTTCCCATCTGGCAGCATGTTCACCTTATTTGTTCCTTCACACTATGGTGACACTCTCCATCAATCTGTCAGCTTCTTCCTTTAGGCTGAGTGGAGATTTTATGCTATAGATTCAGACTTTTGCATTTAAGCACCCTCCCCTCCACCTCCACCCCAAAATTATACTCATTTAAAAAAAATATCTAACTGTGAAGGGATCTGCCCTGCCTACATACGACTGGAAAATCTGTCGTGATTTCAGCTGAATGAAATCACAGATGAGCTGGGGGAAATCAGGACATAGAAGCAGATGTGATTCTGCAGAGCTTCAACTCTGCTGGGTCTCCCTGGCAGGCATCTGCCCTTGGAGTGGCAGCTATGGCCAGGCTGCGTAGCACAGAGATGAGAGGCGTTTCTGGCATGGGAAGGGCATGAGAGTGGAGGCTACAGACAGTAGCTCTGGAGACTGCTGTGCCCTGCAAGGCTGAGATCAGGAGGCTGCTCGGTTCTGATTTTCTGCACCAGTGAAAATACAGATTGGCTGCAAGACTCTGCCAAGGGTATGGGATGTCAATCTACTTGCTGGGAGTGCTGGTCCAGGAATTGGTTGTGAGCTTCAGAGGATAGGAGTGAGGCGGGGTTACAGGTGTGAGGGTTTGGGGAGAGAATGTAGCTCTCTTATCTGATGCAGACAGATTTAGCTTTACAACAAACTCAGAGAGAATGCAGCATGTACTAATTCATCAGCAACTGTGGGATATTCTTTCCTGTTGCTTGTATTTGAGCTCTGGCAAGATCAGAGCTTGAGGGGGAAGGGTGCACTCTGCTTAGGTAGGGCTGTTCCCTGGAGCTCAGATGAGGAGTAACTAGGCTGATACATTCTGCTGATCAACTTGTCCTCCAGGCCAAACTGAAAACTCAGGAGATCTGAGTTGCTATTTATTTGTCAGCAGCGTTTGCTTTGCAAGTTCCCTGCCCACACATCACTGCCAGCATGTATGTCCTCTCCCAGCTGTAGAAAAAGCCATTGCTGGTGTGCAAAGGCAGTTTGGAGATGTGATATTTCTGCTAAAGGCTCTATATCAAATAACACCTCCAGGGCAGAAGTCGGTACCTCTGAACACACTTAGGGGACTCTGTATGATGTACTATTTTGCTAAGTGTCTGCTCAGACATCTCTACTACACTGCATGAGACTTACCCTTGGATTAATCTGGGATGGTGTTTCAATGCCCCTTTAAGTGGAGCTAGAAACTCCCTTTGCACACAGGTCACCAATCCTTTCCTCATGAACAGGACTGCTCTCTCTGACAGTGTCCTATGCTGGCTTATATTAGCAGCTGCAGAGGGCAGGCTCTCCATGTCAAACGCTGTAAAGCTGTTCCCATTTGCTGGTGCTTCCAGATTTCATTACATGGCATTGAACATGGCACCATCTTACAGGTATATGCCATCCCTCCAAACTAGCAGAACAGAGAATCACTTTGTGTTTTTTGCCATGCAAACTCAGATTCAAATTCATGATCTCACTTTAGCTCCATCCCAAGGATGACTGGCTTAAATTGCTCCCTTCTCTTGAGCAACACAAGGCTTGAAACAATGCCAAGCAGTACCTCGCCAGTTTTCACCCACCCATTACTCAACTGTTCATGATTCAATAGACTGTCAAACAAATCTCTGTCATCTTTTTCCAGGTCTTGGTATTGGCATCCCTTGTTGTCTTCAATGAAATGCAGGGAAGCTGTGTCTGCAGAACATGATCTACCCTGCGTGCTCCAAATCTAAGATAACTACTAAGTACTGAGAAAACAGAAGTGGATTGAATTTGCATCTAAGTGTTGCATGCCTCCACAGACACGCTCCTTGCATTTGAGGCTGAGCAGGGAGCAGTATCTGATTCTGGTCCATATCTGAATTGGGACATCCCTCAGAGTATGTTACAGATGTTTTGCAATGGGTTGCCACACAAGGCTGTTTGCAGTGCCAGTGGGGTGGTGTCCTTTTTTCTCAGGAACAGAGCTGTGGGCCAGCCATGGCAGGAAGTCCATGATTAGCCCCGAGTCAGCTAGGAGATTGAGTCAAGGCAGCTGACCCAAGTTGGCTCTCAGGTATATCCCATGCCACATAGATTATTCTCATTATAAAAGGAGGGAGTTTAGTGAGGGTGGGGAGTTCCTTTTCCTGAGGCTCCTCCCTCTTGGCCTCTTGGCTCCTACTGCTGATCTTAAGGACAAGGCTGCGTATAACCTTGTATACTTTACATTGGTGTTTGTATTAGTTTCATTATTTCATTAAATCTGTTTCTACTTCAACCCACAGGGCTTGTCCCTTTTTTTCCCCCAATTTCCTTTCTCAGCTGGGGAGGGGTCATGGGGTGGTGAAACAACTGCTACAGCTTAGCCCTGGGTACAGGCTAAATGTAGACAGGTGGATACATGGTGCTTTTCACAGTGGGGCTGTAAAATGAGTGGGTTTCACATTCCAGGCTTTCCTTTTTGATCATACAGGATATGGGGAAACCTCAGAGATGACAAAGATTTTTTAATTCTATAGGCAAGCTGGGTCAAAACCTCTTATTCTTTTTCCAGTATATAAAAACAAAAGGAATGGAGTATTAAAAACAGTATGAAATCTAGATGAGAAAAAGAAGTGGACTATTGTGGAAAGAAAGGAACAATTAGGTGATAATTTCTATTAACTCTTTTGCCCCCGTATCAATAAAGCTCAGAAATCCAAAGAAACAGGTCAGTAAGATTCAGAAGAAAAAGAAGCTATGTTAGATTTGCTCTGATCCTTTCTGAAGCCCCAGGATTCATGGAAAAGTTTATCAGTAGTTGAATTAAAATAAATCTGTCTTATTCTGCCATAGCCCTGGATTATGTCAGAATCACAGAATCACAGAATGTTAGGGATTGGAAGGGACCTCAAAAGATCATCTAGTCCAATCCTCCTGCTACCTAGGTCAGGTCACACAGGAACATGTCTAGGCGGGTTTTGAATGTCTCCAGAGAAGGACACTTCACAACCTCTCTGGGCAGCCTGTTCCAGTGTTCTGTTACCCTCACTGTGAAGAAGTTCTTCCTCACATTTATGTGGAACCTCCTATGCTCCAGCTTGCACCCATTGCCCCTTGTCCTATCATTGGATGTCACTGAGAAGAGCCTGGCTCCATCCTCATGACACTCACCCTTTACATATTTATAAATATTAATAAGGTCACCCCTCAGTCTCCTCTTCTCCAAGCTAAAGAGACCCAGCTCCCTCAGCCTTTCCTCATAAGGGAGATGTTCCACTCCCTTAATCATCTTTGTGGCTCTGCGCTGGACTCTCTCAAGTAGTTCCCTGTCCTTCTTGAACTGGGGGGCCCAGAACTGGACACAATACTCCAGATGTGGCCTCACCAAGGCAGAATAGAGGGGAAGGAGAACCTCTCTTGACCTACTAACCACCCCCTTTCTAATACACCCCAGGATGCCATTGGCCTTCTTGGCCACAAGGGCACATTGCTGGCTCATGGTCATCCTCCTGTCCACCAGGACCCCCAGGTCCCTTTCCCCTACACTGCTCTCCAGCAGGTCAGCCCCCAACCTGTACTGGTACATGGGGTTGGTCTTCCCCAGATGCAAAACTCTACACTTGCCCTTGTTGAATTTCATTAAGTTTCTCCCCGCCCAACTCCCCAGCCTATCAAGGTCTCGTTGAATGGCAGCACAACCCTCTGGTGTGTCAGCCATTCCTCCTAGTTTGGTGTCATCAGCAAACTTGCTGAGGATACATTCTGTACCCTCATCCAGGTCGTTGATGAAGATACTGAACAACACCGGTCCCAGTACTGACCCCTGAGGGAGTCCACTAGTCACAGGATGAATGGTTTCATCCTGTACACAGAAAGCTTGATGGAAATGATTTGCAAGGTTTCTTGTAAGGCCTAGACTCGTCTCATCTAATGTTAGATACCTAAATATTATACTTAATTAAATACTATAGGCCCATCTTATAATTAATGGGGAGACCAAGTAGGCAAATTGCCTTGTCTCCATTTTTCTATTGACTGCAATGGGAGACAGTGTGACTGAGTTTGTAACTCTGGCAGATGAACTTGGTTTCAAATGTCTTCTCTGTGCTTGTGTGCTTGCAAAAGTAGGGAGAGGGCTTCTGGGAGCGAACCAAAAAAGAGATTAAAAAGAGAAAGGGACTAGTAAAGCATTTTTCTGAAGCACTCAAAAATTGTTTGCTGTGGGGCCCAGAAATCTGGCCAGGTGGCTGGTGGCCCATGCACTTGCATTTGCAGTAGACAGGATGGTGCGAGATACCACAGGCCATCAGCTCCCATGCAACATTTTTCACAGCACTTTGCTCTGGCACTCAGATGAGGCCCTAAAAAATGCTCCAACTCATTCAGAAATGGCCCTGCATGTTTCCTCTGTGGCAGGAAGGAAGGAGAGGGATCGGGCTCTGGGAGCTGGCCCTGTATGCTTCTCTCTTTCAGTGTCATCTTTCTTGCATAAGACATGCCCTTTGCTGTAAATGCATGAGGTGCAAGGGGAGCTGCAGAAGCTCACAGCTTCCTTAGTTTATCTATGTGTCTCTTCTTCTCTCCTCTCTGTCTCTCTCATTTTTTCTTTCCTTCCCTTTTCTCTATTGGCAGTGAAATAATCTCTTGTCTCTGAGCAACGTTCACGGTATATAATTTACAGCCTATAAATAGATCCCTGTTATTAACAAAAAAAAAAAAAAAAAAGGCATGCACACATTTTATTCCCTTTCTAAACATTAACCAAACCGTTGCAGACAGAGTGGAGCAGCTCGCAGTGCGAGGAGTGTGGTGCTCAGCTGAATGGCCAGATCTTTCTCCTGCAATTTTTCATTCAATTCATTCCACTCTATCTCTTCATCCACTGCTTCCCTCCAGATTTTCCTTTCCCCTGTCCTTGTCCCCCATCACAAAGTCCCCTCCCTGCCATCTGGACCCACCACCTGTCTGCAACACTGTGTTCTCTGCTTCTTCCCCCTGTGCCCTCAACCGGTGCTCCAACCCTGGCCAACCCTCCTACTTGACCAGAAAATTACAGAAGTGAGAGGGGGAGAGCGCAAAACTTGGACACAAAAGCGAGCAGGCAGAAGGGTTTGCAGACAGGAGCCACATGTAAAGCACCAGTCTGGAGACTGACCCCCAAATCCAGATTTGTTGGGGTATCATGCTTCAGATGCATACCTTGCTTTCCTTACAGCAGTGCTCTGGTGTGCCATGGACCTGGCTTGGCTGTATAAGCTGGCTGAGCAACGAGAGCAGAGCATTACCAGCTCTGCTTCAACCGGATTCCTGGTGTCCTACACCTTGTAGGCACCGCTGACCCACCTTGGATCCATGGTAGATCTTCAGTTCTTGCTCTATAGCTTTTTCAGGAGCTTTGTCTTCTCTTTCTCTCCTTCTTTCTCTCATCCCTTGTCCTCTGTAACTACCAGCCTCTATGCTTCCCTCAAAACCAGCCACCTCTCCCCAGGCCATGAGGCAAGCCCTGTTGAGGACAGGGTGTGGTGCTGGGTGTGAGTAGGCAGAGGCAGGACTTCTGATGAAGAGGAGAGTGTCTCAATGTCATGGGCAGTGGTGGCCCCTTGGGGACCTGCTGGCACATGGCAAGGGCAGCTGGGAGAGGAATGGATAATGCAGTGGCCGGCCTGGGGGTAGGGGAAGCGCACAAAACGCATTTAGAGGCTAGTATCTGCAAGGGGGCTGCCAGTATGGAGGGGTCAGCAGCAATGGAGATGGATATTCCCCTTTGCAAGACCTAAAGGAGGGATGGAGTGATGTGGGCACAGAGGGAATAGGACCAATGGTGCCTTGCAGTCCCATAGTGCCTTGTATGCACATGGATCCCATGAGACGTACGCTGCACCCCACAACACTCTTATTGGCTATCAGTGGCGTGTTGTATGTCTTGAACTGAGTGCAATACTGGCCCCACAGCCTTCAACTTGACCCCAGGCTTTGCATGACTGGTGTGAGCTCTACACTGTCTGCAGGTATTTGGTGCTGAGTAAAATACAAACAAAAAATTAAATGACCAAGTACTCTCTGCTGAGTCACCTGCAGCCCTGCAGCACCCACTCTTCGCTCAAGGTGTGCTGGCAGCTGAGTCATTGTGGTGCAGTCCAGTGCAAGGTGGCAGGGACAGGTGTGCCCGTCCTCTCTGTGCCAGGACACGTGCTTGGTGCAGCTGGCTGCACTGTGGTGGCGATGGTGTGGGTGGTAGCTGCAGGGAAGCAACTTGAAAGGCCAGTCCAAGGCAGATACACTAGTGCAACATAAGACTACACAGTACTTGGAGATTTTGGTTATTGGTTTTGCTTAAAAGTAATTTCCTGAAGGCTTGTAAAGTTTTCATGGTAAGAACATTGAGGAGGGGTGACCTCTTTATTTTTTTACATATTTAATTATTTATTTACTTACTTATTTTAGTTACATAGTTGTGTATTGCTCTGAGTTACAGGATTTAGCATCCTCAGTCTAGCCCTGAGCTGCCTTCCTGGGCTCTTGAATTTTGATGTAGAATAGCTGCCAGAAATAACACATTGAGCCACTGTGAGCATGGACCACAGGGCTCCCTCTCCTCTCCACCCCCGAACACGTTGGCACATGTTCCAGAAGAAGGGAAGAAGCCACAGTCCTGAGGTCAGGCCCTTCATCTTTGCAGGTGGCCATGGAGGGAGGGTGACCCTGCTGCTGGGTACTTGTGCGTCGTGGGAGACCTGCGGGCAAATACCTACCTACCCCTGAAGGGGAGGGTATTGGAGCTCTGACATGCACCTTTTTCACCCTGCAAGCCAAGGCTGGACTCTAAAACACAGTCAAGAGATATGGGGAGTTTCAGTGGAACCTCTTCAAAGGGGCTATGAAAAATTATACTGAGAGCAAATTCAAGAAACGAAACAAAAGGTCTGAAGTGCCAAGCAGCTACAGTGGCAGCTCAACAGGCATTGGTCTGGATTCCCATCTGGAGATTGGTCTAGAGATACCCTTTTAGAGCTATCCTGAGATCGTTCTGGCCTTTTGACTTGATATAGATTTATTTTCTTTTGCATTTAGACAACTGCCTCAGCTTTCAAATATCAGCTCTGGCTCCTGTATTGTGCTCAGTGAGAAAGTCTTGTGAGGGGGTAAGATATTCAGAAAGCAATAATGACCAAGTTCAGAGAAGTGTCCCATCTGTGACAAGTTTAGACATGTCTTTAACAATTTAATGATGTGTGTTCCTGTGCTGGGCTGTATGTGTGTGCTCTGCTTGCATTTCTGTCTTTCAGATGCCAGGGAATAGTCATCCGGCAGTGTTATATATCATACGTTGCTTTTACGCGGAGAGGCTGCTTTATTTGACTAAGGATAAATACTAATGTGCAGTAAAAACACGACAGCATCTTCTGTTACTGTTCTTTGCTGGGCTACGTTAACTAATTATGTGGATGTTAACAGCTCATGGCAGATGGTAGATAAAACACCTCAGTTATCATTACCATGAAGGTGCATGTGCACAGCTCTTCCACTGGCCAGAGAAGCCTAATCAGCCAGACTTACTGTGCTATTCCTCTGGTGCCACCAGATGTAACCGCATTTCTGCTAGGATTAGCAGAGTGGATAGCTTATGAAAGCCTTTTTTTGTTTGAACAAAAGCAAGGGACTGCTCTACTGACTGCTGGACTTTTGCAGAGTGATCTGCTGCAGTCACCTGGACCCACCACACTGCATGCCTTAACTGGATTGAAAGCTGTGCTGTTTTTTGAAATCAAATGGCTTCCACCACTGCCTGGCTGATACCCTTAGCTGATCGTTACCTGAGTTCCAGTCTTCCTACCTGTGTGTGAGCCTGTATGGCTACACTCTCACCATCCCACTGGCACGTAACAGATAGGTAGATAAAATCCCTTCAGAAAATACAATTAGCTGGTCAAAACTAAGAGAACTTTACTGCCTGGAAGCACTAGAAGTAAATCAATGGAAGTCCTAATGCTCCAGATGAGCTATTTCACCTCTGAAGGCTGTGGGCCATGCAGGGAGATCATTAACATTCCTGGCTGACAGGTTGACAAATGCAGAATTGACAAATTCAAGCCTTGAGCCTTGGTTTTGCATTCCAAGAGGTGACTTTCAGGTGGGAGCAAGGAGGAGCGGGGTCTTTAAGATTTCGGGTATGACTCTCCTATGGAAAGCTGGGACTCCCGATGTCTTCCAGTTGTAAGACGGAGCAGTGCCTGAGCATCTCTAGACTGTACATGGGTCATCCACATGGGCTTGATTCTCTGGAGCTGGAGGGAACTAAGGACCTCCCTGTGTCAGAGGCTGCAAGTCAGTGACAGCTCTTGGTAATGCTTTCTAAAAATCATCAACTCCAGGTGTGATGCAACTCTTCAGTGAGGACAGGTCCATCTCCTCTCTCTGCTTCAGGGCCAAGGGCAGTGCAGGGCTCGGGGTGCTTCCAGCTTCTGTGAGCTGTTTGGAAGAGGTGACGTGGCACAGAGCAGTCTGGTGAAAAAGCAGTGATGCCAAAGTCCCTCTGACTGGACACTGAAACACTGCTGCCGGCTGTTTAAAAGTAGAGTTTAAAGGAGCCAGGTGCTTTTGTGGGCCTGTGAACAGAGCAGGATCCTTATGGGGATGCCTAGGAGAAAACATGGGGAAAAGAACTAGAAGAGGAAGGAAGGGATAAGGAGAGAAAGTAGGAGAGGAAGGAGAGGAGAGAACATGATAGAAACAGGAGGGAAAGGGAAGGAAAAGAGGTGAGATAAGGAGACAGAAGTTAGTTTGGGCTGCTTTTTTTTTCCTCCTTGCTGGGTTTGATAAAATCTCTTTTTGAAGCTGCCTCTCTCCCAGCAGTGAGGTGCCAGAGAGGTGAGATTATGGGGAAGAGAAAAATATCAGTGTGGGCTATGGGCAAACTCCGCCAGTCCTCCTCCCCTTTTCCTCCTGCCCCAAGAAAAAATCATGGCCAGAGCTGGAGTAGTTGTGTGCACCTCTTCACTCCCAGCATCACAGTTTGCTTGGCCAGCTCCCACACAGGTCATGGCTTTCCCCACCCTTCTTCTCCCCATTGGCTTCATGGTCACACTTGCTGGGCATTTCTGAGACACGTGGCAGAGGGAGGCCAGTGCAGACATCTTGTGAGAGATGCAGAGCTTGGACATTTTTGGTCAAATCTTCCATCTCACCACTGGGCTGGGAGCTGCCTAGGTGGTGTTGAGGATGCAGGGCTCCTCTTCTCTCTAGGCTGTGATGAGCTGGCATCCCATTTTGGTTTGTCTCGTCAGCAGAAAATCTGGATGCCTCTCCAGAGCTCATCTGAACCCACTCGGTTCTCTTGCCTGATAAAATTTTTGTCTGAAATTAGTTTGATGAGAGTGCTTGACTGACACCCTGGGAGACTCACACTTCCCTTTCATCACCCCTCCAGATAAAAGCTCCGGTTGCAGCAGAGCAAACATAACACGTGCACCTCTCCTCCTGGCTGACCATTCCTAGGAGCAGGAAGGAAGCTCATTCTCTGTCCTAATGGGTCCTTCGCCTTCTGGGCTAAGGTTGCCAGCAAAAATGGGGATTAGATCCAGTTTTTGGATCCCCCTAATAAGTCATAGCACCAACAGGAATGTGAGAAGGGACCATCCCACTTCTCAGTGGCTACTGTAGTAAATACATTTTGCCACTAACTGTATGAACTGCAGGTGAACGGCTCCCAAGCCTTGTCACCCCAGCCTGTTTAACACTTTGACCGAGGGAAGAAATAGTTGAACTTCACCTAGTAGAGATCTGTCTCTGTACTGTGCTCATTTTTTACTGCAAACAGGCATACTGGTAGGTTTCCAGCCAAGATATAGAGCTCATAAATTACTGAGACATCAATAAATGACTCAATGATTTTAAAGTGACTAAAATGAAACATATCTTATTTATGTTAATGAAAATGACTGGCATCCCCAGCGCCTGTCATCTTGAAGAATTGTTAACTGCTTTGCAGACTACGTACACAGCAATCATTCAGCCACAGATGATATGCAGCTACCTCTGGGGTGGAGTGTGACAGATGCTTAATAATGTCTGGAAACCCAGAGTACAAAAGGAAGCAAAAATAACACGTTACATGGAAACCAGTAGGGACAATTGGAGATAGCCAGTGTGTAACAACAAACTGGAATCTGATGAGATGCTAAGCTTCTTTTTGAGCAGTGCCTGACCGAAATCCCAGGATTTTGCTGTCGGGAAATTGGGAAGTGCACTCCATCACCACTGGGGGTAGCGTGTTTGCTTGTGAGGAGTTTCAAGCTTACTTTACCCATAATGATGGCAGCTTTCCATTCAAATGAGGCTGGATAAATATCACTTTGCCCATGTAAAATTCTTGGTTTGTACAGGCAGCTCAGCAATTGCAAATGCTAGTGTAGAATTGGGCATGCAGAAATGTGTGTGCCTCCTGGCTCTGTTTCTGCAAACCTGAATGAGCTGTGGTGATCAGGCATTTGGCTTTCCATGTCGTTCAAAGCCTGTACGTTGCATATCTTCCCTGTTTGCTGTTACTCAGAGTTGTGAAGCAAAGTGGTAGAAAACCAAAAACTTTACCAAGTAATTTAAGAGAGATGTTTGTTGGTTTGCTTTCAAGCCACTTCTGTGAGTGCCACCTTAGTAAAGCTGTAGATTATTGCAAGGTTAAACAAAGAATGATGCTTGGTATATGTGCTTGGATAGCATTTGTAGGTGCTGGGGTGGAAAGCCTTACCAGGTTTGCAGTCCTACCAGTTAAGGCGATACAGAGTTCTTCATATGAGGCCAGTTACGCACCTAATTATGACAGAGAGAGGTTCAGGAGGTATAAATGACTGCAACACTATCCAAGTAAAGGCAGAAAGGCCATTTTACACCAGCCAGTATGTAACACTCAGTGTGGATGAGGGATGCAGGTGTCAAAGGAGCAGAACCAGGACACCAATCCAAGAACTTCAGGGATAAATGGGAACTCATGCAGGAAGGTAAAAGGGTCTCCTCTGTGCCTGCTGCTGGGGATTGCGACATACAGGTCACTGTGGAACAGAGGCTGCGTTTGATCCCTCAGCAGGCCACTGGCACAACTCACTCTCCCCATATACAGACCCATATTCTCCAGCAATGCCCCACAGCACCAAAACCAGCAAATACTCCCTCCAGAGTAAGACAAGAAACTAACTGACTTTGTTCTCTCCCAGAAAAAATGGTAAGGCAAATAGCTGTGCATGCTTTTATGTCCTTTTGATTCTGTGAGCAAAGAAATGCTGTTCCCCCAACACCATGCTTAGTCAAGGGAGAGCCCACCAGTGCTAAGCTAGGGACCTTCCGAAGGAGAGAGATGCAACCGTATCCCCTACAATGACTGACTGACTGTGGCACACGCTCTGGATGGATACATACAGTTGCTTTAAAGCAAGCTCCTTCCTTTCTGTATGTTAATGCCTTCTGCTCAGCAGATGCTCTCTGGAGTGTCCAGTATACTGAAGGGTGCAGAGAGCGATTCAAATCACAGGGGTGAAATGTGTGTGTAATATACCTTGCATGATGGCATTTTCTATCTCTATGTTGTGTGTTTTGCCAGCCCTGGACTTGTTTTCCCCTCTCTGACACACAGGCACACATTACCACAGTTATAGACTCCCAGGCACGGCTGTGCTCCCTTCACACCCTGCCTGCAGAGCAAGTGCAGAGGGGTCTGTGATGCAGAACAGGCAGAGCCACAAGTCAGGAGAGGGAAAAGGAGAGAAAGGAAGGGGAGGAGAGCTGCAGAAGAGGCATGCCACCCCAGCTGCAGTCCTGCCATGTCTTGATTGGTAGCCCAAGCAATGCATAGGCTTCACCTTCTATGCATTTATCACCTGTATTTGTCTACCCAAAAAGATTGCAGGGGAGACAACTGTGCACTGATAATAATTAAGACAGCCAAATGAAGGTAGAGCCAAGCAGGAATAAGAGGCAGGGGAGCACAGGGAGAGAAATGTTAATCCAAAGAGCAGACTGCCAGGGTCTCTTAGTCAGACTCTCTTGTTCCATCACCTCATCTCCCTGCAAACACTAATGAAGAGTTAACCTGCTGTCTGTCCTCTGACTCAAAGCGGAACAGGTATTAGCTCTGCAGGTATTGTGGTGGGAAAACAAGTGTTTGTTGAGTTTTGGCTGTGTAAGTACCCTGGAATCCCTGCCTCCCTACCCCTCGTGAAGCTACTGTCACACTGACAGCCTGAATGCTGCATCCTGGTTGCACCATGTTGCCACACCTATGAGCTAGATACCACTGAAATTTTCATGCACAGGAACCTTGACATCTGAAAAGCACCCTGAAATTCAGACTGCACTGGGTCAAACACAGCCACGTGCCATATCATGTCCCAGCTTAAAGAGAAATGCAGTAAGTGAAGTTGCCCAAGCACTTTAGACTGTAAATATCAGATTGCCTAGTGAGGGGTATGAATGAGCTAAGAAGGAAGATGACAATTATCAGTCTATAAACCTCAGTAAATAGGGCTTAAATACTGACAACAGTTCAGGAATTAGATGAAGTCCTGTCTCACCCCTTCACAGATATTTTCATTATTCCTCAAGCAAGGTGGAGGGTTGCCCTGCATACCATTCCCTGAGGGCTATACTTTCTAGACAAGGCCCTGCTTGGAGACACTCAATAAAGAATAGCAGAAATGCCTTCTCCTTTTGGCCAAAGGATTGAGAATTGCTTTCAGAAACAGTTCTTTCATACTCATTTACTCCTGATTTACACTGCTGTTCAGGTAAGTAGAACTGGGATGTGAGCACTGGTTCCAGTGACATGTTCCTATTGCCGTGTAGTTTCTAGGGATCAGGTAAGTGTTCTTAGACTGTCCCTACTGGGCTGTGAGATCTGTGTTTTCTGCAACACCTGAAACTGTCCAGCCAAGGGGGTCCTTGCTTTATATCTCTTGCTCACACTTGGGATGTGGGTCTGCAAGCTTTTCCTGCTGTTCAGACATCAACTCACTGAAAAGCCTGGAGAAGGCAGCAAGGCAGGTGGTAAGGGGAAGGGATTTGTACCAGAGCCAGAGGACAGTATATGTTTTAAGACCACAGGGAAGCTGTAGGGCATATGACCTTTAGTAATCTCCCTGCTTTCAGGCTCCTTTCCTCCCAGCTGAGAGCCTCTCTCAACTGTTCTCCAGGGGATTTCAAACGTTGCTATTATATATAATTGCACAAAAAAGGAGAACTCTCTGGCCCATGAAAGGAATAAGAGGGATAAACTAATTAATTCCAGGCCACAGAAGTGGAAAAGAAAGCAAATACTTGGCAATTAATCAGGGGCAGCTGAGCCTTTATCTCCTATCAGATATGGTGGGAAGTGCTAATTGCAGAAGATAATCCACACAGTGGGATGCATGAAGCTGCCTTCTGAACTGATGAAAAAAAGAAAGCATTCAGCTGGCAGTACACAGAGGAGAAGCATGGGGACCAAGGGGTACCCTCTGTCACCACAAGCTGTAGTATGGAAGCAGCACATTGTAAGTGACCTGGGCCATTCAAAGGGATTTGAGAAGGGCATGGGAGCCAAGGTAGTAGGCATCTGGATGAAGGCTTGGACTGTGAAATCTCCCACCTCTTTGTGCTTCATTCCTTTCGTCTGTGAAATGGGATTTATGATTCTTTCCACGGGCTGGCTGTGGCCAGGGAGCATGTGATGCTGAGCAGAGCTCATGGGAACATTCATAAATCCCCCAGTACAGCTGACTTCGGTAGGTGTCTGTGAGGCCAGCAGAGATGCTGTGGCTCTTGGGACGGGCAGCACGGCAATGGGTTTGGTAAGGTTGCTTGAGGCATGCAGCTGCATATGGGCAAGCGTTGGGTTAGCTGTTGTTGCTCACATTTGGCTTCACTGTGTTTAGCTTCTGGCTAAGTGTCTTGTGAGGGGATTTTCCGAGGTCTTTAATCACTTAAAAATGGAGACAGTTAGTGTAGAGGACAGTTTGGTTTAGAGGTGCCAGTGCAACACTAATTTCAAGGGGCTGATAGCATTAGAGCTTGGGAAATTCTTCTTATTCTCTCTGAATCTGGAGAGGCCATCATATCTGGGGAAAATCAGAATGCTTTAGTGACTTGGAAGACTGGTAAAAGCCTTTTAGCACCTGATCCCGTCTCACTTATGCTTTTCCTCACTGTCATCTTGTCTGAGCCTGACCATTCTGCTCTTGATGGAGAACATGGGTTGCCCCCTCAGATGCAAGGGTTGAGAGAGCATATACAAGGGGGTCAGTGGCTCTTTTGGGCAAAGGCTGTGGTCTGAGACCTCTTTATGCAGGGACTCTAGAAGCCTTCTAGCTCCATCTCTTCCTACCTGAATGGCAAAGATCAGGAACAGCCACAGCACTTCACTTGGAGGTCTGCTCACAACTCTCATCTCTTTGAAGTTCCTCACTCAGCTCTCAGAGCCCAATTACATACCGAGACAAACAAACATCATCACTTTGCTCCTTGGAGAATGCAAAGAAAAGTGAAGCTCTCTAAATGTTATAGGCTGTTGATTTTCTTCTTCCAAGTGCTCAGATCCCCTGGGGACAGGTCTTTTACATTACACCTGGAGCGGATTGATTACCAAGTTGTTACACATGCTTTATTCCTGCCAGAGCCCATGAAAGTTGAGCATGTGCAGTGGTGCCTAGGACGGCAGAAGGCACGTTGGAAAACTGTATAAAACTGGAAAACATGTATAAAACCCCCTGATGAGAGTGTAAATCTGGAATAACTCCCTTTTAACTTCAGCAGTCACAGATTTACATCTGTGCTAAGAGTAGCTTGGCCCTCCCGTATAATTCAAGGCATATCATCTGTGCAAATAAACTTCCTACTTGGGAAGCATGTTTCTGCCTCTTGCTTGGGGAATTAAGAGAGTCAGTGATGCTCGGGGCAGCTTTCCTGCCCTGCTACTGTCTGTGCCTGTGCGCAGAATCAAACATGATCTGGCAGCTGCTGCAGCAGTCCTTGTATTTTGCTGTCCCATCCCTCCCAGGATTTCAACACATTTGCATTCCTCCCGCTCTGAAGATGAACTGCAGGCTTCTTCTACAACAAACCTTCATTTAGGGGAGCAGAATTCATCAATATTTCATGCTGAAGGGGGAGAGGAATATGTATATGTGCATATATACTTAGAGAAGGAAAAGGTTAGTGCAGTGAAAAGAAGCAGATAAAGCAGAGGAAGGAAGGAGGGAGGGTTAGACGATCTGTTCCTTCATTTATTTGACCTCTCTTTGGTTATGCATAGTCCTAGGGAAGGAAAAATCCATGTGGCGTTGAAGAATCCCTGATTAATCATTCTTTTATTTGTAGACATTAGTGCCGGCAGTAATTTCATGATAGCCAGGTGGAGACTGCAGGTCTAGATAGGGGAAGGGAGAAGGAGAGACAGAACAAATTACATGAAGAGAACAAGAGGCAGTGTGAGTGACTAAAACATGTGCACGCATGGACTGGAGGGATTTTCAGCAGCAAGACTCCTTCTCCTAAAGCCCCTGCAGCCCTTACTCATCATAATGTGGCCAGCTGAGTGAATGCGATGCTTTTAAAAGTCTCTGGCAGCTCTTTCATTAAAAGCCTGACCGCAAGGCTGGGTTATAAATAATTTGATATTAAACACACACGTCAAAGAAAAGGGTGGGGAGGGAGGGAGATTGTTTTCAAGCCACAGAATAATTACTCGGGTGTATAATTTTAGCTCCAAGCTTCTTGGGGATGGAGAGGCAGCGCAGGGTTAAGGACTGGTGAAGAGTAATGATTTCAATATCAGGCAAGGCTGCCTTGGTGCTGGCTGCAGCATAAGGTGGGGATGCCAGCTGGCTGAGGTGCTCCTGTGTACTGTACGGGTAGAGGCTCTGCTGCCCACATTTTACAGGATGGGCTCAGAAATAAATGTCTGGGCTTTCACTCACTACCGCAGAACAGCTGTGTGTGTGTTGTGCACCCATACCTGCCCTGAATGCACACATACACACAGGGTTCATGCCCTGGGTCTGGCTTGCACACATACACACATCTACACACTGCAGATGCTAAAGAAGACTCTTCTAGCCAGGAGTGCTGATGCCCAGGTCTGTGCAAAAATGTTTTCTGCAGGGTCTAATGTAGCCTGTGCATGAGGAGGGCAATGAATGGCAGTTGCTTTAGTTTGAGAGCCACTAGAGCTGTTGCACCCTCTCCTGTGCCCCAGGCACATGCACTCACTTGTTTGCAGAGGTTCCTCCATGCTTGGGGCACTGGTCTGTCCCCCACATGCAGCCCCACAGCACGCATATGTGCCTCCCTCTCCCTCCCTGCTCTGGGTTCCTCTCTGCTCATGTGATCCCTTGCAGCTCTGGCTCTGTGCTTGCTTCAGCACTGCTTTGTGTCCCAGCACTGAGCTTTTCCTTGGCTGGGCTCAAACCAAACTCTCACAACAGCAAGAGCCTCAGCCCTGGTCCAAAATCTCTTTCAGCCTGGGCAGGCTGTGGTTTGGGTAGCCTCCCCTGGAGACGGGACCAAACTGCTTCTGCATCATGCTTGGCCATACCCAAGGATCAGACTCCTTTTGGGCTGTTGATGCTCACTGCCTTGTCTCTAATGCACATGGGCACAGAATATCCTGGTTGCCCGAACACCCAATGCAGACCTGCACCTTCCTTCATGCCACTCATGAGCCACAGCTCAGACCAGTGGATCCCTGTCTATAGCTACCTCAGCTCTCTCAGTTCAGCCTTGGAGGATTTGAAAACATTAGTTGTATGGGGGGCTAGCCACATCACCCAGCAGGAGAGGACAGTCCTTGGTTTGACCTGGAGATTTCTCAGCCGTGTTGCCACGAGGGTCTGTCCCACCTTAGCCCTGGGATGCAAGTGCTTTGTCTGTGAAGACTCCTCCTTGTCTCTCACCACCACGGTAGCTGAGCCCTGGAGAAGGCCAGACTACAAGAGTTAAAAGTATCTCTTGGGAGCCAGATCTGCAGTGTGGGACTGTGGGGAAGGAGACAGGCAGCTGGGGTGACCCTTTCAAACCAGGGTGGAGGTGAGAGGAAACAGTGTGGGATTTGCAGTGAGCCTCTATGCTGGTGCCCTCCAAAAAGGTTTTGTTGCACCTGCGTGAGGGGAGCGGATTGCATGGCATTCACCCCTGCAGGGAGCCCAGCCGTCTCACTGACCCACATCCCGGTCCCTGCAGGATGGGGTTGCTGGAGCATGGGCCACACAGGGCTATTCCTTCAGTCAGTTTGGTCCAGCACTGTGCCTCCCCAGTGCTTTGTGGGGCTTCTTGTGGGGGACAGCACTCATCTGTGCACTGTCCCCTGCCCCCCAGCTGTTCCCAGCAGCTGGCTGTCTCCTGCACAGCCTGAAGCTCTAGCTATGCAGTTACCTTAGAAACTGCATTTTCTCTTCTTCCTACTGCTGTGCACAAGTTAAGTAATGGGTAGCAGGAGGCATGCAGGCTTCTGCCTCTGACTGAAGAAAAGACTCAACACTGCAGAGTGGTCATATCGCTCTCTGTGAAAGGGCTTTGCTGACTGCATGAAAAGCCCTGGTTTTCTACCATAGCTTGGTTGAGGAGACAATGTGGAGATGGAGGATGGGCCAAGAGTCTTTAGGGTAATTGCTACTATTGTGAATGCTCTTGTTTCTAAGAGGCTGACACCTTTAACTAAATTTGCATTAGCTGAATAAACACACTACACTTTATGCTAACTAAACCGGTTTCTCATAATTTCTGCAACATGGAAACACTTTCCTCCCTTGTCTGAAGGTTCCTAGGCTGGAAGAATGGGATTGGGAAGGACTTAGATTTGCACTCCAGATGGCATTTGGAAATATGGGGCTTGGTAAAGTATTCAATCCTTATTACCTTGGAACACCCAGTTTCTTAAACCCTGGGGTAGTGGTGACAATGGCAACAGGTCTCTCTCTCTCTGAAGCAGGCTGCTGGATCTCTAGCTGGTTTCCAGTTTGGAAGAATGCGACCAGATCGAACTACCACTGAATACCTAAATGCAGTCTCAGCAGGAGATCAGGGAATGAAAAGCAATGAGCACTTGATCAATATTCCTCAGTACTTTTAAACAGGAGTCACTTTAGTCTTTTTAGAAAAATGATGAATAAGCAAAAAGATCTCAAGTCCATCTTGTGCTGTACTGACATTCTTATTGCATACCCATCTAAACCCAAAGTTTAACACAAATGTTTATTTACTACCATTTTTTCATTTTTTCACTGGTTCATTCACCCATAGGATTGGGAATATTTGTTCGTAGATTCTGGGGATTTGCAGGAAGAATGGGGTGGTGCCATTTTGCAGAGCACTTCTTGATGCATGTGGACAGCCTGTGGTAGGCAAACTGGAGTGAGGGGAGCCCAGTGCTGAGGAATGGCTTTTTCTCAGATGCTCTGTGGATACCGCAAGGCTGTTTGTTTGTTGCACGTTGGGATTTTATGTTTGATTTACGCGTGTTGTTCCCCCTCAGCCTCCTTGAGCAGATTTCAGCTTCTCCATTTTAGCTGTGTGCGGCTTCAATTACACTGAGCTTTTGTGTGGCTCAGTGTGCAGGGAAAGGGTCCGGATCATTACTGTGAAATGTGTTTGATCTCCTCTCGCCTTCCCATTTGAAATGGAAATAGCTGCTCTTGTCAGCTCTTCAGGTCCCCGAGTAATAGTCCCACAGGTTCCTCCGGCAGTACCCCTCCCCCTCCGCTACTCTGCTCGGGAGAGCTAATGACCAGCCCACTCCACCTCAGCAAGAGGCCTTTTTTCCTTTCTCCCAGTGTCATTTTGATCCAAATTTGATAATGTTTTATTCCTCCCATTGCCAGCAAGCTCCTCTTTGCAGAGATCCACTCTTTTGCCCTCCTTCTGCCCCTCTGGGCTTGCTTAGCTTTCCCACTTCCTCAGAGCAGAAACACAATTTCCTTCTTTTAGGTTGTGATTCCTCCTCAGGGCTGAGTGAAGAAATAAGAGATCACCTGGAAGTTCAGTCCCCCATCCTTTCACTCAGATCTTCCCTTCCCTGGCAAGAAAGGTTGAAGGTGGTCCCTTTTGGTGGACGTTGGTTGGTCATTCTCTTCACTGCCTTTTTGTCTCCCAGCCAGAAATTGTCTCTCAGGAGTCCCAGTTATTGTATTCCTCTAGCTTAGGAGGGTGGAGAAGATGTATTTCTGTGTTAACTGTTAACTCTTCCCCCTTAGGCAATCTTTCAAAAGAGGCCTCCTGCCACAACTGTAAGCCGGCAAAAGAGCAGGGAGTGGGTTTGGGGGAATAGGGAAGGAAAGCCCGATTTCCCCCATTAGCACTTTTAAAATTTAATCATCACATCATTTGAAAATGTCTAATGCAAAAAAGATCACCAGTTTCTTAGTTTCTGTAGGGTTCCCCGCTCCTCTATCCCTCTATTGTCATCTTCTTCCCACCACATGATCACCTCCTTGCTTTTTCCCTCACTAGTTCCTTCTTCCCTTCCTTTCCCCTCACAGCCATGACCTATCAGGCTGATGGGCCTGCTTTCTGCAGTATCTGTGGCTCCCGTGTCATGGGAGATCAGTGGCTGGGGCACAGGCACCTCAGAGCCTGCCCCCAGCTCTGCAGCAGGTCCTTGTGCAGGGTTTCCTCAGGCTCCACATAAGCACAGGAGAGCAGCAAAGGTAGCCCTCAGGCATGGGAGCAGAGACACCCCAGCTGCCACAACCTGTCAGCTCCATATTCACCTCCACAGAATATAATTAACACTGCTCATGAATGCACTCTTATCTGAAACACAGAAGAAGAATGAGCTGCGGGGAAGGGAGATGGGAGAGGGAAAAAAAAAATAGAAGAAGGAAAAAAATCCCTCTCCCTGTTTCTTGTTTGGCAGTGTAGCAAGTCAGCAGATGGACAGTCAGCATCCCGTGGTCCTGGCAGGCACAGCCTGGCCACCAGTGCTTCATCCCCAACACTCGCTCACAGCTAGGCAGGGTCAGGCTCCCCAGTCCCCCTCAGGGGCTTGGAGAGCAGGCTGCTGCTCAGCGAAGCATGTTGTGACTGATGCCTCCTTCCTGCTGGGAGGCCTTGGCTGCAAGTAGCATCCTATTCCTTGTGTGGGAGACCATCCCTCCTTCCCCCTCTCCCTCTCCTCCCAGGACACCCCCTCTCTCCTAGGAGATTAGGATCAGCGACCAACAGTGACACATGTCATGATGGACATGAGTTGGACTGTTCTCTAAGAAGCACCAGGCATGGAGAAGGTCATGCCATGGCTCCCTTTCTGCTGAGGTTCTGCTCTGTATTTCAGGTCTTTATTTCCCCACCCAAGGACCCACGAAGCCACAGAGCATCTTCAGCAGCCCCAGGCTTTGCCTGAGTGGTCCTATGAGGATGAGGAGCAGAACAAGGGAAAGGAGGTTGGGCAGCTGTGGTGCCTGCTGCCTGGCTATTTATAGCCATTTCTGTGGTCACAACTTTGGGAAGAGCACTTTTTGGCAATGCCTGATGGCTCTTGGATACTTTCATGAAATGTTGGGCAGTGGAGAGGTTGTTTTGATGTGTGTCTATCCTTTGTTTTCAGCATTTGAGATGCTCCAACTGCTTTTCCATGCATTGTCCCTTTTATACATTTGTTCCCCTTGGAGGCATTTAATCAGCCTTAGTGTGGGACATAGTAAGACCTGCCATGTGAATGTTAGGACTTGGACAATCTGGGCCAGTTTAAAGCTCTAGCATAGTTATTATGTGGAACTGCTTGCTACCTCCAGGCCCAAAGCTCCCCAGCTATAAAACTGGGCTAAAGCTGTAGAAAGGGAAGGATACACGCCATCAGACCTTTGGTGCTCCTGATGGCCCGGGCTATTTATGATGGGAATACAGAGTAACCTGGATCTCTCTTGGGGTCTTTTTTACCTCTACCACCTCCCAAAAACTTTTTTCCCCTTCTTCCCTTTCCCTTCTCCTATTTTCCTCCTTTTCTTAGCACACCCATCTCTTTACCAGTTCCCACAGCCCTGTGAAGGCAGTGGTCTGGCTGCCCCTCAGTCCACCTTTGCTCAGCTGGGTACTGTCCCCTCCCCAGGACTCTGTGACCTCTACCAGGGAGCTGCCTCCAGCTTACCATAGTCATGAGAGTGTTTGCCCTCAGCCTTCCTGGGCTGCACTGTCTCACAGGCAGGGCAACTCCTTCACTCCCATGACCAGGCAGAAGGAGACCCCATGTAGCTCAGCACAAAGGTTGTAAGGAACTGATCTTTTTTCCCCCACATAATGTATTTTCACACACATTTTTGTGCTTGGTGGGAGAGCAAAGGTGTGACCTGATTGCTGAGCTCACCCTTTCTCCAGAAATAGGTATGTTCACCCACTTGTAGTACATGTAAGGTTATGCACACTGCAGTGCACACAGTGTTGTCCATGTGCAAGAAGCTTTTCTACTCAGGATGCACATCAACTTTTCTGACTCTCTGATGTAACTGGGCTGTTAAACACAAAGCCTCACCAGTCATTTCTAGCAAACAGTTTGTCTACTTTTTGAAAGAATATGGTCATTTTACTTCCTTTCCCATGGCTTTGCATACTTTCTCTTGGTGCTTGCCCCCCAAAGAAGGCAGTTCCTCCTCCAGAGGTAGTGTGAGGGTGTTGGTACTTTCCCCTCCAGCATGTCTGCTGCAGGATGGGGATGAGCACCCTGATAACTGAGCCCCAGCACGTGGGAATGTGATACTACACGCCTCTCCGAGATGTCACAAGCCAGCGAGCACATTGGCTCCCTGCACGCTCGCTGTGTCACACTTACTTCTCAGCAGAATTCACAGGAGCCTGCTGTGGGCCGCCCCTCCAGTCCAAATCAAACCTGGTAATTGATGCAGTAATCCTCTGGATTCCCTCATTAACAGCCGCTAATGGCTGGGGTGTTAGCAATGAGCACTGCAAGCAGGACCAATTCAATTAACCCTCTAATAAACCCATTGTAAATGGCAATAACTAAGATGTTCAAAGGCAGGATGGACTGCATGACTTTCTTGGAAACCCTTCGCACTGGTTGGCTAGTGGGAACACTGTGTAGGCCTACATTTTTTTTTTAATTATTCTTCCTTTGGTTCTTCAACCTCCTGGTTCTACAGCCTCCAGACTTTGCAACAATTTGCAGATACACCTTGCATGAACAAAGATCTAGAGCTCAGCTGAACACAGAGGGAGCCCAAGGCCACTTTGATCGTAGAGCTCCCAGCTTGTGCTCAGGCAATCCACTGGCTCAGAGCCATGTTGGCTGAAGCAGAAGGTCAGATCTGACGCTGCAATGATTTAACAGTAAGGTTTGCCCAGCCATGCCCAAGGGCAAGCTGTTAGCTATGAAGAACAGTAGGTGAGCTTGATCTGCAGTCAGTCTTGAATGCTTCTGAATCAGTTGGACATTCCCCTGTGCCAGCCCAGGGATTGCAATACCTATGATGGCCATGGGATGGGAATGCATCATCGTGCAGTTCTCCTTCCAGGTATGATAATACAGTCCCCTTCTGTGGACAATTTCCAGCACCCAGAGAGAGGTAGGAAGAGCTGTTAGCTCTTGGTGATCCTGCTCTGGGTGGCATTTCAAGGTAATGGTTCTCTGTCACCTCCCTTGTGTTGCCAGGAGAAGCTGCCATCTCCCACTCCATGTGACTCAGCCCAGGAGTAACAACAGTCTTTTATTCTTTGCTGGTACTGCCCCAAACAGAGCTTTCAACCTTCTTGTTAATGTATGTAAATTTAAAAAGACTCCATAAGAAGCAATGTAATTTTTCCATAAAAAGCCAGCACCAGGGAACCTGTACCACTTGCCACAAAACTTAAGGACAGGTATAATTCTCCTCACTTCACTCATGAGAAAGTGAAGCTCGCTTTCTCTCACACATGCTCTCACTCTTTCTGTTTTCCTAACACTCCTATCTTTACTCAGTCATTCTTGCTGCAAGTTTCCTTAAATTTTAATTGGATAGTCTTCCAAATTCTGAGGACCCCTTTGTCAGAGGAATTCCTGAGGATATAGCCTGTATTGGATGAAATTGGGAGTTGAGTAATTTGATGAAATTGAGTAAATTAACAAAAGACTGACTAAAGATGTGATTCTCTGTTCATAGTGGAAATCACGTTTTACCATTAACTGTTACTAAGGAACTCTATAACCAAAGTGTACTCTTGCACATTCATGTTCTTGTATTTTGTTTGCTGTCAAATATGACTCTGCATTTATGAATATCATCATCTGTGTGTGCCTCACTGGGAATTCACACCTTAGCCTGTGCAGTCGCTGCCCTTGACCCTGGAGATCCCAAATGTGCAAGCACCATTTGAACTAATTTCTCCAAACCAGTTTCATTTTTGCACACTGGGTGTACATGTGGCTGTTACTCACATGCAAAAGCCCTACATGTAACACACGGGAGGGAGGGCTGCAACACTTACGGAAATTCTCCTTGCGTTCGAAAAGCTCAGCCTGCTGTGCTTCCCCAGGAAAGATGGCCTGGATGCTGCACAAGTGTATCAGAAATCAGAGCAGAATGGATCAGAGGGCCAGGCAGGACAGGGCAAAGCACAGGGAGGCCTCTCTTTCTGGAATTATATCCTGGGAGTACATAGCAGGGTCAACTCTGGTTAGCTCTGAGCAGTAACCTTGCCTCTGGGTGCCTGTCACCACCTCCAGTTTCTGTCCTGTTTTTTTTCCCTTTCCCTTTCCCTTCCCCTTCCCCTCACTTCCCGCACCCTTTTGTTATCTTAATTCTTACTTATGAAGAACGCCACAGCATTCAAATGTAAATTGCACTGAGAGCTGTAAGGGGGAGTATGTCTGAAAGAGAAATACATTCCATCCTCCTCCCATTGCATTTTCTACTCCGCAGTGGGCTCCTTTCCCTGTCCATGGGAAAGGAAGCTGGGAGAGCACATGTGTGGGTTGGTGAAATCCCACACATGACCTCCTCCTGCAGGTCATTTGCACCTCTGCCTCCGTCGGCCCATTTCTGCCGTTAGCAGTTAAAGTTGTGACCTCTTTTGATGCCCACAGGTACCACCCTGCACCAGGGTCACCCCAGGTACCAGTCTGTCACTGATCTGAGCTGCAAGGCTGTCCCATTCATTTGACACAAATGTGATGACTGTCATAGTGCCATTGTTTGTTTAAGTGTAAGTCAGGTGGAAAAGTCACATATAGACACACACATGGAGTGATTTTTAATATTTTCCCCCCAGGAAAGGGATTTTCAGGAGAAATCTTCCCCTGGGGACTGGAAACAGAATTTCTTCATGTGTAGGCAGTGTGCTGGCAGGTTTTTGTCACTTTTATTCACTCCCTAGATAAGTTACTGAGGGCTGAGAGCTACTGCTCCTCTCTTCCCTGTCATCTCTTAGCTAGATAATCAGCTCCAAAAAAACAAAAATTTCTGTCCTGCAAGTCAATGAAGCAAAGTGATTGTAGTCCAGTCTGAAAAAGAAGCAGAGATCTACCTGGACAGCTTTCCTATTCCACTGGGTACTGACGCATTTATTCTCACCACATTCCGTAGTCCAGATTTAGTTTATTCAGCCATGGCAACCCAGCTGTCTGGGACCTGAGCTTTATTTTCTCCCAGGCTGTGTATGACGTCTCCCCTCTGCCCTTTCCCCCCTCACTCCGTGTTGAGGAGCAAGCTCTGAGTTTGGCACAGGTTTGGGAATGTTTCACATCAGCTACTCACCCTTTCTGTCAGTGCTACCAGGGTGCCTGGGCTGAAATATCAGAGCAGCAGGTTGGATAAACTCACCTTTCTGAGCACGATGGATGGCTATGCAATATGAATGGTACACTGCTCCATGAGGATGCCCAGCCTCTGCCTCATCTCCCCCAACAAGTGCTAGCACATGACAGAGCACTGCAGGGGCAAGGAGGGTGGCAGCACCTGCAAGCTCTGGTCAGACTCAGGATGCCATGGTGGGAAACGCTGGATGCTCCCTGGGGCAGAGAAGGATGGTGGAGACACAGAGGACTGGAGTAGGATGTGGATAACACCTTGCCAGACCACAGCTTGGCAGCAGACTCTTTACATGCATAAACCCATGCCCCCCGAAAGTCAGTGCCCTTTGTTCCCCGTGCAGTTTAACCTGACTTCTTTGACAAAACCATGCTGTTCTGTGGCACCCCAGTAATTGGGGCTGCAACAGGACAATATCTGGGGACATCCATGGCTAGGATGTGTAATACTGACCTCCATTTGCCTGCTGTTGTCACCTTGCCTTTTTGATGTCGGTTCATCGCACCATCCCATCTTGATACTGCCCAGGGATCCTGGAGGAAAAACTTTGGGATTGAAAAGAGGTTAAAGGGTAAGACATGCTGTCAGCATCAGAAACATTTTGGAAAGCAGCTTGAGTTGGTGGCAAAAGTGTTCCTTGGGGAGTGGAAAGATCAGCAATAAAATGTTTCAGCCAGGGACTGTTGAAGGGTGCATCCTTCTCCCATGAGCAGAGAGGAGCTGCTCACATGGATGGATGGGCAGCAAAAAACCCTATGGCCTTACCTGTTGTTGTCACGCACTCAGACACCCTCACACTAGTAACATTAGGAGATTTGATGCTGACTGTTGGCAACTGTTTGGGCTTCCACCATCGAGGCTGCCATTCACTAACACATCTGAGGGTGGGCCCTGGTCTGTAGTGCCTTCAAATCAAGGGAGATTTTCTTATTGTGTTTAGCTGGTTCTGGTTCAGAGGCATGCTGCTGGAAAGACAGCAACACTGGCCCCTGGACCATCTGTGCTTCGGCTGCCAAGGTGGCTAACCCTAGTTTGCCTCTCTCCCTGCCAGTGCAGACAGGGCCCATGGAGCCACCATGCATAGGCTTGGATGAGCTCCTGGACTGGTAGGTGATGAAACCTTTTCTGCAGGATATTGGACTGATGAAAAGGGGCTGGTGAGGAGAGCAGTGGAAAGGGTGGAGGGACAGCAGCAAAGTATTTAATCCTGCATTGCAGCTGAAATCAGCTTGTGGATGAGTGGATGTGTGGATGCAATGCAGAAAAGCCCTTTTGTCTGCGGTGCGTCTGTGATGGCTGAATGGGAAGGAGCGGCTTTTGAGAGGCTATTTCCCTGCAGCGTGGCTGAGCACAGCTTGCATGACTGGACACAGGGATAGGGCAGCACTGCCTCGGTTACGCTGAGAGTGAGGCATGGGAGCAGGCTTGCAGGGAGATGTGATTCTTAGCACTGTCAGGTGTATGAAATACCCATCCACTAGGAAAGAAGCACCAGCTTTATGCTTTTGATGTCAGCTACTGATTTACAGTGATTTATATCAACAGCTACAACCCGTATTTACATAATATTCCTCACAGAACTGTCAGAGCTCTGTACAGGAGAGAAAAAAAAAGGTCTTAGGCTAAAATAGTAAGCCCTGCAACGTGGGAGAGCCAGGTTCTTTCCAGGACTCTGCCAAAGCCTCCCTATATACATTTAGAAAGGTTGATTTAAGCTTTGCCCTTCATGCCTGAGTATCCCTAGCTCTGAAACAGGGACAATAATGTTTTTCGTCTTCACACAGAGAGGCAGGTGATGGGAAATGTAATGACATGTGCTCAAAAAAAAAAAAAAAAAAAAAAAGCTTTAAGATCTTGTGGTAGAAAATGTTGGGTAACTGCATGGATCCTAGCAGTAACATCCCTGGGGTGAAAGAGCACACTAAAATCTTTCGTAATCCTGGCTTTCTCTAGGCCTGTCTCCAATGAAGAGACACATCTCAGAATGGATTACATGGAAATGCCCAGGCCTGGAGGCACTGCTTGCAACGCGGCTTACAATTGCTGCTGTTTGCATGTACTGATACTTCAGCAAGTTAAAAAGGATGTGGTGGGGTCACAACTCCAACAAAGACAGGGCTGTCAGGGACCCCATGTAGCTTTGATTTCTGCCCAGAAATGTGCATTCTTAACAGCCCCCTTCTGCCTGCAGAATACAAATTCAACTATTTCTGTCAGAGCCCAGCGCCTAAGAGGCTCTGCTGCTCCATGCGAGACTCCTCACCAACAAACCCAGCCCCTTTGCAAGGTGTCAAAGAATGGGAAAGGGGCTGGGTACTCACAAGAAGTGAAGGTCGCTGTTGCCCAGACAGGTGGAATATGGGAGGGGAGGGCTCACTCCATAGTTTATCTGTGTGACTTCCTGCTGGGATTGTTTTCCATCTAAATACAGATTTATCTGTTCTTGGGTTTAGATCAGAATCTTCATTTTTTTAATGCATTTGAACTTTAATTACATTTTCTCTGTTGTGGCTTTAGGAGTCCTGGAATTGTCTAGGCTTTGTTTTATTTTTTTTTTTTAGTGTTTTTTTTTTAAGCCTCACTGAATAAACTAACCAGGTCAGAACATTAAATACAATTTAGTGAGGCAGAACCAGGAGAAGACATTATTTCTTGCTCAAGATGGCCACAGTTGGATTCTCCCTGTATGAGCAGGGAAAATGAGTGAGTTTCCTCTACCGTGCCAGGTTCACAGAGGAATCTCTCTTCTAATTTCAGGATGACAGACAAAAATCATGGTCAGTAAGAACAGATTGGTCCAGCTCAGGAGATCTCCGTTTATCTTTATGTCCAGATTCTGTCAGTCCAGAAGAAATTACTTGTCTGAACCCAGCATCTTAATTATCCCCTTTGTGGAGTTCTGGGAGAAACAGCCCAAGTTTAAGCTACTTGATGGCGTTCCAGCCTGCTGCAGCTCTTACATTGGGTAGATAGTGTCTCCAGCCAACAGAGAGGCTCCTGAATGCAGCAAGCAAGACTGTTGTGAACCAGAATGGACTGTGGTGAAGACACAAGGCTGTTACATGAGGCTGCATTACGATGATATTAGATAATGGTGTTCTGGACAGCAACTCTTTCCCAGGCACAGGGCTGTGTGGCTCAGAGCACCACACTGGCTCTGCATCACCAGAGATGCTATACAGATGAAATACCTTTAGTCCATATGTCTTGAAGTTTACAACAAGTAGGAAAATATTGATTTGTAGTGACAAATGTAATATCTATATTAATTGAAGAAAGATACCATTCTGCCTCAAGTTGTTCCATTTGCATAAGAATGAGGAGATCACCTTAAACAACAACAAAGAGACCCTTATACATAGTGAACTGTGATAAAACTCAATTAGCTGCAGGTAGGAGAGCTGAACAGCCACTGATGGGACAAAATTAGCTAGCCTGGATCGTAGCTGCTATAGAAAAAACAAAGGGAAATTACAACCGACCTTTTAGGAAAAGATGTTTTTCTCAGGAAAATGCACTCATGAATTACATCTTGCTACATTTCATTTGATTGATAAATTACCTAATAAAACATGCAGCAGTGTCTGCCATTAGCTAACTCTGTCCAGTTCTTGGTGTGGCCATAATGTACACACAGTAATTTGCAGAACATTTTAACATCATCTAGCAAAGATGTTCCTATCTCTAGTTTCTTCCATTGGTCTAAATAAATAAGTAGACACACTTCTGTCCTCCACAGAGCAGTAACACAACCTGCAAACATCCCTGGGTGCACATGCACACCCTGCAGCCAGGCCTGTGTGGGCAAAGCTCCTCTGCGCCCTTGTAAATCCACAACCAGCATAATTCAAGAGCAAGCTTTTCTGAGTCCATATGCTGCAGCCTCCTCCCTCAGAAACACTTTCCTAGAACAACCACTTGAACACATGCCAGCATGATTAGTGGATGTGCTTGTCTCATGTATGGTCTCACAGGAGATCTGTGGCAGACCTAGGAGTTGGACCCAGGTGTCTGGGATGGACTCAGATTCAGGGCTCTAGCTGGGTGGTGCATCACTTAAGCAGAAGGTGACAGCTAGCAACAGAGCTTAGGAGCTGCTGCTTTCCAGCTCTGCATGCAGTTCTTCCTCCAGCTTCCTTTCTCCACTCCTGCACACATGCATGGCCTCTCATTTCATGTCTATACTCTGATAAAACTATTCCTGGCTGTTGAACAGGCAAGTTTCATAGAGATGGGGGGGGGGGGAAAAATCCTTACATTTTTTCATGGCAAATGTTTTCATGTTTTTCACGGCAAATGCTCAGCTCTTCTTCTGACTATGACTGTTTCATACTCAAATAATCCATCATACTTAATGCTGTTAACTTTTCAATACCAACTGTACAACCCACAGAGTATACAAAAAGCCCTTCTGGAATTCTTTATCATCATAGCAACAACTACAGAAGATATTTGTCCTCCTGGTGAAAGGCATTTAAACCACGTGATCATCTAAAATCCTTCCAGTCCTTTTCAGGCCGTGAAAGATAAAACTGATTCACAGGTGAGACAAATCCTCATTGTTTCTCCCTTTATGTGGCTCTTCTTGGGAGTTTCTTTGTAGAAATAGGGTGGGCGGGGGGTATTAATCACTTCAGAGAGGTGGCAGGTATAAAGGGAAGCAGTAAGCGACCTTTCAATTAATATCCTTTTGAAACTATCTTGCTCTGGAGTTTGGTGGTTGCTGGAGTCTTCTACAGCCCCATGCCCTGAGCTGGGGGTAACTGCTGCCTCTGGAGCTGTGCTTGGCACTGGGAAGATGCTCTGGGCACTGGGCTGTGCTAACAACTGCTCAGGGCTTGGGAAAATAAGAAGGCTGCTGGTGGGCATTCAGTAGATGGAGAAACTGCTGCTGGTGGCTACTTGTTGTTCTTCATAAGTCCTCTGATATGCTGCTGTAACTGCATGCATGCTTGCTGCCTAACCTGCTCCTGGGCTGGGGAAATATTGGGTTACGGGAATTATTTGGCTATGCTGGTTTATTTCAGCAGAGTTGTGCTAGGGAGTGCCAATGACTCTGCTCTGCTGGCAGATCTGGAGTGTGGCGATTTCTCAGTCTTCCTGAGCAGTACCCCGAAAGTGTGTCCAAGTGCAGCATTTGGGTGCCTACAAGGGTACCTGTGGTTTCACTTCACTCCTAGGACATGCAGATTTGTCTGGGAGAGGCTAGTATTGCTATGTGTGAGCATCCAGGCCTTGTGATTGACAAAATGTACACATGAGAAACTAAAGGAGTGTGTGGGTAGTTAGCTGGTGGACACGGTGTGCCCTGGCTGTACTGGTAACAAAAGCCAAGCTTACCCAGTTTAGAGACCTAAAGAGGGGAAACGTTAAACTGAAAGGAGTTTCAGTTTTTTCTTAAGTGCAAATACTCCTGCAAATATACAGCTGATATATGGCTCATCTCTGCCAGCTGCAGCGATTCATCCAGCAGGTCCTATATGCAGGAAACCCAGACATTTCTTGAATGCCAAAAACCTGGTGTGTCTTTACTACAAATCTGAGTGCAAATTCTGAATCCACAGCATTACCTCAAAAAAGGGCATTTCACTAGCACAATCTCTCCCAAGTACTGACTTCTAGATTGACCTTAAATAGATTTAAATAATTATTTGGGATTAAAACAGTCCTTGGGAAGGCTGGCTGCCTGGCAGGGCAAGGAGGAGCCTGATTCCTGTGTTGCCTGAACCTCTGCTGCCATGGGCCACCACTGCAATTTTCCTTCTGATTGGAGCCAGACAAGGCAGCGCTTCTCTCCCTCAGATCTGAGGCAGATGTAAGGACACAAGCATGGGACCAGACTGTACAGGGAGCTGATCTCTCATCCAAGTGCTGCCTCGCTGCTATAGGGTCACTCTGACATCTACAGGAAGCTCTCTGCTGCTTTAAATGCTGCTCTTCTAAGCAGAGAGGATTGTGATCAGACCTGTGAGACTTGCTCAGGAAAGAGTCGCACCAAGGCTGACTCTCGTGTTCTTTGAAAACATTTCTTTCTGGTTTAAAAGTGTCCTGCAACTCTCTCATATATAAAACTGGCTGTGATGGCCATGGGTGCAATTTATCTATAGGCTCCAGTCAGATTCTTGATATGAAAAGTCTCTTCAGGCCTGACTTACCAACAGGTGCTCAGCTGGAGGTGAGGTGGGTCACACTGGCCATTGAGGCTGTGCAGGCTCCAGTCAGACCCTGAAGGAAAGGCAGTTTTGGCTGGGTCCTGGGTGGCATCTCAGCACAATGCAGGAGATGTAGGGAGCAACTCCTTTAATCATATTCTGAATCTATACGTACTCCTTTAATTGTATGGAAATCATGCTCGATTGGCATAACCAAACCTGCAAGATCTTCTCCATGAGTTGCTGAATGCCTAGAGTTAACCTGGGCTTTAAAATTGCAGGTTGTGTGTTTACTGCAAGCACTGGGAGCAGCAGGACTTAAACTATCCAAACTCTTAAATGCAAACCATTAGGTAAATCGTATGAAGAATGCAGTAGGCTACCCAAGTGAGTATCATTTCAGGGTACTGACAATTAAACTGTTGCAAGTTTAAAATGTTCTCTCAGTCTTAGAATAAAAAGGGAGATGTACTTCAGTAGTCCTTTCTGTAGAAGGTGTTTTAATGTCTGGCTCTTTACATAGGTAAAGGTAAAGGCCTAAGTAAAGACATTTTTACGATCCTGTTGTGTTAAACATTTTTCTCATCCTGCATAAAAGATGACCCTTTTCACTCTCCTGCTTCCTCAGAGCAATATAATAGCTGCCAGCTCAGGTGCCCGCTGCAGGGGAGGGGGAAAGAGTCACGTAACAGGAATCAGAACAGCTGATACAAATTACATCTCAAATTGGAGCAAATGCTTCCAGAAATGTAACCTATTAAAAGACCAACTAATAAGTTCCTGCTGCAGTCCAAATAACTCAACTAAAAAAAAGAAAAATGCTAGTAGTCTTCAGGCCCAGGGGTTTTTTTGTGAGCTTTGCAATCTGTGGTTTGTCATTTTTTTACTTAGCACAATTGATGACGCTCTGGGTAATATTTATCACAAAAATCTGCTGGACCCCTTTGAAAAGCTAGACCTTTAAGAGCTGAGAACAGACATGTGACTCCTTCCCCTTGCTAAATCAAAGATGAGAACCCTAGCAGACAGCCGGAGACTGCTGGATGCCAGGGATGGGGGGTGCTTTGCTGATCCTTCACCTGCTGATTTCATATACGTTAATTTGAAAAATGCAGTAAGTCTCCAAATGCACTGGAGCCTGAAAGAGCAGGACGGTTTTGATGAGGTCATGCTTAACACTGTGTATGTTATTTCTACAGCTTCCTAGATGAACATCCCTTGGCTGCAAAAACTCTAAAATAAGTGTTGTTTGACTGCATCCTAATGGGTAGATTTCATTTCCTTTGAGTAACTCCTGATCACTTTTCAAAGTCATGTGTGTAATCGCTGTGAAACCTGCAATTTTCATAATTACAAATATTGGCTATTTTAAGATTTATGGAATCTTCCTGTCAGATATTTCTTGTTTTCCCAGTTAACTCCTGATGCTACCAGCTGTGGACTTGGAAGGTCTGTACCTTCCTGGCATGGGTAAGAATCTTACTGATAAAAAGATATTTTAGCTACGGAAAAAAAACCTGTCAAAGAAGGACAAACTGGTGAAACAAGCCTCTGTAATTAGTAGGTTCTTAGAACTAATGATAGTGAGACCAAGCCCCAAATTGGAGGCTATAGAGTCCAAAGGCCACTTGAGTCCAGCTGGTTGACAGAGTTATGTCTATTTGTGCAACTCTTGACGGTAGCTGTTGAGCCTCTTAAACTTACAGTCATCTGCTTCCTGACTCAGGGTAACTGCCACTGTGGCTAATGCTGAATCAGATACAGCTGAATGAAGACTATCTACAATAGCCTGGCAGGAGCAAATCAGATTTTCCTGGTCAAGCCCTCAAAGAGTCCCTGTAAATCAGTACAATCTGCAGCAAGGCCTACCAGTAAGATGCTAAAGAAAGAGTGATGTGTTGCTGCCAGTCATATCAACACAGAAAGCAGCAAGTCCAGGTAGACATGCAGTGAAATGTCTACACAAAGGGTTCGCAGTTTGGTTGGGGAGAGCACCCCAGCTGGGATGTCATAGCAATCTGTATCACTCGTCTGGTAAGTAAGATAATTTTCTGTCTGCCCATATCACATATCATACTTGGCACAGATTCCAGCTGTGGTGGGCTGGTGGCCTTTAGCTGCTGATGGAGGAAGGCTTGTTGTTGATGTTAGACTGTTACCCACATAGCCTAGTTTAAAATTAGCAAGGATGTTTCTGCATGGGTGGTGGCAGTTACACCTGTATGTTGCAGTGCAGATGTGTCTTTAATCAGGAAAGGATTGGAGGGAGACGTGTTTTTGCTCTTGTGGAGTAGGAGGGCAAGATGAATTGTTATTTGAACACAATTACAGCTTTCTGTGTGGGTGAATTGCTGACGGTGTTTATTGTAAGACATTCCACCTGGGGGAGGAGTAGGACACCAGAGAATCCTCTGTCTCCCTCCAAGTATCATGCAAGGGATACAGTGCCAGCAGATGGATGCTTCTGCACCTCTGGCTTGCTACCCTCTCTGACACATACCCTGTACAGGAGCAGCATCAATTCAGACTCTTACAGTCACCCAGGAGGCCTTCTGCCACTACATGCCATGATGAACGTGAAATGAGAGCCATATTTCAGGTGAATTGCAAACACGGTTAATGCATGTGGCTCTGGTCTTGGTTCACACCAGACCCATCAAGTCACCTAAACAAGATGAGTTAAGATCTAAATCTACCTATGCCCTGAAAAAAAAGTATTGTTTACTCAGCACTGTAAGCAGAATATGCATCTTGACACTCTGCTGTTTGTGCTTTAATGGTCAGATAAAATCAGGCTTCCCCTGCAGGATGCTGACCACTTGCCTTACTGATGTGGTATGGACAACGGGTGGCCACTGGCACTCTTGCTCTCTGAATCTTTTGTTCTAGCTTTTTCGACAATCTATCTGTTGCACTGGTATTTGACTTTACTGGGGTGCTTCCTGGGACCATCACCAAGCTCCCTCATCTGCAATTACCAAGTTGGGTTATTCTCCAGACACCACTCTAGGAGGGCTTGGCTGTCCTGTGGCCAATCTGCCAGACCTGTAATGGTGCCTTGGTTATCTTAGAGTGACATATTCTGGAGAGCAGCATGCAGTAGCAAGAGACATCTCATGACATCCTGGGGATGAGAACGGGGTTTGTACTCCTGGCTTGGAAAGAGAATTTTGATTTGTCATCTGGGGAGAAGCAATTGTTTGCCACCACTTTTCCCTCCAGATCCTCTCCAATATAGGAACAAATAATTTGTTCTCCTGTTCTGTAGTGATGTTTCTGCCAGGGGCAGCATAAAAGGAAAATAACAGGGTATATGGAGCCAAGAGGCAACAGTGTCTGTGCTGTGCCAGACAAACCAACCCAGTGCAATGTATTAGGGGAAGGATAGAGCCAAGAGCTCTAATTCACAGTGGCTGTGATACACAGTGTCTCCAAAGGCTTGTACAAAGCCTCCCCTTGCTCATATCAGCCCTCTTCTGTGAACAAAGCAAAACTCACAAGGCTCTCAATATTCACAATATTCTCAATATTCTTGGGGAGCATAGTTCTTGCTGTGAACACTAAACCTCAAAGTTGGCTGAATGCGGGGTAGGGAACAAGGTCATGACCCTTCTGCTCCCCCTACCCTGACATTCTTGCTTGAATGAAACTGTGGAGCTAGATTTTAATAAATCAGCAATCAGCCATGCCCCTCTGAATAATATTCCATTCCCCAAAATTATCTCTTCCATCTAATATTAGTGGTTTCATATAATTAGTGCTAGAGAAGGGAAGGCTTGGGATTCATGGCCTATAGGAACACAGGCTCTTGTTATGCAAGTTTCCCCTGCGTCTGAAAGAACTCTGCCTTAAGTAATTGTTGCCCTGATTTTAGGATTACTGCTGGAATAAGTTAAAACAGACAAACCGAGTTGCCTGATGCATGGCAGAGGGGGCTGGAGCCATGAGGTCTTTGCTTTCGCCTCACCGCACTGATAAGGTCCTACACAGGCAAACTGTGTTCTAATCCCAGAGCAGCTGGAAATCTTGCCAGGAAGGACATTGCCTGCCACTCCTGTCTAATGGAGATGAAGCCTTTAGACACACACAGGCTTACATAATTTTCCTGACTAAGTGACTTCCTCTTTTATAATATATAAATCTGATGTACCTTAAACTGCTGTCCTGTTTTCCTGAAAGCCTGGGCAAAGCTGTGCAAGCTGGGAATAATGATCCCTTGATAAATGAAGGAACTTCACTTCCCATGCAGGACAGAAATGGTGCAGGTGACATCCTTGTGCAAGGTGTGGAGAAAGCCTTTGCAAAAGCTTAACTGATATCCCCGATAGTGGTTTTGGTTACGGTGCAGTCTTCACGTGGAAGAAGAGGATGTTTTGGAGGGGGTGATTTCTGCTCCACTGGTTTGCTGTGGAGGAGAATATGTGTGTCTAGGGAGTAGGAAGCAGCCGTGGTTGCTGAACCACAGCATGGTGACAATCTCTCTGGCCCCTTCAGTGAACTTCTGCTGGTTTCTGTCAAAATGCTCGTTACTCTGAAAGGATGGATTTTAAATCTGTTGGTGTATGGGTTTAGGAAAACATTAACTGATGTGATGAACATCTAGACAAATGACACATAAGCAGAGATGCTACAGTTTCCTAGACAATATCCATGCAGAAGTGGTCATACTTTATCTGAAGGAAGTTGCACTCAAGAGCCAGTAATGGGTTCATAGATCTCATGAGTTTCATTTGTAAAACATGTTACCAGAAGTTAGAAAAAGGCTGAAAATTGAAGCCATGCTGCTGCATTTGTTGAGCTTCTTTGGGAAAAGGGCAGCTGTCACCAGCCTCCTGAAACCATCTCCAGCATGGAAACAGTGACTATTGACAAAGGTGGTGGCTTTTCTCTTCTGTCTCCCTGGTTTTGCCTCTGGTAGTGGTGTTAACTGCCAATGAGAAAGGTGAAAAGATCTCTTGACCTGGGTTTTCTCTGTTGTATTTTGGAAGGCTTGTTGTATCTGTTTCAGATCTTGCTCAGATGTAAACTAGTTGTTTATCTCTTCACAGATGTAAAACACAAGGCTTCATGGATGTAGAATCAGTTCTTTACAACTCCTTGGGTAGAAGGTTTAATCCTCTCTTAAGGGTGAGGAAAGGCACACAAACAGAGCTTCAATGACTGACTGGAGGCCTAATTATGGGTAGGCAGTAAACTTGAGATTAAAAATAAGGTTTGAATTCAGCCCCTTAATGAACACTCCAAGATCCCGCTGCCTCATTTTATGCAGATGTACAAGCAGCATATGTTTTACACAACAGACTCATCATGTTGACTCATCGGAAGGAACAGAAAAGGGAGTGTTTCTGTGTTACCCACTATCTGCCTTTTGCAATGCACTTTCCCTGTCTTTGTACCTTAAACGCCCTCCTCACTGTGGTTTCAAAGTGTGTGTGTGCTCGTGAAGCACAGGCTTCCTTGCCAGGTGGAAGTCTATGCAATTGCACTTCAAAGGAAGGGGTAAAGGGGGGGGGATTTTGGCAGGATAGAGCTGGTTGTGGAATCTGCCCCCTTGCCCTAGGAATGGCACAGATGGGGAGCGCCGCCTGCTAGAGCCTGGACTACATGTTCTGGGGGGAGAAGGAAGCCTATAAATTAGCATTTCTTTTTCTTTTTTTTCTCTGTTTTAACATTTATTTATTTGTTCTTCCCTCTCTTCCCCCTCCTCCCTACCTGCCATCAGCTGCAAAACTAATGGCATCATGTCAAAATCTGTTAGTGCATCTGCTGTGCAGATTCAGGTTATCAAAAGTATTAGCTAAGCTAGTCTGCAAACACCTGGGGAACATCTGTCTCCTGTCACACAAAAGACTGTGGGTGGCAGGGAAAGTTAATAAATCTAATTGGTTATTAAGCGGTATTAGGCATTGAATAATACCACCTTGGAATTCTTCCAGTGTCCCCAAAGCTGTTGCACAGACTCTCTCTATGGATGGACCATGACCGTAAGGAGGCCTAGGAAAGACTTGCTTTGGATTTGCCAAGTCTCAGATATTGATGGTATAAAGTTCTTGCTCTGTTATTGCACTCTCTAATGACTCGAGTGGTGACAGCAATGAGTGACTTTCCCCAGGCCATGGATGTTTTGAAATTGGTAATGGGCATGGTTTTTGTTTCTCCCAGTAAGAATTTATACTGCCTTTGAGACCTTTTTCTTTTGGTGACAGACCTCTTGTTGTTTCTCTGGGTAGCAGATGCTGCGTCTCCAGTGAAAATGGTTTCCTCCCTCCTCCCCTAAGAAATAAACTATAATCATCTGGGCTGAAGGTAAGAGAAGGATTCATGAGGTAGAAATCAAAGATAGAGGTGTATTTAACAAATCAATAGATTTCTGAAGCGTTGACTAGCACAGTGAGAGCTGTTGAAGGACCGTCAGAGAGGATCAACAGTATGAATCCATCCCACATGAGGCACAACCACTTGCATTGACTCAGTCTCCTGGCTGTTGCTAGAAAATCTAAGAGGAGTTAAAAAGCTATCCCAAAGCTGTCTCCCCTTTGGAGAGTCAGATACGGTGGCTGAAAATCTGCTTTCCACTAGACTGCACTGTAGACCAGTTTTTTTATTTTTTTCTGACCTCAGTGAACCCCAGGGAAATTCTGAGACAGCAGTCAGGAAGAAGAAGCTGTCCTGTGCTGCTGAACAGGAGCTCCTGCTGCTTTAACTTATCTGCTGCTTCTGGATCACCTGGCTGAGCTCACTTTGCTAATCTACAGCATTTTGGGACTTCCTTGCTATGTCCTCCTACCTGTTCTGGGTAGTTGTGTCACAGGTTAGTGACTGGTTCCTCTTTGTGATCCCAAGCATCTTGTCTCAGTCTAATGATCTAGGGTGAGATGCTTTCTCCATAGACTGGAGTGAGATGGCAATATTTCCATCCCGGTCTTTGACTCTCCACCAACCCTGACAGCATACTTGGCTGCCCTAGCAGTGATGCACCAGGAGGCAGTGTTGGCCAACACCTGATGTGCTGCTGCCAAGGGACCCCATGGGTTACTGTGCATAGATTACTGTGATGAGATGCCTGAGGATCTAGTTGACCTCATTGGACACCCAGTTCCAGGAAAGACATGCTTTTCACTCTCCCTCCTGTAGGATGCAAGTCCGGCTGATAGAATTTTCTCCAGGCCCTCCCATGCCTGACAATGTTTCAAGAAAAGACAGAAATGGGGTAAGAGGAAGGTCACAGGCCTTGGATCTGAGTGGAAGAGGTGCAAGATGCCCAGAAAGCCTACCAAGACAGTTCCAGTGAGTAGAAAGCTGATCTTGACTGGGAAGACTCTACTGAAGAGGTTCCTGCTGTGACACTCTCTGCTTTTGTGGATAGGCTAAAAACACTGCCCTGGGATCTAGAGAGGTTTTAGGGCTTTCTGTCATCATCCCTTTGGTGGCTGTAGCATCAACAGTGCTATGTGTTAGGTCATTCCCCACTGGAGGGGTGCTTAGTCCTCAGGAAACAGAACTTTATGGTCTGTTCCACAATCAAGACTTGCTTGCTTCTACCCTTGCTAGAGCTTATCAATGCCTTGCAACCATGAGTGCTCCTACCTCTTCCCCTCAGCGCTGGCTTGTAGGCTGGGCATGTCTCTGTGCCACCTGCCATAGTTCCCACTCTCCCAGTCCTCCCAGTCTCTTTGTCAGGCTGTTCACGTTGGGCTTTGCTCCTTGCCCACCTGAGTGCTGATGCTATGATAAAAATAACTCTGCACGGAAATGAGAGCACTGATTGGGATTTAAATAAAATTTGCATAAAAATCTGCCTTGAGTACTAATTAATTAGGTGTTAAAAGGCCCTGAAAAAGCAGGAGGGGGTGTTTGCCTTGCCGAGGATGGGAAGCTGTTAGGAGGGAGAGAAGACTTTCAGTGGCCCAACCGAAGTACTGTGCTCCAGCTGACTGGCATGGTGGGAGATTTGCTGCTGGCACGCAGGAGAGAGGCTCCCTTTCTCTGTGATGGGGCAATGCTTCCAACCTCACTCGGTGTTGTCTCTAGGCCTCCTTCTTGCCCAAGTAGTGCTTAGCCCCATGCAGGAGAAGAGGCTTTTAGCTCCTGATCTTGTCCAGTACACAGGGCAGTAGGAGGTAAATGCAACATCAAGAGGGAGAGGGGCTGTGTTAGTTCTTGTGTGTGCTCCATGGTAGCCCCTCAAGGCAACTTTTCCCCATCTATTATAAATATTACAAGAGACAGCTCTGCAGCTTGTGGTCAATTATTGGTTAATTAAGCAATGAGATGTACCAGTCAGGGTGACACCACCAATTAACTTGGTCCTCATACTGTCTATCTAATTTAATCTATCTAGGATTTTAAAAAATGCTCACAGTTGTGGAGAGGCTGACGGTAGGGAGGCCTTTAAATTTTACTAGAGTTTATAGTGCTGCCTCAATCCCATGGCCACCATTAGAAATGGGTCACGTAAATGGACAAGCAGGGACATGCAGTTGCTTGAGCCATTTCAAACAGGATTGGACCAACTTTCTGTGTCAGAGAGAACATTTGGCTTTCCCTGGAAATGGGAAAACTGCGTTACTCACACCTCAGCAGGTCCTCAGTGAATTTCAATGGACTGGGTTATGAGCCTTCTCCATTCAGGAGCTCCTTGCTGCACTTCTCAAGAAGTCCTGCTGTGTGCTTAGAGATAGAGCCTGGCAGGATACTGATGCCAGTTGATGAGAGCCTCCCATCTGGGGATAGTTGGAAGAAGTCAAACAGACTGGTTTTGCTTCTTTTGGGATCTTCCAGTTTGGAGGATCGTGGAGCACTTTCAACCTTGATGGGTGTCCTGATGGAGGCTGCCTGCCATGTCAGGCTTACCATCTGTCTGGTTCCCAGCCACTCTGGGAAATGGCCCTATCGCTTTAGCCCACCCGAATGGCAAATCACCTTTCACTTGTAGAGAGACCAGGTTCCTTGGTCTACTGGCAGCCCACTGATTGGCCTGCCCAAAGTTAGGAAGACACACCTCCTGTGAAAATTGAGATTTTGTTCCAAACTGAGGTACACATGCACTCCAACTTAGTTACGACTGTTGAAATATTCTCCAGAATGGAGTTTTCTCTCCTCGCCTAGCTGTTCTCCAAAAGAGTGCAACAGGTTGCTGTGCAGATCTGAAGGCGATACTTCATGTGAGTCACAATCTGTCCTTGTTCAGCTTTGATGTCCAATCTCTTTTGGCTGCTTTTTTTTTTTTTTTTTTTTCCCCAGGGATGTCTGAAGCTCATAAAATCCACGGACAGTGAAGAATACCCCTTGTTGTGCCATTAATTTTTCTCCACAGCTGGCTATTAAGTACATAGGAGCTGCAATAAGCCATGATCTATCCCAGCCTTGGCATACACTACACTTACCTTGAGAAAACAACAAAACCCCAAATGGGAGTACTTTATCATCCTTCCCACTCCACTCCCCCAAACCAGCCATTTAGACTTTGCAAATATTTTGCTCAAATTATCTTTCTCAGACTTTCTCCCTGTATACATCTGTGCCCCCAAATATTTTGAAATTTTCAGTGTCCCTGGCACTGAACTGTACCTTTGTGACTTGTTTTTGTGTGTGTAACTGAGGCAGACCTTCCCTAATCAATGCATGAATGTGGAGCTTTCAAGGAAAATAAAGTGTGTAGCCATCCTACAGTGGGTATATAGTGGTTTACCAGTGCTTGGACCACTGCAGTTCTGGAAAAGACGTCAACAGAAAGCCCCATGCTTTTTCCACTACTAAAGAGGTTCATTCTAGTTCCTCTGCCAAATTCCAGGTGAAGTTGTTACATGCTGCTTATCTAATATTTTCTTTGCAACTGAACATGGCTATTGTTATGTTGATTGGGATTTTTACAGGAATTGTAATGGTAATGGTCGAAGGCCTGCAGAGCAAAGTCTAACGATTCAGATTAGAGTCCTGCAGTATTGAGTGCTGTCCAAAGATGGGAGAAACTAAATTGAGACAACGTTTGGTTCTCTTCTCCTGCCCTAATTTTTACCCCATTTTGATGCCCATATCTGACATATTTAGATTGCAACTTCAGGCTGAGCAAATTTCAGGCATAGTTAGCATAGCAGGCCACTTATACTTGGAAAAATATAATTCCTCCTGGAATCTCAGGTGTGCTCGGCTTTCATTTTCAGGTTACACATTGTACCCTCTGAGTGAAGTATAAAAGTGGAGCTGCTCTGTTCTGTGTGGATATTGAGGAGCCCACAGTGTCTGTTGCAGAAAGAGTTTGTTCCCTTTCCAGTGTCCAATATCTCTTTGTCCTACAATGCACAACCCTCTGCCAGCCTGTGTAGTGCAGCTGCCATCCTACTGGTCACTGCTGCAGGGCTGGAGTGGCAACATTCTTCTGGGATGAATTTTTGTGGACTCCAGAGCTGTGCATGCCACAAAAGTAATACCTCTCCACAACTGGATGACATGAGTTCTGTAATCAAGCTGGAGATGACTGAAAGCAGCTGCATCTACATGCAATACATTGATTTTAAAGTGTCAAAAATATATCTCGCCATCTGGGTCTTTGGCAAGGTATCCAGACCAGCTCCAGTGTTCAATTTATGTCTGATTTCTAACACTACTTTCACCACAGAATTGTTTGAACCCAATTCAGCAGTATATTATTATGTTAGAAGCTTGATAAGTATATATGTAATCAGGTGGATTTCTGAAGAGAGGACATAAGTTTGAAATGCAAGTACTTAACTATCCATTGCATTGGCTTATCAAATGGGTTTGGAAGGAAACTCAGTCTCTGTTTGTTTCCATTATATTTATCTTGTGTCAGGCTTATAGTTCAATGTTTCTGCAATTATCAGGACTTCAAAAGGCTTTACTCTTTCCTGTCTTCAGAATTTTCCTTCTTTTCCACCTTTCTCTACTTCACTGAAGACAATCATGGCTCAGGACAGGATGCAGATTGCAGAGTGCTGGTAGACCTTCAGATACCTTTGACATATCCTGCTCTCACATGTTCAAGATCTTTGCTGAGCTTATTGTTTTTCCTGCTATATATGTGAACCTTTTTTAGGCCTTCTCTGAGGGAACAGGGATGCTGCTTCCTACAATCATCTGGGAATTTTAGTTAACAATTTCCCTCTTAATGCAGAGATCCACAACAATGACAGCAGTTATGGTCTGTCTAACCTCTTCCAGTGCCACATTACAGTGGTGGAATACGATGGGTCTTCACTTTGTAACGATTTGTTGGAAGCATCCTGTAGCCCATAAACTGAGCATCAATTTGTGAGGCTGCCTGTGATGGCCAAGAAGCAATATCAATGTCAACTGGTCTGATTTATTCCTGTACGGAGCAGGACACCTGCCCAGAGCCTCTCAGGCACTGAAAGAGGTTAGGATGGTCAGAATGAAATCAGTTCTGCACTGCCGTACTTCCCAGGAGCGCTTAGCCTTAAATGTAATTACCTCAATCTCTTCATGCATATTCTCTGTTTGCTAATGCTACCTTTCCTCCTTCACTGGAGAAAATCTAGAGATTTTCTCTCAGTGATGGTGAACAGAAAGAGCGGCTGGTGGAGCAGTGAAGGCTCACTGCCTCCAAAATAACTGCATTTTATTTGAGCTGTTCCAGCCACTTCCTGTTACTCTAGTGATCACAAGGGAGCTAACTCATTCTCAGCTCTCTTAATATCTTCAAAACCACTTTATGTTCCTGGGTGCTGCTGTTTTTTAATTTATTTTTCTTTGTAAATCCAAGCTCTTTTATACATGTGTGTTCCACTCGGTCTTCCAGGTTAATAGGTATTTTAGGTTAATTCTTTTAAAGGTTTCTTGGGGATTACTACTGCAAAGAAAGAAATTTCTTTCCCATACATACAATAAATTCAGAGCCCAGTATTCAGAGCCAAGTTCTTTTAGAACTGAAAACGATCACTGTATTTTGAGGGCAAAGCCACAAATTCAGGTTGGAAGAAACTCATGAGGTCATTTAGACCTTGCTCAAAGCAGGGTCAGTGATCCAGCTTACTCCACCTTACCATCTTACATATACTATAACCTTAAGTCTGACTGTAGCTGTTAACCACTGAAGGAAAAAAACCCACAACACAAAACCCACAACATTATATGTCATTTTGAAGCACAGCCGCAAACATGAACTTTCTTCTCTTCTACAATATAAACAATTCCTTCTGCAAATGGTAAATCACAACATCCCCACCTGATAGCACAGTCCCTTAGAAATCTGTTGCACACAACTGCCACTGGTTTTAGTCCAGATATGCTTCTGTATTTTGAGTTGTTAAGAAGTGCTGAGGGCTGAGCGTGGTGAGCTCTGTGCTGGGGAGAGGGGCTGCGTGCTGCACATGGCAGCTCCGGGGGAGGTGGTGCGTACAGCGACATGAGACTGTACTTAAGGCTTCAGACCCAAATCCAACACAAATAAATTTGGCCCAGGTGTCCTAATATTTTAGGCACCTACTCTAAGGGGTGGAAGAATAAAACCATTTTTTCTGGAGTGAGTGGTCTCACGTCTGCAGTGCCGTGGCTGTGCCAACGGAGACCCTGGAGGCCAGCTCCAGCTTTTACATGGGCTCTAGGGCTAGAAAGAAGCTGTGGTGGTCTCAATCCTGCTCTCGGTTTCTCATGTGTGCAGGTTAAGTCCCACAGTCCTTGGAAGGATATTTACAACAGTATATAAGTGCCTGACAGGGTTCATAATGGGGTCTTCAGAAATTTGCAGGCACCCAAGTACCTCTGGAAACCTGCACCTCATTCAGTCCCTCATGGAAGGATTCCTAATTTATGTGTAAGAAAAAGCTACTGAATGCCTGGTGGGACAGCACTCTGGGGAATAGGGCTCTGGTTGAGCCCAGGGGAGCTGAATGGCAAATGGCAGAAATGATGTAGTGCTGGGAAACTGAACTCACCAGAAATCTTTCCCAGCTTTGCTAGTGAGCTGTCTCCTTCTGCCAGGGCTCAGCCTAGCTTTCCAACCAGGTAACCATCTTAAAACAGACATTGTTTAAAAAAGAAAAAACACTGTGATTTTTTTTTGTATCTTCCCAAATGTGTATTTCGCCCTCACTTCCTAATAAACCTTGCCTATAGTCCAGATTTCACAGTGGTCAGCCAAAGGACATATTTTCTATACACTCGCATGTCTCTTGGTGACGGAAGTCCTGTTGACAAACTCTCTGTACCAGATTACTGTGCAGTCAGAACATGCTTCTTACAGACACAAGAATCACCAGTGAGTGAAATAGCTTTTCTTCAGCTAAATATGTCATGCATTTAAAATGTCTGTCCTGTGTGATAGGATCTTCCAGGCATAGTGATGGAAGGTGTGTGGGCTGGGACTATGCCTTAGCCAGAGATATTGTAGAGATCTAACAGAAACATTGAGAGTAGAATGGATGGGCATGAACAGCACTAGAGGACATGGCAGAAGGACAGTAATGACAGCTGTTGATGACACCAAAGCTAGAAGATTATCAGGATCACAGCACATCTTGCAGCTTCTCAAAATGCCTGGACTGGGAATAAAGCAAAAGACTGACTGAAGCCGTTAAGAGGTAAGATAGAGGACAAGCCTGGAGCCATTAAAGACATCCAGGTAAGAACACTAAAGAGAATGAGTAAATCACCAATGTTTCCTAATACTTCTGAGAGGTGGAAAAGGGCAGGAAAACAAATGTGAACCCTGAAAGTGAACAAAAGGGAGATCCAAAACTAGCCCATGGTTGCCTGCCTAAGAGGAACTCTAGAGATGTGATGACCTCTTGTCCTCCTTTGTAAAGACTCCTGGCTGGAGCACGCAGGCACACACCTGCTGGTGTCTTAGAACATGTGGGCATGAAAGAGTGAGTGTGAATGAAATCAGTGGTTTAGAATAAAATCATCTCCCATGATAAGGTATCTCATTGAGCTCTGCTGCATTAGTTGAGATTTGTGCAACAGCAGAGCAGTCCAGTTCCTAGCAAAGGAATCAAGGTGTGATAAAGCCTAAAAGATGGTGTTTGGCATGAGGAATATGGAATATGCATATGCAGCCCTGTGAAAGTAGGTGTGTGCTTCAAAGCCTGTGGTTAAATTAATTCTTAAAGCTCCTCAAATTGACACTGCTTTCCCAACCATACTGAATGTAACTGATGGAGGGATAATTTTCTCTCCTCCTCTGCTTCTTTCTTGCTCTACCACCTGTTCACACATGTGATGTCTTCTGTCACCAAAGACTATACATACTATGTTGAATGCACAAGCCCTGATGCATGGCTGTAGTCCTGACGCAAAGGTGTGTTGGGAATATTAAAAAGGCAGGCTGTGAATGAGGGGAGTGAAACTCTATAGATTATATATGTTCTTCCTTGTCTTCATTTCTCTGTAAACTCTAACTCATGTGTGAGCTGCAAGACAGCTGTCAGACTGAGCACTGCTTATTAAATACATCTAGTGAGGAAATGAGGGTTGGGCTAGCGCAGTAAGGAGAAGCAAAGTCTTCATCCCAGTTGGCAGGCAGCTCCTGGCTGGACCCAATGCTCATCTTCCCAGGGAGACTGGAAGTGACTGTAATTTTATACTCCCTGCTGTCTCTGAGCACCTCAGGGTGCTCGGATGACATGAGTATCTGAAGTCCCTAGGCACTTTTTCCCCCACCTCATTTTCTCAATGTAAAATGGCTTCTTTATTCCTTGTGCTCAGCCACAGACCTGCTGACTTCAAGCACAAGTCCTGCTGTGTGAGGCTATAGCCATAGATAACACTGGAGCAGTTTTGGTGCTGTATAAAGGAGTCAGTGATTAGAGGGTGCCTAGATCCTGCCTGTCCCACTGCCTGCCCACTGCTTACACTGAGGTGTCACTGGGTTGGAGGCAGACGGGCTGATGCTTGCTGTGACTGGATGGCTGCATGCTTTTCCTTTGTGTGATATGCCTCTGTGCAGGTTGGGCTTACGTGAAAGAACACTCGCTGTGCATGATACAGGTGTGACATAAAATGTAATGACCCACCAAGTTAGAGCAATGGTCCCCATAGCCCAGCTCTTGGTGTCCTATGGTGCCAGTAGGAGATGGTGTTTTGGGAGAGTGCAGGAGCCTGGCTGCTTCAGCAGTGCCTTCCCTGTGTATGCCACTAGCACCATGGCATTTGGTGAGCAGCAGTTCTGCTTTCACCTTACCCACTGCCTTGGAAAATCTGTAAAGTTTCTTAACATCCTCCTCTCCAAAGTAAAGACCCCAGCTGGTTTTTCCTCCCAAGGTGGCTACTTCATCTTCCTGGCCATTTGAGTTGCTCTTCTCCTTGCCTTCTCTGACTCCACTTTGTCCTCCTGGGGAGCAGGGACCAGAACTAGCCCTCAAAACTGATCTTCACAGCTGTGTGCACCTGGGTTTTATATGGTGGCAAAATGATACAAAGGAAGAGGACTATACAGTAGCATCCTATTCCACTCAGTAATAACCAGCTTGGGCCAGCTCTACCTTTGACCCCTCTTCCCACTGATTCCTAGTATTAGTCAAAGCTGTTTTCACCAATTATTTTAGCTGTGATGTTTCCCCAAGCGTTTCTGTCCTTGTAAGTGCAACACTAAACAGAGAAACTTTCACAGGTGTGTGCAAGAGAGAGACCCTGACTTCTTTTTCTGCAAATGTGGGGACAGCTCAGCTTAAAGCTCAGAGTCCCTTCCAAGCAATGTAGTGAACGAAGTCCCAGTTGAAGCACCCTCAAGAGAAATGCAGCCACCTCTGGGTAGGAAGCTATGGCAGCAGAGCTGCTAGAAGAATGTGATGACCCAGAGAGGAGTGAAGGTGAGGTCTACTGCTGATAGAAGCTGCTTGAGGGAATCCTGAAGAAGACTAACTGCCCAAGTTAGCAGTTATCCAGCAGAGAACCTCCCCTAAACCAATCTTGCACAGTGTCCATCAGCCAGTGTTTCTGATGACCTTGTGGAAAGGTCTGCTATGAGGCAGAAGAGCAAGAATCAAGGGAGAAGGAAGGACTTCTGTGGCTCTTTTCCTGAGCGTGAAATACTGAAGTTCTAGATAGCTTTGGATTTTAGTGGAGAAGAACAACCAAGGGAGAAAGCAAAGAAAGCACAGGCACTTTCTAGGGACAGCATAACATAGCAGTGACTTAGAATATCTCATACTGAAATACCCCTGTGCAAGAGTCATGCTCTGTTTAAAGAAAGAATTGTGTCATTTAGATACTGCATATATTCTCCAGCAATTGCTAACTGGACCATGGCAGAACTCCAAAGCATAACTTTCCGCTCATGACATGAATCATAGAATCATGGAATCGTAGAATAATTATGGTTCGAAGGGACCTCCAGGGTCATCAAGTCCAACCTTTATCCCATCATATTCCTAACCATTAGACCATTAGACCATGGCCTCAAGTGCCTCATCAACCCATTTGTTGAACACCCCCAGGGATGGCGACTCCACCACCTCCCTGGGCAGCCTGTTCCAATGTCTAACCACCCTCTCAGTAAAGAACTTCTTCCTAATATCCAACCGAAACTTCCCCTGATGTAACTTGAGGCCATTTCCTGTCATCCTATCATTAGAAATTTGGGAGAAGAGACCAACAACAGCCTCACTACAACCTCCTTTTAGGTAGGTAGTTGTAGACCAATGAGGTCTCCTCTCAGTATCCTTTTCTCCAAACTAAACAACCCCAGCTCCCTCAGCCGGTCTCCATAAGGCCTGTTTTCCAGACCTCTCACCAGCCTCGTTGCCCTTCTCTGGACTCGCTCCAGCACCTCAATGTCCTTCCCATACTGTGGTGCCCAGAACTGGACACAGTACTCAAGGTGTGGTCTCACGAGTGCCGAGTACAGGGGCACAATCACCTCCCTACTCCTGCTGGTCACACCGTTTCTGATACAGGCCAGGATGCCATTGGCCTTCTTGGCCACCTGGGCACACTGCTGGCTCGTGTTCAGTCGGCTGTCGACCAACACCCCCAGGTCCTTTTCCGCCAGGCAGCTTTCCAGCCGCTCTTCCCCAAGCCTGTAGCGCTGCATGGGGTTGTTGTGGCCGAAGTGCATGATCCGGCACTTACCCTTGTTAAACCTCATACAATTAGCCTCAGCCCATCATGGCTTCTGGCACAGTCAGTGCAGACTTTTGCCATTTATTCAACATCTCTCAGGTAGGAAAATGGGAGAAAGGGGGCAGCCTGTGCCCTGCTATTGTATGACTGTGGCTTTGTAAAACCTTTTGGGGTGCTGGTGGCTTTATGTGTGCCAGTTGGATGCTCTGGGGGAGACGACAGTGAGTGAGGGCACCACTGGCCAGGGTAGGTTCTCTCAGCTGGTTGAGAGTAGCACAGGCACTTCAGGGGGGGCTGTGGCATGGCAGGACTGAGGCTTCCTGTCCTAAGCCCGTGAGGTATGGCTGGGGCAAATGCATGTTGTGTGGGAGGCCAGAATATCCCTCAGGATGGTGAAACAGCCTAGAAAACATATTTTCCCATTTTCATCCTGGTCCTTTTGCTGAACTTAGCTCTGCAGCGGAGACAAGTTACTCGGGCCTTCTGAATTTTACTGTCATCACCTAAAAAAATGGGGCTAATATCAAGCTTACCTACTTTCCAATGAGTTGCAGCTAATTAGAGTCAGCATTAGTTAATGTTTGCACAGCTCTGGGATGTGAAAATGGCAATATCATGCTAAGTATTACTCCTGATGCCTAGACACCATGATTCTTCATAATCAGAGCAGTCAATTAAGTAAGCTGAAAGTGGAGAGATGCAGTAATGAGGAAGGCAGAGGAGATACACAAACATAATACTGCATTCGTGATGGCCTGCAGCTGCAGAGGACAGGGAAAACTCTGATCCTTCTACTTAGGGAGCCAGAGAGAGACATCTCTGTTTGTGTAGGAGAACAGGCATTTCCCAACAGTTTTGGGCTGCTGCTGCAGCAATCTCCTGGCTGAGGAAGGGAAGAGTCAGTTCCTGAGAGACTTATGGGACAGAGGGCTCTGCTCAAGTCTCACAATGTCCTTGCTCATATTCTGTTGAGGATGCTGATTCTCGGTGAGGTCTACAGGACAAGGCTGAGCAGCATTTCCCAGAGACCAAGGGCCAACTCTGCCTTACATCTGTCATCCAGCACCATCCTCAGTGGGAAGCAAGGAAGACTCTTCACTGGAGGCAGTACAGGACACTGTTTCATTGGCCACAGTGCAGGACAGGTCTCTCCAGAAGGAGATCCTTTTCACCCAAGGTAAGGATGCCAGCTGCGGACAAGAAGCAGACACCCAGGGAGAGCATGGGAGAAGCAGGGTGGGAATGGAGCCATTTCTGTTCCCAGCAAGGCACCATTCTGAAGGGAAAAGGAAGGTAGTGGGACTTCGTTGAAACCCAAAAGAGGATTTAGAAATGTGTGATACCATTTCCCAAACCTGGATTTTGTCCAGGACACTTGGATCAATACCCTGATTTTTGGTGATTGATCTGGAATGACCACCCATGTCAGGACCCTGGCTTGTAGTTTCCTTCAAGAGCCATCCCCAGCCACACAGAGGTCCGACCCCCTGTAGAGACATGATCCACCAGGGAGGCAGAGGGAGGAGTGCTGCACTCTGAATCACCAATGCAGTTTCTTACAGCTCCCCACTGCTAACCTACATATTAGCAGAGGACTTGGCTATAGCTCCTGACCAGCTTCCATCCTCTGCAATTGCATTCTGCTGCCTTGAAATCCCCCTCCTCACACATATGCACATATGTACCCCATGGTTTCAGAGTGATACAGAAGTTATCACTGTTTTCTGTCCAAAACTCCTGCACAGTGGTGGAGCTATCTCATCCTTCTCAGGAACAGGCTCAATTTCAGTAACACAAGACATGAGTTATGTATCTGGAAAGGTTATAAAAACTGGTTGGGACCCTTTGGAAGGAAGACGCAATTTTGAGATAAAAAGTGGTATTAAAATGTCACTTGGTTTGACTGCTGGCACAATCAAGGCCTGTGGCTTTGACTAGAGAGAGGTATCCTTGTGATGCTGTAAGGCAAAGATTGCTGACACTAAGCATATTCCATTTATGAATTCATAAAGGTGTCTGTACTAGGTAACTGAATTAGGATTTTGTTCCTCCTTCCTCCTCCTCTCCTTGTCCTGTGTTTTTTCTTCAGCCTTCTCCCCACACTATCTTGTCTCTTCCCAGAGAAGCTGAGCACCTCCTGCCATTCGAATGATTATTCTCCCCTGTATTAGAATGAATGATTAGTCTCTGTCTGGTTGCCTCCATAATTAAGTGCCACATGAAAGAATATTCTTGTAAGTAACCAAGGCAGTCATGCCCTGTGGGATGTGGTACATCTCTCCATCAGCTTACGTGCAGGAAGGTGAGTGTCCTGTGTAGAGATGCATTCACACCCAGCCCCTGACACAGGTACCACATGCGCATGCTGCCGTGCTTGTAGCTGGGGCATGTACCTCCCCAAGATGCAAGCATGCACATGAAGATCTCTTTGCATTCATTTGTAGGCTGCTACAGATATCCTAGCTGAGGTGTGTATGCACAGGGGCACACACTCAGCCCGCCCCTGACAAGTACCCAGCCCTACATAGGCTTGTACACTTCTTGACCAAGGACTGAGCCTCTGCTTACCACCAGCTTGCTTTTCTCATTTCCCTGACTCAAAACCATCAGTCTAGTCCTTTCCTGTCTCAGTATACCCCTTGCATAACCCCCATACTAAAAGGAGGCTTTCTGGGGAGGGCTGGGGTGACGTGAGAAGTGGTAACTGGAGAAGGGATATTAAGCAGCAACAAAGTGTGAAGAACACCCCACCCTTCCTATAAATATCCCAACAGCTCCCCTGCTTCCTAGCAGTACTAATGAGGCTCAACAGGAGTGATGGAGGGCAGCAAAGGAATCACTGATGAATAATCAGAGATGGTGCTCATCTGCTAATGGGACAAATGAACTGCTTTGCATAAGATGAGAGGGAGGGAGGAAGAGGAGCAAAGGAGCTCTTAGAGGGAAAGGCATTGGCAGCAGGAGTGCCATGAGGAGTGCCTTGCAGTGTGACCACACTTGCTGCTGTCTCTCTGCTCCTTCCCTGGCAGGAGGCATGGACCACAGGAGAGACAGCATTGGGCAGCCCTGCCAGAGTGGCTCAGGCACAACTCGCATCGTGGCGTGAACCTCAACTTACCACAACATACCTCACCCCCGTGGAAGGTCTTGTATCATCCTTGTGGATCAGAGACATTAATCCAATCATTTACTGAGGAGAGGGGGACACATCTTCTGTAACTCCAGTGGCCAAGACATGGACAGGTGGACCTCCAAAGGACAAATCATCCAGGTTAGAGCAGAGGTGTCAGACTCTGACAATGCGTTTACCATGGCAGGCTGGGTTGATTCTCCACTTGTTGATCTTCTGAGTGGGCACCAGGTGTGACCAGGCAGATACCCTGGGAGTCGTTATCCTGCTTTGAAGGGGATTAGCATCTTGTTGTCTACCTTTTGCCAGTAGGAACTGGGGTCCAGCTGTAGGTGAGAAACTCAGGTTTCATAGGGAGCTGGCAGCGGTGATATGGTTGAGGAAGGAGTGTACAGGAGAAAGAGAAAGAGGCAGAGGCTTATGCTGCAAAAGTGAGATTCTAGTCCATTTCTCAGTCAGCCAGGTATAGGCAAGAGGAGAGCCTAACCCCAGCCCACAAGCACTAAGGCTTGACAAAGATTTTGTGACTTAAAAAACAGGGTGGCCTGGTGTACTCTGGCAGTGCATGGCAGATACACAAAGAAGACTTCCTAGCTTGAGAATATGACACAGGCAAACCATATTTGGGTCATTTTTCCTTGGCACATTAGTACCACTTCTACTATGATTGCTAATGTGAGACCGGAGAGACTATGGTGCCCCATTTTGCCTCTCACACGTGCCTGCTGATCCTTCCAGCACTGCTGGCTGAGAGCCGGAATACCATCTCTGTCACCCTATATCAGTCCTTGACCCCCCTTCTGAGGCTGTGGGCAACTAAACAAGCTATGATTTCTACTGCAATCCAGACAAGCATCTGCTAATAGCCAGCCTGAGGTCCATTAATGCATTTCCCTTTCACAGAAGCTCCCTGAACAGCCAGAAGATGGTGATGGCTGTTCAGGAAGAGCAGTAGGTTAGAAAGGCTGCAGCATTGCTCTCTTTTGAATTCAGAAGCAGATGCTATAAATGATCTTGCAAATGGAGATGTAGGAATGATTTTCTGCTTTGCCTCCATAATTTGTTGGCACTTTATCTAGGTGCACAGCTGTGGGCGGGGTGTCCTCACAGGAGGGAGAAGGCACTGAGCTCTCTGCCCACTTATTAGCTTGTACTGGGAGAGATGATTATGGGCTGGGTGCAGCTTCTCTAGCAGAGAGGAGCTGAGAAAAGCCTTTTTTCCCCTGAGGCAGGCTGTGTGCAAGGCTGTACACTGACTCCCACTCCTGATATGGTCTCCAGTGTAGGGGGCATCTCTAGGTAGACCTAGAGAACCAGTTCTGTATTCAGAGCAGTTTGTGGGCTATGGAAAGCCACCAGATATCCAGATAGCCCCTATGCTTCTCTAACTTTTATAGAGAAAGGGAGTAATGGAAAGGGGTAAGATGGGATGCCGCTGGTGTTGGGCCAGGAGAGGTCCCATGCCCTGAAGGTGTTCACAGGAAAGCCTCGGGCTTCCCCCTCTAGAGTCCTGCATGGTGAATTCCAAGATATGAACTCCCTGAGCTGGGCCCTGGAGAATGTGATACCTACACCTAAATGTAGAGATCTGAGGTGAGCTGTGATTACAGGATCTTTGTGTTGCTTGTGGCATATTCAGTCCTGTTACATCTGCTAAGTCTGCATGCCTTGAGTCCAGCACTCTGTGTCTTGCTTTCAGTGTCCTTGTGTCACTTACATGCATCCAAGGTCTACTGAAAGTGCTCCTCCAGGATCACCTTCTGGTAGCTTTGCATATTTGCAGTGAGGCCCTGTAGAAAACCCATTAAGGTTTTTTCTGGCTCTGCATATTGCAAGGAAAATGAATAAAAAATAAATGGTTGGCTCAAACTCCACAGCCCATCTCTTCAAATGGCCACCATGCCATTCTGGTGTCTGATCAGAGAAAGATATCAACCTCCTTGGTAATGTGATAGGTAATGCGGTGATCTCCTTAATGACTGTAGTGATACAAAGCTAATGCAGTCCATAGCCTTGTGCACATACAGATGTAGATGTGTAGATTTTGTGTGTCCCGAGATTTTACAGGAGAAATCTGTGGTAGGTCACTGGGGCAGAACATGCAATCAGGATGGATAAGATGCCACATGAATTTTGCTGTTATGGTTTGTTACTGCCATGCTGGTGGTGATGATAGGGGTGAGTGAGTGGCACTTGACTAAGTGGGATGAAAGAGGGGCTGGAGGCCAGTCAGGAACACTAAAAGGGGAAAGCCTTGCAACTCAAAACTGCAGAGAGGGATGGGAGGATGTTATCTACTGCTGTCTGTCTTTGCCTGGTCTGTTCTCTGTAACTGCTTTGCAGCTTCCGGCTGTGATTGGCATTTACTGCTAGCTCCTTCCCCAGAGAAAGGAAGGAGTACTGCTGTGCCGGACCTAATGCCTATGTCCCTTTTTCCCTTCAGGATCCAGAGGTGCTAAGATTGCTCATTTGGAACACAGTTCTGTAACCTGTTTGCCTGCTGCTGATCCTGGCACCAGTACCTGAGAGCACATGTACTAGTTTTCCCCAGGTACTGGCATTGTCCAGTCTCCACTTGCCTCTTCTCCATGGTTCCTTTCCCAAAAGTTAGTCAGGCAGAGGCAAAAAGAGGAGGAAGGACACCAGACAGACCTGCCCAATAGAAATTTTTCCTAGCATGTCCTTCAGGGTCTGGCCCTTAAAATACAGGAGAGGATGGATGTTGCTGCCCTAAGTGACTATACTACAGCTGATCAGTGTAGCAACCTTCTTTCCAGCTAGTAAATGCTCTCCTACTTCCTCTATGTAATATTCTATTACGGCTGAAGCATGCTGGGTTGCTTTTTAAAAAAAAAAAATATTTATTTATTTAGCTGGTACTGTTTTTTCTAGTCTGGGAAGAAAATATCTTTGCTGAAACCACGGTGGCCATGGAGCTGTTGTGCTGGCTATATTTATTCCATCTTTATGATTATGCTGTGTCTCAACAGCTCAGCCGTATCTGCTGATTTCTTCAGCTGAACACCTGGAGATACTATTCTGGAGATATTCATATTGTTAGACATTTGGATGGAGGTCAGGAGCTGTAGGTTCAACCACTTCTATCACAAAATTCCAGGGCAATTTTAGACAAGTTGTTTTAACCTCTTATACCTCATCCCTGCCTCCCATCTGCAAAATACAGATTATCTAAATCTTTGGTTTACCCACTTGGATTTTAAAGTTCTTTGGAGCAAGGTTTGTTTTTTTTCTACAATATGAATAGCAGTCTCTCTTTGGGCTTCTGAGCATCACCACACCACAGACAGATAGTTTCTGTTAGTATTAAAGCTGATCGTTTTTAGTAAGTGATGATCTAATGATGCTCTTTGCAAGAGAATGAAAGCTGTGTGTGGAGTCCTGTTCCAGTTCTTATATCAGTATCTTCTGTATCTCTTAAGTTCCTCGTCCTGTTTCATATTCCCTTTTTCTCTTGAATTCTTTTACGCTGTGCTGCTGGGGAAAAATATCTGCCATGGACCACCTCAGACTTGACATATATGTATGCAGGCAATGGGAGGTGATAGATGGGAACAAAGTCCTCTTATCTTGGAAGAGAACTGAAACTTCATAATCCAAAATCTTAAATCAAGAAGGATTTTAACACTTAAGTTTCTGTTGATGCACCCAGCCGTATTCATACACAGAAGCAGCATGTTAGAAAGGCAAAAAAGCACAATGCACCAAAACCTTCACTGACATTTGGCCTGTGGCAGTCATCTACCCATGCCTGGGAGCTCACTCTCTGTCATTTATGGAGGCATCAATTTCTAGGCTGCTATGTAAGACCTGATCACTTACATACATCAAGTAGAATATTTACAAATGCACCCAGTTGAGGGCAGGGGTCTCTCTAACTATCTTTCACTTCACCAGCATCCCTAACAGGAAAGGTTCTCTTTCTCTGGTAGATTGTTCCAGCAGAAGCATCATAGGCCCTGTTGCCAAGGAAACAAACTCTTTTCCTTCTCATATTTCAATAATGTATTGAAGGTTTTCAGGGCCTTTTCTCCTTTTTCTTCTGTGTGGCCTTTCAGCATTTACTGTGCATCATATGCAATGCTTTTATTCTTCAAAACCCAAACAGAAAAACAAACCTCAAAATTGTTCTTCCATCTCAACTAACCCTCTCATCCTTCCCTCTTATTCCCTGTCTCTGTCATTTGATGGCTTAGGCTTTCTATGGCAATCTAACTCAGAAGCAGCAATTTGCTTTGTGTGATTCAAAGTTCCTTTGCCCATGCCCATGCCCCAAAGCTCTCTGCAATCATGAGGGATAAGCCCTGCTGCTGTGGACCTGTCTTGCAGATGAAGTTTTTCCCTGTTACACAATATAGTTGAATGTCTTTTAGGGTATTGGGGGTGAGGAGGCAGGAGGTGTAAGGATTTCTACTCATGGGAAGAAAGTGATGAAATGTGCTTTCACACTAATTATTTCCATCTCTTTAGATTTAGTGCCTTGCAGCCTTTCCTGTGAAACCTACAACCCCAGCCTGCTTCCTTCATTGCAGAGCTGGGTGCGTCTGCTTATTACAGTCTTGGTTGTTGAAGAGCACAATAGACAAAATTAAGAAGAGATCTAGGAGCATTTAAGCACTGAGCTTTAGAGATGGTCTTCACTATGATGTGCAGCTGCCTGTTTCCTCACGTAGTCCATTCCTCTTACAAGCCCTGCGACGTGTGTTCCACTGCAGCAGGACCTCCTGCCTTATGGTCTACAAGTGAGTCCTGGCTCATGGAAACCTTTGTGAAAAGCCTAGAGAAGGCTCTTATGTCAGTGGTTATCATGGTATATCCCCTGAGCATTCATGGGCTGCACTTCAGATCAACATTATTATGAGCACAGCCCCTCATCACTGCTTCCTTCTACTCTTTGTGGCCCTCCACAAGCACAGCTTTGGGTTCCTTTGCTCTTACCTGCTAAACTGACTACAAAGTGTGTTTGGGTTTTGTTGCTTCTGAGTGTGTGGGAATAACTGTCAGCCCTAGAGGGCAAACAGTGTTTTCTAGAAGATTAAAAAAAGAAAAAGGCAATTTATTTGAATACAGCAGGGGTTTGGACAGCACTGCAGGCATCCTCTGACCCATCAAAAGAATAAGCTAGGACATCAAAAAGCACTAGATAACTCACAGGGTTACTGTGTTTACCTGCCAAAAATAAGAACAGGAGCTGGATCTCATAGCTGAGATATTGAGATAGGATGACAAGAGAGCAGATAAAGAACCACCAGCCTTAATGGGTGTTGGGCCTGGTGCAGAAAGAGCGAAAAATAAGAGCGGATTCTTATGATTCAAATTGCTCTTTTTTGGTAGCACAGGAATACATGCCCTGAACCAGTAATCAACCATCATCACTAACTCCTCATTATCTACAGTAGTTGGCCCACTCCAGGAGAGGGGTCAGAGGGGAACACTGCCAGAGCCTGATGTGTGCACTGCTGGAAGGCTTAAAAATGTGACAGCACAGCATACATGTGTGACTGCCTCCCAGGGAGATTAGCTTCTGCTGTGTTCTTATTTGTGCTCTCAGAGTCAGGCTGAGCTAAGTCATTATTTGGTTAGGAGACCTGTAACTTGGGCTAGAAAAAGGTTTTGATGGATTCAGCATTGGCGAAAATCCCACAGAGTCCGTGGAAAACATTGTTCCTAAGTCAAAGGTATGAATTTGGCTGTGGGAGGTGCCTTCTTTCTGGGGAGCAGAACCACAACTATGAGCACTTGAAGTTGTGGAATGCTTTGCTCCTCGGGTCCAAATGACACAGGGAGGCAAAAGTATGAAACCCCACTCTGAGTTCACAATCTAAAGACAGAATTGTCTACCACCAAGGAAAGTGCTTGAGACTAAACCATTATGTAATTGTACTGTAAACTCATAATTACTCATTGTGTTTCCTTCTAAAGATGCAGGGCTGAACAGAGTGTCTCTTATTTTGCAGAAATTACTGATAACAAATGGTTTAGTTAAAACTTAGTGAAGATACTTTTGGTCAAAGCCTCCATTTTTCCAGTGTGGACCAAAACTTAATATTTTTGGCCACAACCCACAGAGGTGACATTTCAAAGTATGAATAAAACTAGCATAACAACTTGCAATCGTGTGAGGACAACTAAGATCTACGTTTCTGGTAATTCCTTTGTTGTCTGCTGTTTTTTCTCGTGATCTGGACCATCTCAGTTTGGTTAAACAGCCAAATAAAAAGGCAAGAGCCATCTTTCTGTTACAGTTTTGTCTAGCGCCTTGAACAAGAGCTGTTGGGGACCACTGTTGGGGTGACCCACCAGCAGAGATGAGACTACTGCTGCAATGAGATGAGCAGAGATGGACTGCACAGAGTTGGGATGGTGGTCTCATGGGAAATGTAATCATCACACTGGTGCCAGTCACAGCTAGTGGCACTGGGGCTTAAATCCCCATCATCAGAGCTATTAGAGAGTGATCAGTGCTGCAGGAAAAGGGGAGCAGTTTAAGCAGATGGGATATCTCTAATCTTCCTAGTAGTTGTGTTTGTACGTTGGTGCCATGAGGACAAATAATCTGGACATCTAAATCCCTTGTCTACACTTGGAGTGTATCCAAATGGATGTCAAGGTAAACAATCACAAATTCTGGCTTGGAATGTCTGCCCTTGAAGCCTCCAGTGATGTCGCCAGGCTGGGTGGTCGTGAACTATGGTCTCTGCCAAATGCACACAAGGCTTACTCTGAATGTGTACTTTAGGCAGAGCAGCCTTCCTGGCATTTAGGAGCCAACCCTTGTGCTGGCAAACAAGCCAGTCTACAGCCTTGTCTTCCAGTGAAAAGGGGCTCTGGGACTGATAAAGAGCAGGACTTTGGGACAGCTGGGAGAGTACGAGTGATAACCTCTTCCAGGAGATTTTGTATGCACACCGTTTTCCCCAGGTGAAGATCTGTGCTCTTCAAATGGCAGCAATTAAAAAAGACATATCTAGGGAAGACTCGAACAACGATAGTCCTATTGTTGACTTCTGTGAGGGGTACAGTGACTTTGCAATCTTGGGGTTTTTTTAACTCTATCATGCATTTGTTTGAAAAATGAAGGACTTGGGTGGAGGAGTCCAAACTAATTGGGCATTTGGGCAGATTTTGTGAAAATATCTTGGAATTTTGAAACAATTTTTGGACACAGATAAAGATCTGATTTGAGTGATTTTACAATGGGACTTAAAAATACTGAAAAACACAAATATTGTTTTTAAAAAGTGACCTTGCTGAAAATAAGAAAAAAGGAACATCTTTTCAGGGTGATTAAATAACTCCAAACTGTAAGTCAGTTTGGAAAGAAAGAAAGGAGTTAGACTGGATTCAGCATAAACTACATTGCTTAATGTCGGCTTAAAAGTATTGTTTTGGGTTGAATCTTACTGGAGGCTATACAAAAATGAATAAATGTATCCCCAGCTCTACTTTACACAACAGTGAGAAATGCTAGTGGTGGACTTGCACAGTTTTGAATGGAGACAATCCTATTTTTGTATGGTGCAGAAAGAAAGAGACAGTCACGGCACAGAACATACAACCTCTACAGAAAAGAACTGAGGGAAAAAGAAGCATGGGGGGAAAGGATATATATCCTGTCAGCAAAAAGGAAGCCTTGGTAATATGTATTTGTTTTAGGATGATATGTTTTATTAATGACTTTTTAAACACTGTTTGGGCTTGTTTAAACACGTTTTATACAGATTTAACTAAATCGGTTTACAAAACCGTTGAATTAAATCAGACAGGCTCTTAGAGCACAGACACCTGTATCATAACTGTTTATATTGGCTTAGCTTGTGTCAGTAAATCATCCTTCCTTTGCTGCCTGGCTTCTTCCTACGGCAGCTGTTTGATTGCATTGCCGGTGGCTTTGCCTCCCTCTCTCCCTCTGGAATTTGACTTAAGCCCCTGCAGGAGAAAAGACATGAGTTGGAAGAAGAACAGAATGAATGCAGGCCTGTCTCCCTGGTGGGCTTTTCAGAAGGTGGATCCTGATGAGGAAAAAGAGGCAGAGGGGAGGGCTAGCAGCTTTGCAGACATAATGCCTGCATCAGCTCAGAGATGCAGCTTGCAGCTGACTACACTGGAGTGCTGGCTCTCCCAACAGCCATTTTCAGTCGCAGGAGCTCAGATTGAAGCAAAAAAGAAAAATTTTTTAAGTGAGTAGTGTACATGAAGACGCCACTTCATGTTTTGTCTGCATGCTGGCTAATTTCCTCTGCCCCAAAATGTTTTGTGAAAATGTCTTTTAGCCCAGGTCACAGTGATGCTGCTGTTACACAGTTGCCTTTGACTCATACTGAAGCAGCATTCCTTGTTGCCTTCTTCAGCGTGAGCCCTGGAGATCTACAGAGCAGTGAGTGACCCTTTCAAACCACCTTCTGTTGGTTGACACCCCTGACATTTTTGCACCTTCCTGCACTTTAGTTGTTGCTGATCCTTGCACGCTAGCAGGCAGCATTTCAGCCTCGACCTGTGGCTGATGTTCAAGGAGGAAAAGAGATGGTGGCCAGGGTCCATGGTGGAGCCATGTGGTTCCCAGCACCTGTCCTCGAGGATCAGCTGCCATGCACTCCATGTGTCTTCTGGTGCATCAGCTGAGGGTGCTGCATGTATCCGGGATGGAGTCGATCAGAATGGACCAGGATGAACCTGTGCTGTCAGACCCACTGGTCCCTTGGGACTCGGGGTAGCCCCGGGGTGGGCACACTGGAGAAGGACTCCCTCAGGTCTCTCGTCCAGGGGAGCAGCCGGACAGTAAGCAGCCGAGGGCAGGAGGGGCAGGGGCAGCTCACCCTTCCAGCAGGACCCACCTCTCCGCCCAGGGGTCAGCCATAAGACACCTGGGGTAGCGAGAAGTGGGGACGAGCACACACAGGGCCTCCCCCAGGCTCCTCGCTCTGGGACAAGAGCTGTCCCACAGAGCCTCCCTCGGGGCAGGGGGGTGCTGGAGCGGAGCCGGGCACGAGCGGCAACCGGGGAGCGGCCGGGCTGCGCCGCCACCGGGCGACGGCGGGCGCCACCTTGCGGGCGGCGGCGGGAGCGAGCGCGCCCGGGCGGAGCGGGGCCGTGCCTCGGCAGCGGAGCACCGCCGGCTCTCCGGGCTGCCGCACCTGCCCGGCCCCTTGCCGCCCTCCCTTGCCTGGCGGCATAGCTCCTGTCCCTTTATTAATTTCTGCTTCACACTTCCCCCTGCTCGCCTCGCCGCTGCAGCCGTCCAAGGTGCTCGCTCTCACTAGGGCGTCTTTCCCAATCTGGTACATATCAAGCTAAATGAGGCATAATTAGGAATAATTATGACATGACACGGTCTGGAGTAAGAAGCAGATGGGGCTTCCCCCAGGATGCTCCAGGCTGCATTTCAGGGAGGAGGGGACAGGGACAGAGGGGGGACAAGGCAGTCTTTCATGGTTTCCTACTTTTCATTACCTCCTCTGGCAGGGGCTGGAGAGAACGTCCTGGCCAGCAATGCGCTGCAGCGAGACCAGTGTATGAGGCTGTGCTGTGAGACACCTATCTTAGTCAGTGTGGCCATTCTGTAGTGGCTTTACAAATCACTCATTCTGTGTTAGAAGGGTGAAGCAGCACTTGTGTTTGGTCGTGTGCTATCCCTCTGATTCTCCCTTCTACGCAACATTAGCCCTAATTTTACAGTAAGATATGGAATTTTTCTCTTGAAGGAGGTGGAAGAGGGAGGAGTGAGGAGTGTTAGCTCTTTGGTACAGGCAGAAGACTCTGGTGCTGAACTGCAGAGGCCAGGAAGGCATTTGCACCCATTCTTTGTGCTCCTTCTGAAGGACACTCAGATGCTCTGTGTTGTATGGTAGGCTGTGTATGGGCAGCAATGCTGGAGAGGTGCTGGGCACCACTGGGAAGAGGGATATTCATGGGAAACCTCAGCCTTTGGCTCTTGTGGGAAGATGCTCCTTGAAAATCACTGGAGGTATTTAAGAAACATGTAGATGAGGAGCTGAGGGACATGGTTTAGTGGTGAATTGGCAGTGCTGGGTTAATGGTTGAACTTGATGACCTTAGAGGTCTCTTCCAACCAAGGTTGTTCTGTGATTCTGTGAAAAGAGAGTAAGGGAGAGGTCCTTGCTCAAGATATTTTTGACACATTTATTTGCCTTGGTGATTGTACAGGGACAGGAGGTTTTGACTGGAGATGTGTGGTACAGTGGATCCAAATGGCTGTGTTGTGGAAGGGTAAGGTTAAGAGTGTGAGTTGTCATGTGAGCGTCCATTTCTCGTTTAAAACTGATGTCATTCACAAGAAAATCCAGGAATAAAAGAACCTATAACCTATCTCTTTTCCCATTACAACAATATGAGATGTTGAAAGGCTTTATTGCTGCCATTTTGTCACTCTTGCACATCTGGGTACATCCCTCTGGGGAGAAAGCCAAACCTTACCACACAGGAGGTGGTGATAGCATGGGGTAGATTTCAACGCCAGCTAAAGCACTGTATTTATGTGCCTCTCTAGCTACCTTGCTGTCTGGTGGTGCAGAGAGGAAGCAAGAGGCCAGACTAGCCCAGGTCTGGTTGGGAGTCAGCATGGGTGGCAACACAGGAGCATTGTGCTGCTCTCACCTTCACCTTCCCTCTGCCCGTTGGCTCCCCAGCCATGCCCCCGAGGCAATAGCTGACATGCAGAACAACTGGATTTCTTTCATCCTTCACAACCTTGGCTGCAGGGAGAGCATCCAGAGGGAGTAGTTGCTTCCCTTTCCTCTGGATGAATCTTGTTTGTTGCTCAGACATTTTGCACATAGTTTTTCAAGCAGCCATTGTTTAAGCTGCTTCTGCCTCTAGTTAACAAAATTATAGATTTCCTGTTCCTAGCAAAAAGCCTTTTTTTTTTACAAAATGAAGGCAAAGCAAGATTTTCTCAAGAATTGTTACAGGAGATGTATGGGTGTACACAGGAGTACTCAGGAGCTGCAGGCTTGTTCTGCTTGGATGTATGGTCATCCCATGTCTGCTTCTGTTAACCTAGTATTACTTGTGACAAATCCAATACCCCACATGGTTGAACTCAGCCTGCTGACCGCTGCTGTCACTATCTTGGGGTGGATTAACTAGCATCAGGTCTTCTCGCTTTTTGCAGGGTTTCTGCCATGTCTCATGTATAAATGAACTGCTCAGTTTGACAGCAGACTTACAGGATAATTCCTTCCAAGGAGCTACCTCTGTGCTGCGATAGTGCTGGTTTTTAGTTTGCTGGGGCTTGGAAGCTCTGGCTTTGCCAAATTCGATGGCTTCTTGACATTTTTCCTCGTGAGTGGGAATGAAAAGTAGTATTTCTGATTTTTTCTCTGCAGGGAATTTTTAAAATGAAACTGAAGAATCACTTCTGGAAAATGAGTCTTGTCATCTCAGAGTTCTTTAAAAATGCCATGCTGTTAACATCTTTTCATGCCAGAACAGTTGAAATATCTATTATTCTTATCTCATTTTCAAAACCACTAAAGGGAGGATTTTTCTTAATATCTCCTGAAACCACTTTTCTAGAATAGCTGCTTCTGTTTCTTTCATAGTGAAATAAATGGGTTCATCTCATTGAACTTTACTGATAGAAAAGTTAAGCATTTAAGCACAGCTTGTTGTTTGGGGTCCTTTCATAGTCAGGGAGAGAAACATGAATCAGTAGCATGCTCCAGTGAGGTCATGCTATAACTTGAGCAAGAAGAGACATACCTCCATCTCACAGAGCACTGAGTGAGTAGTACTGGCCACTTCTTGTTTGTTTTGTGATCAGACCCACTGAATCACCCTCTAGATGTTTCTGTTTCTCCTCTTTTGCTATAGAGGGAACTCAAGCAATTAGTTTTGCCCTGGTACCTAATTGTTAGATAGCTAAAATCAGTATGATGACTGTTACCCTGCAGGTCTAGTTCAAATTGGAAAATGGTAATTAGATATTTACATCATTTGGACATTTTCAAAAATGTCCTCACTGGTAAATGCAATCATCCTCCATACTCCCTGAGTAAGCGTAACTGAACCTTGGCTACTTCAGGAGATATTACTTGTCTTCTCAGAGAGCTACTGCTTATGAGTATAATGTTGTTGTTTGCTTATACACTGTGACACAAGCTGTGTTCACACACACTGATTGTGCCCCCCTTGGGCATCCTAGATAGCACTTTTTCTGTGATGGCATTTTTCATTATGTCCAGTTTTAAGAACTATCTTCATCAGCAAGACAAACTGGGGAACATCTTATGCTAGAATCATAGAAATCTGTTGGATATCTATGCAAGATACCTCCTGAGTTTATTGCCTTGTGGGCTCTTGGATCCTTTCATGGAAGACACTCTCTTTGAAGCAGATCAAACTGGAAGACTCCTCTGTGCTGGCTGTTTCATGCAGCCCCACAGGTTATAGACTTCTAGTGTTATATGTACCTTGAGCTTGTCCAGTGCTGGATTCTGGCAAGCTTTCCAGCTGAATTTAATACAGTTTGTAACTGGGGACAGTCCACATGAATGGTGGTTATGGAATGGGAGTAATTTCACCTCCTCTGGATTGCTGAACACCTAAGGGTCAGTATCTGTGATTTAGAAATCAAATCACATTTAGAAAAGATGCATGTGCCTAAAATTGGCTTATGAGATATATAGATGTCCCCAGGTAAGTTAGTTAAAGAAGACTGATAAGGAGGCATCTACCTCTCTTAGAAACCTTTTGGGTTTGTTTTTTTTTAAAAATGAATGCCTCTATCTGCATTTTTAGATTTCTGGATACCTGTGTAGATATGATCTTCTCTCATTTCTGTCATTCTAGCTCAGTTTGAAAAACCCTACTTCGCATAAGCAAGCATCTATTCTAGTTTCCCTTGGTTCTAGATGGGGGTTGCTTCTAATATGGAGAGATGATGGGGCAGCTCAGTCCAGACAGGAATTGTCTTCACTGTTGTCTCATTTCATGCACTGCAGGCTGATCCCAATGGACAATAGATAATTCAAACTACCTCCCCTTTCTCTGTGTCTTCCACAGATTTTGGCACTTACTAGCTGATACAGGGACACGGCTCTGCCTGGAAAAGTTCGGTGGACGGCACTAACTATTCACTAATCAGATACTGAGAAATTCCTGGTTACTGACCATTCCCATAGTGGTTTAGTTCTGTCTTCATCATCCTCAGTTGTAGCAGCTGGTATGATGTGCACCAGTAAGGTTATTTGCTGCTCAGCATATGTCTGAGTTTCACCTTCAGACCTCAGTTCTGTCAGTAGTTTAAAGATTAAATGCCACCTCTCTGAGTGTCAGAATCACCACAAAAATCACTGAGAGGTAAGAGACATAATCCCTCGGGAGCAACTCCATTGATCTTCTCTTGGTTCCCAAGCAGCATGTTGTCTTGAATGCATGACTATCCATTTCTCCAGATGAGTTGATTTAGTTACATATCCCTTGGGCTTGTCAGGGGGGAAATTAGTATCCTTGGAAAGAAGAAAAAGTTAAATAAGAGCTACTCCAAACCATATCAAACAGCATTACTCGCTGCAGTAAAGTGCAGGTGTCTCCTAGGACTGGAAAGAAGCAATTTCTCCAGTGGAACAGTGCATGTTGCACAACCTGGTTATTGCTGCTGGCATACACATGTCAGCAGGTCTAAAAGCTGCTGTACTGGAGAAAGATCTTTCTCTATGTCTTCACCCAGATTCAGAGTGTCGAGAATCACATTCTCCCCATAGCCAGCTGGTGAATGGGTGCATCTATGTGCAGTGCCCTTGAGAACTGTTAGGACAGATGCTCTGAATATTGTATAAATTATGCTTTCCCAAGGAAATATTCTCTTTTCTATTTTATTTTGGGTTTTTTTGTTTGGTTGTTTTTTTCCCTTCCTCCCTCTCTTTATGCTTCCCAAAGTGTCTGTTGTTTTCTGATATAGTCAGTCTGTGAAGATGCAAGGTGGCTGGTTGTCCTGCATGTCAAGACATGGAGATAACAGTCATATTACTGGGGCTATATTTATGGGCATTTTCTCCAGAAAACCTGTTGAGAAATTTTTTTTTCTCTTACTTTTTTTTTTATTGCATAGGAGGAAGTGCAATGAATGGGGAGATTTGCTTGGCATTTTGCATACACATGCGTTATGATACGAATTAAGGAGTCGACTTCAGCTGATCATTTTTCACACATACTCAGAGCCCTCTGGTGGTCACTGAAGATTTTAAATTTCCATTCTTCGACTTTTATCCAAACATGTATGGCCGTTTGTAAGACTTACTTTGTGCATGTGGGTTTTTTTACGGTGGAAGTTTGCAAATGTTGGTGTAACATTTGTTTTCATTATTTTCCCCCACATTTTCACCAGTTCTGTCTATTAAAAAATGATATTGTTCTTTTGCCCAGTAATGTTTACTTGGAAAATTATTGGCCTGAGAAGTGCCATATTTACTCTGCAGGCAATGGAAGCTGTTGCTGTGCAGTTAAAGAAAATTCATGGAGTGTTTTGCAGTGGGAATTAATTTCAAATTAGCATGTACTGAAACTTTGACTTTGCCATAACATTTCCTTTTAAACCTCCAGCTTGGAAGCAGATTTTTAACTACTCTCCAAGAGTATATGACTCTGTGGAGGAAAAAAGGGAAAGTGGTAGAAGAAGGGGAGAGGAAGGACATGTGAACAGTCAACACAAAGTGCTTTTACATTTTCTAGATGTCACCCTTCCTTCAGCATTCTTTTATTGAGCACTTTAGCTGAAACAGCACTGCTGGCTGGCTGGTTATCCCAGATTCTTAAAACCAGAATATTGGCCATGCTTGGTTATACCAGAGGGACATATCTTCTGGTGTTATGTCTCCAAGAAACATCGTGATCAGAAGGTGGTTCTTCCTAGTTAGGTTCGTAACTTTCACTTCAGGTGTGCTGATCTCTGTAATATCAAGCTATGAAGCAGCTCTCTGTCTGGATCTGAAAACCAAACTTTCCTCTTTGTGCTGTTGTCAGACTTTGACCCTCCCACAGTCTACAGGACATGATTGAGGTGATCTCTGCACATCTATCTAGAGAACAGGAGCTGTTCTTCTTTAAGAAATCCCAGGATACAGTCAATCACAATGTAAACAGTCCCCTCAAAATGTCTGTCATGCCAGGTCCCTTACCTGTGTGCTCCTGGGGCATCCCAGCACAGACCAATACAGGACCTCTGGAAGAAACCACCTTGTTTTGAATGAGTGTGGTTGTGATCTGTGTGCTGGGCTGGCCATTGAAAGGCTGTTAGCAATGAAAATCCAGCAGGGAATGATGAGATGTTTCCTTTTTTGCCAGTTGAGGAAGAAGGCAGCTGCCCTTCAGGAGGAAGAGGCAAGGTTCAGTTTGGAAGGAAGGAAAGTGACCGACTTGTAGCAGGAAAAGAGTAAATGCTGCTTGAGAGGGCACATGTGATCTTTCTGGTATTCAACATGCAGTAAGCTTTTTTGCATGTCTTTACGTGTATACATACCCGGGGGAACTTAAAAACTTACTCGCAGAAGGCTCAGATCAGCCTCTGCCTTTTAACCTTTAGGGGCAAGGCAGCTGTGTAGTCCCTTTGGGGTGCTGGCAGTGATCTCATTGCTTGCTGGTTGCAGGATGGATTATGAATGATGTGATGTGTAAAAGGCCAGCCAAGGAGCAGCTGGAGGGGAGACCTGCTGCAGAGCTGGGGCCAACCTGCTACTACTGCTCCTGCCATCACACTGAGAATTGTAGCAGATTTGGATTGCTTGCTTTCTGGGTAGACACCACCCCAACCTGATTACTAAAACACTGCCTATTTGTGCTTAACTGGGTTAAATAATTATTGCAGTCATTTATGAAATATCACACTGGCACCACTAAGAATCTGAAGAAGAAGCTAAGGCAGGTCAGGCAGCTTGTATAAATTTTCTCATGGCATGGGTTTGAGTCTTTGTCTTGTTGCTGAGCTGCGTGGAAGCTGTAGGGGTCATGAGGAGGCCTGGAAGCCAGGCTGTTCTCAGATGGCTGCCCTGATTGTACTTTAAGTAATCTCTCAGCCACAATTCTCTCTTGCGTTGAATAATAATAATATCTGTTACCTGCCCTTCCAGGCTGCTGAGAAAATTGAATAATCAATTTGAAGATAGTATGATATTCTAGCCAAGCAGATCTGGGCCTCACCTACCTTTGGTGGAGAGATCCAGGTGATATAGAAGATGATGTTAGGATCCTGGCTGTGACATAGTGAAGAGGTGATGGACTTGATGGCCCTTCTGTGGTCCAATAATTTGTATCAAGCAAGAGAGTCTTAGTTCCCTTCTTATCATGGGCTCGTTATCATTTTCACAGTGATATGGCTTGGTTTGAACTGATGACCTTGCCTTTCTTTAGTCTCCTAAGCCAGCCTCTGATACAGGCTAAAAAAAAAAATATTCTCTTCTGATCTGAGAGAGAATAAAAATCAAATCCCTACAGGACAAAGAACCTTGAAGTGCTGCAGAGCAGTAGGAAGCCAAGCCAAGCCACTGGACAGCATGAGAGCTTTGAAAGCCTGGATTAAATTTCCAATTCGCAGAACAACCTTCCTGAAGAGAAGAGACGTCACCTTTCACTCAGAGGTAGAAACTTGTCCTCAGTGTGTGCATGCAGGTGTGAGGGAGGCAGGCAAGGAAGGGGAGGAATAAGGCTGGTGTAGCAAACACCACAGACTCCTGTCAGGAGCAAAGTGCACTGGGTTAAGCAATATGCAGCAGCTGAGATGGTCTGTGCTGGCTTATGAGGTACAGAGGTGGTCTGTTCAACTCCTCTAGCAGGTAACTAGCTTACCCAATTGTCCGTTCTCTGTTATATTCTCTCAGATAACGGCTGGCTGCTTTTCCCCATCCTGGTCATCTTGTAGATTTCTGGGGTGGTAAGGGTCACAGGAGGAAAGACAGGTTATTTTGCTCCAGAGAAATAATAGGGTTGTAGTGTAGCTTTTGATCATTGTAAAAAAAATACGTTCAGAAGTCCTTCTAAAATAGAAACAATTTGGGTTCCTCTGTTGTCTGAAATTAGGGGCTAGCATGCCACTGAGTTTTCCCATAGCAGTCTGCAGAAGTACTGTGATTAACATCCTACACGCAAATGGCTATATATATTTGGAGACTGTAGCCTCATCCCCAGAATGTATGCTCCTTTTCCATGAACCAAAACTTCAGCATCCAACTTAAGAAAAGAGCTCCATTCCCTCCCTCTCTTCCCCCATAGACAGGTATGGTTGCATGTTCTCACACATCTGCTGATGAGAAGAGCTGGGTACCTACCTCCGAAGTGGGCTCTGTTCCCTTTAGTTCTCCTCTCTCCTTCCAGCTGCTGTGGGGCTGAGGGCTGCTGGAACCACTGTAGTGCTACCAGTCCAGCTCCCACCAGGCAGGCAGAGACTCTGTCTGTTCAAAAAACCATGCAATGGCCTTAAGCCATTATGCTGTGGCTGCTACTCTTATTTTGTGGCATTGAGGTCAACACTTACTGTATTCATATATTTGGCTCTGTAGGTCAATGCAAATCAGCCCAGGAGGAACTTTTCCACTAACATTATTGGGAACTGGGAGAAAGTGGTACTTTCACCTAGGTACTTTCCACCTAGGGGACTGGGAGGAATTGCTCTTTGTAATCCACTTCCCTCCTGCTGCAGCATGGATTTGGGGCAGGGACAGGAGGGAGGGCAGTTTTCCATCTCAGCAATGACAGCATGAGAAGTTGGTCTATGTATCTTTTAGGGCAGTTGCTTTCCTGATGTTTTTCTGACAAAGCTCTTACTTCCTTTTATTGATGTAATAATCCATTTCCTCATAGAGCAGCTTGAGGTGCTGCTAAACATTTCCAGTGGGCTCAAATTAAAATAGCATACAATTCCTCCAATTGGCTGTGAAAATAACCTCCCTAGAACTATCCTGTAGTTGAGATCAGGATGAAGTAGGCTGTCTTTGGCTTGTCTGTAGCACTTCAGGGAAAGGAGAGCATCCTACAGGACATTGTTTAGGAATAACCTTCCTGGAGGGATACTTTCTGCTTAATCCCTGCCACTTAGAAGCTGTTTTTCATGTCCTGTGATAAACACAAAGCTCCTAAAAATTCCCATCCATTGCAAGATGCATGAATCCTGCTCTACATTTTGTTAAGTTCTTAACCTGAATGGCATCTTTCAACAGTAAGTTCCACAAGTTACATTTCACTGTACCTGCCTCTGTGGAATTGAATGCCCTTCCATTTCCTGCACAAGGCAGTAATTTTGCCTTCTCCTTCCTTTGATATTTTTATCTATTGCAGTCCTCATTTATTTATCGCCTCTTGAAACCAAGCAAAGGCAATCATTCTTGTCTCTCTTTATACCACAGTCCCTTTACTCCTCTGGGTTTTTGCCCCTCTGTTTCTGGTTCGGTTTCTATGATGTCTTTCTTGATATCCCGGTCCCACTGAAGTCAGAGGCAAAATGAGTGGATGGCTTTGTTAGTGCCTGTGTTTCACTTCAAAAGCTCAGAAGGAGTGTGCTGTTTCAAATGCAGGTGCATCACAGTTTTGCCTTCTGTATTTTCCTTCCTATATTGTACATTTAAAATTGGTACACCTGCCTTTGTAAGTTACTGATGCTGCCAGGTATTCAGGTTATTCCATACTCTTAGAGGAAGAAATGCTTAAGTGCTGTGATAACTTTAATTGCTTGACAAGACATTTTCAAAAATTTAACAGTATCTGCAGTTTACCATCCAAAAGTGCACTCAGATTGTCTAGGATGAATTATGCTGGAAGAAGTGAATTTGTCATACTTATCAAAATTATCAGGTTTCATTACATCCCATAAAGATAATGATTTCAACTCAGCTAAGTGATTTCTGTGTTTTAGCCCTGAAATCCTTCATGCTCTCCAAAGAGTTAAATCCATCACATGCTTGGCATTGGCCTCAGAGATTTTACAAGGATGAAAGCTGGTGTTTAGTGATGTTAGCTTTTTCTTAAAGGATACTAGTCTTTGTTGTGGGTGCCTAGGTCTCTATTCAGTTGAGGGAGAAAATGCTTGAAAAGGTACGGTTGGTTTCAGCTGTGTGATGTCTGAGACATGAAAGGATGAATCACCAGAGTGGAAGAGTTGCTTGCTTTTTTTTCCCCCCTCGATAGCCCCAGCATGATGTCAGGCTGAAACCTGCAAATTTATATCTTCAAACCAGCTCTGGATATGTAGGTGCCACGTGGATTCTCTATTCGCTTGCAGGTCAGATCACAGTCCTGGCATGCCACGTGCGGGATGCTACAGATACAGGGTCACAGCCATTCATGAATTCTGAGCTGGTTTTCTGCCCTCTGACTTGGTTCTTCTACAGAACTTCAGACCTCTTTCCCGGCCAGGAATTCCATCATTGTGAGACATCAGACACTTGATCCCTAACAGATTTGGAGTAAATAAACAGTAAAAACGCTGATGAGGACAAAACCAGTAATAAAATTCTCCTGGAAATAGTGAAACCAGAGTCTGAAGGACAAAGATTGATGTGCCTATGAATGGATATGGGTGGGTAGGAGGCTGCTGAGCTCACGATCTGTCAGACTGACCAGAGTTGCTTCATTGTCTCTTCTTATTCCTCTCCTAGTTGGTATCCATCTATTGTCTCTTGTCTTAGCATAATAATTTAGGCTTGTAATTGCATTCCATCATGAAAGGGAGAAAAAAAAAAAAAAAAGACTTTTAAAATAAATAAGTGCGGGAATTTAACCCCACCTATAAAACACTCCAGTCTTCTTGCTATCCCTCAGCTCTGGTCCCCCGTTCTGCTCCTGGCTTTGCTGCTCTTCCAGACAGACACACCTCCCTGCATTTCTCACTTGTCCATGTTCCTACCACCCTGCTCCTGTCCCCCTGGCCCACATGTCTCATGTCACTGTCTGTGCACTGCCTTGAGGACTCCTGAGCAGAGCTGGGATGTCAGGGGCCTGTGATGTGGTTTTTGTTCATGGAGGTCTCCTCAAGCTGTGGATGTGTTCCTGTTGAAGGGAAGATGGTAGACAGGAATTTTCTTTTTCATAGTCAGTGGATGTCTACTGTTTTCCTGCCCGTCTCTCTCTTGGTAAGCTTCTCCGCACTCAGTCTCATGACCTCCCACAACCTGTGCAATTGTCTCTTGACTTGAAGACACTCTCCTTGGTTATTTGCAGGTTTCCCAGGGGAAAGAGGTGGGAATGGGTCACCTTTATCCATCTAGGCTTGGTGAAGTTAACATTTCCTGTCAGCAACTTCCTCATCATGCAACCCTCTGGGATGGCTTTCACCATCCTGAGGAAGAGGAGTGCACAAGAGAGGAGTAGGAAGTTGCCCCTCCACCAAGGTGTCTTGAGGACTTTGGTGACTGCTTTAATTCAAGGCACCATGCTCTCACAGAGGAGAAGACTGGGTGATTTGCTTGTGCTGAGAAGGCTTGAAGAGTTGCATTATTTGCAGAATCTCTCAGGTGTTACACAGAGGCATGAGAGGATGGAGATGCTGGCTCTGGAAGAAATGTTGGTAGGTTGAGAGGCTCCAGGCAGTATCCTGATGTTTGAGTCACTTGAACTACATGTACCCTTGGGATCCTAGAAGGATCTGAGACTCTTGAGATCCCTTCTCATTGCTTCCAGCTGGGAGTCCTCAGAGTGGGATCTTTGGTCCAGTCAAGGTTTGTAGTGTCGAGGTTCGGCCTCAGAAGGGCTGCTGAGGGTTGTGTTGTGTCAGGGTAGACATGTTTTTAGGTACTGGTTCCCCAAAGGGCTTATGTTTGTACTTCTCTCTATCATTGCACTGCGAAGACCCTGATTTATGAAAGCTCTTAAAGCTGTGTTTGAACACTCTGAGTTAGACTTTCCTACCTCACAGAACTGTTGTGAGGGGAAAATAATAATTCAGCGTATAGTTGATCCTGTGGGGAAATGGAGTGGGCATGGAGTTGGGCAGGAAAATTAACACAAGGTGTATTTCTAATATGCTCATATGCTGGAAGTGCTTCTGGAAAGAAAGTCTGGAATAACAGTTTGGTTGTGGATTACTCTGGCTTTCATTATTAATTGTCACAGGGGATTATCTCTACATTGGAAGAAGACACCAAAATAACTGTTCAGTATAGAAGATGGAGAGAATGCCTCCACTTGTAAAAGGTGCAAAAAGGTTCAGTGTGCAGCAGGTGAGGGATGAGTGGCTTTAAGGCTATGGTTTCAAGCAGTAGATGCTGAAGTGCTCATATTGTTGCTGCATCCAAAATGTTCTCCAGGATGGAGAAGGGCTGGCATTGCCAGGAGTAAATGGGTTATGCATAGTGCTAATGCAGAAACAGGTTAACTATATATAGTTATATAGATAGAGCTAGGATTAAAACTGGGATATGCAATGGCTGCACTGCTACCAAGGGTCTGGTAGGGCAAGAGTGAAGGTCTTACACAATGTCCCAGAGTTGTTAGGATCTCTGGACCCATATTTGTCTCCAGGCAGTTGAGCTATCCCTGAACTCAGCCTGATCCGGTGGCATATCTTATCTTAACCCCCTCATTCCCAAATAGCTTTCAGTCTTATGCTGGTGATATTAGGCCATTGTCTTGCTCTTTAGGATCCACAGATAAGCTAGGACTGTTGGGTTCTGAGTCCAGTGCATGTGGCTCTTGGGAATGAGAGAAGAGCTTGAAGATGTACTTAAACATTTAGGCACTGATAACAATAGAGATGAAAGTGCGCCACCTTAAATTAAGCATTAGTTAGAACAATGCAAAGTTATTTCATCTTGGAGGAAAGAAATGCAGATCTGGAAAGGCAAGATAACCCTAAAATAGCAGGTAAGTACCTTATCTGGGTCTGTGGTCCTGTATGGTCATCATCAAACTCATTAGTACATCTTAATTTCAAATTAGCCTATCATTTGCAGAACCAATTATAATTTACGAAACAGAGGTGATAAAGAATGAAATTAATCTTAAGGATGCATAAATTGTTTAAAAATTGCTGGGTCTGAATTTTCTATCTTGTACAAACTATTTTATCTCATTTGCCTATCCCTCCTTCTACCCGTCTGACAACAACTGAGCTGACAACTATATTGTTTTAAAAAAACAAGCTGAAGGAGAAGGAATTGCTGTGGACAAGACACACAGCAATGTTGTTTGCTGACAAATCTCAGGCAGATGCACGGTCTGACATGCACACCGGTGGGTCAGTTGCGGGCATGGGCAGAGTGAAACGTTTCCTTGGGAGGCAAGCTGCCCAGAGCAGCAGAATGGCAGGATCTGCTGCTGCAAGAGGGAACTGGTACCGGCTACTTGAGCAGTAAGTACTGGCAGTCTTTGCCTACTCACACTGCAGGCAGAGCAAGACAGCCTGGCTGGTGCATCTGCCAGAAGCAGGTTTGATGGTATTTAGTCCTTTTGTCTTCCTGCGTGGAGTTTGTCCCACCAGCAACTCTTGCTACCCTGCTCCAATACAGTAGCAGATCCCACAGGGTCAGCAGCTTGGGTTTGGTTCTTTCACTGCTGTTGTGTGGATCTGCCAGGGAAGAGAGGTTTTCTGTTTAAAATACAGTATTTTCATGGTCTTATCACAGCTAATATACAAGATCTTTTGTCTTAAGTGTCAACAGTAAATTTTGCCTGTGCTGCTGGGCATTTTTGAACTAGCTCTGACCCTGTCTTGACAGGCACACACATGCACTGCACACTTGTACTTATGCAACACCCATTAACAGGAAAGAACACTCAGTATAAACACATACACACACAGAGCCATATGGACACAAGCTCATTAATTGAAACCAGGCCCATGTGCTGAATCTCTTTGTTAGCATCCAAATCCTGGCCAATCTGCCAGTACTTATGAGATGCAAGACTGGATCACTTCCATTGTCTATCACTTATAAGCTGAAAATTATTTTCTGGCCCCTGGCCCTTACTCCCATGTTCTTTGAGAAACAGCACTGACATTTTGTTTGAATGCACATGTGGATATATTTATATTTTGTGCAGTATACTACAAGTAAGCTATAGTTTATGCTTACTCCTATGAAGATGGTAAACTCAAGGCATAAAAATAACTTAAGCTGTCAGATCCAGCTAAAGTGCACAGAAGCACAGTGAACTCCACAGGAAGGACTTTCTTCTTCTAAGTATACTGTGCACACTGGAAAACAGTCTTTTGATGATAAAATGACTTAATTTGAGGAACAAAATTGAGTACCCAGGAAATGTCACAATGAAGTTTGGTGTGAATCTGAACTGATTACTTTGGCATCCCAAACCATTCACCAATCTTTAAATACAAGAGCACATAGTGTTTCAACACAGAACCATGCCTCACCAAGCAGGCACAGTAGAAGCAGCTTTTGGGAGAGATCAGAGCTTGGTAGCAATAACAACTGCAGAGCACAAAGCTTTTTCCTTAGTCACTACAGATATTGGAAAGTTTTAAGAGAATGAGATGGAGGTCTCCAGGCTGGACACAGAGGTATCTTCATGTTAACGCTGTTAAGTGCTCTCAGGACAATTCAGAGGCAGTGCCTGCCTCTGCCACAGATTTCTGTATGATGACATGGGAGGCAGTCAGATCACTGTGGCCATTTACTGAGACTAAGTTTTTGTGTGCCACTTTTACCCTCTTGTCAAATGAGAAAAATATCTTATGTGGCAACACATAAAGATATATTAAGATCTCTCTCCTGTATTTGAGGTCTGGTCCTGTGAGCAGACCCCTGTATTCTGCACAGTACTCTGTGGGCAGAAGATGCAGCCAGGTGTCATGTCATGAATGTGTACATCTCCTGATCATGACTTGGCTGTGTAAAATTCTGCCCTGGAAGCCAGGGCTCCAGCAGCCCCTGTGGTGAGTAGAATCCAGCCTTCAAACAGACCAAACTCCAGCTTCTTGAGATTTTTCCAAAAGTTTTGGTTTGCCTGTCTCTGCTAAAAGAGCCTTTGTTTGGAGGGGGCAGGAAACTCTAGTGACCAAGAGTGGAATGAGCAAGTCAAGCCTGGAAAAATCCCCAGGCATGGGGACTTGGGAAGGATGGGCTGGCAAGGACAGCTTACTTGCAAGCATTTTAAGTCATCCAGTTGAATCCATCCTCTGTATCAATGTTGCAGACCATAATTTTTCCAATGACTTGGTATTTTAAAACATACTATATGTACTTGATCTGTCTTTCCTCTAAAAGGCCATTGCGAAGCTTTGCCAGTGATTTACTGTACACATACTGGGGGGAGGGGAAGCAGATTATTAAGGCTCGAATACAGCCTGCCATCTGGATGGGCTCAATGCGCAAGAAGGCGTAAAGTTGGGATGGAAATGTGCAGCACTTGGTTCTCAGCCAAGACAGAGCTTGTGCTCAACTATTTAAAAGCAGATCTATGCAGATATGACTTATTGCAGGGGAGGAAAGAGACTGATGGGAGCCCTTGGGGTCTGCTCTGCATAAATCACCACTACAGCTGAAATGCATGGGAGCTATGCTTTGAGTGCATGGACATGGGGATTACTTTACAAAGGCTATTTGTGTCTTGACAAAAGTACCTAAAATTGATTGATCATTTTGACGTTTATGTTCTTGTGTTTCCCATCCAGAGGATTCACATTGGTGGTAAGTTTTCTGGTGTTTCTCAGATCAGGAATCCTGACTTGAGGTGAATATTGGCTTAAGAAGATGCGTGTAACCTTCCTTCCAGCTCTGTGTGCAGGCAAGAAGATGAATGCAGCTAGCCATATTGAGAACATTACAGTGTGTTGTAGAAACCCACTCTTCTCTCTCTGCCTTTACCATGGACTCTGAATGTAATGCTGAGCAAGTCACATACATCCAACTTTTCAGCAGTGGCCATGAGCTGTTTCCTTTTGTAGGCAGAGGCAGCCAGGCACTGTGGTGGCCAAAATTAATGGTCATCATTGCAGATTTTCAGCTGTGATCTGCCTCTGAATCAATTTGCCTGTCTCTAAAATGCCTGTGATAATGGTTTGGTTTAGTAGAGGTGACTGGAAGACAAAAGTCCTTTTGAGTTTGGTGGGAACTGCTCAGCAGTGATAATGATGAGGCAGATCAAAAAGCCCAGGAGGGAAGCAGAGTTCTATATGCTGTGCAGTGCGCTCCTGGCATGCAGATAAATACGACCACAGAGTGAATAAAGAAGATAGCCTCTGTATGCTGAATGAGGCAGTATGGCCAGTAGAAAGGGGGAAAATTAAAACTGTACCTCTATTATTATTTCTGTTTCTAGAGTTTGGTCCTTCTCCACAATCCATTTGGTATCAAATCAAGGGTGGGTGGGAATAAAGTGCTTATTTTTCGAGACTCTTGTGGGGTTGAAACATACATTTGATATCAAAAGTCATTTCCTGTCCATATTTGAAGTTGGTATCATGCTATTCTGCAGCAGTTGCTAGTGGAAACTGTTGATGTGCTGGTACACTTCCATTATCCATCACTCTGCTCTGCAGATTGGGAACTGGGGGGCATGCAGGTGGCTTAATTTTAATATCTATTTAAAGTGTAAATGGTTGTCTGCAGTGCCCTTTGAAAAGGTGGAAGGTGGCAGCACTGGGGTGCAAGGGAATAGCAGTGCCCAACAAAACAATGTGGTGGTGGGGTGACATGGCATGTGTCAGCCAGCCCACCCCTGAAGGGGTTGAGGATTAGATCAGGAAAAGGGTGCTTGTGGTTAAATAATGACAAATGGTGCCTGCACTGTGCCTGTTAATCTAGCTGTCTTGAAGGTGGGAATGCAGACAGTAGCCTTGTTTTGCATATTGGGAACAGTCAGGCGTAAGGTTTTGGTAGACCCAGAAGGTAGAGGTACTGTAATACCTCTCTCTCAAAGCAGAAATCTGTCTTCCCAGACCTGCTGGAGGTGACTTTGCAACCCTGCTCTCAACCCTTGTAAAATAGGTTGTGTTAAACTATGAAAGTTGAGACGAACTCATGCATATGAAGGATGCTTTTATAAACAGAGCAATTCCAAATAGTGAAAGAGATCAGAAGCAAGAGCTCAGGATCTGTGGCTTCCCATCCATTGCACCTTCTCATCGAGAGAGCACGCTGATGAAAGGAGAGCTCCATTTTGCTTGGCTCCCATTAAGATCAGTGATTCTGGAGAAAAGAGGAAGTTTACAATATAGGGGTGTGGCTTTGTTTTCTTAGCTCCACCTGGTATGACACATGCATGGCTGTGCAATGTTTTCCACTTGAATTGCATCTAGATCTGACTCTAGTATGGCACAAAGGCTTTGCTGATATTTGGAGACATGTGCACCACAGCTAGAATGATCAGAAAGTTAGAAACGGACTAACTTTCCTGATCGTGACTTCCCAGAGCAAGTAGCGCTTTTATGTGTTGGCCTAAGTGGCATTGATTTTCCCCTGGGCAATAAAAGGCTCCTGCATGACTCCCAGCTTGCTGCCCCTCCAAATTTTGCTTCCATCTCTGCAGTAGAGAGCGGGTAGAAGTCATCTAGGGAAGGATGAAAGGAAAAGGTCATGCTAGAAAGCATCTGCTTTTCATTAAGCTTTGCCTTAGAAGCAGATAGTGCACAAATCTGTTTTTTCCCTGTGAGGAGAAAAATAAAATGGGACAGAGAGACCCAGCATGAGAGAAGTTCAGTGTAGGTGCTTAGTATGTGTTAAAGTCATAGTCACCTGAATGTGAATGTTCGTAAGGGCCAGTGTGCAGTAACAGCTCCATTGGCACTATGGGTCAGCCCGGTCTCACTCCCTGGGCTTCACTGCTTCTGCTCCGAAACACACTGGATCTGGATGTCACTGTGCTTGATTTTTCATGATTGATACCTGCTTGAGGGTTTGTGAATACTGACTTGAATGCCTTTGTTTGCTAGTCACATCATGAAAGTAACATGGAAAGGTCCTCCTTAGAGGCCTGTCTCCTTTCGCCACTCATTGCTGCTCGTTAGCAGCAGGCACAGGTGAAGCAGGCAGCTGTCCAGGACAGCAGCTGGGGAGGTGATGAGGAGTGAGCTGACTGCCAGCTTTACCTGTGCTGGCACTGAGCAAGCATTGCCTAAACAGCCAATTCTCCCTCCTGTCTGGGGGGCAGGATATCCCCTCCTTGCCCTCTGAGCTCTCTGCTGCTGGGGAAGGCACAGTTGAAGGCTATGGGGTAGTTGGATCAGTCCTGCCCCCAGATCTCTACTGAACTGCCTGCTATGTCCACAACATTTCCCTTTCCCTTGTCCCAAGCGCAGTGCATTGCAACAAGAGCCCAGCAAGTCCCGTCTGATTTCCCATTCCTATGGAGGCAGTCTGGGAAGTGACAGCTGAGGGAGCTGTGTGTTGAGGGTGCAAAAGGCTGGAGCGGAAGGGAGGTCTCCTCTCCAGCACCTGAGAGGTTAGGCTGAGGAGGAAGAAGGCAACACTTGTCCAAAGGACAACAGAAATTCCCAGAATTCCCAAAGCCATGGCCTTTTCCTGGACCTCTCTCACCTCTTCCAGAGCTTTGACAACGGGATCAAACAAATGCTTTATAATTTGCACAAGCCTGTGAATTTGAGTGGAAAAACTCACGTCCTATGCTCAGCTTCATTGATCTCCTGTCATTTGGGCTCTACCACACTTCTACCCCATGATTCCCTTTTCCCTGGCAAGAGAGCTCTTCTCTATGGGCCTGCAATTATACAGCAGGGACCGCTAGATTTACTGCACTGCAAATACAAACTTTGCCTTTGTTACAGCAAGGTCATTGCAAATCTTCTGGTAAGCACATGGCAAAAAAGCAGTGACTTCTCTGACGTCTTTGTCTCCCTACTGTGGGGTTTCAAGGTCTCTGCTGTGTGTCTCTGTTCAGTTTTTCTGGCTTGGATGTTTGAAAGGAGATACTTAAATTGATGGACCTTGCTGAGCCTCGGCAGCTTCCACAGATTTCACTGGCAGCTCATCAGTATTAAAACCACACCCCTGAACTTTATATGGATTTAGCTACTGACCTGCTACAGTTAATCTTTAGGAACCTAGGGCATTCTCTTTGGGAAACTGAGTATCCTGGTTTCCCAGGAACAGACCCATGGGCCAGCCATGCAGGCAGGCCATGAGTAGTCCTGAGTCAGCTGGGAGATCCAATCAGGGCACCTGCCCCAAGCTCACTCACAGGTGTATCCCATACCACTTATCATGCTCATTATAAAAGGAGGGAGTTCACTGAGAGTGCAGTTCCTCTTTCTGGGGTTTTGTTCTCTTGGCCTTCTGCTCCTGCTGATCCTAAGGACAAGGCTGAGTATAACTTTGTATATTCTATGTTTGTGATTGTATTAGTCCTGAATTTAGTTAAATCTGTTTCTACTTCAACCCATGGGGCTTCCACATTTTTTCCCTGATTCCTCTTCTCAGCTGGGGAGGGGTCACTGGGTGGTAGAACAGCTTCTGCAGTTTAGCTCTAGGTACAGTCTAAATGTGGATGCTGAGAAAAGCCCCAGTTTTGTTAAGATCCATGGGGAGTGAGGAAAGTTAGCTGGAAAAGGTCCCCCTCTGAAGTGGTATTTGTGGAGGTCTTAAAGGACTGCATTCTTTCCATCTTCAGGACAGTCCATTCAGCATCCCTTCCATTCTCTGTTTACAGCCTGTTTGCCCCAGCTTGATGTAATTGCTCTGCCTCAGTTTCTCTGACAGTACAGACCGAGGGGATAGCATTAACTGCAGGAGTGTGGGACAAACTTACTTATCGCCTTGACTCCAAAACAGCTTTCAGTACTCTAAGGGAATTAAGTCATTGTCATCTGTTCAGGCCTGATGACTAGAAAGTTTTTGCTCATCCACCGTCAGGTTTCTTCGTCCATTTCTATTTGCCCTTTAGGTTTCTTATTGGTGATAAATACTCCCACAAAGTTACCACTTGTGGGATAAGATGGACCTCTTCCATCTTCTATGTGACATGCCACAGGCAAGGGGGGAGCCTGCCTGAGCTGCCAAGCAAGGCTGAGGCATGCTCCGATTTCTGATTTATACTCTGATAAAGCAGCACTGTCCCTGGCTGGGGATGCCCATACCTCAAATCATAAGATCGTAAGCGATAGTCAGCAGAGGCATTTGCTGGGACTGCACTGACCTCTAGTGACAATGCAGGGGACCGGGGTCTTCAGATAGCAAGAGGTTGAAAGGGCACACGTGGGTCTTTGGTGCTCCACAGTTTAAATGGTTCGCCCCAGTTTTTGACAGGATTGTGTACAGGAGTCTCTGGTACTGCCTTAGGGAAACCAGCCTACTGCCTGATCAGGGTCTGTATGCCTGGAACGATTGCAGTGGGTCTCTGATGGCCCAGACTTCATACACCTCCCCATTGAACTGCTTGTCCTCCCCCAAGCCACCAGGGTCATGATAGTCTTCAGGTCATCTGTGGTGTTTGTTTTTCCTGTCCATTTCTTTCTCCCTTCTGTCCATACATCTGAACACCTGTTTCTTTTTGTTGCCCCATTCCTGCATGGCATGTGATGACTCACTGCCAGTCCACCCTCTTGGCTAGGTAGTGCCCATGCTCCTTGCTTCTGGGATGGTCCTGAGGAATTCACTCCTACCTCTCACCTCTGCCTTCCTGTCCCCACACCCTGGCTCTCTTGCAGAGTCTACAAGCCCTTTCTAGAGCTGGGATGCAAAGTACAAGGGTTCTCTTTGCCACAAGGCTGCTTGCTGTACTATGTGGTTAGTCATCCTTTGTGATTCACATGAAGCAACTCCTTCTTCAGAATGCCATTTAGAAACAGAACCCCCTAAAAAAAATATTCAAGGTGTGCTGTGGTTATCTTTTACTTTTCATTACAAAAATGCTGAGCTCTTTGGACTCCGTCCTTGGAGCTGCTAATGATGCTCTGAAATGCTGAGCATCCTCAGCTTTTATGGACATCAAAAGGACTTGTGAACTGTTGGCAGCTCCCAGGGAGTGCTGCATCACCAAGAAGTATGGGAGAGGGAGAGACCTACGATGGCTGCAGTGTGAGGAGCAGGTGGAAGCCTCTTTGCCAGCTCTCCACTCTTGCCTCTGCATTCTGACACCCCACCTCCCCCCCCCAGGCCATACCTACAGCACCTTTTCCTCGCATGACTAAGCTGCCCTGGTGTGTTTGTTCATGGCTTTTATGTGTGGCCTAAGGACGCTGATAACTGAATTCGGCAGTATCTTCTTGAGATTCCCGTTTCTTAGAGCCACACATCCCCCTACCTCCCGAAGCCCCAGGAAATGTTTTTACTTAATTACAGCTCAGTCAGCTCAGCTGTCTCAGCTCCATTTTATCAGCAGAACAAGGCCCAAAAAGCTCTACAGTGAGCATGTGAATGAAATCGTCTATTCTGGGACTTGCTTTCAGAGGAAGGAATAAGGTATGATGCCCCACAAAATTCGGAGGGGGGGTAAAGAAACTCATATCCATCTGTGAACCCCAAAAGCCAGGCTTATGTCCACCTGCAGATTTATCTGGAAGGTGGAGACAGGAACACCCCCAACACCCTTCCTTTAGCACCTCTGACTCTCTCCAGGTCATCTGTATGAAAGTGAACATACAGGGCAGAGCTCCACAGCATTGCCTCTTCCCCTAGACCTCACTGCAGATGGATCTGGGCTCTGTTGCCCAAATCCTGACACAGGCATTAGCCTAAGAGACCAGATGAAGTATCTTGGGTTCTCATAAATCTCTGCTGAGGAACATGCCTCCTGTGCTTTCCGCTGGAAACATGCTGACTGGGGGCCTCTCACCCTATGCATTGACCCCTCTGGTCCCTGACTAGCCTGGTCCACAGGAGAAGCCTGAGAGGGAGTGGAAAGGAAGAAAGCTGCCAGCTACAGCCTTCCACACTAGGTTGAGCAGAAAGGCAATCAAGTTTCCTAAGCAGTGTAACAGATGACAAGGTGTATATTTATACCAGATACCCACATACTTTGAGTGAATTGTGCAACATGAGATTTATCATCATGCATCAGATCACTGGTGTATCTAATCCAATACCATGGCTCTGACAATGCTGGGAGAGCTGAGTGGCCTGCAGTGATGTATCTCACTGACTGTGCAACGCGGGAACAGAGGGTTTGGGATTAAAATTCCTCCCCAGTTCCTCCAGCAACTGGTACCCTGACTGCTCTTATTATCTGAGCAGGCAGAGCTGCAAATGTAAATAATCACAAGATTAGGCAGCCTTCTAGAGACAACTAGGACAACTGCAGCATACGTTTCTGGGCTGTGCTCTGGGCTGGATATGTTTTGAGTGGGATAATGTTTCATGCTGATTTTGTCTTACTTTCATCTTACTCTTTTAAAAGATTCTTGGGCTAAATGCACCCTGGATGCCAGCAGTGGATATTTACTCCAGTGCTGGAAGTGACCCGTAATCTTTTACACCACTCCTAGCATCATTCTTATGCTTCCCATCACCTCCCCATTCCTTGCACACCTGTTTTTTGTTGTTGTTGTTTTGTTTTTTCTCTGTCTTCTTTGCTGCAAGGGAACCAAGCCATTCTTCCACTCTGGGTGTGCTGTCAGGCAGCTGCATTCTGTCATGGTGCTGCTGCCTTTGCATTTGCAGCGCTGTCATCGCCCCTTGATCAGCCCAGGGGTCAGTTACATTGCTTGGCTGTTTTTGGCTTCTGCCATTCACAGAGCAGGACTCTCCCCTGAGCTGTCTGCAGAGGCTTTTGCAACACTCCCGTGAACGTGTACAGATAATTTCAAATCTGTTAATGTGAGCAGTTATTGGACTGCTGCTTGCCAAGCTGCAAAGATGCATAGTATGACTCTCTGGTCAGAGCAAGAGTGTCTCTTGCTCTTGCCCTTTTGGCTGTTCCTTGTTTTTAGCTCTTCCTGCAGTTCTCTCCTTACCTTGTAGTGAGTATGGAAATAGCTTTTATCTGTTCCTCCTGAGTACAGCTAATAAAACGGTCTGTGCTGGCAATGCCTCCTTGTACCAAGTTTGGAGAACTTCTGTTTATCCTCATTCCTTAGGAGCTCTCAGAAAAGTCAGGTCTAGTAGGGCTGCTCTTTGTGTATGGCCTCTGCTATCTCCTGGTGTGATTTTAGACAGCACTAGCATGTGGACTGCTTATTTGGTCTGGCTGATTTACTGTAGTCAAATACCCTGAATTAATCAGCTGTTTGTCCATAGAAAATCCCTTCCTCCTTGCACTGTGACCTACAGAAAAAGGATCAGGGAGGGGGAAACCTTTCATTGCTCTGCAGTAGAGTTTGTTTTGCTTCTCTTTGTCCAAAGGCTTCTCCTCCAGTGCAAGGACTCTGCTGTGATTTGTCTGTGAAGTAGTCAGGGACAGTATTGGTCTTGGCCCTTGTAAGACCCGATACCTGAAATCCTTGTAATGGCTCTTGCAGGAGTGCCATGACTTTATGTCTCAAAGTCGGTGTGGCATGGGGTCAGTGTCCCTTCGTGCTATGTGGAAGATGATCTTTGAGCAAACACCTGCTTTGTGACACAATCAACAGTGCCATTTCCTCCTATATTTTTTCTCCTTCCTTCTGTTTTGTAATTGATTCATCTTTGCTGGCATCTACTTTTCTGTTTGATGTGTTATGTCCTGCCAGTGCTCAAGTAATCCCTTGCCTGCCAGCCCCTAATGTAACAGGACTCAGAAGGTGGTGGTGGGAGCTACCAGATGTGGAGCAGACTGTCTCAGATGGGATGGGGATGGGATATACTTCAGGGACTGCATTGACTGGGGTTTCCATATGCCAGAGGACCCAGTGGTTTTCCCAACTGTAGATTAGGGCACCAGTCCTTTAAAAGCTCAAGTGGTTTTTCAGGCAAACCAAGCTGCACAAGGTGTCCAGTAGCCTTTATATCCTTGATGAGCTGCCAATGACAACAGCTTGTGGTGAGGCAAAGGTCCTTGCAGACTGTTGTTCAAAAATTGAAAGCATAGCATGTGACCTGTCCTGGACATCCCAACAAAATTGGGATTGTTTTGTTAACCCATAAGGTATCATACTGTTATGTGTGATCTGTGTCATGATAGAAACAGGGCACGGATACCAGCCAAGCAGTGGGCATTCTCCTGCAAAGCTCCCTTTCTAGCATCCCCCAGTATTCCCATGTCAGCTCCTAGCTCACATCTCAGCTGCCAATATTAGCCTGTAGCCAGAGAAGCCATGTCCTCTAGTGCTTGGCTGGTCTGTGGTTACACTGCACTTCTTGGAGTGCCAGGAGGATGAGGACAGCAAGACTCCTAGGACCGCCTGAGACCAAGATGTATCCGTGCATAACACACTGTGAGCCTTCCCACACCCTGCTGCATATGAGGTCTTTCTCTGGTGAAACTTCAGCTCTTAAAGATTCATGTCATGGTTATGCCCTCAATCAGCCTGTGTCTCAGCTATCCCTCAGGTGGATTAATTGATAAAAATTTCCTACCCAGCTGATTCCCCCTAGGAACTTCACAGCTCAAAGGATTGTGCTCCAAGTTTGCTGAGATCTGCCTGTGTCCTGGGCTTTGGACTCTTTGCTCAAGCTCTAGAGCTTTTGATGTGTTTAGCCAGACAAATCTAAGCAGGCAACAGCTAAACCAAGTCAAGTGGCCCAGGCAAACGCCTTGGTGATTTTGCTTCGGGACTCACTTGTGGTGAGGGTTTGTCTAAGATGTAATAAATCCTGAAGCACCTTAGGCACCAACTTACACAGAGATGAAATTCTGCTACAGTGTGAAAGTACATTTCCAGCTCTCCTGGGTGTGAAGCAAAGCCTGGCTGCAGGACTGAGTGTTACCATTGCTCACACTATCTGCTTGAGCTTGCAGAGAGCCTGAAACAGGAGCTCTCGGAGTTGCTCTGCTTCCTCCTCCACTCCAAAATGTGGAATCTCATATACTGACAAGCAAGAGAACATGGTAGTTCCGCATCATCTTAAAGGAGTAAGCTTTCATTCAGTGAGAACAGCAAATGCTTCTGTTAGCAAATATCTGAAATGCAAATGAAAAAAACACCAAAGCAAAACTCTTTATAATAAAGGGAATCAGATTTTATTTTTATACCCTCAAAGTTAAAAATATGCATTTCAAAATATTTACAATGACTATATATGAGATAATCTTTGTTAATGAAATAGCAACATACAGTACTAGAATATATCCCACAAACTCATAAAGTCTACATAAGAAGAAAATGTAACAGAAAGAGAGAGAGCGAGCTAAATAGCATCCATGCACATTCTGCACCTGCATGTTTTTTTATACTCTCTGCCTGTTAGTTGTGAATGGAGTCACAGGAAGTTTTGACCTCTTGTCCTCTATAAATGCCACTTGTGACTGAGATTCTTTGAACTGACAGAAATTTGTGGGTTGCAGCCATACCACTGCCTTACTTTCCCATTCCAGCCTTTCACATGGGGACCTTGTATTACAAAATGGACTCAAAATCTCTCAGCAACCCTGGGAGGTAGGTATAGTTTTATGGAAGAATTTGGCAGATGGAGAAGCACCGGGTTAAGTCACTGGCCTAAGGTTGTGCAGCAAGGAGCAGAACTCACAAGCCCTGCCTCATCTCTCCAAATCTCTCAATAGGGAACACATTTCCTCTGCTAACCAGTGTCATCTGCCTTTGAGATGAGCTGTGTCACAAGGTGAGGCTCTCAATTAATACCATGTCCTGGGTGAGAATGTGGGGAAAAAAATCCCTACCTACAGATAAGGACTTGTCCCATCTGTGATGTTGCAGTGTTGTTACCATGTTCTGGAGCTGAACAGAAGATTTTAGTGTAGATACACACCCAAATGGTTCCCTCCCTGCATGTGCATCATTGAGCAACTGCAACTTCTGTAATTTGGAACCCCTGTGTATCTTCAAGCCCATGCTTTTTCTCTCTCTCTCTCCAGCATCCACACCTGTATATCTGTCCTTCCTACCCGAATCTGATTCAACCATAGGAATGTCAAATAGTAAAAAAAGCAGCAAAAAAAATTTCTGCCTTATTTATGTAGACATTTTTAGTCTTAATTTAATTTGATTTCTGTTCGGTTGCTTCTCAATTTAATGTCTCTAACTTTCACATATATGCATATATATATATATAAAAATGTAACAAAAGGCCCATCCCATTTGTTTCAATGGACAAAAAAGGGGTCATAAGCCTCATTGGCCAGGCCACAAGGCACACCAAAAGGTAAGTGAGAAGGGGTCGAGGAAGGGAAAAAGATGTAATTCTTGTTTTTGTGGTGCCCTTCAATCATCACTGCTGAGCTTGAAGCTTTGTGAAGGTATGACATAAATTTGCAGAAAAGGAGAACAGCTGTCCAGGTACCTGCAGATTTCTGCTGCAATAGCCCCAGGAGTGCTAGATGGGACTGTTTCTCCCTCTCTTTGGTGAAGGACTTTCTGAGGATTCTAGTTTTGTTAGTGATTTTTCTGTGGTGGTGATGGTAGCTGTTTTCATCTTTTTCTATTGGCCCAACAGTTCTCTCAGCAGAGCAATTCTTCCCAATTCCCGGTAGCCAGCCCTCTCCCCTGGATGCCCATCAGACTTATTTTTTCCTAAGAACAAGGTAGAGGATGCCAATGATGAAACTGAAGCAAAAGCAGATCCAGGCCAATATGAAGCAGTAGCCATGGTGAGAACTTGTAGACTCAGGCACCTTGCCTGTGAACCGAGCTGTGTAAATGGAGACTCCAATCAGAATGCACATCCCTGTGGGAAGGAACGGGGAAAAGAGAGTTGGAAAATGCACAGAAACCAGCATTACTGCAGGACTTCTGAAGTGCCGTTACCCCCTGAGACTGTAATGCACGTCTTGTACTATATGAGAGGGGCTGCTGCCCATTAGGCTTATTTAGGGAGGATTTCTCTTGCAGACATGATGACATAAGACACTTGGGGCTTGTTTAGTGGGTGCCATCGGGAGCCTCTGTCAGGAGGAAATCAGTAATAAGATCTGCAGACAGTTTGGTGCTATGTATTGAATCCCATGAGCAGTAGCTGACTAAATGTTTATTCCCCTGCCCCTCAAAATATTTGAATCCTTTTTGTTGTCTTTCAAAGGTACTTTGCAAAACCCACTGGGTTTTTCTAACAAAAATCTGGAAGTGTTTCTGTTATATACAGTAAAACCAAAACAAACCAACTTTTCAGTTTCTCAGTGTTTTGTTTCATCAAACAAGTGGGCCACTGGAAACTTTTTGCTGGCTGACAGCCTCCCCTGATGGCCATATGAGGCAGACACATGTGGCTGCTTGTGCTTGCAAACGCAGTGGGACGCATGCAGTGCCTTCGCAAGGTATGCATACTTACAGCAAACAAGCATGATGGCTCCAGTGATGTAGAAACGTTTGCCTTTCTCCAGAGTGAACAGCTGGACAATAAACATGACAAGTGCAATGACGGAGAAAATGATCGAGAGGATCATAAAGGCTTGCACAACTTTGAGGGAAGCTGTGAACACACAAGGAATAGATTTGAGGTCAGGACTCAGCCTTGGTATTGTGCACAAATGTCCTGCAATTCATCACCACAACGAAAATGCAGATGTAACTTACCCTCATCACGACTGCTGACCGGCAGCTGCTCACAGGTCTTGTTGCACAGCAGCCAGAGTCCCGATGAGACCGTTCCAAAGCTGGAAGAACCCACCATCCAAACCTGAAAGAGGATGAAACAGTTGTGTTATGGGGCGACTGCCTTGTTCTTCTAGACAGTTATCAAGCTAAACCATAAGGGAACCAACAGTAGCCCAAGTGCCACAAGACGGAATGCTGAAAAAGTCAGCATGTGCTGGCAGCAGATGAATGGCTGAAGCGGGTGGGAGATGACGCCGGCTTCCCAAGCCAGGAAGTGTTTGGTCCAGGCAAAACACCCGGGAAGCCTGTTCCCATGATGGGGGGGCGGGATCCCTCAGACCATCCTGTCGTTCTCCCTGCGGGAGGCGGCAGAAGGGCGCGATGGGGCACGCAAGCCGCCGAAGCTGGTGCGAGGTCTCCCTGAAATCCAGCCCACCGGGGAGAACCCGTCCGCTCTGTCCCCGCTGAGCCGCTAGGGCTCACACTCGCCCCGGGTTTCCCCATCGCCAGGGGTGCGCCCGGCTGCCCCTCCTTGGCTTCGGCTTTCCACTGGGAGCAGCGTTGAGTGCGCTTGTGGCAGATGTGAGTGGGTGTTGCCCACCTACAGAGCTGAGCACCCACCCGCCTCTCCCCCTGCTAGCTGTGTCTCATCCAGGGTGGTCTCTACTTACGTTGGAAATGGTGGAGACAAAGAGCATGATGACAGTGGCGCTGTGAACGACAAAGATACCAGCCAGTAGCACCAACATCTTGGGTCCCTTCTGGGTGGTGTCACTGATACAGAGAGCTCTGGAGTCTGGAAGAGAACAAGAACAGAGGAAGGAGGTGAAGGGAAGGGCTGAATCAAAGAATAGTATTACTATAACCTTTATTTACATGTGAGAAAACAGGTTGATCTTAAATCCATTCTGGAAGCATGTAGTCACAAAAAGACATTGCTAAAACCTCTGTCAAAATCTTCAAGGGATTTGCTCAAGAGGTTAAAGAAAGCTTGGAGGTAAAGGAACTAGTTTGGGAGGATATGTAGAGCAGGGGTATTTAGCTTGGGGGCATTTTAAAAATAGCCCGAGTATATACACAGGTTGCTTAAATTGGTGTGTGGTTACGTAAAGTAAAAATGACATCCTCCAGGCCTACACTCCAGGAAGGGGAGTTTTTTCCCACAGGATTCACAGAGATCAGGAAAGATTTTTCTCTTTTTCTCCCTTTCCCTCTCGTGGCACAGCCTCCTCCAGCTGGTGTGGGACACAGACAGGCTGTGTGGAGTGGAGGACTGTGCGCAGGAGCTCCTGGGTGCATCAGGTGTTGAGCAGCAGTGGAGAGTGGTCTGAGGGGCTACTCCTACTCAGTGGCCAGCTCCATTATGTGAAGAGGAGAATAACCAGAACAGAAATGCCACTGAGGTGTTCTGGGGCAGAGGAAGATGCTCAGGTTTGCAATGAAAACTGCCTGTTTCCCTTTTAAAACTTGAGGTCACTTTATTACTGCAATAATGTTCTCTTGTCACGCAAATTCCCTTTTGGTTTGTTTTGGGTTTTTTTTTTCCTCTGTACCCTGCAAGCTCTTACTTCTGGTAAGATTCCCTGTCATTGATGAACATGTGATTGAAAAGGGAGGGGAATGTGCTTTCAGATAGCTCTCATGACACTGTTCATCAAGGCTGCTGACTTCTCCCTCGAAAATGTGAAATGCACAGAACAAATCTAAGCTGTGGAAGTGAGTACAGACAATTCATACAAAGTGAGTGAGCATAGTTCCTCTCCTTCCAGGCATTTATTAGTAATCATGCAGTATAGCCACAGAAATCAGGCAGAAGAATTCACTGGGTCCGCTCTGTGACCAGTGAAAGACAGCTTCCTAGAAAGTTTCGCAGGTCTGTATTCTCTTGGTAGTGCTAGTACTGAAGAGCAGTATCAAGTATGCAATTAATGTTGGCTGTCAAGTTATTTTGGTCCAGGTGACTCAGGTAAGGTTTGATGCTGTCACTGTTTGTACAGGGTGTGGTAACATTGTCATGGAACAACACAATTATACTTTATGATGTCTTTCATGCAAACTGTAACAAAAGGCTTTGTGAAGTCACATAAATGTGGATTTTTTACTGAATGACTCCACCTTCTCCACTCCTCTCTTTCCCCTCATTATGGCCATGTGTGGGAGTGTATTCCTGTAAAGTGCTGCAGTTATTCCTTGCACTGCTTTGGATACAGTTTCCCAAACCACAGTGGGCAGGCAGGCTTCTCCATCAGTGGCTCTTTGTCCACTTCAGCATTAGCTGATGACCAGGAGGAATTCCTTGAGTTCAGAACCTCAAGGAACCAGCTCTGTTAGGTTACTCCTCCCACCCAAATGAGGCCACTCCTTAGAAGGACAGATAGATTTGGTGATTGGTCCTATTTCCTCAGCATGTCCACTGTGAGGTTTCCTTCACCTGAGAGAACTCTCTGGAGTTGTTTAGCCCCGGCTTGCTGAACATGGGCTGAGCTGCTTTGGGGTGTCCTAGCAAACTCCTCATGCTCTAAGACTTGATTTGCCTGGATGGCCTGGTCACTGTGCTCTCTCTTGTCAGACTACATCCCTTAGCGATGATCTTTGAGAAAGTACAGCCATCTTAGAGTTCCTCTCTGACTGTAATGACAGTCATTTATGAGTTCAGCATTGCTAAAATCCAGGTTCTCAATACTGTATGCTGGCTATCACATAAGCACACCCAATCTGGGCGTTAAACCCCTTCCATTGACTGTGAAAAGAACAAGGGTTTCAAAATGCTGGAAGGCAACTGATATGGGTATCACCACTGTACCTTGAGCTGAGAAACTATTGCTGTTGCCATGACTAAGTTATATATCTGTAGCAGGTGCCTTGAATATACACTCTGAGTCAAATCTTCCCATCCCTTTGACTACTTGTCATCCTTTTTTCTTACACAAACTGTAATGAGTGCTCTTGCCACCACAGAGTATTGGTATACATACACCAAATTGTGGCAAATTTGCCTGCTCTGAAATTTGCCTTTACTGAACAGTGACTAAAATTTCCTCTTTCTTAGATGAATGTATTCTTCCATGGCCTCTTTAAAACCTAATTCAGCAGGGGGTTTGCCAATTATTTTTGAGGACCTTCAAAAAATCCCTGTACTTAAAAGACTAAAAACCTACTTTCATGACACCCTAAAGGACCAGACCAGTCGTTCTAAATGCATCTTCTGTTTGCACTCAGAAATGAAAATGAGGGATAAATGTTACTTTTCAATGTAAAAAAAAAAAAAACACCACACAAAAACTTTGACCAATACAGTAAGAAAAAAACTAAATCCTTTATTCCCTTTGCTTTTTTCTGCCCTATTCTTGCACTGCTTGAGAGCACTGTTAGTTGAGGTGCTTTCAGTGCACCTACTTCCTGAGAACATCAGCACCTCTCCCTGAATACACACACTATCAAATGCAAACTCCCCTGGGGATATGTGCTCACATCTTAGTTTTGAGTCTTTGTGAGTTAAAGCACAAGCCTCCCTCTCTATTCATTCACTTTCCCCTTCCTTCATCTCTTCCCTACCTTTTAAATAAAACACCAGAGAACAATCCCAAAAGAGCAGTGGGTGAACGAACGGCATTGAAATAGAGTCATCTTTATCTCTGACAGTATGGCGTGGACTTTTCCTCCCATTAGACACAGAAGCTGGCAGAGCATTGCTGACTGACAGGATACTCTTTCCATTTGTTAAATGTGTGACATCTTTCTCCGCTACAGGGTGGGGTCACATTGCTGGAACAACAGGACACAATTGCATGCAAATACCTTTTCTTCCATTCCCCTACTTAAACTGCAGCTGGATTTGGAGGTTCTTAGTCCCTTCTTGGGCTATGAGTCAGTCTTAGCCTTCCTAGAGCTGCCAGTTTTTTCCACTGACTCACCCCAAAGTTCTCAAATCCACAATTATTTAACCCTGCAAATGTTCAGTAGACTCTGTCAGTTTTAGGACTGCTTCTCAAGAGTCAGTGAGGCTACCAGGTTGTGAATCCTGCATTGAGCCTCCTAGCATGTCTTCCAGAGGAGACACCTCAGCTAAGCCAAGAAAAACAGAGTTGCGACATGAAAGCAGAATGACTATTGAGGTAGGACAGGCTGGTGAGGAAGAAAGAGCAAAGGTCATGCACCTGCTGAACAGCCTATACGATTCAAGAGAAGATCTGGCACCGATGACAGCAACAATTTCCTTTTTCTGGGATGATGGATGAGGAGAAATAACAAGCTCCACCAACAGTAACCATGAATAACAATCACCATAGCAGCCTTCAGCAGAAAAAAGCCTACAGATATGCATGACAGACTCTTATCTGTGTAGAGATTATGCAGAAGTACACATACTGGGGAACAACACATAGCTCTGCTGCACCCTAGTTCAAGTTCAAGCAGGCAAGCACTACCCTAAGACAAAGTTTTCTTGTGCTGCTAAACTGTAGCCACTCATATCACCCCTCTGTCTGCTTAAGTTTTTTGAATCCTTCTACCTGGAGAGCAATCCAAAGAACTGAGTCCTTGCCCTTGGTTTGCTACTTAACAAAGCCTCAAGATGGAATGCAAAGTGCCACTTGGAGATATGACAAAGGCCAAAGGTATAGCTCCACAAATATAGGGATTCGGTTACTCAAGAAGGTAAACCAGATTAGGAAGTGGTCCTTTGCTTCTGGCAGAAAGTGCACGGCATTGAAAGGAGTAGAGGGAAAGTGTACAGGATGTTTCTGCAGGAATGATCAGGTTGTTTCGGGTGAAAAATCAGAGCACTCTCAACTAAATCTGAAATATTTCAGATCTGAAGTGTTCCTAAGGGATGCAGCCCATTTGACTTCCATTCCTACCCTTCTCTCTGAACTGAGGTTCCTGCTTGGGACTGTCTTTCCTGGGGTGAGTTGGTGAGGCATACTAAAAGAGATGCTTGCTGAGGGGAGAACTCAGCCAACAGCCTATAGCAGCCTATAACGTCCGTGGAGCAGAGGACATCTAAATTGCACTGCCTGTGAGCACTGTAGTTAACTCTGACTCCTCTAAAACTCAGTTTTTCAGCTGAAATCCCTTGGGTTTGATACATTCAATTTCTCAACATGGGAAAGATGGCATTTCAGGGAAAAAGCAAATGCTTTTGGACAGAATGTCAACAAAAATCTCCATAGATTGAAAGCAACTAAGATGAAATAAATTCTGCCTTCCTCAGCTGTTACCACAGAATGCGGTAGTAAGTCAGGCCAGTGGTCTGTCTACCCAGTACACTGTCTCTGATGGTGGCTCTAGGACATCCAAAATTTAGAGAAAGTAGGTGAATCTGGCCACTGTCTGAGGTGGCATAGAGTCACACTGGGAATACTGGTGGTTTGAATCAGGGCCAAGGCCACTTGGAAAGGAAGGGGGAAATTGGAGAGGATGGGAGAGAAAATAAAAACTATTTGATATTGAGACAACCACAAACTGCCACCTCTGTCACTGGTGCATTTCTCAGTGCAAAGCCAACCTACAAACAGCAATGCTGCCACGATGCTACCAGTAAGGGAAACCTCGGGGTGGGATAAAACCTTCGGCAGAATTTGCAGATCTGCCTTTTGACTGACCTGATGCCGTGACTGCATCTTAGCCTGCGACAATTGCCTTGTCACTGTGTGTGATATGAGCATGAGTCCTCATCATGCCCAGGGTCATTTGGCAGAATGCAAAGCTATGAAGATCTCTGTGATATTCTCGTGGCATGGTGAATTTGGACCCATCACATTGTTACCAGAAAGCTCATGACAACTTTAAACAATTACAAGGAAGGATGTTTCTGCTTTTACCCTTTGCTCTGTTTCTTGCTTCAAATCCAGCTGAATCCAGAGTCCATGCTGACTCCAGACTTTTATAAACCACTGTTCGCCAGCACGGCTGTTGGAAACCTGGTTTTGACAGACTGGCCTGACTCAGTTTACAAGTCAGATCCTTTTTATAGACTTGTGGATGAGTAGGCTGGTGCCTCTAGAAAGAGATTTCACGTGTGGGAAACGGGTTGGGCAAGGAGGTGTGCGTAGGCACACGGAGATCTTTGGAGCCTCTGGTTTATGGCAGTGAGAAGATTCTGTGCATGCATGCATCACAGGGTGGTGGCTGTGGTGACTGCAAGGCTGTAAAGGTAGCAGATGAATGTCAAACAAAAGCAAAGTGTAGAGCAGCCTGAGGGACTACAACTGAAAATAAGCTTAAATAAATGGAAGATTTTGTCTGGTTCTTGCAAAGCATTTCCTGATGGTATGGTGTCCAAGGGATCAGGGGGAATCACCTTCTCAGGGGAGTGGTAAAGCCCTAGCATATGAATCATTTCTTATGGGACCAGATAAAGTCCTCAAGAATCCACCCTTGGTAACAAACCTCCACTCACTGAGCAATGCAAGGGGGAGTCACAAAAGATAAGTCTTCCAGCTCTCATGCTCATGATTCATCTGAGAGTGGGGAAATATCAGAGCTCCGAGGGCAAACACTGAGAAATTGGCATTTTCTCCAGAAGAAACCACCCTGGTGCACTCAGCCACATGACAGCATCAACAGAAACTCCAAAGCTGGCTTGGTAGTAGGAAGGGGAAGAGACAGATGCCTGTGGCCTGGCAGGCAGCCAGCAGCTGCAGCTGGAGGCAAACACTGTCACTCCTCACGCTAGACATGCCAAGGAAGGGCTGGGACTGACGGGCAGTAAGTAAGAAGGAAGAGTGGGGAAGGGGACCTCAGAGCTAATGGAAACACAGAGGTGTTCCTCTGCACCTTTGGAGGTTTGTTGGGGAGCACCTTCAGCCCTTAGCACATTGGATGGTCCCTGAGTGGGTTAATTCAACACGGGAGCTGCTGGGACTTGCAGGGGTTCAGACAAGATGCCGAGATATGCAAGAAACGTTTGTGGGAGGACTGATGGTCTGGGCGGTGACGTGGTGTGTGTAGGGGTGTGCATCTGCAGCTCTGTGTCTCTCCCTCTATGAATGGGTGCATGCATCTGTGCTTTCCCTGCGAGCAGAGCTGGACCGTGTATGTGTGTGTGTCTGCCTGCATGCGTGCTCATGCATGGCTTCCTTACAGTTGCGCACATCAATCTGTGCAACTTCGACACTGACAATGCCTGCCTGGGAGAAACCATCTGACAGCTCTGACAGGAAAGTGCAGGTTACAGTGTGGTGTGAGCAAAAGTGCACAGATCGTTTCTGGTGGGACTTCCTGATTTTCCTCTTTGCAACAAGCTTTCAGATAGAGGTGGAAGGTCTGTGGAACACATAGCAGCTGTGCTTTTGGCTGCATTTTTAAATTAAAACTGCAGTTCTCTGATTTACATAGACAATTTTCCCTTCCCCCTCCCCAAAGGGAGGGTAACTGAAAAAGAAATGGCTCCTTTTCAGATAGTGTGCTTTTCTCTCAAGACTGCAAAACCTCTGAACATGCCAGCACAGCTTATGAGGCACTGAGGTCAATACATCTGAAGTGTCTGAGCTTTGGGGTCAGTCTGTCTCCAGGGTATCCTTGTTCCCACAAGCCAGCTGGGAAAAAACTGTGCAGGATTAAATTGCTAAATTGTGTGATAGCTCCTTCTTTCAACCTGCAGTGCATGAGTGATGGACTGAGGGGAGCAGAAGCTTGAGTACAAAGCAGAAGCAAGAGGATGCTGCGCAGTCTGGAGTTGGTTGGTGCTTTGTGCAGGGTGGGGTAAAGGTGATTGTCTGCCCCATTTGGCTTCAAGTGGGCTTCTTAGAACTGTGATTAGTGTGGGCCAGCAGAACAGTATAAGGGTCATTCTAGCTCATGTTAGATGCAAAAATGGTTTTCCACAAGGCATCAGGAGCTCCCTTTGTTGGGACACACCATGCTGGCCTGGCTGCAGCTGCTGGAGGCCATCTAGCAGGTTAGCTCAGCTGCCTGAGCTGTCACAACCAGCAGCTATGTCAATCTCAGAGCCCAGATTTCCTTCAGCAGTGGTCTATGTTCCCAGAGCTGGTCTTCAGCAATGTCCTGACAAGTCTCCTCCCAGCTCTGAGCATTTTCCAGCTCACCTCTCTTGCTCACATGGCTCTCACTTTCCAGAGGTTTTCTAGGGCTGGTAGGGGAGATATCTCTCAGGAATGAGAAGAATGTGGACGCTGGACCCACTCGTGGCACCTGCTTTCACAACCCCCCTCCTTGAGGAGACTCTGCCCTGTGAGGGCAAAAGGACAGCAAAGGCGCTTACCCTGGATTTCCTCTAATCTAAATGTATTGCCAGGTGGCACCACATCACAATAGCTAAACCTTCAGCATGAGTCACTGCTCACCTGCTGTCAGCCACTCCAATGCTCAGTGTTCATTGCATTTCCCTGCATGGCTGAGGATGACCTAGCCCAGGACCTGTCCTTGGGCTCTCATTGTGGATGTCTCCCCATGCCTGCAGTACAGACTGGTTTTCCTAGGGAAAAGGGGACAGATCTGAATTATGAGCTTGGTGAACTGGTCACTCCCTTAGGGAACATGGGTTCTGGAGCTGAGTTGTCCTAACCCGTCCCTCCATACCATGACAAGGGATGGGCTACGTTTCGTCTTGCTCAAAGAGCAGCTTCGCTATACTCTGCCCTGCTGCAAACAGTTCAGGAAGAGGAGGGTACGTGGTGCTGCAAATTTGGCCAGGGTTTCCTTTGTTCAGTGTCCAGCTGTTCTAACTCAGGAGGTACTTTCCAAAACTTTCCCGATGGGGCTTGAGGAAATCGTGCTCCAGATTGCAGCCCCTAGATGTGCTGCTTTGCTTCCTGCAGTGTAACAGCAGAATGCAGTTTAAGAAAGGAGGCACTCTAGATTTCCCTCTGGGCAGTTAATGTGGGGAACTGCTGCTGTACCCTGTGTCATATGGTGGGATGACTGGGCATGGACTGGCTCTGACAGAGGATCTGTGTAGTCACATTCAAGCTGGTGCTTCAGCACTTTTATTCAGCACCAGCATTAAAGCACTGTGGCTACTAGTTAGTTATCAGTCCTAGCAGGGACTGTCAAAAGAGCAGGGCCATAGAGAAGAGCCTCCTTTTCTGTGCACGCTGATTTGCCTCAGCAAAAAAAGACCTATGAAGTATTAAGCATCGATCTTCAGACGGGGAGATAGGAAATCCCTTTCCTTGCCCTCCCTTTTGGAGGTGTAAAAGAGCACCTCTGGGTCGCTTCTCTCTGGCTTGAAGGAAGGGTAAAGAAATCTCATCTTCTAGTCCTTTTGCATTACTTTGTTTGCTGGACCACACAAGGAAGGAAAAAATATAGGAATGCCATGCCCCACAGCCTGCCATGTGCTGTTGGGTGACAGTGCTGTCACCTGCCTATTGAAGGGTACAGGCCCATTGAGATCACAAGGGTCTAGTAGTGCTATTTCTCACCTTTTGAGACATTTGAGTATCTGAGGGCAAATCCCAGACCGGCATCAGGTGCCTCCCCCATGGTCATAAGGTGTAGCACTCAGTGGAGAGGACCCATCTAGCAGCCAAAGGGAATTGGGGGCAGTGAGCAAATTGCAATGTGCCATGGAGGGGTGTCATAGCTGCCGCATGGAGTTGATGGGGCCTGTGAAGCCCCATGGGAGAGGGCAGAGCTAAGGAAGCAGGCTGTTCCTCACTACCCCTCCTGCTTTTGCTCTGAGGAGACTCAAGCAGGCACAGGCTGAGTTCTGTGTGCCAGCCTTGCAGCTGGGAGAGTGGTAAACAGAGAGAAGGATTCGTGCATGCAGCAAATCTCCCCCATCTCATTATAAACAAGGCCCCAAGGTAGGACTTTTACCAAAGAAATTCTGGCTATTATCAGTAGATCTCCCAGAACCATTTCAAAATACAATCTCTGCTCCACCCCAGGCCACCAAACAGTAATTCCTTCATGCATTTGCATTGCTCCAACACTGCAAAAGTCAAAGACCACTGGCTTGTCCAGCAGGGCCAGTTTTCCAAGCCCAGGGCTCTCTGTCCTCAGCAGGGTGCTGGGGAAAACTAGCAGCCCTGCAGCTCCAACGCATCCACTCCAAAACTGCATCCACTCCAAAACTGCATGTTTCTCCACAAGATCCCAAGTCCCTCCTCCACGTCCTTGGGTGTGGCTCAACTCCATCTCTCTCAAATGTCTACCTCTTGATGGCACGTGCTGGGTGACCAGTTCTCACACAAGGGTAGTGTGGATGAATGGCTCAGACTGTGTGCCACATGTTTGAATGATTAGTCATAGCTGGGGAGGGTTCCTTGGGAGCCTACTGGGAGGAACTCCTTTGGTGGGTGTGCAGTGCCTCGCATGAAGGAGCTGCATTTCAGGGTGCGCTTCCAGGCACTGCAGTTTTAGTGATAGCAAGATACTTCAAGTTTGATCCTTTTCCTATGCTGGTCCCCAAGGGAACAAACAGAAGTCAGCTGCCTTTAAGCCCATGCTCTTTCAGTGCACAGAGTCCCCAGGTTTGGCAGCAGTGTGAGGTGGGCTAGGTGGAGACATTCACCTGACTTAAACCCCTTTATCATAGGAACAATAGTTAATGGGCTCCAAGTTTTCACACTGTTCATGCCCAGCTCCCTCTTGTGTGTTTGCTCAGAAAAGAATCCCACTCAGTCCAGAAATGTCAAGTGGGCAGTTCCTGGGCAAAGCTGCTCTCAGAGGTGCCTTGAGGAATTCAAAGCCTTTGAATGAAAGTCTCTCTGTGGCCACAGCATTTTAAAAAAAAAAAAATCAATTTTTTTTTCCCAAACCAATTTAATTGTTAATTATGGTAAACTTCTGAAAATGCTTTCTATTCAGACTGATTGCTGACTGCCCTGGAAAAACTAGCTGCCTCAGTCAGCTTCCCTACAACTCAAACACATCTGTGTCCCAGGAAGGAGGCACTCCTGCATGACCAAGCCACAAGCAATAGGGCCAGAGAGGACCTCGAAATTCACAAAATCCATTCTTCTGCCACAAGGTTAAGGTCAACTTCGCTTCTTGGACATTCACATAGTAACTGTCCACAGCACCAGTCTGAGCCCCAGCCATTCCCAACCAGACTGAGCTAAATACTCTCTTCAGTCTCTTTCAGACCCGTGAAACTGTGCAGGGGCGGGCTGGGTTCCTGCAATAGGAACCAAAGCCTGCTGCCAAAAAACTGGCTTTGCTTCACTCCCTTTCTCAGGCCTCAAAAATAGTTCAGGGATTTGACCGCAGGATACAAACCATGGCAGACAGATGAAGTGAGAGAACTGGTGAAGAAGGGGAGGGAGGGAAGGAGGGGGAGGTTGCACGGAAAAAGGCAGGTGAATAAGGAAAATTCCCAGTCTCTTCAATCCCACACTTCCCATCAGCGTCTCCCCTCACCACACCCCATCATGCAGCCGACAGTGCTCTTAGCAATTCCACTGGCTCACTCACCTTGCCTTTCAGTGCCCCCCACTCCAGGGTCTGTGCTGTCAAGGAAGGTGTAGCATGCATTTCTACCCATCATGTGGTTTTGCTTTAAGAACTGGGGCTCGGCTTCAGCCTCAGGAGCTGGGAACCCAACCGAAAAAGAGAGCTTCTCCCCATTTTGTACCCCAAAGCCTGCACTTTTGGGGCCTCTCAGACTTCACTTGGAATGATCATTGTTATCTTAAATCAAAGCTTGGCAAACTAACAATGGAGGGGAGAGAGACATGAAGAAATAATACAAATGAGAGCCAGAAACGCTGAACCAGCAGCCCTAATTTCAAGTAGGTATTTTCCCATGTTTGTAAACAGCGTCACTCTGAAAGCACGCGGCAGCTCCTACACCAGGGCTGGCCCAGGCTGGGCACCCTGTGCCTGCACTTTGGTTACACGTGCCCTGGAGGTGAAAATAACATTGCTGCTGCCAGCAATCTACAGTTGCAACCAGGGCGCCTTGCAGTGTTGTTTTGCCCCGTAATGTAGCTGGATTTCAAAGCAAAAGCTGAAAGGTTAAGGTGCGTCCCATAGCCTGCTCGCGTGCCAAGATGAAGAGAAGTGGCGGAGCAGAAGAGAAAAGCAGCCAGCAGGCTGGAGCTGCTGGACCAGGGGACCAGCCACCAGTGAGGGAGAGAAGTTTGCTGAGGATTTTTGAGAGCAGGTCTTACCGTGTGAGCTGGCACCTGTGGGAGCAGGAGCGTGCTAGGCTGCAGTGCTGATGTCCTGGAGCGTGGAGCTGTACTGAAGGGGAGTGACCTGCTGGTGCTTTAAGTTTCCTCCGGTGGTGCGGGAGGGTGGTGTCTTTCCACCCTCTTTTAAAGGAGTTACTATGAATCAGTCTGCCTTTAAAGAGAGGGTGAAAAAAAAAATTAATGAGCTACGCCCTGCTTTGCTGGCAGGGAGTCAAGAGTCGCTGGGAGGAAACCAGCAACTCAAAGAAATCTGTGCAGGGCTGTGTCTGACTCAGTGTGCAGTACAGAGACCGCAGCCTGGAAAAACGACTGACGCTGATCCAGCTGAGTAACAGAGGCCCACAACAGCATCTGTTTATAAAGCTGAACGTCTGGTTGTCATAAAAACAAAAAAAAGAAAAAAAAAAAAAGTATAGTTACAAATGTGGCAACGGGACTTCAACAATGCAATCACTCAAACAAACAAACAACTGGTTGGCAGGGGGCATCGTGAGGGTGAGTCACTGCATCCCCTCTCTGTGCTGCACAGGGAGAAGTGAACAAGGTTGGTGGTGCAGAGGAATGCAAAAGGGACCTGTGGGGTTGGCAAGACTTTTGGGAATACGCCAAGGAATAGAGACACTCAAAATGCAGCTCTTGCCAGGCGGTAACTCTGGAACAAGTTGGCTAGATCGTGGTGGTTTGCTTCCACAGAGAAAGAGAGCAGGCAAAGAAGATGAAATAAGGAATTTGTGATTCACAGTTTTCTGAGGTCAGTGTTTCTTGTCATCTTAAAGACCTCTATAAATAGGTCCTTCACATTTGCAGAGAATTGACTGGTGTAATTGTCTCGTGGATACTACAGGCAAGATTGAATGGGGATGTGCCTGAGATGTGGGTCAAGGGGGAAGAAGTCTGTCAGAAAGCATCTGGGTTAAAATGTGATCCATATTGTGATAGAGTTGGTGATCTGCTACTGCAAGGAATCAAGCCTGCCTTTGCAGACACCCAGAAAGAGATAAGCAGATATTGATAAAATACCTGGCAGAGACCTTTACCGCCTTAATGAGGAGGACGTCATTGTTTTTATTTGAAAGAAAAAGCTGGTACTCTTTGAAGTCTACACAGATTAAAAGACCTTGCTATTTTTCAGATTATTCCTTCTCTCTGGTATTATTGATATATGTCTGGCCTAATTTTAGACTGCTAAAACCTGCTTAAAAACAGAGCTATGGATAAAACAGCAGCAAAATTGACACAAATGGTGGGCCAAGACATTTTGCCCAGACAATCCCATGGGAATTTTGCCACTGATGGAAAACGAAGACAGAGTTTTGTTCCCTGTGGACAGAATAAGCCTGTGTTTAATAGTGCCTCTATTGGTGCTATACATGAATATGATATCCAGGGAAAGGAAAATATATTTGTTTGCCCTGCAGAAGGAGCTGGCATTTTCATTGAGCTACACAGTCCATTTGCCCTCCCCTGTTCCCCCAGAAGAGTTTACTGGAATGAGGGATGCTCAGCTCCACACAAAGTACTGGAGCGCATGGTCCCAAAGCAGACTCTGTGGACCAGAGTTCAGCTGTGGCAGAGCATCCTCTGCCCCACACCTGTTCACAAGCGACTGCCCATCTGTCAGAGGGCAGCTGCCTGCACACTCACAGAATTGCTTATCTGGGACTCAGCAGTCAAAACACTTGCATCTAAACCACACTCACATGGGGCAACAACAGTGAAGCCCCCTAAGAAGTTGAGCATGAAGTGACTTGTGGCTGGCGAAGCATTATTTGTCCAGAGAGAGAAAACTCGTTTTGTACAAATCGATCTCTTGCCTGGGAGGCCATGTCAGGCAGTGGCCAACATCAGATGCTTTGCAGAGAGGCAGTGGGGTTCTGCAGTGTCAGAGCCAGCTTGCCCACAGGAGCGTTGCTTCATAGCTCTCCATCTGTAAATGTTGGTGCCCAGCCAGCAGAGTAAAGAAAAGCAACAAGACAGCCCACATAGGCTGTGACTGGTCCTGGAGGAGCCAGCAACTGGCTTCATCCTTGTTGCTATACCTGTCAAGCTGGGTGTGAGAGAGGGTGATAGAATCAAGTGAACAAAGGCGTGGATAGCTGCTCCTGCTTGTGAGCAAGGTTGCATGTGGGCAAGATGATGGTTTAAGTAAGTGAGGGTACCCCCCATATGTCAGGGTACGTTGAGGTCAGGGGAGAGATCAGCTTCCACTGAGCAGATTGGTAGTTCTTTGGGATATTTCCACCTTGCATCTGGACAGGGAGACAGAGTAGAAGTGAGAGAACTTCCTACCAGTAGGTAAAAGTAAGAACATTTCAAGTTGATAGGATTTATCATGTTTTCTGTAGCTGTTTGTCTGTGGATGAAGTGTTAGCTCAAGCCTTTACGTGTGTGTGATGAAGAACTAGCTCTATCCACCCATCTAGAGAAGAGGCTGGTCTTTCTGTATGCCTCCAGCAACTTTTCTCTTTAGGGTGTGTGTTTTTTCACAAGGCAGGTAGAAAATAGAATAGAAAAGCCATGACGTGAAAAGTCTCATCATGGGACAAAAGTCTAAAGCATGCTTCCAGTTTGACACACTAAGGTAGAATTGCCTAAGATCCTCATACCATAATCCATGGTGTCCCTTGTCCTAAGCATCACTCATTTCAGAGGCCTTTCTGAATGCCTACAGTCAGCTAACAGGAGGTGGTCAGGTCAAAGCCATGAGAACTTAAGCTGGGAGAATCTGGATTGGTATTTCAATGGGCAATGAGAGGGTGAAGCTTTTCTATGTGTGCTATGCCTTTGCTGAAGCTCTTCCCAAACAAGTAGCTTGAAGCTGCTGTATGTCTGCTTGTTTTGTCATGCCCCACACATTTGCAGCCATCACAACTGTGTGTGAACAGTTGCCCTTGGTGTAACAAGATGAGCATCTACAGTGACATTAGATAAGACAAGCATTAAGCTTTTGCAAGCCCAGATCAAAGGAGGAATGGACGATAAGTAGCACAACATGGAGTGTGGAGTTAGGAGTTATCTGCATCCAGAACAGATCATTTCTAGAGAGTGGGGTGCCAGGGGAAATAGGCCAGGGTCTCTCTGAATTTCTTCAGATGCCAGAATCTATGCATGGGAGAGATCTGTAGCTTAGTTCTGATGCTCTCTGGGATGCTTTCAAGTACAAATTCAACAGGAATTCAACATATGCTATTTGGATGTGCTTTTCTGGATAACTGTTTGCAAATGCACAATGCATATTAAGCCCCCTCCTCAGTCTAAACAGCATGTCTTTCCACCTAAAGATACTTAAACCCTTTCCTCTCTCTTATATATGCTATTTACTCTGCGCATCGTCCTGCTGGCTGGTTGCAGGACAAGTGGAAGTGATATGCTCCATGGTGTTTGCTACTTCTCTGCTTGCCATGTCATGGAGAAGGCAGGGTTGATCCTCAGCTAATGTGTGGGTTTAAAAAAATCGAAACCAGCAAGTTTCATACTGCTCTGTAGTGGTGTAACTGACGTGTTTGTTTATGTATCCTGGGGATATCCATGTGCTACAGTAATTTGCAGAGACATATGATACATCTCAGAGGTATATGATAAACTGCATTTGTCATGTATGACCCTGCAGGGCTTCAAATGGGACTATTTTATGCACTGGAGAGGAAGGGGCAATGGTTCCCTTATTTAGAGTTTCACTCCTTCACTCAGTTCTGAGGAAGCAGATATTGGAAGTCACACCTTTACGGTTTTGGTCATTTCTCTAACGTGTCTTGTCACGTTCCTGTCCCTCCAAGGACTGCTAGATTTCTAATACTTAGGGAAGCTGACTTTACAAGCTCAGTGGTACAAGAAAAGAGTGGATTGCAGTCAACACTGAACAGATTTAACTCTTCCTGTGCACAGTCTGTTTTTTGTTTTTTTCGTGGCAGGGATGATCTCTGGCCCAAGTAGTTTGGTAAACTGTATGAAGAAGAAAACCTACAGAAACATCTTCATCCATTTTTTCCAAAATCACTAAGAATTGCCAGAATGACTGATCTTTTGAAAGTGGGTGATAGGTACAGAGTTGAAAATGCCCTGGGTTTATAGTATTTGTGTAGGAATGGTTTGTCACAAACCTTTGACAGGCGAGAACTACAACAGTTCCCTCCAGGACTTGAGCAGTTTGAGTGGGGTGTATGCCAGAATGTATTCTCCACATCTCACCTACCACATCTGAGGAGCCCCGAAACTTTCCTTGTTTCTTACCAGGAATAAAAAATTAATATGAACATGAGATAAGGAGACCATTCCTACCATAATTTACACAGTGATTAGACTTTAGCTTTTGTCCTACCATGTGAAAAGGACCATACAGAATCACAGAATCACAGAATCACAGAATGTTAGGGATTGGAAGGGACCTCAAAAGATCATCTAGTCCAATCCCCCTGCCAGAGCAGGAATACCTAGGTCAGGTCACACAGGAACATGTCCAGGCGGGTTTTGAATGTCTCCAGAGAAGGAAACTCCACAACCTCTCTGGGCAGCCTGTTCCAGTGTTCTGTTACCCTCACTGTGAAGAAATTCTTCCTCACATTTATGTGGAACCTCCTATGTTCCAGCTTGCACCCATTGCCCCTTGTCCTATCACTGGATGTCACTGAGAAGAGCCTAGCTCCATACACTTCATTCCTGTGTTGGAAAGGGAGATGAGGATGGATTATCACTCCTCTGTGCAGAGAGTGGGCTGGCATCTCACGTTGTCTTAGAGTACTGACATTCACATTGTGGTCTCTGCAGCAGATTCAGAGATTCTGCCATACTGGGTAAATGGCAATCCATTCGTAACTGGCTGAGGAGTTTGAACTAATTCTCAGGGTGTCAGCGCAGAAATGCCTTGCCTTCCCAGGCACTGTTAGGTGGGCTGAGTGTGATACTTAGCCTGAGGTTCTGAACACCTGGAGAAGGCAGCATGAGCTGACTGGTGCTGGGAAAAATCTAACTTTCTTCCATGCTCTAGAGCAAAAGGTGTGGTGAGATGAGAGCAGTCTGAAACGACTAGATCTTCCCCTGCTTTTATGAGAATGGAGGAACTGCACTCACTCTCCATCTCATTTTCCCTTACTTCAACCTCTACCTTAATCTCTTCTTTTTTTACTATTGAAAACAACGCAGCTGAAGGTATTTGCTCGTAATGTGCTAACGGTACCTCTGCCCTGGCAGAACAATCTGAGCTGTCACTTTCCCCAAGAACCTCTCCCATTCCACATCAGCAAGGTAGTGGCTGGTGGTATTCTCCACCTGCACATGAAGGCCTCTCTCATCCATTCTGGCAACCAAGGTTTTCTTTATTGCTTTCTCCTGCTCGTGGCTCTTTTCTACCTCTGCCTTCTGTGGCTGCTGTATTGTGCAGTACACGCTACTGATTGCTTCACCGACAGTTTTTACCATGTTAGTGGAGAAAAAAAATCCTGCAAGCACCAAGAAATGGCATGAGTTGACAGTGCCTTATTGTTTTCCTTTCATTCAGTGCTGACAAAGGGAATTAGCTGCATGACCATGCTGCGTCCTGGACTGCAGCTGTGTCTTTGGCTGTAGAAATGCACCTTGGCTAAGAGGCCAAGGCAAGAGTAAGGGCCATTTGTGCTGTGGTTGAGGTTTGATAATGGGACATCTTTCTGTTTACCTGCTGCTCCCATGGGCTGTTTGCCCCTGTTAGCTCTACTCAAAGTTTGCTGGACTTCTTTGAGCAGATATTGGTGTCCTGAGAAAGTTGTAGTATCTCCCTCTGCAGTGTCCTGCTATTTCCAGGAACAGACCCATGGGCCAGCATGGCAGGCAGGCCATGAGTTGTCCTGAGTCAGCTAGGAGATACAATCAAGGCAACTGACTCAAGCTGACTCACAGGTGTATCCCATACCACATAGATCACGCTCATTATAAAAGGAGGGAGTTTACTGAGGGTGAGGAGTTTCTCTTTGTGGGGATACTTTCTCTTGGTCTTCTGTTCCTGTGGCTTAGCCTAAGGATGAGGCTGAGTATAACCTTGTATACTTTATGTTGATAATTGTATTCGTTTTGCATTTCTTTAAATCTGTTTCTACTTCAACCCATGGGGCTTCTTCCTTTTTTCCCTGATTCCCCTTCTCAGCTTGGGAGGGGTCATCGGATGGTAGAACAACTGCTACAGTTTAGCCCCAAGTACAGGCTAAATGTAGACATGCAGCCAGAGGTAAAGTTTGGAGGATACATGAAGGCTAACTGTAGCTTTTCACTCTCTGTAGTATCTTGCTTTTTTTTTTTCCAGTCTCAGGATTCATTTATTTAAGTAACATTGTAGTGTCACAGGCTCTATATGTGTGCAGGAAGGGAGAGTGCTAACCTAGGAAGATAAATGGCAGACACTACAAGGGGCCTGGTATATGAACAAACCAAGCAGGCAGATCACTTAACTAGACTGAAAGAGAAGCTGAGGAAAGGCTTGCTAGGGAGGGCAGCGATATCTGTACTGGTCCCCCAGTAAGGGGAAGGGCTGGTGGGAGGGCGAAAGCACCCAGCTCAGTGCATAGTGAGGAGGGAGGAGAAGGAAAGCAGGGAAGTGGAGCTGAGATGGAAGGACAGGCTGGGCATTGATGAAGTCAGGGCAGGGTAGAGAGGACTGAACAACATGGATGATGTGGCCAATAAGGAAAGTGCCCACGAGGTCTAAGTCCCTGAGCGAAATGTAGAGGGCTGGCAGGCAGCTGGGAAGTCCTCTCCCTTCTGTTGCTCTTGCATGGCAGAAGGGAGGGGACATTCTCTAGGTTTGCTTTTTCATTCCCTGACAAAGAGGGAAACAATTTCTGTGACTGCGGAGGCACGGTTCCCTTCTGAAACAGGAAACACACGTGTCACGCTATTGGCCAGCTTCTGAGTTTATTTGCAGCAGCGCAGAACTGGAACAACTCGCATTGACTTCACGGCAGTCTTTCTGATTTTGAATTGGGGATTGAAGCAGTGCCACCATGTCAAGAAACTGGTGGTAAAGAGAGAATTTTTGAAGGGGTAGAATTTGATATATCTCACCTCAGCACAGAGACTGAGCACTGAACTAAGCTCACTCCTTTCTTGCTACTTGCTCCTCTGTTTATTATGAACATAAATTATGATTTGCTTCCCCTTGTACATACACACTCCCTTTCTGTGTCTTCTGTATTTGCAAACAAAAATTTTCATGACTCCATTCCTTCTCCTTTTGTAATATACAGTCACCACTTTCATGGCTCCCTTGCATTTGAGGCAGGATATGGGCAGGAAATAATAACACAAGATTCAAACTGGAAAAATGCAAACCTATTATCTGGGGGAAAATAAACCCAAAGTTAGCTACTCAGAGGGCGGGAGCCTTTGGAACTTGCAAGAGAAATAAAGCTGGAAGCAACTTAATTGAGACAGTAGACAGAGAGCTGGAGAAGAGGTTGCAACGTGATATAGCATTTGGAGGGGGAGAAGGCAGCCAATGTCATTTAGAGGTCTTCAGATGCTGATGTCCCTCCCACCTGCACAAATCTCAGAGCCATATTTCACCTCTGGAGAGGCCCTATGAGTAGTAAGGACAGCAAAAACTGAAGGTTTTCATTGCTGAGAGGATTTGCCTTAAATCCTGTGGCAAGAAATTTCTCTAGCATAGTCACAGCAGTGCTGTGGGACTGAGGAATTACCTGGGTGGTCTGCGGTACCTTCATACTAGTTAAAGTCAGAGACATCATGTCCCTGTGCAGCTCCATGCTGGGAGCGTGAGAGAAGGCATGAGCTAGACAAGGGAGAGGAGGAAGGAAGCATTCACTACATTGCCTGGCTCTGAGGACAATTAGATAGCACAAAGAATTAAAAGCCTGGGCTTTTTGACTTCAAGTGTGCTTATAAAGGATGATGCTTAGTGAGTGTGAAACAAAAATCAGCAAAAGGTCTCAGTGGCACAAAACGATTGTTTGAATTTGATAGGTGTGTCTGGGTACCTCCATCTCTGAGATACATGATCAATCGGACAAAAAATGCGAATAAACAAATTGAAGCAAAGGACATGGCAGACTGGTAGAGTGCTACCAGGTAAAGAATAAGGACTCTTGGACGTGAACTAAAGAAATGCTTAGGAGTTTCTGGTTATTTGAAGGGATTTTTGAACCTTGGTCTGAAGCTTAAGGGTAACTCCAAAGCTGTAGGTACTGCCTTATGGAGAACAAATGTTATGTCTCCTGTGATATGCAAGAGTGTAGGTCTACTTTATAATACTGATCAAATTGGACTAAACAGTGAAACTGAGCAAAACAAGACACAGGCTGAATAACCTGCAACAATAGCTTTGTGGTGGCCAGGTTTGGTATGAATGATGAGTTTACTGGGTCGAGGTTGAACACAGAGGAGCAAGGGGCACCATCATCTTCCTCACTTCTAGATGAACAGGGAAAAAGCTTTCCGAGTGCAGGGTCTGATCCTCGTCACAGCGCTGCTCTGTGTGTGTTGGGGTAAGCAATGTGCAGACAAAGTGATAGGCCACTCTGACATCCCATTTCTATTATTGTGGCTGAAGAGGCAGCAAGCCATGTGTTAGGAACTCCTATGTTGTTCTTGAGTTACATATCTTATAGCTAGTTATACTCCTTAAGCTGGTGATGTTTTTGACAGGTGATAGAGAAAGAGGCCCTTCTGCCTCATGGACCACTTGCAGAGCAGCTACTCCCACCAGGCATTGCCAGCAGCTCCATCTGGCTGACTGCAGAGCCCTTTTCTCTGTAAGAAGAGTGGTCAGGGTGGAGGGGGAGGGAGGTACTCATCTCCTTTGAACCCTCCAAGTTTCATAGCAAGGATGGGCTCCATGTGACTCAGAAGCAGTTGTGCAGCCAGGCAGATTGGCTCTGATCAGGCAATGAACACTTATCGGCTGCACTGCTGCTTATGGAGGTTCCTTGTGCTGCTTCCGATCCCTTTTTTCCCGTCCAGTGCTGTCACCTTCATGGCTCAATGTAGAGATGATATCCATGCCATGGGCCAAAGAGTGGGCATGATGGAGTTCTGAAAGTTAACAGAGAACTCTGCATGTCACACCTACCAAAATAACTGATTGCAGAGAGAAAGTAGGGTGGAAACAGCAATGAAAAATGGAAGCTGTAAAGTCTTTGGTAGCTGATGTGCATCTCCATCTCTCAGGGGTTTTACTGCTGTCTCTGCTGTCCTCTTTTGGGGAAACAGGATATGTGGGTGTGTTGGAAACATGAATTCTCAGCCTTTCTCTTTGCTGGAAACAAATCCCACCCAATATTCACTCAAGCAGCAACTGCTGGTTGTCCCACTCTGTGCTGGCTGGCAGCTGAATCTGTCCCAGCAGCAGCTGATGCTACTCACCAGCATGGGTCACTGGGTATGCACTGTGTCCCTCCCAAAATGCCAGGAGAGAGTCACTGAGCTGAGAGGTTTCTCCTCTCAGGAGAACAGTTCCTGCAGGCAGGCTGCTGCTTAAACTGTGCCTTGCTGGGTACCATGTGCTATTTGTAAAGCTGAGTTCTTAATACAAGAAAAGCCAGCTTGTCACTGTAATTTAAAAACCCTTTTGCCACCTAGGGAAATGTCAGCAGGCAGAAACAAGTAACGGGAGGGTTTGACCAGCACACAAAGGAGCTGTTGTTTTCTGCCTGTCCTGGCTGTCAGTGGTGTTGGGTTGCTCAATACTCCTCAGGAAAGCAGCTCTGGAATTTCTCTGCCTTCCATGAAGGCTGAAGACATATGAAGTAAAGTGCCTCTGCCTGAATAAACACCTGCCAGACTGTCATGGGAAGAGCTGGGATGCTGAAATGAAACAGGGTGAGGACCAGTCCACTGGGCCCAAATGGAAGTCAAGGAGAATCCTCTGGCAAAGCTGACATCTTGTGTTTGATTGCTTGGTTTCCACCTGCAGGTGTAATCGATATCCAGGTGGTGGAGTGACTAAACTTGCCTCCTGTTGCTGCTGCTGGGTTTCAGCTGCACCAAACAGTGGGGAGGAATAGAGTGGAAGGGACGGGTGTGAGAGAAATTCCTGTCTCAAGAACCACAGAAGCATTTTCATGCCTGGGATACTTTCCTATTTGCTTTCCCTCAAGGTGGCCCCTCTCATCTTGGAGACAGTGTGGCACCTGAAACAATGAGCCACATGATGAGGTTATTTACAGCTGCATTTTGCATTTTGCAGGTCAGAATCCCAGTTGGAGGAGTCTGAGGGGCTGGATGTGTATTAGAAGAGGGTGTCAGAGTGACATCCTGGCTCAGAGAGCCTGTGGTTTGGCAGAGGAGAGTGGAGGGTGTGCTGTGCCCACACTTGACCCACTGATCTGTTTTCTGATCCATCCCACTCTTGATGGATGTCTCAAGGAGGATCCTTCTGTGCGCAGGCTTGTTCACAGCTGGTAGAAACTTGCCCAAGGCATCCTTGCCTGCCATCACCAGCCCCATAGAGAAAGGGAACAGACATATCAGGAATGATCCAAGTCAAGGGAGCGGAGGAACTGCAGTGGAATGGTCCAGATCTGCACCCTTTCCTCCACTGATGTGAAGATCCCCAACCGTTCCTGTGCAGTAACTCTGTTTTTCCTATGCAGCACTCACATCCCCTAGATCTCAGCAATGCAGAAACCAGCAAGCATCCATCCCTAGATTTTCTAGATTTAAGGTCCAGGCCATTAAAGCAATTAGGTCTCATTATCATGGAGTGTTCTCACATACCTGTGTCTGAGGACACTGCATCTGGAAAAGGCTGGTGCCAGGCAGTTCTGTGCACTGGACCACTCTCAAAAGTGAGCCTTGGCCATGGAGAGCTCTGACAATTGGTATCACAAGTAAGAAAACAAGCGTCAACCTGAGCACTTCAAATGGTCAGTCTCGACAAAGAGCTCATCAGAAGGACCTCACAGGGCTCTAGGCTAACACTGGTGCTATTCAACACACTTGTCACGATCTGGAGAAGAATGTGAACAGCAAGTTAACAGTTTACTTGAGGCCCACAATTATTCCAGAGAGGCAATATAAAGCTGACTGCAAAAGGCTGCAGAAAATCTGGCACTGAGTGGCTGGGCACTCCCCGGCAGATGAAATTCAGTGGCAGCAAATGCAAGGGAATTCCATGAGGAAGAAAACAGTCTGGCTGTACAGATACACTGAGCGGCTATAAGTCAGCTGCTGCCAGCAGAGAAAGAGATCTTGGATTCATTGCAGACAATCTGCTGAAAACACTCTCTCAAGGCTCTGTAGACTTGAAAAAGCCAAACAGAAATGTTAGGAATGAGTACAGAAGAAACAAAGAACAAGATTACAACTCTGTGTAGTTCATGGTCTGCTGAAAGTTCGAAAGTTGTGTGTGCTTCTCGTTATTCCTCTGAAGAGCATAGAGAAACACTAGTAAGAATAGAGAGGACATCAACAATGGTCAGAAGTAGGAGATAGACTCTGGACAAGCAGAGATTGCTAGTCTTGGAAAACAGATGTCTGAAAGGGAATCAAAAATGGTATGGAGAATGTCAACGGAGAACTAACATTCATGCAGTCCCATATCACAAAAACTAATGGCACGTGATAAAATGATTAGGCCAAACAAGACTTGTTTGGTTTCCACCAGACAAGCTGTGGACTTTTCCACATAGACATCAAGGAATAATGGAACTCATTGCCACAGACTGTTGGTGGAAGATGATACATGAATAGGTTGGGCACAACTATGCAGCTTATTTCCTTTGGTGGTTGTTGAATGCAGCAGCACAGATGCTACCTTTGCATCAGAAGTGTCCTAAACAGCAGGCTGATGGAAAGCAAGCAGGTGTACTGGGATATAGTTTGTTTCCTCTGTTTCTTTTACTTCTTTCCTTAATACTTGGTGACTGCTAGGGAGGAAATACCGGTTCTTCAGTCTGGGCTAGTACAGGTTGTCTTACATTTTTAATAAAACTTTTTTTTTAATCCTTTTGCTACAGTCATTTCCCAAATTATTATCTGGCAGCTGGTGAGATATTACAGGAGAAGTGGAAAGTGATCCAATGAGCTGGAGAATACTGCAAACTTCCAGATGGAGAGCTGACATCTCTTATGGGCATTCTTAATGTTCTTTGCACTGGTGTGCTAAGCCATGCCATAAAACAGAAACAGGGACTTTTGAGTGAAAGTAAGCAAAGATTGTGGTCATGTTTTTAAAATGAGAAAAGCATTGTTTTCCCTATTAGCTTTGCCAGGGCAGTAGATGTTCTTAGATATTTAGGAGATAGAAGAGAGACATAGTCTCTCCATGCTAGAAGAGCAGTAAATATACTGTGGCTGTCTGACCCAAACAGGATCATTTCCTGACCAAGCAGGAAATGCCAAGTTCCATATCAACAATGAAATTTGAATTCTACATATTTGCAACCATGAGTAGAACACTTACAGAAATAACTGAGAGGAAAATTTGTCCCCAGGGATGCTGGTCTTTCCAGCTTGCACTGATTCATTGCTTTGGGCAGAATTTCAATTAAGGAGAATCATTTTGCATGAATAAGATGGAAGGAGGTAAAAACTGTCCACAGACAATCTTTGCAGTGGAAAAGATATCTAGCTACAAGTCCAGGACTGTGGCATGCTGTTAAGAGAAACACTCTGGTTGTGGCTTAGCAGTTTCAACCAGCAAGCGGTCCTGGCCACAGCCTCTTTGGGGGTGTTTTGCAACGTAAGAACCTGTCACAGCTCTGGGAGAGGGAGAACATACTTTTCTGCAAACAAAACTACATTTTGCTTTACTTGTCCCTTTTCATTTCAAATGCCTTGATTGCTCATGTCTGATATGCCATTTAATGACCATCCTATACTCGGAGACTACAGCTTTTAAGATTATATGTGTCCTGAACCATTTCAGCTGTGGTTCTGCTTTTTTTTTTCCCTGTTTTATTCTGCCCAGTTTCTGACTCCACCTTCTCTGCCTGCCCAGCCTTCTCTGCAGACAATGTTTTTCCATTTAATTTTATGAGACAAACACAAGACATTCTCATCCCCTCCCCCAGGCCTGGAGAAGAAAAGCCCACTTTTGGAGACCATTTACAGCTGGAAGATCTCTTCTGACATTCTTTGCTTTGAAATTCAACCCATGTAAACTTCTGTCTAAATACTTTGGGCAGGCATGGCAGAAAGGGGCTTTGTGAGGGGAGTCTGTGAAGAAGCCTGTGACTCCTACATCCTTTTGCAAGTGCCAAACTTCAAGATTACGGACTTTCTTCCCCACGAGGCAATTGTTGTTTGGGTTTAGGGCTTCCTAGTTTTTATGTCTCCAAATACCCTTTTGAAAGCAATTCAAAAGGGGACTTTATTCTTCTGAGGTGTTAAATGTACTCAGCAATGGTTAAATGAAGATGTCTGAAGGTTTCAACATCCATGACTGATTTTGTCCCAGTGGTCCAGCTGGTGGCCTGTGGGCTGCATTGTGTCTGTAGAACAATTCACCCAGGCTTCTGGTGACTTTTCCACCACTAAAGAATAAAACTTTAAGTTTCTTGCGTCTTCCCTGCCCACTTAGAGTAAATTGTTGTAATCTGACCCCTGCTTGCCAGGAAGGTGGATAATTTGTAATTCCATTTTAAATACCTTGGAACAGAGACTTACTTGTTATCCCTTTGTTTGCTTAGCCTGTATATGCTTTCATCTATGACTGCATTACTGACTGCTTTACAATGCTAGCAACCACACTCATCATTGTCGTAAATGCCCCTGTCATGACTGTACAAAGGTCATTGAGCTGCTGCTCTGGTATTTAAGGCCTGGCATTGAGGAAACATGTGTGCCTTTTCCCTAAAAAAAAAAAAAAAAAAGTGAGGGGGGTGTCCTGTTTGTTTCCCAATGGAATTCTGCTTTTATGTTCTGATAACAGCCAGCGGCTCTGCTCCCTGTGCCCTGTAAGACATCCCCTTCCTGGGGCAGCTCACTGGTCTGGCTGCATAATAGTCTCAGGTGTTTCACACTGTATTGAGTCTCCCAGACCCTAGCTGTAGCTTCTCAACATTGCCATAGAACAGATAACAGTAATAATCATTGGTAATAATATAGTGTGGTTTGTTTCCTCAAACTGTTGCAATAAGGCATCACCAAGGTCCTGTTGCACTCATATTTATGCCTGCTTGCCTGGAAACATCTGCCTCAACGTTCCTTCTCATATTGCAAATCTGAGCAGGCTAGAGAGGCTAGATTCTTCTACGTTAGTATAATTTGGAAACTGTTCATGGGTCATTGTTGAATTTTTACTCTTGAATTAAGTGAGTCTTATTCTGAGAAGAATAGATATATGTGTATGTACATGCATTCAAGAGGTAGAGGAATATATTATAAAAGAGGCATATCAATTTTCTAGTTCTCAGCCCCTGAGAGATTACAGGTATCCCTTCACTTTTTTAAAAGTTAACTATAGCAGGGTAGGATTTGTGCTGTCCAGATTCACTTCATACTACTACAGGCACTGTTCAGCTTGTGTGTCTTAGCTGAGAGGATAGTAATAAACCAATGAACAAGAGTGACATAAACCATGACGCATTTTATGGGGACTTGTCTGACTCAGTTTAGCTTTCTAGGCTGCCCCATATAATGCAATGTAATCTAATGGTCTGCACATATCTGAGCCATATTCACCCTACATACTATCTCAGTTTGACTCACACGTTGTGACTATTTCCATGGGAAGACTTGTGAGGGAACAACTGGCTAATAGCCCTGGGGAACAAGAGATTTTTATTATTTTTTTTTACTCAAGCTAGAATTGTTCTTTGTGTGATACAAGCACCAGAGCATCTTGAATAGACATGTATTTTGGGGAATATGGCTGCTTGTGCCTAGAGCTAAAATGTCCCTAAGGCTTCATATACCCAAAGGAATACCTTTGTAGTACTGGGATTAAATTTGCACTGATGTGAAAGACAAGCACAGTGTTTAATACTCTTACTGACACCTTATTATAACAGTTTGAGGAAACAAACCAAACTGTATTATTACTAATGTTTATTACTGTTATGTGTTCTATGGCAATGCTGAGAAGGTAGGACCCCAGCATGCTAGGTGCTGGTCAGAAATATGATGAGCCATCGCTGTCCTTAGAGGTAAATGAGGTGCTGAAATGCAATAGTGATCACTAGTGTGGCCATCACCCACTAGTGGGTCCCTGTTTCAGAGTGCAACGGTTGGCCTGGAAGGAAGCTATTTTCTTTTCATGTGCTCTTTCAGTTGGTATACTTTGGGGAATATTTCTAGACATGTGATGCTGACCTTCCCATCTCAGTTATTCTGTTGCTGGTGGCCCCGTGGCCATCATCAGGAGCAGTGAAACCTGTCTCTGGAAGCAACCAGTCCTCTCACATCAGGTCTGTAGGCTCTCCACCTGCTGCGGGCAGCTGGAGATGGTCACAGCTGCTAGTCCCACAAACTGCTCTGGAATTGTGGTTTCTTATTACCTCTGAAAATCTGGCTCTTCCTCCCAGCATTGCAAGTGGTGTGCTTCCTTTTTGACAGGGGAGTGAATCAGGGCAGGGCAGGGACAGGCAGTTCTGAAAAGCTGGGCTTTCACACACAGTGATGAAACTGTCTTGGAAGGATGGAAGGAAGTAGAATACACTGCTTAAGAGAGAAGATCCAAAAGAAAATAGCTGGAGTAATGGAAAGAGTTTGAGTGAAAGGAAATTTTCAGTTGAGTATCAGCAAATCTTTGCTAGCAACTGGCTTTTGTTGGTATGTGGAATAGCTTCCCAAGGGAAGCTCAGTAATGGAAGCTTAGCCTATCAGTTCTGGTCACCAAAACTGGATTGCACACAGGAGAACACACTGCAGTCCAGGAAATGAACTTGCTTTGGCTGGGATGAAGGCTATGGGTGTGACCCTGCACCATAAAAACCCAATGTGAGTGTTGCCAGGGAACATCGGCTCCTTCTGAACAGTAATCCAGTGCTGATTTTCCATCACTTGTACACTTGAAAGTGCTTCTAGGCAGTGCAGTGGTTGTGGCAGGGTCACCAGGATGTCCAGAGCCATGCCTTTCCATTCAATTCTGCTGATTGTTCCATTCAGGCAGCTGCTAAGGAATGGTGCAAGAGTCTCTGAGATACACAGAGCAATAGGAAGAAAGAACCAGATCTGCTTCTAGCCAGCAAGGATAGGAGGGAGCACATCTGTACTGTGCATGAGGCCTGTAAAGCTGCATTTATTTGATAATTCAAAACTCACCCCCGCCTCTGATCTGGCAGAGACAAGGAAAGGGAAGGAATAGATGCCTTTCTACCAGGCTTGTTCTTACTTAACTTGTGCTCTCTGCTCCCTGGGACTCCTTTGCCCAGTAGCCCTTACAGCAGAGGCAGGTGACATTTATTCGTTCTCTTGTGCTGATGAATGGTCCCAGTGGACATCTCTGCTTCTTGCCAGATGTATCCTCAAGGAGCCATCTTCCTAGTGCTCTATACGGTCCTTCGCAGTGTTCCCCAGTTATGCTAAGGTGTGTTAGTGCTGGGGTGCACAGAGCAGTGTAAGAAGGGTGGAGGCAAATAACTGTGGTTTTAAAAGTAAATAATTAAAGCAACAATAACCTCTCCACCCAGGTAATCACGGTGAACAAACATTCTGCATGTCAAAGGTGTTTCTGGAGATAAGGGTTAGCAAAATAAATCTGCTTTCTTAGCTTTATCCAGTGCTCAGCACTTAATGCCACCTTGCTCTCTGTTGAAGGCAAAGGCTTGTCCCTCTGAGCAGCAGTGCCCCAGTAGACGTTACCAGTCATTTTTCAAGGGGAAGTATTCATGCTGACAATAAGCTCCCAGTGTGGCAGGTACGGTGTTTTCTGACGGGGCTGGATTTAACCCCTAAAACTTTGCCCTTGACTCAGAGAGTGCAATATTTGTCTGGGGGAGGAGAGAAAAGGGACAGATACAGAGAAACACTCATTATGATGGCTGGGAAATTCAGCTTGATAGTTGCAAACTGCACTTGTGTTTGCAAAGAGGGGTGAGGCTTTTATTCTCTCTTTTTTATTTTTTAATTGCCCATGCAAATACCACTTGCTGGAGAGAATTTCTGTTTCCTCAGCTAACCAGCCAAGTGGAGCTCTACAAAAGAAGTCCCAGACATTACTGCTGAAGATTTGGCCTTGTGACCTTCCTGCCGTATATTGACAGGCCATTACCATGTTGTGATGGTTGCCTAGCAAGGTGGTGACAACTGTGCTGAGGCACAGTGACAGCTGTGTCACACCAGAGGGCTGGTGAAGCTGAAACTCTGTAATATTTGTTTTGCAAGAGTGCAGTGCTTGCATCAGTGCATCCCCAAGTCATGAGTGCAGGCATAGTGACAGGATGACACTGTCTACGTGCTCACCTAACTTCTAGCACCAAGTGCCCTGCAGTGGCTCCCTGGTTTGGTGTTACTAACATCCCTGTGAACAGAAATGACTGAGACTTGCACAGCTCATAGAGACAAGAGGTAGAGTGGCTGAGTGGCAGTTCTGTAGACCTGTACAGCTGAGCCTGGAACTGTGTTCAAGAGCAATGCCTTACATACAGAACTATGCTTTCATTTGTAGTACAATTATTTTTGCATTATAACGATCGAGACCGTGGCATGTGAGAGTCCATGAGCTGTGATACAGAAACATTAATGTGGATGGCAGGGTTAAAGGCAAAGATAACTAACACCACCTTTGTTGCACAACTTGAAATCTTATCAATGGTTAGACTTCAGAAAGTTCCTGCCAAGGGGGATCCTATTATCAGCAAGTGCTTCTGGTGGAGTTCCTGTGAAGTTAAAATTTTAGCCTGATGGTACTGAACTCATTTATCAGGAAAATTTAATTGCTGGCATATTTGCATGTCACACAAATAATAGCAGGAAGAGCAAGAGCAAGGTTAGCTCAAATTGCACAGGCAGAGATGGATCTCGAGTGCATTTCAACAACTAAATGCCACGGCCACCTTCTTGCAGCAAAGTGTGTGTGTGGGATGTGCCTGGGAGATTGGAGACAGCATCCTGGAATACAGTGCCACTATAGAGGATATGGGCATCACAGTAAATAATCTTCAGGCTAAAAGCACCAACAGTTTAGGAAAGACATTGCTCCTAAGTGTATACGGGGAATAACAAGTGGGGCATTTTCATTTTTTAAGTCCCACTAACCTCTGTGTCCAAGCTGAGCAGCAGTAGTGTAACTTGAAAGCCTTTAAACTCTTGGTCCCCTGAGAGTTCATGTCCGGGACCAGATTAGTGTATTGTCCAGTTGACCCACGCCTGTAGGATTCCTGACCCTGGAAATGAGGTACACAGGTGAGGACAGGAGGACTTGTGCCCTGTGCTATGCTCATAAGAGGAAGGGAAGCTGGCAAGGACCTGTAGTACAGGCATGGCTGGTGAGATCATACTGGAGTACTGTCTTCTGTTTTCCTGTTGTATTTCTCAAAGGATGCTGAAAACTGGAAAGGACACAAAATATAGTTTATATAAGAGTTTATAGTTTATATAATTCTTCACTTGAATTGACTTAATCACAGTCTACAAATACTTCACTTGGGAGAGAGGTTTCTCATAGTAAACAATGCTGGCAGAAAAGGTCTCATCGAAATCTAGGTTACACCTACACTAGTAAATAAAGCGATCCACGGCCAGTTCTCTGAACCTGAGGGCAAGTGGCACAGCATCCCTCCAAATAAAACTTCTTCTCCCCCAAAGAAGGTAGTCTTGCCTAAATCACCTGTTGGGAACGATTCCCTGACCTATGGTGTCAGACTTAGCCCTTCTGTTGTTGTTGCCACAAGCCAGAACATGCCATGAAGCACACTAACAGTTTAGCAATGCAGAAAATTGCATGTCAGGGCTTAAGGGGATGGCCTGAACTGCTGAGCTTACTAACACAGAAGTCACCTCAATGGCTGGCAGTTGATGGCCATCTAGAAACAGGGTATGCACTCTGAACTGCGAGACTCGTTAGCCAGTGGGATAGTTTATGGAAGGTAAGTTCCTCGTCATTTGAAGTCTTTCAATCCAGCTCGGATGTCATCCTAAAAAGACAGAGATATAAGACAAACCATGGCCTTAGTGTGGGCAGGAGAGAGACCAAAGGTGGATGCTGTGCACGTGGTCAGAGCAGGTATCTTGTGTCCAGCAGATCCCTGAAGGACGTGATCACTACAGGGAAAGCCTCTGTGAGAACCTCCTAATGATCAGAAAGAGATTCATTCTCCATCATCACTAGGAGCCCTTAGCTCTGTGGCAAGCACGTGATTAAATCTCTCTGCCTCCAGGACAGGAGATGGAAGCGGCAGTCCCAGCTGCTCTCTTCTGTGGCAAGTCTCAGTGCCTACACATAACCTAGTGCCTGAGAGGGACTATGGGGGCTCAGAAAAAGAGAAAGAAGCTTTCTGGGGGTGGACATAGGCATTCCAAGCCATGGCCGTTTTCCAAGCAGTGATGAAATAAGCTGGCTGAGACCCTATAGGCATCAAGTCACTTTCCCTGGATATACATTTTGGTTATGTGCTAGTGAGCCAGGTGTCTGAGTCAGGGCCTCACTGAAAGCCTTGGAATGAGGAGGTGGAGAAGGAATAGTACAAGAATCTTTCCATTGGGAAACACAGTAAAGAAGTCCAGATTGGAGACATGGCTCTTCTGACATCCCTGTCTCTGCTCACCAGGATACATCCCCAAGAGAGCAATTGGTGCTGTCTGGGACACCTTGTGCCTTACCAGATTTGATCTGCGACCCACAGTAGTTTTGGGGTTTTTTTAGCGACAACAAAAAGACTTCAGTAGCTTTTCTGTCCTAGAAGATCTCAAAGCCTCTTCAGAACCTCATTTGAGCTCTTTAAAGAACAGACTCAGATCTTCAGTGCAGAGGTTAAGCCATCTGTAAAAATGGCTATGAAGAATTGTAGGGAAGTTCAATCACTCTAGATTTTAATTTTCATTTAATAACTATTAAATGCCTTTTAATCTATGAAGAGAGGGAAACAGCAGATCTGCTTCAGCAAAGCTGTGAAGCACACATTTAAGGTCTGTAACAGACTGTGGGTGGAAAGAAAAACCAGTAAATTCCAGAATGGTTTTGTTGAGAATCTTAGCAATATTGCACTTCAAACATCACTGTTGTCCCAAACCCAGAGTATGACAATTGCAGAGGGAGGTGTTACTCTGGACTGCTGTGTTAGTCCAAACCAGGAGGTGTTCCACAGCTATAATAATAAAACATATGGTACAGTAGGACAGGTGGACTTTCCTAGGGCTGATGGAGGATTTCTTCATACAGGTTGAACGTCAGGTGGCCATTAGTAGAGTCCTGGGGCATCCTCAGGATTGCAACGCAGACAGTCTTACCAGGAGTGGTAAAGGGCTGTAGCAGTGGTCTGCTTGAGTCTCATGAAAGGGAAGCAGATGACCTGTGCCTGCATCCAGTCATGAACTGAAATGCCAGGGATTTTGAAAGTCAGGACTGTGGTACATTGGTAAAGCTGCATGTGAGGCTCCAGGGCTGATGGGAGTAATTACAGATGTTTATTGTGTCTAGCACTGGATTAATGAATGAGTGAAAGACCAGCTCTGCAATCTCTATTTTAATCCATCCCTGTGAAAGCTTATTTAAAAACAAAGCAAAACAGAAAACTCTTGCTTTAAAAGAAAGGAGAGTGGGAAAGAAGCCCCTAATCAAATGTTCTGCTAACTCAAAAATCCTTTGGTGAAAACTAGCAGGGGAGAGTCATGCAGAGAGCTAGAGCTGAGTCTTCTCACTTTTTGTGCTGTGCTGAAGACTGACCATGAACGACTGCAGCACGCTTAAGTAGAGTCATGTCTCTCTCAAAGTCACCTTATTTACCATTGACCTAACCTCTAATCCTCACCCATGGTGTCCTCCGCATAACTCACCTGCACATGCATCAGACCAGTGGGAGCAGTCCCCCTGAGCTGTGTTCCCTCCTGTTCTCTCCAGCCAGTCTTTCTAGTTTCGCAACCTCTGTGAAGCTGCAGGCTTCTTTTTTTTGTGTCATCCAGGAAACACACCCACCTCTTTCTCTCCAGCCCCATCTTCTGCCTCACTCAGAGATTCTGTAACTCGTGAGAAGGAATTTCAAGCAATGCAGACTACAGCCAATACAAAAAAAAACAACAACAGCATAGAAATTAGAGATGGGAAAATCTTGATACCTCATCCAGTCCATCTTCTCACATTCTAGCCCAGCCCATTTCCTGCAAGATTCTTGCCTACAGTACATTTTCCAGTGCATTATTCAGTCTGGTTGCGTGTGATTTAAGCAATGGGCATCCTTTACTTCCCGTGAGAGACTGTTCCACAGATGACTACTTTTCACTGTTTGGAAGAGGTTTCTGAAGTTTTCTTTCCATTCTGCCTGACCTAATTTCTCTAAACTCTGCCCATGGTATCACACTAGCCAAATGTTCTCCTTCCTTCATGCTTACCTGGTTCAGGCGATGCCAAATAATTCTTGTTCAGTCAAGTTGTTTAGCCACGACACTTAATACTTAGTTGTAAAGCTCAGCAACAATAATCCTTGGATACCTGGGAAAGACTGACGTTGAGATTAGCATGTAAATGGATGCACAGAACATAGAAGAAGACATTGCTAGTAGCGTTGCCTCTTTATTAGAACAGTTACTTGACACATCTCATCACAAGATCTGGCTTTGGTTTTTTGACTTTGCCAAACTTGGAGCCGACGTCTTCTAGTTCATGTCTGCTTCAGAGGTTTTATTGGGTTCTTTTTGGTTTAGTTTTTAACTTCAGTCAAAACCACTTAGCTGTTTCTGAGAACAAGGCTGGCAGGGGAATATTCAGTTTTATCCACACTTGGGTAGTATCTCGCTTTAAAATAAATTACAATTTTTCTGTCAGGAACACACCTTTTGCCATCTATGACAACCTCCCTCCCCCAGATTTGGCTAAATAATGAGCCTTTGAGTGACTATAGATTGAGCCTGCTCAGAAAAAACTAATGGGGACCAGTAAGGATAGTTTATTATTATTCTTTTTAACTGTGGGCCCAATGGAAATAATATCACATGATTTTGTGATTAAGGCCTAGGTTACAATGCACTTGCACAAAGCACCCTGGCTTTGGCTCTAGGGTCGCCTTGCTCTGTCCTCCCCTGGACCTCCTCCTGAACCTCTCCTGCCCATGGCCAGGGCCACCCCGGGGAAGCAAAGTCCCTGCTCTGTGCATTGGACTGGGGTTGCCCAAGCAAGTAGAAATCTGGCTGTGAGGAAACAGAGAGGTACAGAGAGAGGAGGAGGAAAGAGAAGAAGAAAAAAAAAAGCACCCTCAAAATACAACCAAAAAAACAGCAGAGGAGAGGGAGACACCCAGGTTCTCTGCTGGCTGTCTCCAAAATATTTCTTGTTTCCATTTCCACTGACCAGAGCCCTCCCTTCCCCCAGGACATATAGGGAAGCTTGGGCACACTGCAGCTCCCTGGTCACAACATGCGCATGCTGCATCCACCTGCTCCTGCACCACCTGCTCCCTCCGGCCTCCAAGATATGGGGCCGGGGCCCAAATTTTTGTCACCACTCTCCTGTCGTGACCTGTTCCCTCCCTGGCATACAGGCAGCCCTGCTGTGTTGCCCACCACAGCAGGCAGGGGCACAGGACGCATGAGCACTGGGGATGACACTTGGCAGCAGGACTGTCCGTGAAGCCACAGCACCAAAATGCCATTATGGAATGGAAAGGGATCTGAAATCCTCATTAAATCTGGGAAAAAAGGAGATGCCCTCAATCCTCAATAATTACCAGGACATCCAGAAAGATAAAAGGTGCAATTATAATATCTAGCACTGTTGTTTTCAAAACACTCACTGTAGCACAACCCTTCTGCTCACTGCTGTAAAGAAAGCTGGTTTTATTATTCCCTGTAGACCAGCATATTAGACTTTGGCTCCTCTGACCTGTGCTCACTACCACGTCTGCTCTGTCACGGAAGCCAGCCTGAGAAATTTGGTTGTGCCTTCTGGCCACCCTGGTTGCTGCACCTCCTGCCATGTTGCCTCTTTATTCATTAATCCTTCCCCTCCCATTTTTCTCTCCTTTTTTTTTTTTTTTCTTGCCAAAGTGAGGAGTTTTTAATAGCTAAAGAATGAAAACACCTCCCACGCCTCACCTCAAAAAAGCTAACTCTCTGTCTTACTCACTCTTTTTGATTTCCAAATCTCTGCTGGTAGCTTAGAGTCTTCCTTTGCAGCACTGGTTCCTCAAATACTAGCGCGTGAGTATAACTTCAGTAAACTGTGTGGTTCCAATGGCCTCAAGGGGACAATCGACATGAGTAAATAATGCAGATGTGGGATGGAGCCCATGGCATTTAGCAGAGGTGGAAAAGTTTTCTGTTGGATATTGTGATTTGTTTGGAATCAAGACAGTACAAGGGAATATACTGACTTCAATCCAGGATGGAGTAGTATCTGCTTTGCGGAAAGATTTAACAGTAGGCTTGAAGGTCTTCAGGGTGCCTAGGTTGTATGGATAATCTTTGGAGGCTTCCTCTAGCTCTGCTTATTCTGATTCACCATAGTGAAATGGAGGAAAAGATAAACGGAAGCAAAGAACAACTGCTTTGATTTACTCCTTTCCGTACATGAAACCCAAGTGCAGTGTGGTTCAATTGTATCGTTTCAAATGTTTTTTGCTTTAAAACTGATACTAAATGTTTCTTTGACTCCAGTATCACCTGCATATATAAGGTACAATTTGCAAGGATTAATTTTAGATCCTTGAGTTTTGTCATTATCAAAATAGAGCGTCTCTTTCCCACTGGCTCTGTGCTGATTCCAACATCAACAAGGATCAGCTGTGCCGTAGATTTGCATCTGTGGGAATGACTATGAAGACCCAACTTTATAGTGTAGGGAAACAAGAACTATTTTTGAACTATCCAGCCATGGCAATGTGGAGTTCAACACAGGCTTACTCTATTCCATTTCTGGACTGAGGTTTGTACCCTGCATTGTGCTCCATATTGCTGGAGCAAAGTTGCTAGCAACACACAATTTAAACAAGCACTGAATGTTTACTCCCCATCACTGCCACTGCTTTGACTGCAGTGTAAATGCACCACTAACAACTTGGCCAATGGGAGGGGGAAATTATGTGTAAGAGCCAAGTACAGAGCCAGGAATTTGGGCTGTCAGCCAGCTTGTTAGATCACACTGTGTGCCTTAATGAAATGCATTGATTTGTGACTCTTACAATAACATTTTTAGGAAATCATTTTACTGGCTATTTATTTGTGTGTTGGAGCAGCCTGACGAGGTTGTAAAGCTAAAGCTGACACTGTGCTTGCAAATCAAAAGCAAAATTTTAAGAATGAGGTTAATTAACCATTGGAATAACTTTTCTAAGGATGTGATGGATTTTCCATCATATTCTGTTCCACAGTCAATACTAGTTAGTTGTATAAAATATGTGTTATAGCTCCAGCAGGTGCTGTGTATTGCTAGAAATGAAGTCTGAAGTTCTTTGGCTTCTGTTACACCTGAGATAAGACTATGTTGTTGTAATGGTCCCTCTTGACGATAAAGAAAACCATTAGCCTGTGACAGCTATTGAGTCTGGGTGTTTGTGATTCTGTGGAGTAACAGACTGAGATCCCATAAGTGGTAGATTTAAAACTGGCAACAATTTTCATAAAGGGGACTACCAAATTACAAAGACACATTCTGCAGAAGTGGACGCCCTGGCAATCCTGTGGCTGATACAATGTACCGTGATGAATTAGCGACCTCAGAAAGAATTAAGCCATCAATAAAATGACAGACTTGATACATTTCAAAGCGTCTGGTCAGATCTCATGGAATTTCTTGGCTGCTACATGATCAGTCAGAGAAAAAGAAATAGTGGGGAGAGTCTATGATCACCTTAGAGTATTTCACTGGATGCCTCAGAAGAGCAGATGGGGATAGTGAGCAGTGAATAAGGTAAGCATTTATCTACTTGGGTGTTTGTATGGACCCTTTTCTGGACTGGCTCCTCTTTAATATCCTTATAGATCTATATAAGAAGTTGCATTTTTCTTGTCTGCTTGCAGTTTATGGTTGACTAAATTTCATAAATATTTTTTTTCCTGTGTGCTCAGGTAAACACATCCTAGAGCTGCCAGAATTTAAGTGCCCTGTGAAAAGCAAACTCCTTTAAATAGTCTTATGTTGCCTATCTAGAAATTGAGGCATCTAGAATCTCTAGTGAGTCCTCAAAGTCTGTGTTACTGCATTTGGCTTTTTTTCTTTTCATGTCTGCTCTCTATGTGGTTTTTGAATAGTTGATAATCATAAAGATTAGAAAAAAATCCATCCAAGTAAGACTTGTTTTGAGAAGAAAAAAGAAGGAAAAAAAAAGTAGGGAGGGGAAAGTAAGTAGTTAAGTCCAAACTGATGGCAAGCTTGTTTGTTCATCTTTAAGAAGCATTTACTTATTCCAAGTCAATCTTTATTTTTGTGCTGCCACAGCCTTGAAGTCTAGCGATGTAAGCTGTTCATGTTTAAAAACAGAATTCACCTTTAAATGTGCTTAGACTAGAAAAAAAAATATGCCTGATGAGGTCATATGCAGAGCAAGAGTTAATGCAACATGCAAAACAGCTAAATAAAGGTTACAATCTGAGTGGAATTATTCAGAGATCAGGGAGAAATCTGGCATTTGCAGTCTGTCACTGGGTTTGAGAAGTCTGGCTCTCTCAGTGTCAGTGCCCCCCAGAGACATCCTGCTTTCTATGTGGCAATAACTGGACAGTCTTCCTGTAAAACAGCAAAAACAGGAGCGGTGGGAAGTGTCATGTGCAAGGAACGTGTGGAATGAGGGGTGAGTATGAGCCCATCTTTGTCCAGCTCTCACAGAGTGAAGTTATGAGTGTAAATAGCCGCTCTTCCTCCTTGCTTTTCCTCTTCAGGACAGCTGAAGAGCCAATGTTCAGGACAGAATATGATCCCTGATATCCCTGAGAAGATTGCTGCATGGGCTGCTGCAGGGCTATGAAGAGCTGTGCGCCTCTTGAGACCTGCCAGTTAAGTATTGCAATTTTGGGGCCCTGTCTGGTAAGAAGTCCTCACCTTTCTTTTCCGCCAACATCCTTGGGAGTTAAGGATGTCATTTTGGGGCAGGATACACCCACAGTATGTATATCATACAGCCAGGATAAAAATGCATCACTTGTAAACACCCGAGCTTTTTTAGAGTTGTGCTAAGACTGTGTTTTGCACTTTGTTTCCTTGTTTTGTTTCTATAAGCCAAGTGCTTGGCTGATTGTGCAAGGAAATCAGCTGCTATGGGCATTCACTTCAATGGACAAACTTTAAACAAGCCACCAGGGACCAGCTGCTGCTGAGTTCAAAGAGAAAGAGACATCCAAAACCTCTAGCTAAGTCAAGTTATGGTGCCAAATATCAGATACAAAGAGGAGAAAACTAGAAGGCACAGGAGGGTGAAAGACAGATACAGCTTGGTTTTCCTGTCCATAATCGGTCAGATTAAGGTGATGTTGGAATGGAGATTTAAGAAAAAAACCAAACAACCCGACATAAGATTTTGCTAAGGGAAGTTCATTGAGTATCAGGAAATGTGCTCTGGTGTTTGTGTTCCGTGAGCTGTGTGCAATAATCTGGGGATGGAAACACAATGAGAAAGTTAATATGGTACTTGACAAAATGTTGGAAGATGCATTAGAAAGAATAGTTCTGTGCATGGCAGAAGGTGAAGCAAATGTCCTGCTAAGCTCCTCCATTCATTCCTCTTTTTTTTCTTTCCCCAGTGATTTCAGAAGTCTCCCCAGGCTCAGATAACTCAAAGATAACTCAACCCCCTCATATCCCTAGGTGAGGTAAAGAGGTTGTCTTCATAGAAATGGGGAAAAGAGGAAGATAGAGGGGGGAAAAACATAAAGGGAAGGAACAGAAGTCTAAACTTGGGTGTTGCTTCCCCACAGCACACTGAGCAGCAGAGGCTCTCAAAAAGAAGACTAGGGAAAGACTGCCATCTTCTGGAAGGATAAATATCTGCCATTATTCAGAATACTAAATCTAATATACATATATTTTTGAAACCATAGCATATTTCTCATAAATTTATTTTTAAATCTGAATTCATATCCATATAAATCTAATTCAGTCTCATTTCATCAATATATACACCATGATCCCAGCTTGAGAAACTGACATAGCATCATGGATTTTAATGAGACTCTCATCAAGCTTAAAATTAGGAACATGTTAACAATAAGGATTATTAGTAGAGAGATGGACTTTATCTATTCTTGAGCCTGAAAGCCAGGCTGTTTTTTCACTGAGAATTTATAAGCCAAACTTAAGGTGTCCAGACGAGAAGAGATTGAACAATGAAAAAAAATTAAAATTACCACTCTCCTTTTAAACAGCATCAGCTGTTATTCTACCTGTTTCAGTAAATTAAGTATATCTGTGTCAAACAGAAACTTTTTATTAATTGAAAAACCTGCAGACAGTCCGTGGAGCACAGAAACATTTAGCATTGCTTTCAGTTAGGCTGTCTTAGAAATGATTATCTATATTAGAGAAGCTTATGTACTGACTAGGATTAAAATAACCGCAGAGCTAGCGCCTGTTCTGCTCAGGGCAGGAAGGGTCAGGAGCCTGTGACAGCACAGCCCACGTATGGGACCGTGAACCTGTTGGCTCTGTCTGCTGCCTGTGCTGTGCAGGGGCTGTCACAGGCTGTGCTGTCACACAGTTATTTGTACACCTGCCTCCCAGCCTGGTGTTGGAAGGGGGAGATGAGAGCAGATGAATCACTGATTTCCTCTCTCCCAGCAGAGCAGTAAGGCAGGCATGCAGGGAACCTGCCTTGCTCTCTCCCAGTGGTGGTGGGAGCCTCACCCACTTGTCACTGGGCAAAGCCTTTGTGGGGAAGATGGGGTGCATACCTTTGGGGTGCTCCTCTCCCTTGCAGTTTGATTCAGTGTGGTGCTGCTCCATGCCTGCTAGTGACCATTCATTCTTGTGAGAGGTGATGCCATTCTTACTTTTCACCGTTCTGATACCAAACGAGGTGTATCAACAACCTCAGGTATTGTGGGAGCCTTTAAACTTTCAGGACAGAGGGGTCTCTGGGTGAGTGTGAATCTGTCTCTCCTTACTAGCTTCCCAAATTCATCTGATGTGAAGCTGCTGGGAGCTGGGATTCCTGCTGAACTTCACACCTTGGTAAAAGCTAACACTACGACGAACACTGAAAATCTTCCCCATGCTCCCATCCTTTGAGTATTGGACTTCTTTGACTCGTCACTGTTTCACATACCTCTGTCATGTTGGTGATATCACAGTGCCAGTCTGCCATGCAGCAGTGCATGCAGTTCTGAGAGGCTCCTTTTGTCATTAAAATCTCCAGTGCCCACTGGGAGAGCTGGATTGATGTATTTTTAGGGTCTGAAATCCTCAGAGCGGATTCAGTCGCATTAACTTTCCTCTCCCCATTTTTTAACTCTCCCCTTTCTGCGACTGGCAGGTCTGGCCAGGAAGATATCCCAGAGCTGGAGGGCTTGTGGCCTTTGACATTCTCCTGAGACTGTGCACTGCGCAAGGGGTGACCTGACACCAAGGGTGCTGGTAGCTTCTGAGCTAAGGTCACTTGTCCTCCGAAGCACTGGCCAGAGAGCCACGAGCTCACTCCATACAAGCTTCCAAACAGCCACCATATGGAGATGGCTGAGATCTTTCTGTGTTTTATGGAAACTTTCTACTCAGTCAATACAGGTCACCCTTTTGCACTTAATCCCAGCCCACAGCACCAATCGCTTCCCATATAATCTCCCAGAACAGCTGTGCTGTGATTGCATTGTGGATTATAAAATGACCACTTTCCACAAAACAGCTGCTGGTTGAAGGGACAGCATGTAATAATCACTGGGGGGATGAGGGATGAGGGGAGGAGAGAAAGGAGAAAGAGGTTTTGAAGCAATTGGGTTTCCTGTAGGATCTAGAGATGAACAAAACAGCAGACAAAGCGTGAGCCCCATTTCTGTATTGCTCCTTCAAAATAAAAGGACTTCGAGGACTTGCTGCAAGGTAAATTCAACTGTCTTTCTTTTTGGGGCTATCTAGGTGCTATAGTCAGTCATTGTCAGTAAGTGCTTGGCTTTTATGGGGGGAAATTTTTCTGACAATGTTCTCATGAAGGAGTAGTTCAGATTTGCTTCTCATTCCCAATGTCCTCTGATCCAGTTTTTTCTTCTGACTCATTTGTTTCTTATCTTTTTTTGCCTTTTTCCTTATCACTTGTTCTGAAATTATATGGCCTTTCAGCTACTATCACAAATCAGCTGGAGGGAATATTTTCCCACTACTGAAGATTTAAATTAGAAAAATGATTTTTGTCAATATTATGAGTGGAAAGATTTTTTTTTTAAGTAAAAGCATGAGCAAACCGAAACCTGATGACAGAAAATCTTAGAATCAAGCACTGATGAAAAACTGAAAGACTTTGAGTGCTGAAGGTTTCTATTTTAAGACAAAAAATCAAGTTTTTGAAGAGAGCAATTTTATCTGTAATTTTCCTTTCAGTCATAAGTCAAATTTTCCACTGAAAAAACTTTCAGTGAGGAATTTGCCACTAACCTTAGCCAAAAACCTTCACATAATTAAGTGTTCCTACCAAGTATCTGCTCTGTGAAGACAATGATATCCAAAATGCCTTCAGAACATAGAAATCATTAGCTATGGTATCACTGAAACATTACCATTTCCAGTGTGCAACACCTCTATTGCTGAAAGAGATGCTCTGGGGAAGAGACAAAAGAAGCCAGAGCATAAGACAACATAGGAATTTTTTTGGAGCAGAGTATTTTCTTGCCTCCAATGAGGGTGTTGTGGATCAGGCACTGTTCTCTCAGTTGTGATGAGATGCTAATCAAGTTCTGCCTTCCAAGAGGAGCTTTAGCACCATCTTTATTGACCACATTTCCAAGCTTGTTGGTTAGCAGAACAAATGCTTCTAACGGCACCATTTCTGGCTGTGGTGCAGTCACAAACAATGCAAAAGTCAGCCTTGTATCATTTATTTATAGTATTGTCCACAGTATGCTGGGCCTTTCTCACACATTCAACGTTGGGTGAGTCAACTGAAGTTCTGTGAAAAGGACCAGCAGCAGGCAATGTCTGTACAAACTGAATCTATTCGTGGCCAAATAGATTTTGAGAGTCATAAATAGGAAAGGGTGGGAGTATCTGGATGAAGTTGTGCCAAACATAGGGAGTGCCATGTAGGAAGAAGCATGTGTTGATTACATGCAAGTTGATATGTGGGTAGATGACATCTAATCAATCTGTGGAGTGATAAGTTGGGGTTCTCAGAACTCAGTGCAGGATTTTGCAGGAACCATAAAATCTTAAGCTTCCCTCTGAGTGAGAAGGACCACAGGACCCTGGTACACAAACTGCTTTCTGAATTACTTTTTATGATGAGATGAAACTGGGAAGAGTGTGGTAATATTTGCTCTTAAAAAAAACACATTTGGCACTTCGTGTGAGAGCAGAGACACTGTCATCCTACTTCCCTACCAAATTTCTGATGTGCAGAGCAGGGTTTGCTCAGGTGGGAGGTGCTGCTGTTGGGCTTGAACATGAGGTGCCAGGTCTGGATAGCTGAGTGTCCCTCCTGAGAAGGTCACTGCTTTGATGTGTGACCTTCAGTGGTCCAGGAACATTTCCGTTCCTTTCACCACTGTGAAATCAATACACTCGCTACCTCCTTAGGTACAGTAATGAACTGCTTGAAAAAGTGTTTTGGGACACCTGGCAGAAAGAATTCTCATTTAGTTGGACAGAGAATCCATCATGACCCATCTAAAGGCAACACATGCTATTTGGGGAAGCTGGTTAACAGCTTTTCCCTACCATCTCTGAGATGGAGTATGATGTCCCTTTCATTTTGCTCATGTGCTCACACACCCCTGTGCACTCATCCCTGGTCTACTGGATCACCCTCTCTTCTCCAGTACAGATATTCAATGTACTTTGAAATAGTTGAAGCTGACCTATTGCTCCACCACCCTGGCTTTCAGGAAATGGTTCTTCCATGCTGGTTGAGCTGTTGGGATGTTGTGAGGAGTGCAGAGTGCTCATATCCCCTCCCCACAGGTGTGCACTGGGAAGAGCTGGGATTCGTAAGGCTAGGTGGGACAAGCAGTTGGTGTGACAGTCCCTCCCATTTGTGTGTTGTAGATGGAGATGCTGAAAGGATTTCCATGGCACCGTGCTTTCCTGTCTGTAATCCTGAACCTGCTGGCTCTCAGCCTCTCCACCACTGCTTTGCTTGGCAGCTACTGGTGCACCGGGACCCAGAAAGTGCCCAAGCCTTTGTGTGGGAAAACCAAATCCACCAAGTGCATCGGTGTCCCCATGCCACCTGACACAGGTGCTAGCAATGTTTCATCCCAGGATGTGGTGCACTACAGCTGGGAGACCGGGGATGACCGCTTTGCCTTCAGATACTTCCACACGGGGATGTGGCTTTCCTGTGAAGAGAACATGGAAGGACCAGGTAGCATCTTGCCCAGGCAGCCACAACTTCTTCCCTTGTATTTACTGAACAGGAGTTTGGAAATTAAAGGCAGGAGGCTGACAAAACTTGGGAGAAAACATTCTTCATTTTCCTAGATGGCATTGGCCCTGTGCACTGCTGTGGTTATTATATTTCTGTCCTTCATTGGGATGTTTACAGAGTGGGGCAAGGAAGAATGGTTGTCTCTGGTGTGCCCTGTGGTCTGGACTAGGGGCTGTGAAGAGCAAGTGGTGGTGGTAGTGGCAGTGACTTCGTCAGGGCATTGTTCAGCCTGATATGAACTGGAGCAAGCCTCCTTTCCATTTCCCTGTATCTCCATTCCTACACACCTCTTACTTCATTCTTTGCAGGGATTCATTTGTGCATGTCCTCTCAGAAGGCTAAGCAGGGTGATTTTATGCAGTGTTGTCAATTTATAGCTACCACTGTGAGGACTGCAATAGTTGGTGTTCTCCTTAAATCACCAAACTGAGAGGTTTTGTGTATTCCATGGGGACTAGGCTTTTCTTTAAAAAAAACAGAGAAACAGACGTATTGCTTTATAGGCACAGATAAAACTTGGAGGATCTGAACCCAGAGGAACTAAAGCTAGGAGGCAAATTGGCCTGAGGATTAGAGCTGCAATATTGTAAATTTTTTAGAGTTTTTTGTGATATTGTGACAGGTTTCACTCGTGACTTTTGACCATGTGGGACTGGCACTGTAAGCCGTGTTGTGCCAGGGGCTGGTCACGCAGCCCATACTAGACCCCTTTGGTGCCTCCCTTCACCCTTGACTTGTTCCTGCCCAGCCCTGCTGAAGTCCTTCTGCTGAAACCTATGCCATGCCAGCACAGGTGGATTCTCTGCAGTGCACAGATGCTCTTTACAGCCTGGCACACACATCAAGGATCAGAACTGACCGGAAAGGCAGCCAACAGGCAGATTGGTATCTAAAGATACACTGATGAAAGTTGCTTTCATTGGCCCCATTCCCCTGAGACCACTGCCCTCCCTTCAGCTCTCCCCAAGCATAAAAATCTCACCTTCTTTAACTAAGCCACTGTTCTAATATGGCATTTCTCTTTTTCTTGTATGTTGTCAGAGTTTGAAAATAAAGAACGGGTGAATAAAAGCAGGCAGAAGCAGGGGTGGGAGCAGGAGGGAATGTGCTTGAAACTCTGACATCCTAACAAGAGGGCTGTTTCATTATGAGCATTTCCAGACATGCTGCAGAAGGAGATGTGTTTATTTGGGACTGGTTTTGGCTAGGGTGTGTTTCCATGGTGCTCATGGGAATGGGACTACGTCCCTTGATAGATTTCTCTGAAAGACTCCTCTCGCCACTGGGCAGTCCTGGAATAACCCTGATGCCTGTAGGAAGGCAGAGAGCACATTACATCTGGACAGCAGCAGAGCACAGGGTAGAGCACACAGTCAGTCTCAGGCCCCTGCTTCCTGTAAATCAAGTACAACCCACCTACTGCTGTGAGTCTTTGAAGCAAATACATAGACAACAACAAAAAAAAAGGGGCTACTATGAGCAAAAGGAGTTTGAGTTGAGCTGGAGAAAGGATATCAGTATTTAGGCTAATCTCAGGATCAGTTTAGATGAGCCATTACTGAATAACCTCATTAAAGTTCTAGGTGAAGTAACAAACTGCAAGTTAATGAGGACTGCAGATGGCACTAAACTGGGTAGTGTCCTGAGAGCTGTGGATGACAGAAGTAATATAGGAGATTGGGAGAGATTAGAACTGGGGATAGAAATTAAGAAAATAAGATTCTTACATGAAAAGCGGCAGGCTGACACTACTGGGAGAAAATACTGTGACAAGTAGAGGAGAGGACCCTCAAATGCAGTAATGCAGTGAGCAGTAAGAGAGATTTACAGACAATAATGATGGACCCTTAGCTGAGACAATAGTTTGCATCTGGCCAACATAAAAAGCCAAAGTAAATATGAACACCATTTGTCCAAATAATATGTCTGAAATGTGAGGACAGAAGACCATATTTGTGTCTGATTCTTTGCCACAGAAGAGGTACTCACATCTCTGTCATGCAGCATCTCACTTGGGAAGTTTTTCGGGTTTTTTTGCTTTCCTCTGTGGGAAGCAGTGCCAGAACTGCTCTGCAGAGACAGAGACTGGAGTGAGTGGGAATTCACATCCTCAGCAGAAGTGGTGGGTCTGCAGGCTGTTATAAGATACACACTTAATAGGCCTGACTAACAGTAATGTTGTGAATGAGTAGCAACAGATTTTTATATTCGCAGAATCACAGAATGTTAGGGATTGGAAGGGACCTCAAAAGATCATCTAGTCCAATCCCCCTGCCAGAGCAGGAATAAATACCTAGATCAGGTCACACACGAATGCATCCAGGTGGGTTTTGAATGTCTCCAGAGAAGGAGACTCCACGATCTCTCTGGGCAGCCTGTTCCAGTGCTCTGTTACCCTCACTGTGAAGAAGTTCTTCCTCACATTAATGCGGAACCTCCTATGTTCCAGCTTGCACCCGTTGCCCCTTGTCCCATCATTGGATGTCACTGAGAAGAGCCTGGCTCCATCCTCATGACACTCACCCTCTACATATTTATAAACATTAATGAGGTCACCCCTCAGTCTCCTCCAAGCTAAAGAGACCCAGCTCCCTCAGCCTTTCCTCATAAGGGAGATGTTCCACTCCCTTAATCATCTTTGTGGCTCTGCACTGGACTCTCTCAAGCAGTTCCCTGTCCTTCTTGTACAAATTGCTGAAGTTTTTTTCTTCTGGAAAGGCCATGTCTAGTTTTCCAGGCAGACATTACTTTCCCCTATCTTGCTCCCACAAAGGTCTGGAAAGATGGTCAGAAAGACAGCAGACGTGAGAAGATATGATGGGTAGACTCAGAAATGACTGGAGGTATGCAGTGAAAAGAAAGTGAAAGGAAGAAATTTTCTTTTCCCTTGTGTACCCTGCACTGTTTTGCAAACTAATACCTTTCGTTTTGTGTTTCAGAAGAGAAATGCCGTAGTTTTATTGAGCTTTCACCACCAGCAGAGAGAGGTAAGAGCAAACCCCTATACCTCACTGTAGCTGCCCAGTGCTCCTCCTTGGGATGGAGGACCTGCAACATTTCTCCTGTGTGAGGACAGCAGGGTGGGTCCCCAGAGAGCTAGGCATGAAATCCTAGCCTCATGGTTGCTAAAAGAGCAAAGATTTCCTCCCAGATGTTTGTCTAAACCACTGCTATCTGTGAGGTCAGTGCTGGAAATCTCAGACCCCCTCCTATACTCATCTAGTAAGTTGCCCAGTCCATGCTTTTCATCTTGCTGTAGTCAGCAATGGATGGATGCCACCCGAGGGCAGTCCCTCCCACATATGCTACATGTTGACTCGTTGCTTCAGTTCTGGGGTCCAATGTGATGACTCTGGAAGCTGAATTGCCTCATTCTTTGTGGTAAGATCAGGACATCTGAAAGTTACACTTTCAGGGTGAAGTCCTTGGGCTTGCTAACTGTTCCCTGAGATGGAGGCTAGAGGCAAGTCACTTCAAAGGATGTTCATATGTGATGGGAAAGGCCTGGGGTGCAGGGCCTGTGTCAGCATTCAAACCATGAGAGCAAGGGCTGGAATGAACACTGGGGAATCGCAACAGCCAGTAGGGAGATGAGTACTTTTGGGGAGCTCATCTTCTTTTTCTCCCTTGTTTCCCCTGTTTTCAAAACATTGGCAAAGACTGCTGACCTGCTTTTCTTAAGAGACGCACATTCCCAGGTGATGGTTCTGGTGTGAGTGGCAGGCAGTGGCATCACTGTGCAGATAGATGTGGGTCACTCTTGGCACTGGAGCAGGGTAGAAAAACCACCTCTGCTTATTCTTTTGGGAAACAGAATTCACACAATTCAAATAATGCTGGTGTTACAAGATCATTTTGAAGTCATGCAGATCTTCACTTTGTCATAAAATTAATGACTTAACTGCATTTACTGAATGACTCTTTACAGCAAAATGCTCATTTCACAAGGAATAGCAATGCATTTTTCTGCCTTCTCACCTTCTTGTGCTTCATTCCCTGCCCAAGCCTCTGGCTCTGTTGCTTCCAAGGTCTTCTGTATAGATTGTTTTCCTAAGAAAGGGGGTTTATGCAACCAGATTATATATCTCTGTAAATCTTTCTGTCTGTCCCCCCTCACATTCCTCCTACTGCTCCTTGTCTACCTGCAGCCCAACATTGATAGAAAGGCCATGTTCTGTAAGACACTGAGCTCCTATGAATTAATTGAAAGATCACTCATGACACAAGATCAGGCATGACACACATAGTGACACTGTGGTCTTAACAGCTCTATCACCCACTTTTGCCCCTTCCTGCACATAGCGTCATCTTAAGATGACCTTGGTCTCCAGCGCAGCTGCTGTTATAGAATCACAGAATCATAGAATGTTTTGGGTTGGAAGGGACCTCAAAGATCATCTAGTTCCAACCTCCCTGCCATGGCAGGGACAACTCCCACTAGATCAGGTTGCTCAAGGCTCCATCCAACCTGGCTTTGAACACTTCCAGGGATGGAGCACCCACAGCTTCCTTGGGCAACCTGTTCCAGTGCCTCACCACCCTCAGGGGTCTAAATCTACCCTCTGGAGAAGGTGGTGTGACTGCTGATTGCAGGTTGGGCTGGCTGAGCTGCATGTGTGCACAGGAACTCCACGTTATGTAGGCAGCACTACAAGACCGGACTATGCAGCACGCATGGTGGGCCTGGACTCACAGGGAAACTGATGCAGAGACCTGTGTGCATGAGTGGTGCTGCAGCCTCCAGGACACTTTCAGCGGTCTGGCCTCTAATGAAATAGTCTCTCTCATGGTGCTGCAGCAAGCAAGCTCCTTTAAGCAGAGAATGAAGCTCATCAATTTCTGCTAAAGAGCTGGGTGACTCTATGGCACTAATAACGTTGAGGAGTCAAGTCAGTGCCACATTAATGAGAGTTTTCTTCACACTCCTTTTCCCCAGCTGAATGTCTTCTCTATGGCCATTAATAGTTGCTAACAGTAGTGTTCACAGTGCTGCTTCATTTGTCAGATTAATATTTCTACCTCAGTGAATCCTGTGCTCTTTCACAGCCCAGTATTACAGTGTGTCTTTTCTCATTCTCCTCCAAATCCTACTGCACAGTGAACTCCGCTGAGGACTGTGGTATGTCTTAAGTCCCACTGCTAATCCCAGCATGAAAGCACCTGTACTCTGATCAAGCAGCAGGGTGAACAGTGAATGTTACTGTGCTAGCTGGATATCCACCCCAAGGAATGTAGGCCTGCAAAGGGCCTCCTGAATTCCAGAGGCCAGGTCCCAGCCACCGCCACTGATGAACCATATGGTTCTTTTCTTAACTGGTTAATTCCCAGGTTAAAAGTTGTCTATGTCCATTGCTGTGATTAGAAATCTACTCTGCCACTATGCTAACGGGTAAGAACCTTGTAACTTCCAGCTCAGATGTATTCACGGCCAACCTATGACCACTAGGTCTTGTCCTAATACTCAGCCACTTTCCCCCTGCCTTTTTCCCCATGGCTTCTTCCTTGCTGTTTACGAATAATGCAAGCTTGTTTAGAGAAAACTGTTTTAGTTCCTCTCAGCTGTTGCAGTGCCAGACCAGTCAAGTCATCTTCTGAGACAGACTCTCTGTCTCCTTCTGCATTCTTTGAGCCATTGCTCACAGGCTAGGGGGATTGCTTTTGGGTGTTTGTTGTTTTCCTTCTTTCCCTTCTTTCCAAAGGATGTCCTTTCAGGATTGGGTTGGGAAGAGGGAGTACTATCCTGTATTGATATGAGGAGTCTCTGGTTCTTGGCAGGAATCCTGTGGCTGTCACTAGGATCAGAGATGCTGTACATCAGCTTGCTGCTCATCAGCTTCATCCTCCTGATGGTGGAAATGCTGCATACTGGCAATCCTGTTTGTGGGTTGAAGCTCAATGCCTTTGCTGCTGTTTCCTCAGTGCTGTCAGGTAAGTGTGTTACTGCAGGCATGGAATCACAGCAGCAGGAGAGCCTCCTCTCCTGCACAGAGCTGAAGTTTGTGGCTTCTGACTCCTGCTGTAACTTCTTTGCTTTCTTGTCCTTTGTGTCCAGGTCTCCTTGGGATGGTGGCACATATGATGTACACTCAAGTCTTCCAGGCAACTGTTAGTCTGGGACCAGAGGACTGGAGACCGCACTCATGGGACTATGGCTGGGCTTTCTAGTATGTGAGCTCTGAAGCCTTCTTCACCTCCCCAGCCTTTTGGGCTTCAGCCATGCTACACCCTGTAAAAACACATCCTCCCTTGACCTTTTGTGTTTACAAAGACATGGCCCTCCTACTGCTAATCTTGTCTTTTGCTTCATCCCCAGCTTTAACAAATAGTTGCTGAGTTACTTTAATGAGTAGCTACCAAGGACTGGCAAAACAATGGGGTCACATCTAAATAAATGCCTTCAACTCTGCTGACTCATCGGGTTTGTCCCCTTGCTGGTTTGCCCTGTTTTGGTCTCTGCTCTTCCCTGCATGCAGAGCCAGTGTCCCACCTGTGATGATGCTCTCAAGTATGTCTTGTTTTTCTGCCATTTAAGTTGCATGCTGGTTTGGCATCTTCACTAACCAATGTCCAAAGGGCCTATTCCTGCAGCATCAAGCCTAGACACATGCTTAAAGATGTGGACACTGCAGCCAGGAAGAGCACCTGCAAAAATCAGGTGGCTCAGGGTTCATTTCTCTAAAGGCTAAAGAAACCAACTGTTGATAAGCCATAGCTGACTTGAAAAACAATTGGATGAGCTTTGTAAGTGCCCACGAAAAGCGCAAGATTAATTTGCAATGCTGTACTGATGATAACCACATCGCATTGATTCTTAAGACTTAAACACTCCAGTGCCATGTGCGAGCTGTGGACATCAAATGTCAGCACGGCCATCTGGTTATGCTCACGGACATGTCTCCTGCCCAGGAAGACACTGAGCAGCCCTGCAATACAGAACTTGTTTCCAAGCTGTGCTGTCCTGCTCTGACCAGTTATAGGCTTCCCTGCTGCCCTTTTAGTTTTCCCTGTATGCCTCTCTTCCCTGTGATAGGGATGACCAGTAGTCACTCCACTGATCTAAGAAGGATCTTGTGCTGGGATAACTCCCAAGAAGTATAATGTTATGTCTTTCTAGTTCACATGCATGCCCAGCAGCTTCTGCCTGGAAAATGAGGCTTCTCACAGCATATGCTATTCTTGTGTCTCTTTTGTAGCATGGCCTGGGCCTCCTTCACCTGCTGCATGGCCTCTGCTGTCACCACTCTCAACACCTACACCAAGACGGTGCTGGAGTTCAGAAGGAACCACATCAAGGGCTATGATGGGAGCTTCAAGGATCAACCTCAGCACCACCGATGCTTCATACAGCAGCAAATAAGAAGCTACTACGAGCCCCAGGACAAGTCCTTCCATTCAGTCTCTGAGGGAGTCGACTTCTATTCTGAGCTGCAGCAGAAAGTGCTACAGCGGGAACCAGAGCTGGAACTGGATGAGGTCTTGGGACAGACGATTGGGGAGGATCGCTGTTAGGGATGAGCACACAGGAACAGAGTAGTGGCTTTTGGGAGGCACAAGAGCTCTGAACCAAACACTAGCACCACTGTTAGCAAGCGCATGGGGAGCTCTTCCTTCCTCTACCATTTGGGGAGAAGGTGGGCACTGGGCAACAGCAGTGCCAAGAATTGCAGGGTGAGTCCTCCCTGATCACAGTTTGATGGGTGTCCTCAGCTGGGAAGGGTAAAACTGGAGGGACATGTTGTCAGGGCCAGCTGTCTCCACACACTTTCAGATAGAGTTGAGGCACTTGTCCTAATCTGAGCAGTATTGCACCTGGGAATGGACAGTCAGCACCACCCAGCTGGCAAACTGCAGTGCTGGGCCTCTTTGGGTGGTGTCACATTGATCTTCCAGCAACCCCTCCTGGTTCAGGGCTACAGTGAAGGGCATCGGTGCTCATATTAATTGGCTGTAATCCTCTCTGAAGAGCCTATTTATTCATTTCCAGGCCCAACCTCCTCCTCTCCCTGCCCCCAGATTAAAAGTGCTTCTGCAGTAGGACTGGGGTGTTGCTTTCAGACATCTCTCTCCTCCTCTTTCCTACCTGTGATGACTCCCACATTCTCCCTTCTTGTCTTTTCCTGTACTTTCCTGTCTATCTCTTTCTACTGTGCTTTCCCACAACCTTTAAGAATCCTTGGCTTGGTTTCTTGCTTTTTTCTTTGCTTCTCTTCAGCTATTCCCTTTTCCCCATTGTGAAAATACCGCAATATCCAAATCAAGCAAAATCATAATTTCTCACAGGTGAAACATCGGTTCACATGACACGCTGATGCTGTACACAGTATTTATTTGCTCCACTGCAGTTCACAGTTCAAATACATTTTCCCAAAGATATACAGACAGACTCTTTATTCATGGTGGGGATGTGTGTGTATGCAGGCAGGGTGAATTCACATTATGGAGGAGCTAACATCACTGCACTTGAGTATCAGTTCTCTCAGGAAGAGCCTCAGGAGAATAACTATTTCAGGTAAGAGCTGCTTCACCTTTCCCAGCAAGGTGGTGGCTAGACAGGAGGGAAGGGGCAGTCCTGTTTAATCCTCGTATGTTACTGGTCCTCACATTTTCAGTCCCTATTATGCAGCTGTATTAACTGACTATATATTATAAACACTAATCCCTGTCTGGAGGAAAATGCCAGGCCTAGAGCCATTGCTACAGTTATGCTAATATTTACAAAGCTATTTACACAAAAATACCATTAGACATATACAAACTGTTCACAGGCTCTGACAATAAGAGAGCAGAGCCCAAGGACCAGCCTTGGGGCTTGGCAGCTAATCCTGAAGGGCTATCCTGGAAGCTTTATATGGAGATGCAGGACTGGAGAAGAGAGAGGGTGACATAGCAAGGAGAGGTGTCAAGAGCCCAGGAGAACAAACTCATGGTAAACGTGTCCACGTGGAGAGAGGGTAAAAGTCCTGCCATCACCTCACCACTCACAGGAAAATCCTGGGAGGCTGGAAGGGCATGTGCCAGCAGGAGGACAGAAGAGTCCTTTGCATTCATCATCTCAGTCTGGCTCTGCCTAATGTCAAAGGTCAGACCTAGAAAGACATACTGGGAAAAGAGCTCCTTTATTGCTCCCCACACTGTACAGAGCTGCTGGGACACCAAAGTGGTTGCTTTTTATATGGTCATTTCTATGACAAGAAAATTCATGTAGATGCTCTGCAACTACAACACAGGAGACTGATGGCACACTCAGACACACAGTTCAAAGCACTAAACATATTGTGAACAATTGTGCCCTGGGGGTAGTCCATTCCTCCTGGAACTGCACACAGGGCTGGGCTGGCAAAGGAATTGTAACACTGAGCCCAGAATAGGGGTAAAATGCACAGAAAAGCTTTCCAGTTCTGCCTCTGTCTGAGCCTCTAAACCCTGAAGCAGTGGTGTGAGAATCAGCTTTGCTGTGACTGGATCTAGTGTGATCTTTACAGTGCCAGTGGGGATCTGCTGGGAATCTATCCCGAAAGGGCTGTGATGCACCTGTAAAGGGGGACTCAGCCCATTGGACTGCAGTGTGATGTTACAGTGACACTCTGGCTTCATAAAAAGCTTAGGGATGGATAGAAATAAGATGTGAACCTTTCACTTCTACATCATCCACATGAACCTGTCCTGAACTTGGGACTGGGGAAAGAACTACACAAGTGCAACGGCTGGCAAATGCTGTGAGGACCATCTTTTTCTAGATCTGGTAATTCAGCCAGTGAGCTAGTTTGTTTGTGAGTTTGGGGACAGAATGGAGAAAACAGCTGGAGGCACAGGCAAGGTTGTAGATAAGACTAGCCCTACAGGAGCCAGACAGAGGCTTCTCTCTAAAAATATAAAGATTAAAGCAGGTGGTGTCCTTTAGCCACACCATTTGCCTTGAGTCATCATGGCCCACTCCAGGCCTAGAGCTTGTTTGACTGCCTGGGAATACTGTTTGGACATAAAAAGGAGTGTCTTAAATCTCATTCATAAATTAAACATAAAAAAAATATACATATATTGTATAAATTTATATATATATATATATATAAAACCTGGTTTTATATATATATATATATATACGTATGTATATAAATTCTAAATTCACATTTTGTGTTACCTGGAAGGAAGCATGCAAGAACAGCATATGGAGGGGGAGATGCCGAACAAGGTTCCTCTGGTACAGGACAGGTCTGCCTAGGACAAATCTGCCTCCAGCAGCATTCCCAGAGAGCTGAAGAAAGGGGAAGTGCTTTTAGCCCTCATTCCCTCTACACGGCAGTTTTCCTGAAGATCCACAGAGCAGCTTCCTGTATTCTCCATACAGGCCACAGGTCCAACTAAAATCTGAGGAACTGCCAGGCTAGAGCTAGAGAAGGAAAGGCAAACAAAAACTAAAGCCAAAGCCCATTATCTTCCAGTCTGGTAAAGCAGTAATTCACAGGTCAGCAACTGAACCTGGACACACACAAGGGGAGGATCCCTGTTTGCCCATGTCAAAACAAGTGATCTCTGTCCCACCTCTCTGTTCCCTCTGTGAGTCTCTCAGTCCCTTATGATCATCATCCCTGGTTCTTTCTAAGATTCTCCCTCCTTGTCCAACTGCCAAACTACAGCTGGGCCTCACAATCTGTCCAGATTATGCCCAAAGGGGCAGTCAGTCATCTTGCAAACAGCCTCTTTGCATCCCAGAGAGTCTGTAGGAAAGAGATCAGAGGTTTTCAAAAGTCTGGATTTCATTAGGGATTTCTCATAATCTCACCTTCTAAGGAAAGTTAACAAATTTTAGCCGGGCAAGAAATCGCCTCACTTCTCCACGGCTGATTTTGGGAGTGTTGGTGTCCTTTAGCCACACCATTCGACTTTGACTCATCATGGCCCACTTCAGGCTCAGCTTGCTGACTGACAGAAATCCTGGCTGTTTTTCAGAGGTTGCAGTTGTTGTCACAGTGATGTGAAATGCATCTTTCTGGAGATCGTTAATTCCAACTGATATATCAGAAAAGGGAAAGTATTGGTCAGAAGTAAATGATTACATTTCTTCCAAAAGAAATTTTATAGTCTTTACTCAGCCAAAACATACACGGAGGGTATATTCAGTCTGACTTTACAATTGCATGTATCTTAGTTAATCAGGAAAAATTACTTTAAGTTAAAAATTTTCCATAGAAATAAACTGAGATTTAGATGATAAATTGAAGGGTTCCAGGTGACATTTTTGAGCTTGACATAGGAGATACACATATTTCAATAATGTAGTTCACTTTCAGAGAGCTTTTCTTCCCACACCTGTTAGCAGTTACTGTTATGGAAGGGGAAACTGGTAAAGCACAGGCAAGTCAGTTCACTTCAGTCAGCTCAGAATGATTTGTACAGACCTCAGAAAACCCAGTTTCTAATAAACCCCTCTAAAAGTGATATTCTATTGTTCTTGACTGAACTGTGGTTTTGATACAAATCCAATTAGATGTACTGCTGTGCAGCGGCTTTTCTGTGCTTCCTGGCCTACCTGCACTGGATGAACTGATCTTTTATCCCACATCCTGCCATGCTCAACAGGCTGGGTGTTGGTTGAATTGCTTTAGAAAGAGCAAGGAAATCCAACAAGGACTGTGTAATCTTGTATAGATGTTAAATCCAGATCTACTTTTCCCTGAAAACACATGTTTAAATATTTTGGATTCCCCCATTCAAAAAGGAAGAGGAAAAAGCAGCAGAGCTGCTATCCCAGAGAGCAGGAAGGGACGGCCAACAAAAGCAGAAGTGTATCTGAGGTGACAGAGAGAAGTTTCACAGTGATTCTTCATGCACTGTATTAAATCTTAAATAGCTCCATGGAAAGCCAGAGAACTTCTGTGATGTAAAATATGCATGAAATCAAACTAAGCCCTTTCCTTGCTTAAACATGTGCAAGAAATTTGGCGGGTCTTTTATTTGCAAAGTAGGGATTGGGCAGGACCTTCATTCAGGAGGAAGAGGAATCTTATTTCCCATTGCTGGACTATGTGCACCTCAGGTATTACCTTTAAAGGCACAACCACAGCCCACTGTTTTTCACAGCTACCTTTCCCTCTCTATTTCTTTTAGCCTAGGTAGTTTCTCCTCCTTTTGTACTCACCTGCTGAAGCAATGACTTTGTCTGTTGCATTGGTGAGGTCCAAAAGGACTGTAGAAAAAACAGGATGGAGAAGATAGAGGTGGTGCAGCCCTGGGCTCTCAGGTCTAGGACCAGGTTGCTGTTGGAATGAAGGACAGAGTAAAACATTACAGCTGACTAGCAAAGAGGAGTCTAGCTTTGCCAAAGAAATAGAAAACATTTTCTGACACTGCACTGTCTTTACATGGATCACAGGATCAAAAATTCTACGGTTTTACAGAGCTGAAATCCTGCAAGGTTTTTTTTTCCTAAAACTTGCTCCACAACTTCTGTTTAGCAAGGTTGAAGCTACAATCTGAAAGGTTGAGTCTCCTTGCTGACTTGTGTGCCTGCATGCAGAGAAGCAGTGCTCTGGGGCCAGGAACAAATCTGCAGTAAAAATATCTCAGTGTTGCAGAAAAAAATGGAATTCACACAGGAAGTTTTGGTTTTGTGGACAAAAACTTTCTGTCAATAAAGCTTTCTGGTGAAGAATTTGCATGCAAAAACTCCTGTGTTCAGGTTCAGAGAAGTCAGAGTGTCAAACCAAGAGGAAAATATCTCCCTAACAGCTTTCTTGGCAGGTTTAAAGTTCAATTACACTAGGGATAAAAGACAGAGATTGCATGTGCCTCACAGAGAAACCTCAAAGTTAAGAAAGGATGCTTGCTCACCAAACTTTGTAACACAGGCTGTGCTTCATCAGCCCAGAAGAGAAAAACAGACTTCTTGTCCAAAGTCATGACTGACAGTGCATCAAGTTGCGGCTTCTGTGATGGGAGCTCCTGGTTCCAAACAGGAAGGCCAAATTTGCCATCTATGACCACCACCTAAAGGCAGGGGATAGGGAGGGATCTCGCATTACTGGGTGTGCAGGTGTGGGCATACAGATAGCACCTTTGCAGTGCCATGGCCTGTGCTGTTCCCTTTCATGCCTGGCCCACAGAAACGGGAAGAGTGAGGAGCGGGGAATGACTGTCCCTTTCTGCCCAACCTCTGTCACTCCTATGCTGCCACTGACCTCCTTGCCTTCACTTGTTTTACCTTTTTGTTCCCATCTCCTGTCTGTGCCTGCAGCATGAAGTCCAGAGTTTGGTCAGCACCGAAGTAACCTGGTACAGGCTGGCTGCAAATTTGGAAAAAGAAACACTCAGTCCCATATAAAAAAACCCAGGGATTTCAGATAAAGGCAGCATGGCTGCTTTCATTCTCCATTCTGCCTCTTCAAAAAAGCAGGATTTGCCATGCTAAGTACAATCTTTCATCAGTTCAGAATTCTGTCAGGAACCATTTGATGGTGGATCAGAAAAGTGAGAAATGATCAAGCAGCCCATGGTGCTTGTTAGCCATTCTTCAGAGTCGCCTGTGTGGTGGGTATCCCTTGCTGGGCTGTGTAGACATCTGTTTGTTACCCCTGTGACACGACCTTGTATTACTCTTTCTTTAGCATGAGAAACATGTACAGTTTTGCTATGGTCATAAAAAATTACCCAGTCCTTTCAAAATCATCAGCAGATTTGACCTCCTGCCAAAAGTGTATTTCCAAGCTGCCTTAGCTGTGTGAAATGGCTCTTAATATACTCACCATTAATGTCAGCCCATGATTCTTTGTTTTCTTACCACTGGCAGTTTTACAAGCTTTTATATAACCTTCAGCAGTTTAAATTAAGTCCCCTCTCATCCTCTCCCTTCTGGGTGACATAACACTATTACTTGAATATCTCTCATTATAACTGTTTTCTAACCAAGTTGCTTGCCTTTGGCTTTCTGAGTCTTATCTCTGTCTTCCTGAAATTCACCGCAGCTAGACATAAGGTTCTAAATAAGCACAAACGATTCCTCAAAATTCACAGAATCGGAGATTTCATGACAAGGCAAGATCATCAGAATATGTCCTCCCTCCTCTTGTTTATGACAGATTGCTGTACTTCACCCAATTAACCACATATCAGTAGGCTGACTTTGACTAGATCTATCAGTCATGAGGAGTGCTACAGAAATACAAAGATGAGATGAATTCATCACTTCTTGTGACACTCAGTTCTAATGATTAATCTCACACAAAGAAACATGTCTGCATTTTCATTTTCTTGAACATGAATGGCTTTTGCTTCAAGGCACTTGTTCTTGCAATGGCAAGATTAAAATGCCTGATAGCTCCTATTACTTGCACATGCTTATGAACTCACCTCTCAGGCTTCTCTGATCACATAAACCTACTGACTTAAATCTTACATGCTAAAGCATTTTTTGCAGCCCTTTTCTCAATTTTTTCCAGTTTCCTCTTTAAAATGTGCATACTAGAATGGCTCCTGAACAGCAACACCACAGTACAGCAGTGGCTTGACTATTTATACTTACTATATCAAAAAATGTCATTTGCTTTACAGACACCTTTGGCAACCAGAACCAATGCTTTCAAGGCATTGTCATGGGACACTCCTATAACTTGAAAGCTCAGGAGTAGCAAAAGGAAGTAGTAAGTAGTTCTATCCTACGGGCACAAACTTAAAACATCTCCTAAGGTGCCTCTTTGCATGTCGCTTACAGGTTACAATCAGCGGCAGATCCCACAAACTGAATGCAGTCCGATATATGTATTTTAGATGCTACCAATCAACTGAAAAATCCCCTGGGCAATTTCTCAAATGAACCAGAAGGCTAGCAATTATTCCTGCCCAACAGTAATCCCCACAACAACCTGCTATTAATCCTCTCTCATCTGAAACATCCATTTACGACACAGTTTTCAACTGCTTACTCAATTTCACGGTCTCTGAACTTCACCGTTGTTTTATGACTACTGATTCTGCTTTACAGTGTTCCAGGGATCCTGTCAAAAGCTATCTGGAAAAGCAGCACATCTGTAGCAGCCAGGCTGTTTTTCTTGGAGACTGTTCCCAAAGGGCTGGACTCAGTCTGCCTAGCTGGAGTGGTGTGCTTGGGGCAGGTTTACCCAGGAAAAGGGGAGCTCTCAGCTGGCTCTGTAAGCTTTGTCTAATGAGGAACTTGGTTTGGGTCTATTTGACTCTGTGGTGACATCACTGAGCTGAATTTGTCCCTCAGCCTGTGTTCCTTAAGAACTTCTACAAGCCCTAAAAAATATTCCCTCTTAAATAAATGCTTGTCCACAGTATATTCTGTCCACCAGATTTTGTCTCTCTTAACTCTGAGAAAACAAGCAGTCCAGGACTTTACCATAGTGGCCTTCAACAAGAATTGCTTTCATTATTTTTCAATGCCTATCTGACAGCTTCTGTACATGTGTTGTACTCTATCCCTTGGGAGGTCACAGAACCAGAAAAAACAGCTGGAGTGTGACAACCTGGAATATTAATTGCCTAGAGAGGTCATGGAGTCTCTATCCCTGGAGATATTTAAAATCTGACAGCAAACAGCCCTGAGCAACTTGCTCTAGTTGAAGCTGCTTGAGCAGGTAGGTTGGACTAGGCTCTCCAGAGGTGCCTTCCAACCTCAACCATACTGTGATTCTGTGAATGTAACAGGTAAAGCAATTTTCAAACTTTTTTGATTTGAACCCATAGAAATTTTCCAATTTATTAGTGGGTTCATTTAGAAATTTGTTGTGTATCACTGATTTTATAGCATCTATGAACTAGCTTTCCTTAGTCAATACACATTTACCCTTTAAACTAGACTCCAGACACATCCAGAAGTCTGCAGACTCTGGACTAAAAACACTTTTAGTCCATCTCCTTTCCCGACAGCACAATCAACTAGCCATCAGCCATTCCTAAAGCCACTGCTTATGTCACCCATGAGCCCTCAAGAATGTGCACATTACCTGAATATCAAGTCTAGTTGAACACCATTCTTTTTTTTCTTAATGAAGTTGCAACGCCTTCTTCATATAGATGTTCTCGACAGTCAGGTAACACTGAGCTGAGAGCTGCTTTTTGTCCTCTAGGTAGCAGAGCAAGAAATCTGTTTCCCACATTATTTCCCTCAACTGTGCCCAACTGCCCTTTGCAAATATTTAATGCTGGGCAAGTTGAAATTGCTAGTTATTATCAACCCAAGGGATCTGGCATATTTCTTAATTTCCATGTGTGAAATTAGAGGATGAGCAGTATTATTTTAAGGTTTACATTTAGTGTAGATGGTGTGCTGACTGCCCTCACAGTGCTCATCTTCAGCTTTCAAGGACATTAAGATCTGTGGGCCATACTCAGACACCTTCTCTAAATACTTAACATCACTAATGCAACTGCTCCTCTCCACTGAGCTGTTAACTGGCAGCCCTGGACAGCAGGTGGGCTGAATCACAAACCACTAATTCCCTGAATTCCAATGCCACAACATTCCTATGACATCGAGTACCTGAATCAAGCCCCTTATTTGTGATCACTCACAAGCACACAGCTCAGATTTCCAGACTGCTGTTCCTTGCTCCCCCCTCCCTCTTCACATGCTCAGCGATGCATCTGCACACCTCCAGCTCTTAGATCTCTCTGTGGACTTGGAGAATTCTTCTCAATTGCTTTCTAAGGAGCACATGTGCTCACAAGTGAAAGGCATGAAATGGTACAGAAAACAGGACAGAAAAATGTTCCAAATATGTAACCTGCTGATGTTCTGCAGTTCCAGAGTCCAGCAGGGCTCCAGGTCCTGTCCTCGCAGTAAGATCAAACCATCTTTGGCTGTGATCAGCAGGTTGCTGCAGTTTGTGTCAGGTGTCTTCATCGTCTGCAGGAAGTCAACACCCCCACTGGGACAAATGGAAAGCAGAGAGGAGATTCCAAGGCTTGTATCTGCACATCTCAGCATTAGCTGCCTGTCCACATGGCAATTCATCCTACCTAAGATTTGAACTGCTCTTGGAGAAGCCCATCTTTTCCCCAGTGATGGAGCTTAGCTTCCTATGGAGGTTCCTCAGTTAAGGGGGCTGAATTCAGGTGTGGGGTCCTCTGAACATGTTGAGTTACTATAGAAAGCATGGAGTTTGAGGGTTCATTTTGTTCCTTTTATTCCTATCCAGGCTGACCTTGACCCCAGTTTGGCAGTAAAGAAGAAGGAGCTGAGAAATCCAGGCCTACAATGCTGTACACAGACTGAGCTTCCCAAAGGGACTCCATTAGCTGGGAATACCCTTTTTTCCCCTCGAGGTATGCACAGGGGGTGGAAGAAAGGAACAAGGAGTACATGAAGCAAAGGACTCCCTTTTATCATACTCTGCACTTCTTTTGCTAGGACAATCATAGGACAGGGAGGAAACAGTGGGTTCCCCAGAGTGCTATTATTAACCGCACGACCAAAAGAAGGACACTATTGAAGTAGAAGGGACCATCTCCAGGAGCACTAAGAGGTGCCAACTCTCCCCTTCCTCTCCCAGGAGAAGCAGGATGACAAATCCACCTCCTACCTGTAAATGTCAATGAGCTCTGACAGGTTGACAGATCTGCGCTTTTCCCACTCTGGCTCCTCCTCCTGCAGCATTGCAGGAAAGCTGTCCCGGTTTCTGGCTTGGGTAAAGATATCCTTCAGGGCAACTGCTTGAACATTACCTGCCAGAAAGAGTAAAGATGAAGAGTCTTGCCTGCAGAAGTTAATGCTCTAGTAGCACGGAAGGCCCTTGGGACCACTGCACTTGTGGTAGAAGGCAAAGAAATGTCCACAACTGGAACTTCCCTGGCATGATGCGCCTTTGGGAAACTACAAGGTATTCCAGGCTAGCAGGTAGTGGTGTTCCTGCACTTTTCCACACCATGGCAGTGAGATTCATTCCCATACTTTTTACTCCTACCTTTTACAGCAGAAGGCATGGTAGATATATCCCAGGGATGCTCTGGGCCACTGTAGGTAAAATTAATGTTTTCTCAGTAAGGTGAAGTGCTGGAGAGGCAAGGTGCATCTTACCAAAACCAAACAGGATGTAGATGGCTCCCCGGCTGGTGATGTGGACTTGGGGCCCAATCACTTTCCCTTCTCCATTGGTGCTGTACTTCACAGGGCCACCCAAAGCAGTCCCATTCTTTCCAGACACCAAGATGAAAAACACATCAGGCTGCAAAAAAAGAGATGTAGAGATTGTTAGCAGCGCTTTCATGAACTTGTACTCTCAGAATCTTCCCTGGTCCCCACAGCATGAAGCTCCATTGCTCTTTCTCCCCACATCAAGGTCTAGCTAGTGGTCTCTTTCTCTTTGCTCAGTCTGGCTTCCTAGGAGTCTCAAATTCATGCTTTTCTCTTGATTGCAAATACATCAAAGACGGAAGGGACTTCAAAAATCCAAACTCCTCTAACAACATTAATGCTAGAATTGTGGAGAGGGATGAGCGTAGAGGAAAACTGCATTTGAATTAATCACACAAGTATTTCTTTCTTTTGGATATGCTGAATGCTTCTTTCTCCAAAGATCTATCTCAACACGGCTCCCTACACTTCTGCTAAACACTCACGTCAAACCAAGCCTTCACTGAACAGAAACAGGTAATTCTCAAGTCTTGGTTAGGGATAAATAATGATGCTTCTGTTCATTCCCAGCTGACAAGAAATGCAGATAGTGTCATTACTGCTTTATCTCACTGCTCTGACCTATTGAAAGAAAAAGGGCGCTTTCCAAGGAAGTCTAAGGGAATGAAAACTAGGGGCTCTTGCAGCTCCTGTTATAGCCTTTCCACATCAGGCTCTCTGTTCTTCCTCTAAATAGTCAAAGTTCTTTCAAACCTTGAGCAGAGATATGCTGTACCTGTGTCTCTTTGAGAGCCAGAACAACAATATCCATAATCCCATCTCCATCTACATCTGGAAGAGTTGCAGCTGGTGCAGCCAGGATCCCACTTGAAAGGTGGATGGAGTTCAATGTCCAGATAGTCTTGCCTGCAGGAAAAACAGGATGAAAGAGATCTGCAGCACTTGGAAAAACAGCAGGCATCCCCAGAGTGTTTCACAAAACCTTCTTGAAGGAGGGAAAAAGAGGTTGTTTCCCCCATTCTCTGAGAAGAGGAAAGACAAGCCTACAAACTGAGGCAAACTGCAGTGGGAAGCAAAGTTCTTCCCCCAGCATTCCTTCAGATTGTCTTTGAATCATGCCTCAAGTCCTACTGTGCTTCTTTATTAGCATCTCCCTAGAAAGACCTGGGCCCAAAACAATTCCTGAAATAGCAGAGAATATTTGAGGTTCACTCTTGGAAGGAGAAGCTAAATGGGAGTGCTGCTCTGCAGGACAGCCGTTGTTCCTCAGCCAGCAGTAAAGTCTGTAGGTAGATGCCAGGAAAGGGAACAGATGGGCAGTTCTGATATTTAAAGTGCAAATCTGTGTCTCAGTTAAATTCCCAACAGCAAATAGCCACTCCAGCATGGCATGTTCACTCCACCTCAGGGTGAAAGCATGTTAGCAGACGTGATGTCAAATGGTTCAGCAATCCAGCATGGACCCAGTTGGAAACTCAGTAAAACCCGATTTGCAAATTTGCAAATAAGCACCCCAAAAAGGCAAAATGAAATTCAATGCTTTTACTTTTCCATGACTCTTTTACGAACACTTCTGCTTTTTTCAATCAGAGTTTAAAAATGCTTTGCTGCTGCTGCTGCTGTGTAGGATGGGATTTGCCCCTGCATGACAAAGCAAAACAAAGGCCAGACCTGCACACACCTGTGCACATTAATAACGCTATTACTGCTGGTAAAGGAGACAGTGTATGGTCCTGATGATGCAAACACTATGCAAGTTACCTGGTCCCTAAAAGCATCTGAAAGGTAAGTGCTGCCACTCATTGACTGGATCTGTCACTTAAGCTCATGGTTTCTTGTATCTCTGCATTCTCTGTTCTGATTCCAAAACCATCCCTATACCTACCTATCAATATTTCTGCCAGTGAATTAATGTGGTAGAACAAACAGCAATCAGAGAATGAAGGTGCACATGATCAAGTGATTTAAAAATGCAGTATTCATTCACATCTAATCAATTCTTCTATGGGCCTAATTTCTCTGGAAGGTTTCCTGGTTGTAGCACATGTCCTTAGATAACTTCTTCAGCAGTGGTATTCAGCTTTCCACTGCTGTTACATAGGTGCTGAGTTGTACTAACAGCTCAACATTGATGAGAACAGACCTTACACACCCTTTATGCCATGGGGATGCTACAGGATAAGATTAACACCTTGAAATGTTCTGAGGTGGTAGGATGAAGATGCTGCCGCAGAGCAGCAACAGTCTGGATTCTCTTACCCCGTGTAACTAGAAACTCATTAGTCTTTTGACTCCTTCCTGTGTGTCACTAGATAACAGCCACATGAAGTGCCAGCACTGAATCATTCATGTTTATTAGTGCTTTAGTATGTCCTTTAATAGGTAGTTGACCCTACCTGTGGAGGCACTCAGAAGGCTGAGGAATTTTGATGTTCCTGTAACAAGGCAGACAGGCTCTGCAGGTGCCCCCAGTGACAGTCCTTTGCACTGCATACTCCGAGTCTCCTCTGGAAGCTGGATGGACCACAGGGTGCTGCCATTCATACCAGAAAGGGCCACCATAGTTACAGAGGGCTTAGAGACACCTAGAAGAGGCAGGAAAGAGAGAGTGACATCCCTTGGCATCAGAGCCTATGTCCATGCTGCCTTTGGTCTTTGTGCTGGACTCCCAGCTCTAGCTCCTAGAGCTGAGTGGCTCAAGCCAGCCACATCCACACTGTCTGAAAGCAAAGATCAAATCCCATGCCACAGCTGCGTCTCTCTGCCTGCAGAGCCTAGCAGTGATCTCTAGACAAGTTGGGCTGTCAGCCAACAGCACAGATAATCACGGAGGTTGGACCTGAGCTCATAGCAAGAAAAGTGGTCAGCTGGGCACAGAGGAACCAAGATCTTGGGGACAACCTATTCAGTTGTACTGACGTCCTGGTGTAAAATGTACTGCTGCCAAACCAGACTGATCCTTCTGATGCCCTCTCCCTCAAGACAATGGCTAGCACCAAGGGGAAACTTTAAGTGACTCCCAAGGCAGATGTCACCACATGTGAAAGTCCTGGGTTGTTCATAATTCTGGAGCAGTAGAAGGTGATTGGCAATCTGAGAGCTTTTTCCTGTTTTCCAAATGAGTTTTAGTATTATGAAAAACAGACTGAATGCAACCAACTGGTGTAACTCAGGAGTCTTTTCCTAATTTACTGGTTAGCACAAAATAATTGGCCAAAAAAAAAGTGTTCTATGCTGTTTCAAATGACTGTTAGCTCTGATTCCGAATGTGAGCAACTTTTAGCTTAGCCTGCCCTCAGAAGGAATTGTGGTTACTGCAGTCTCCACCTAGCATGCTCATATCACAGTTTAAGACGAACTCCCATACATTTCAAAATAACAACAATTCTAGTTGACACCTGTCTCACTAACAAAACAACTTGTGACCTGACCCCACAACGGGCGTATCTGGGCCACTGGCAGAAAGCAATTCGGAGCCCGCTCTCTAAACCAAATTCACTCTCTTCTCAAACTGAAAATCAACTAGCTTATGCTGTGAGGTTGCCCGAGCCCAAGTTCTCTTTATTGGGTTGGCAGGGACCAAAACCAACTAACTCCTGAATGCAGCTCACAGCTGTTGTCTGTACAAGCTGGAGAAACAGCTAACAGTGTCATCATAGCTTACTCTATCAGGAACCTATCCCAGGCTTATCTCTTCTGGACACTGTGTGAATGCTCTGAGCACAAGCTACAGGAGGGGTGATGCCCACCTACATGGGTTTAGGACTGTGATGTGCTTACACCTGCTTTAGTGTCTGCTTTTTGTCTTCCAGCAGCTGCAGCTAGGTATGCCTAGTTCCATTCAGAGAATGCTGAGAACTGTACATATGTCTTTGATGAAAGACAAATACAATGCAACAGCAAAATACAGAATGCAAGGACAACCTCTACAAACTGAATGCAGCCCTTAACTCAACAGTATCTCACTCTCACTTTCTTTATTAACTTATTCTACAGTTTTCTCTATACTCAGGTTTCTTTCTATAGGACTTGCTGTGAAATACTGAGAGCCTTGCTTCGGCCATGGAGAAGCAGTATTTTCCCTATCCTTCAACTATATATTTATTACCCTACTCTTTGAAGAGCCACAGCATTTTGCTCCCACAAGAGTTCCCTTCAGATTATGCAGTGTATTCTTGCTCCCAGAATATGTCTCTGAGACTGCAGAGATTCACATAATCTGAGGTGATGCCAGGCTGAGCGGATGCAGTACAGCAGGCAGCTGGGAACCTCCAGGACTTCAGAAGCCCAGTGCAACAGGTTGCCACTGGACTTGGCAGCCCCTGTATAACAGTGGCATCAACAGGTTGCTGCTGTGTTACCTGATGGGTGTGAGGGTTAACAAAGAAAGCAAAACAGCTAGGAGGAAGCAGGGTGACATTTGCTAAACATTTGGCACAGAAGCTTCCTCACCATCAGCCAGTCTATTACATGTGAATTAACAATGATTTGGAGCCTGGCAAGTATATGGAACGACCTGGAGAAAAAGGCAGCAAGGGGAGGGTGTTTCCCACAACACCAACCTACAGCTGCTCTAAAAATAATCTATAATGCTCCCTGTTGGCAAGCAACTGTCTAGTTCAGAAGAACCAGAGTGCTCCAAAAGTCAGCTCTGCCATCACTGTTCCTGTTGCCAACTACCCTTGGTAGTGACCAGGACACTGGACCACAGGACAAGAAAGAGTTGAGATTCTACCACTGAATCTCATCTTTGTCAAGCTGCTTCCCTTCTCCGTGCTTCTGCCTCTGTGCCTGTAGAATGAACGTAGTTAGGCCAAGCTCTTTTGTGAAGGGCTCTGAGACATAACAAGGGGGCAAAAACCACCACCTTATTTCCAATTGCTATTTGTAGAGCAGTGCTTTCTGATCACTTTATCTCTGCCCCTAAACCAAGTATGCACACAGTACAGGACAAAGGGATGGACTTGCCCCAAGATGAAATAAGGGAAAACAGAAGACATTGACCCAACAGGTATTGGAGCACATGCTTGCAATTAAAATTACAAGTAGTACGACAAAGCATGACTGGCACACCAGTAATTTTAAGGAACTCTGAAAAAAGCAATGCAGTGGATTTGCAGCAGCAGGAACTCTTTCCGTGCATAAGACAAAAGTACAAAGGTCCATACTGACAAGTACAGAAAGAGGAATGGAAAGGCGTTGCAGTGCTTACCCATGACACTCGCATTCATCAAGGCAGTGAAGACAATGAGGATGTCAGGGAGCCCATCGCCGTTCACATCGCACAGCTCCAGTGGCGATAACACACCACCTGCAACAGTCACACAGAATCACCACACTGTTGTCAAAAAGGCCACCCAGCCCATTCTCCACACTGGGAGCAGAGGACTGGCCCAGAAAAAGGCCAGCCAAGCCTCACAGAGCCTGCTAGGGAACCACCAATGCCAGGCATCTCCCACCACAGCCTGGAAAGGCAGAAAGGTAGCATCTGGGTCAGAGAAAGGAAAGCAAAAAATGGAGGAGCCAACAGAACAAGATGTCTGCTTCCCACTTCACTTTCTGAAGTGATATATAATGAAAGGCTTAGATTTGGAAGCCAGGGGCAGAAAGCAAGGAGGGAGAGACATATCTAGACTTGGCAGAAATTATTTCGCAGACCACTGTTATTTTACTGCAGAGGTCAGAACGGGATGTACTTTGGAAATGTTACTAGTGTGCCCATATAGGATGACAAAAGATAATGAATGTTGATTTATGGATTCAAGCGAGACAAGAAGACAAAAGAAATAAGGTTAGTTAAGCGAGTGTTAGGAGACATAAAGACTTCTATCCCTCTCCTCCTGAACACACCTACATACTTCAGCACGGAGGTGCTGGTGAAACCCAGGATGTAGAGAGGGAAGCGCTGTGTTTTAAAGTGGGCTGGGCCATCTCCATCTGGAACAGAGTTGCACCATCCAGACAAAAAGGTAGGATGGGAGAAGAGTTAAAATGTTTTTTGGTGTTGACAGAAACAAGATGTTGTGGTACTGTTATTTACTGATGCCAGATTCCACAGGCCTCAGCTTGAAGAGTGAGCAGGACACAGCCGCCTGTCTATTACCTCGGAGCATCTGCAGTGGTGAGAAAGGGCCTCTGCTCTGAGCTGGCTCTCCCAGATAGGTCTCTCCCGCCGATGCCCAGCCTGGGAGCTGCCACCTCCCCCACGCCAGATGCTGTTCCTGGGGCTTTCTCACCTGCTCCCTGACCTAGGTTGCGGTTCCAGGTGTTATGCAAGTCTCTAGGGGGACAGGGAATTAGAAATGCGCACACCAACACAAGAATCATCGAGACCACCACAGTGAGCAAAAAGATCGCTGTGCGCAGGTATGCCATGAGGGAGGGAGCAGCCTTCTGCTCCAAAGTCCCAGCTGTCTCTGAAGGATAACCCTCAGGTGCGCTCTCTGACGTGTGCTGCTTTGTCATCCCAGCCTCCACATCAGAGTCAGGGTCCTGCACCTCCTCGGGGGGGCTCTTCCCATTCTTGACCCCCCCGTTCTTCTGGATGTTGAGTACCAGGTCATCTTCACTTTCATCACTGTCAGCCTGAGTGAGCGGATCGTATTCCCCAAGGTCCGGGCTCTTCTTTCCTGAGGAAGGAGATGGAGAGAGACAATAAAGCATGAGATCCTCACATTTGCAGAATCTCAATGGATAAAAGGCTGCAGTGGAGGGTGATACAGAAGGAAGGAAAGTGCAGGCTGCATTTTGTGTGGATCCAAGTGAGAGATGTGAGAGAAAAGACAGGGTCTGTCTGTGTTTCAGAGTAGGAGCTGCTGGAGAAAAGATGCTAACAGTTTGTTTCCCCAAGATAAAGGTGTATATATATATAATATCTATACACACACACACATATGTGTGTATATATATATGGAATTCATGGCTGATTTAATTCTAATGCTTTCCTGTTTGGTAATGAGACATACTGACATCAAGTCATGCTTAATGCTCTGAGTACCTAAACTGCAGCACTCTCTAGATTTTAGACACCGAACTCCTTCAGCATTTGCCAACCTCTAATCCAAACACAGCCCTTCTTCCCTTCTCATCTGTGTTCTCTGAGGGGGCCTCCCTCTGCATAACTCATTTTTCCCCTGCTCCTCCAGGCTGGTTCAAACAGCATTGCTGTCTTCTAGTGTGCTGCATCTGCTGTCCTGCTTCATAAGGAATAGAAGGGACAGAGCACTGTGCACAGTTTCTCTGCAGTGCTAGTAAAAATGAGTGCTCCAGTCCCTGCAGTAGGAAACCACAGTGCTCCCACTCTGCTCCTGCTCCCACCAGTGCCCACAGCTTGTGCTTGGCCTTGCCAAGATAGATAACTTAGTACTGATGCCTTCAGGTGGTGGTATGACAAAGTAGCTTACGGCAAAGGTGTCTCCCACACAGATGCCTGTCACATGGATGCCTTCTCCCCCAAGCCCTAGACAGCTGCAGGGACTGTGACGAGGGCAGGTGCAGAGCCTGGTTGTACATCCTGGCATAAGACCAGGCCATCTGTTTATGGGGGCAGGCAAGATCATGCAGACTCACTGCCTGAGCTATGAGTGGAAGATCACGTCTCAGGGAGATGCCTTGCACCATCAGGCTGGGCATGGAGCCATGGCCACTGTACCGATGTCCGCAGTGTCTCAGTCTATTTCTCTCTCTCGCTCCTGTTCAAGGTGGGACTTTGCTATCCCAGATATCTGCCTCATTTCCCTTTGCCTAAAGCTGACCCAAGACAGGAGCCAACTTGTGCCTGAAGAGATACATGCAAGGCATAAATAATAAGCAAAAATACACAAACTGTAACCACTCTCAGATAATAAGAGGATTGGAAGGCTTTACAAAGCAGAAATTTAAGAGCTTTCATGATTATTCTTCCTGCATAAGATAATATGCCTTACTTGTGGTTTTCCTGTTAAAGGCAGACTCACAGATGTACCATAGTACCTAGTTAGTGTAACACACCCATTTTGCATCATCTAGAATCTGTTTTGCAGCACGTGGATCTCATTTCTTTCTCATTTCTCACTCCATAAAAGGTCCTTCACTTTCCCTTCCTGTACCGCTTGTAAATGATATTCCATGTCAATTTTAGGATTTAACAAAGACTGTCAATCCCACAAAAGGCCAAATGCCCCACACTAAGTGGAGCAGACAGGACAACCCACCCACACTGAACAGAGGGAAATAAAGATATCCAACAAGATCACACATCTAAATAAGACCCTTCCTTTTTGAACTAGGGGCTTCTACAAAAAACTCACATCAAAACAATCTGGTGCGCATGCACACTCCAAAAAGCTGTTCCTTGTGGTGGTAGAGCACCCAGCTAAAATAAAACACATTCCTTTGGGATGGTCCGGTACATGTCTGTGAGCCACTGCATTGTTTCACATAGATCTGCCCTAAACATTTGTTCAAAGTGTGGGCTTTTCAGGAAGTCTTGAAAACCTTTGCTCCATCCTGTAAGCAGCACAGAAGGCCACTGACCTTGGTGGCACACAGCTCTGCTCAGAGATTGCAGTGACAGCGCAGTGTGAACTTCCCAAATGTCTATACAGTAGGTTGTGCTGACAAGCTACTGAAAGAGGACTCAGTGAAAACAAGAAATTCCAGAGAGGACTCGCTGGCAGGGTATTTGCAGCTTCTCATTACAAATCCAGATGTGCCAGTTCAAGCGAGGTCAGACTGGTATGAAAACAAAATGCTGCTGGCCCAAGAGTAAATTGTATTTAGTCTGTGAAGTCAAAGTCAGGCAGTTAGGTTAACCAGATGGCTCCTGGTTTTGGAGACTGGTATGGCTTTGAGTAAAACAATTCAACGGTATACTTACACTTCAGATATACCGTAATTCGTCTAATCATTTTAATTCCAGACAGTCAATCCAGAAGACTGAAACCTGCTGTTCGTCCTTGGGGAAACTAAAAGCATTGACAGGAATGAGCTTTATCTGCAGTTTGGTTCTGGATCTCTAGGAGACAGAAAGGACCTTGAAACTATGCCTCATCCACTCCTATACTGGCTAGGACTGAGATGTTGGGAACACTGACAGTGGTGCCAATCATTACAGATGATCTGTAACAAGAACACCTTTCCTGCTGAGAGGCAGGTAAGAATCCCAATCCACTGATCACAGGCTAGAAAACAGTTACTACACAGTAATGACTTACAGCTCTTGGTGATCTACATAGGAAAGGATCTATTGAATTATAGGAGAGCTATAAAGCAGAGAGCTACTCAGCCTTATTTCATGTCTAAGCCTGATCAGGAACCAGTAACTGGTATTCTTTCTCCCTGTATTTCCTTAAAAGGTTAGCTGGCACTTCTACAAGGCACAGCCACTCACTAAGTTCAGGCATAAAATGCCCCGATTTTTTTTTTTAATCCTCAAGGAGGGAGGACACTGCCCCTTAGGAACAGCTGTTGGAACACTCACAGAATCACAGAATGTTAGGAATTGGAAGGGACCTCAAAAGATCATCTAGTCCAATCCCCCTGCCGGAGCAGGATTACCTAGATCAGGTCACACAGGAACATGTCCAGGCAGGTTTTGAATGTCTCCAGAGAAGGAGACTCCACAACCTCTCTGGGCAGCCTGTTCCAGTGCTCTGTTACCCTCACTGCGAAGAAGTTTTGCATATCTAATGTCAGAGGATTCAAACGCTTATCTCCCGCTGTTCGCTGTTCAGAGAGAGTCCTAATAATCGATCTGTAGGGGTATTTGGAATGTGTCTGGAGGGCTGGTGAGGACTTGGTCAGCCCGGCCTTCCAAGACGGTTCTGCAGTGCAGAGAAGACGTAACTCATGATTCACCTGGCTGGAGAAAGAGCAGAAGGAACATGACTCTTCATTTGAGTTTTAAATCACTTGCTGTGGGAAGGAGGGATAACATACCTGGCTTCCACTAATGACTCCCAAATGATTTTTCAACGGAAAAGCATAAGCAGAGACACATAAACAGCAGTAAGGAATGTCGGAAAACAAGGGTAGTGTCACACCATTTAGAGAATTATGATTTATTGAGAAGTGCTTCAGAAGTTAAATTCTTCCCTTTCAGGTCAACAACAAGGCTCAGGCTGGCAGAAGACAGTTTGTCCATCATGAGAAAGCTAAAACTACCTCTGTTGCAAGTGATCAGCTGTCAGAAAATCCAATACTCCCACGCAGTTTTCAGCCTTCCATTGTGAAGGTAGAAATGCTAAGACTCAAGTTGGCCTCTTAGTCAAACTGTCACCTTATCTCCTGAAATTATAATTACTGCATAACCTTCATGATAAATTAGTCCCTGCACTAACAAAAACAGACTCCAGACCTACCTTGAGCAGTTCTGTGACCTTGTGTATGTAACAAATTTGTATAACTCACATCTTGTTATCTGTCTTTTGCTTAGCATCTCTAAGTGTATGTAAACCTTTGCATCCACTTTACAGGGATGGAGCTCATATCAACAAAGTCAGTTTCCCAGCTGCTCTGTGTTCTTTCCTGCAGGTGTAGTAGAAACTGCTTCTGCTCTGACCTGCTTTAAATTGTATACTGTATTTTACATAGCATCAGTGTTAAAACAGAGATTCCCAGTCAGTGGCCTGTGGTTACAACCAGTCTGAGGAACTGTTGCTCGTGGTCTGTGGCTAAATTACTGTCCGTGTCACCCTGGATTTTTTTTTTGCAGCCATTTGAAGAAAAAGCAAATACTGAAGAGGGAGGTTTTCAAAGGCAGAATAGAGAGAGAATGCCCCAAAACAATCGACTTTCAAGGGCAGCTGGACTCTAAACTGCACTTTACAGCGCTGAAAATCCCCTGGTTCAGAGGTCCCAGAAGAGATCTGTACTTGTTATTATATAGTTCTCTAGTGGTCACACCCCAACACACACACTTATATCTACCAGTCAGCACTTTTCCTAAATATGTTTCATGTAAAACGTACTCCTTCTTATTTAGAGAAACATATATAACCAGGAGGAAACTGATTTGCAAACAAAACTTCTTTGAATGAGATCTAACAGGTACTACATAAACTAAAAAATAATAATTCCTGGTATGGGTTACTAAAACCTGTTGGGAAGGGCCCACTAGACATTTACCATGATCTTCATGGAACCATGGAGGAGGAAAGTATGACCTGCCCACTGAGTGCACTTTCCTATTGTGTTAATGCAGCCAGTTGCATTGGCACTCTCTCCAGTCCATCCAACAGCAACCAGCACACTCTGAAGATCTGGTTTCACAATGTATTTTCATTCCCTTTTAATCTCTTTGCTGAAAAGAATGGTTGTTGGACTGCTGCTCGCTGCCTTATCTTTGAAAGATCTGGTTCCCTGACACAATAGTCCCTTATGCTTGAATATCCTTTCACCTCGCAGAAGATCTCAGGCTGGGAGGTGTGCAGCGGTGCTCGGCACTGTTTAAACATTTACCTGGGTAAGTGCAGCGGCACTTACCAAACCCCTGGCCTGGCTTTCCCAGGGTAACACCCGGCAGGACTGGATCAGAGCGGGACTAATGCTTTCTCGCAGTGGTGGCGGCTGTCTTGAGCCCTGTGCTCATGTCTGCCCGGCCTGCGGGACCCGGCGCCTCCTCCCGCGCAGCCCCGGCGCGGCTCCGCACAGGGCCGCGGCCAGGCCCAGTCCCCCGCCGACACGCGCGACGCCCTCGGAGCCCCAAGGCGGTGCCCCGTCATCTCTCCGCCACGGGAGCCGAGCAGAAGCTGCCGAGCACCCCGCACCGCCTGCGCCCCAGTGCGGCCGGGCCTCACCCCACATCGCCATATCACCATGGCTACGCATTCCACCGCCTCCAGGCAGCGGCAACCGCGCCTCCCCGCCAGCGGGGGCGGACCCGGACGTGGGTACTCCGGCCGGGCCTGGCTTGGCCTGGCCCGATCCGCTCGGCGCTCTCCATCCCGCGAGCGCAGACCCCTTACCCGGCAGCTTCAGCGCCCGGGACAGCACCGTAGCCATGCTGGAGAGGTTCAGTACGCATGCGCGCCGCCCCGCCCGCTCCGCGCCTTCCCGCCGCCTGCTGGGAATTGTAGTTCTGCGGCGTGAGGCGCCGTGGGAGCGCCCCCGCCTTCACCCTCTCTCCTGTCAACACGGCGGCGGTCCGGGGGTCGCGTCGCTCCTCGCCCTCACGGCCTCGCTCTGCTAGGGCAGAGGGGCAGGGATGGCGGGGGACAGCCCCAGGGGTCGCCGTCCCCGGGAGCTGCGGGTGCCGGCCGCCAGGTCCTGAGGGCCGCTTCTCACGGGGCTGCCCCTGCGTGGAAGCGGACAGGTCCCGGGTGGGATGACGCCGGCCCTGCGCCTGGGAGGTGCCGCTCTCCGCAAACACGGCCGCCTGCCTGGCCTAAATTGTAGGATTCCCGCTGAAACTGCAGCTCCTCATGGGCTCGGTCACCCTTGCTGTCCTCCCTGTTGTTTTACAGGGTCAGAGACCCACAAGGCAGTGGGGGCTGCTGGCAGTGAGCCGTGACCAAGGACAGACGAGATTTCTACAGCCTGCATGACTGTGCTGGGCACAGATACATGCAAAAATATGCTTGTTGTCCTAAGTGGTTTACACAGCAAGTGTCAGTCCTTTAAGTTGTTCTTGGTATAAATACATGCCTTCATTCTTGGGAAGTTTTTGGTTGGAAGAAATCTTATTTGTTCATTTTGGTTTATTTTGCAATGGGGTTTTTTTTGCTTGATTATAAAAGACCGCCAGGGCGTCTTCCGAAGCTGTCCTCGGTTCTCACCACAGCCTTCCGAATTAAGCAAACAAGTGAACTCTCCCTTTCCCACGGTGGGGAAGTTGAGCAAGGAGAGTTTTGTGGCTTCCCTAAAGCCACAAGGCTCCAGCTTACCAATTCACAGGCCCATGCACAGGCCACCTAACACCACCACTTTTTCAAGTCATAATTTGTGTAAGAACTCTCAACAAGGCTGACTCTTTTGTCACAGAAGAAGAGAAAAGAGTATTGGCTAAATGCATCAAAAGACAGTTCGATTAGCTAAAGAACACGTCGTGTTTCCTCAGCATCTGCTACTGCTTTCCCCTGTTTCATGTGCTGTTCCTGTGCATAATGTCCTTAGCCTTTCCTGTCCAGATCTGACCTAAAACTCTTTAAATAACAACAATAAAGAAGGAGCAGAAGAGAGACATCAAGTGGTTGAGCTGATGGAGAGGGGTTTTTTTCCAGATATGAACAGGAGAGTAGTTCTGATCCAAAACCTTTTGGTACCATAGGGATTTTTTCCACTGATGTCATCAGGCTTCAGATCAGCACTTGTGGGGGCAGTCCCAGGTGGCAAACTCTGGAGAAGCTATCAGAGTTGTTATTTTTCTTTTCCTTCCAGGTCTTTCTGAATAGAGTCCTTCTGTTCCATATGCCATTTCCCCTCCTCCACTTTTTGATTTAAGAGCAGTGACGATCCTGTATCTATGTAAATATTTACGGGAAAGATCCTGGATCTTTCTCAAGTCTCAGTTAGCAAAGCCTGTGATACACAGGGACAAGAGCTGTCCAGCAGAGCAGCTCTTTCTAAGAAAATGCTTCTGGCACTAATTAGAGCTGGGAGCAAAGGTACAGCAGGAAACATCCAGAAGCGGAAAATGGAAAATCTGGTGTCCTCATTTGTGTTCTTCTAACATCTGGCATACACACATACACTGCAAGAGCCCATAGTTTACAATGCTCGTATGCTTGCAATACTGCATAGCCCACTCTTAATGTCGTGCATCCCCACAAAAATGGCTCATTCCCCAAGCCCTGAGATCTCTGTGAGGTTAATGGATCACAAGGACAAGTGACTTGTGGTGAAATCTGATGCTTTTGAGGAACATATGATTAAGCAAACTGTTCAGACAGTGTAATGATTTGCAAAGCATGAGAAATTAAGTTTTCCTTCATTACATTGTGAATGTAAGCTGATTTGCATATAAATTGGACCTGTCAAGTGTACTAATATCAATCAAAAAGCTGTGAAAAAAACCCTCAAGTTGCAAATATTCATTTATGTGAATGTTACTGTTAATTTGATTTATTTTTTCCAAAGCAGTTTGAAAAAGCCAGATGATGAAAAATTAGATACTTGGGGTTAAGCTTAGAAATCTGAGAGCCTTGGGTTGGCAGTGTGGTCATTTAGAAAAATGTTACAAGCCAAAAAAGCATGAAAATACACACCCACCAGCCTCTTATCCATGTTAAGCCTGTGCAAGCCCTCTCTGCCCACACTGGCACCTGCCGTCCTGTGTAGGGTGAAGACCCTGCCTCAGGTAAATTTGCTGTGCTCTTCTGGATGCTTGATTCCTGACCTGACCCATGCCCTTTGAAATACCAATGTGTTGGAGTCACTGTACAGGTACGCAATATTCACCTGACCTACACAAATTGTAGTGATATCCAGGGTCCACCTAATGGGGCCAGTGCAGAAGACTTTGCACTGGGCTTAAAAACAGTGGGACACACCATAAGGAAACCTTTTCAATATCAGCTCTTTCAGTAACTTCTTGCTGTCACTCCACAGAAAAGGAGAGGGGTGATGTCCTTGAACAGCAGCAGGAACACAATATGTGGGGACAGCTGCCTTGTCCAGAAATCCCAGGTAACACACTCCAGCCCAGCATCCAGGTTGCAGCTATCTTCTCTTTTTCCCTCTCCTTTATTTCTTTCTAGGACAGGCAATGCATAATGCCCCTCCTCCCTTGGAATCAGTTTGTTCCATTCTCTTCTGCTTTAGCCACTGGACCAGCCTACACGGAATGTCCTACAAATGAAAGATCAGAGGGGCAATCGCCTCCTGACGAGCTGCTGGGACAGGAGCTATTCTCAGCTGTCCCTTCCTCCAGGTGTCCGGAGGGAAGAAATAATCTGCATTTTGCGCTCCTGTTAGTGCTAAACTAATGCTTTTGCCTGTTCTTATCCCATCACTCTCCTTTGGATGGCTACATGGACAGAAGTGCCATCCTCTTTCCTCCTGTGCCTGGCTGAGTCCCTCCGTGATAGAGGACTCACACAGGAGCAGATAGTGCAATAAAATAGGAAATGCTTGTTCAAACAACAAAATAAAATGCAATCAAGCAGTGAAGACTAATGGGAAGAATCAATAAAAGCAAGTAATACCAGGAAAAGTGACAATAACATTTCTAGCAGGTACAAAAGTTCCTGCAAAACTTCAGTCAATTAAGTAGTGCAGATGATCATGGAGTTTCTAATGAACTCAGGCAGTGAAACCAATGCCAGCCCTGTGTTCACCCCAGCATGAGAAAAGGCCAAAAGATGGTCAGAGCTATGCAAACGTTTCAGCTGTGTGGTGTGTTCATGTGCCGTCACAGAGGCAGGCACTGGGTGTGTTATTTGAGAGAGTTACTGGGGGAAGCTGCCCCAACCAAACTCCTGATGGGTCCATCTCTAAAGACTTCCAGTCTCAGTGTTGTTCTGCCAGTGCTGGGAGTACTGTGGCTGAGAGACTGGAGACAAGCGCTCAGTGATGTCTGAAATGGAGAAGCAATAAATTAAGGAGAAGGTAGATACTAAGGGGATGTTATGCACAAGGGGAGCCAGTATCTGCTGCAAAATCCTGCAAACTGCTCAGCACCAAGCACACATCTTGTTGCACCCTTGGGAGTTACTCTCTTCCCTCTAACAAGCTGGTCTGACAACACCAGGTGGATGCATGCCCTGAAGTGCTGTGTAGGCTCTCAGTGCCAGACTGTGTCCGCTGTTTTCCTTTGTGGCTTCCTCTGACAGCGTTGTCTCCCCACATGAGCTCATGGTGATGCCATGGTCAGCCTGAGTCCTGTTGCAGGTGATGGTGCCTGGAGCAGTGACATGGAGACATCCCAGCTGGGCAAGGAAGGAATCATCATGCAGCAGAGACAACTTGCTCACTGATTTGCGGCAGTCCAAAGCAGGTATGAAATGGTACCAGGGGAAGAGAGCAGCACTTCTTAAGTGCCCAGCACTTGCCTTGATCTGATGTGAGAGAGAAGTGGCTGCAGCTGCATGGGTGAGACCTCAAAGCAGTGGTGGTTTGCGCAGGGACAAGCAGGAGAATGGGCAGAGTGGTGGTGGAGGGGACTGGGCCCATAAGCCAGGATGGGGAAAGAGGAGCTGTTTCAAGCAGGCTGCTTTCCAGCCTAGGTGCAAGGTTGAGGCAAGTCAGAATCATCTGTGGCACTTCAGAGCTTTATTGAAATCTCTGGTGGCTCATGTGTGGACTTTTAAAAGTTCTCCAGCCCTACAGTTGTTAACATCTTGGAGCCAGCCTGCCCTCTAGTACCTGGATCTCACTCATGGTACCTAGTTTTTGCACTCTGAGGGTATTTTAGATCAGTGTGTGCATGGCAGCCAGGGCTAGACACAAGCAACAGTGTTGGGGAGACCCTCACAGCTGCTGCTCTCCACACGGCCCAGGGCACAAACACCCTGCAAGGCACCACGAGATACAGGGAGGGTTTGAGCCCCTTTTGCCCTCAACTTGCTAAATCTGCACCTGCCTAAAGTCTGCAGGCTGAACAAGGGTCTGGGGAAATGAGCACAAATGTTTCTACAGACATTTTTCTTTCCAGGGGGATTTTGCTGTCTCAGAGCTCTTGTGTGTCCCGAGAGACCCACAGACAGACATGTGCAATTGCCTGTTTGCATATCACAAGCAAGCTTCATGCTGAGGCTATTCAAATTTAGAAAACTGAATGCAAGCAGCAATCCTCATGCAGGAAAGCAGATCAAACACCCTGCAGTTGCTTAAACACAGTCACAGAAATGTGGCAACAGAAAAAAAAAAGGGGGGAGTTTCTTGTTAGTTGGTTGTATTGAAGTTCCTGGTTTCTGCTTCGTGTGGTCCAGTGACGGCACATGGGCACTGGGTATCCCTATCTGAATGCAGCCACAGTGGTGATGGTGGGCTGGGCAGTACTTCTTTCACTTCACTGGGAATGTGGACGGTAGCAGGCAGGAGACACGGAGGGGAAGTGCTACAACTCCCTCCTGTCCTGCCTCTCCTGCTAATCCTGGAGGAAGCACAGGGAATGGGGTATTTCTGTGATACACACACCTGCCTGCTGCAAGCCATGCTGAGGTAGCACACCACCAGCATGAGACCAGGACATCAGGCACACACTGTGGCCCTTCACCAGCATAGGTTGGATTTGGACCAGGGTTTCAGGAGTGTGTTGCTGTGCCTGTGTGAGTTTCCTCATCAAGTTTGCTCAGCTGGTGTCTCTGTGCCATGCCATGGACAGCTTCTTGCTTGGAATGTTTCTCCATCCAGTGTTCCCATCCCACGCTGACCATCAAAAATTCATTTCCTCTTCACAGGGAGATGCAACGGCAGCATAACAGGACTGTGTTTGCTGCATGCTGAATGGGGAACAGCTGGAGACAGATGATTGTTTGGGTTATTTGCCTGTTGCCTGGACAATTTGTTTGCTTGTTCGAGCCCTGAAAAAATAGGTTTCCAGTTCCTCCGGAGGCTGGTCTGTTAAGCCTGTATATTGTGGGCTGCTTTTGAAAATTGGTGTTTTATAACTTTGCAAATGAGTGTCCTGCTGTTTCAGTGGCAAGGCTCCATAAACAAGGCAGTTTCCTCAGAAATTTCCCTGCCACAGAGCCAGCGAGACTAGGGGAGCAGGAGCAGGCAAAACCACATGCTTCTGGTGTCAAAGAAGCAGATACCCCTGAGTGTGGTCCTGGTTGGACCTCTCTCTTGAGTGGATCTTAGTGGCTGACTAAATGATAGTGCTGCCTGGTGTTTATGGACTGTGCTTAGAAGGATGCCATGGCTTTCCTGCCCATCAGCTCCTCACCTGCAGTAAACCAGCATCACTATTGCAGTCATAATACTGTGTTTGTAACTGCTTTATGTGTAACACTTGCACGTATCTTCTGGCTCCTTACTTCTGGGTGTTTGCTTTTATTCTGAGCAGCTGGACAGTCCTTTGCTCTGTGAGAAAAGCACCTTTTTTTCTCACTGCTGACTGCAGACATTTTGGCCATGGAAAACGGAGTTAAATAAGAATAGGCTGGTCAGGAAACCGAGAGGGTGTTGTTGCCAGCTGATATTGGATAAGTAATATCAGGAAGAATGCAGATTTGGCCAAGGAACTCACAAGCAGTGCCATGGGTCTAGTCATGAGCCTGGGTGTGCAGCAATTCTGGAGCTTCAGGCTGTGGCGGCTCCACATCCTCTCAAATCACAGCAAAATGTTAGTCTGACATGGACATGAGACCAGAGTTGGGGGTCCACTTCCTGCTTCACAAAAATCATCCCTTTTAACACCTTGTGTTCCTTTGTAAACCTCTTTATCTAGTAATGACCAGACCTGAGCCTGTTTGATTTGGCAGGCACAGACCTGGGGGAGGGGGGCAGGAGATAAAAAAACAACAGTGCAGCCGATTCATCCCTCCTTGTTTATTCCACCAGAAATAGATTTGGCAGAGTGCATCAGGAATGAACTAATCAGCAGAGACTTAATTGGCATGTTTGTTAAAAGGCAGGAACAACGCAGTGAACAAATTCATGGCTGGATGGTTGGGGGGTTCAAGCAGCCAGAGAGAAGCACTGCATAGTGGAAACTGTGACTAGTAAGAGAAGTTGTACAGCTGTGCTGGACAGCCAGCAGTTGAGAGCTGCCCAAAAGAATCAGGGGCAAAGATATATGGGTGTCCCTGCAAACAGAGCTGCTTTCAAGAGGGGCTCCATTGCCCAGGCTTTCCTTCCCATAAGGCTCCCATGTGTGGGGGGAGATGGTGAGCTTGCAGGAGTGGGAGGGAGGGGTAGGAGAGGTACAGCTGGAGGAGGCTCCACGGAAAGACTGTGGAAATGCAGAAAGCGGGGAAATGAAGAGGGACACGTCACTCATTGGAAGCTGAAATGCAGAGGGGGTGGTGAGGCAAAGAAGAGAAGGGAGGCAGAGATTTGGAAGCCTCATCACAGAAGGACTGGCCTCAAGAGCACAGGTAACGCTTGTATGCAATTCTCTGCCTTCTTTCCCAGAAGTGTTTTGTTTCTTCCTCTGGAGGAGACACATCCAGGCACCTCAGAAAGAGCCTGTTGGGTTGAGGGACTCTAAAGGCATCCGTGGGAAGAGCCAGCAAAGGAGGGAGCATGTGCAGACTTGGAAATTAGAGGATTGCTACCTACATTTCCAAAGAGCAGGGGTGTGCAGAGTGAAAGAAGAATGGAGAAAGGAAGAGTGAGCAAATCCTTAGAGACAGTCAGACAAGCAGACATGGAGAGTGCAAGGTCTATGGGTGCCTATCAAGGGTGAGAGAGGAAATTTCTTTAAGCTCTAAATGAGAGAGATGCAGATAAGACATATCCTGAAAAAGCAGGTACACCTGGAGAAGAGGTAGAAAGTGTATATTACCTCCTCAAAACCAACAGTACTTTACTAATGCTGTTGATTTGCAGTAGGTGTGTGCTTTGAAGCTGGATGGATTTTTTTTTTTTTCTCCTTTAGCATCAGTATGCCTGCCTGTTGACAATAGCATCACTCTAGCTGTCAGTCATTGGGGCTGTCAGACAGATCCCTTCATTTAGCAGCATGGTTAGGCTATTTGAGGGATTCAGGTGCTCTTTGCTTGCACACAACACCTAAGTAGAAAATGAGCAGTGTCACTCCTAATTATATGCAAAAGCACTATTTCACTCCAATATGTTGCCAAATTTGAAAAAGTCAAGATACTGTCATTCCGACATACCCCAAAGCTCTGTGTGTGTGTATACCAACATACAGCATTACACCCACACACATATAAACTGAAGAATAATCAATTACAATGGATTTTTAACAAGGACTTTTGAAGATGGTGATATTCTAGGAGTACCACTGTGTCTGGGTTAATATTGTAGGATCCAATTTTTAAAATTGCTTTTGGCATTTTTCTTGATCTTTCCACCATTACATAATACTAAAGCATATGCTAATGTTTGTATTACCCTGATTATTATTTTTTTTTTGCTTGGAGAGCTAACCTATGCCATCTACTTTGCAAGTAGGGCTTGCAAATTCTTTGATTGCTCTAGACTTGCAGTCTTGGCAGATTTCTCCTCTAAAAGCTCAGAGTCTTTTCAGGATCCCAGCCTGGGAGCTCTGACAGAACTGGCATTAACTGAGAAATTGCGTGCAGCTACTACATGTTTTTTTAATGTGAAGCTGTTTAGTTTATAGCACCTTCTTTGACTTTATACATAAACCATAACATTTTAGTTGGGTGTGTGTAAGTAATATAACCTTAAAATATTCCTAAAATACTTCATATGGAGGTAAAGATAGAGAAATTCCAAGAGTCTGCAAAAATACCTTTATTATCTATTGAGATCCTTTACAAAATTGATAAACTTACTTTGATGTTTAAATATCCTTTACCATTTATGTGAGAGGTATGTTTTATGTATTTATGATTTACCTGAGATCAAACTTCCTGATTGATTTAAAAGTATATTTTATTTCTCTGAAAATAACCCAAAACCCAATATCACTCTTCAGCTTTAGTTTGAAAGTAGCTCAAAAGGAACTTAGGAAAATTATGGGAGAAGAATGAGTCTCAAATGAAAACCACAAAGCGAATTTACTTGCAGTCCAATATTGCACAAAAAAAAATCCTTCATTTTAGGTGTCACTACAGTGATTGGTAACTCTAATCAACAAAACGCTCCTCTTAAAGCAAACATGGGCTTGAGCTAACACACCAGAATGCTCATGAATGGCATCAGGAGAGCGTATGTGTGTAGAGCAGTCAGAAGTGCAGGGAAAGGTTTCAAGCCCTCTTGATATACAAGGGGCAGGCAAGATCTGAATTGTAATGCAACAGCTCACATGTCTGCAATAGGAACAGTGTTTGGCACCAGGAGAGGATAACCCAGGCGATTCCTCCATATTTGAGCAGACAGCACAACCCATGGGCAGTAGTGAACTCAAGTCATTACTTTTTTGCCCTCAATATGTCAAAATCTGGGGCAGGTACCAGTGAAATCTCAGTGCTCTGTTGTCATTCCCCACTGCAGTTAAGGAGGGATAAGCACTGGAAATGGAGTGTACTGGAGCAGCAAGAAGCCGAAAGGGTGAGTGGGAGAGGGACAGAGATGGGAGTTCAAATCCTGGCGGCACTTCTTTGCTTTGGGGCAGGGATTCAGGATTGGATGGCATAACTACTGATCCCAGCAGGGCTGTGCTTGGGGTATTGAGCTAGCAGAGCTCTTTCATCATATCAGAGCAAGGAACTGAGAGGTTAAAAGAAGGGAAAAAAAATGTTTAATAATAAGACAAATATGTCTGTCTTCATTGCTTGCAGATGAAGAGACTGTCCGGTGAATCAGTGAGCCTACCCTGCTCCAAGGGCAGAATATGACGTAATTTTCTGACAGAGTGTGTCATATTATTGTAATTAATAGTAACAATAACAAAGCTACTATGTTATTATTGTTATTCTCTGGACTTAGAAAAGGGCTTTCATCTGAGGATGTGATACAGTTTTCCCTGCTTGTCAGTCCATGTTCTACCCTGGCAGTATTTTCCAGTGCAACATTGTAATGGATCTGAAGACATATTTGCAACAGGCTTGGGATCTGGTTCCTATTATAGATGACCCTGCAGACTTCTTCTACTAGAAATCTTATTAGTGAATATCCACTTGCCTTCTACAATTCCACCTAAGAGAGGGAAGATTGCTCAATTTTTGTCTAAGTGTCTAAAATATGGGAATCTATTTCAAAGATGATTATAACCTGATGTTTACTATGATAATAAATTACAATAGGCCCTCAGGAATGCAGGGAGCAAAGCTACAAAGAAATTGGTCAATGAGGTGACCTGTAAATAGAGTGTGTGGGTCTTGTGATTCATTTGGATGCCTGATGTGTTAAAAATTCTGAGATCAAGTAGGGTGGATTTCAGTGTCAGATGTAAGTGGAATTTATCACCACCCTTCTTTTAACAAATACAGAAGCATCAAAGTATCCCAGCCCAGGCGTATTGAAACAGATGGGAGGTGGAAAGTGTAAGGAATGGACAGTCTCTTCAGGATGTTTTAAAATGAGCTGGGAAGCCACACTGCCTCCTTGATGTTGGCAGCATTTTAAATAATTTGCCATTAGAGACGTTGGTGTCTGGTAAGTCCTTTCCCATCAGGGAAGATTAAAAAGGCATGTGCAGTGTATAGTCATCAAAAGAAAGCGGAAAAAAAACAGCCTAAAGGGTGGAGTATTTATCTGGAAAAGCAGAGAGGCAGAGGAGCTGTGGTATCAATGCAAACAGTTTCAAGAATGTTCATGGAGACCTTTTTCATTATGTGCTTTGGTGATATCATCAAACCTGCTTAGAGATCTTCATTTTGGCCACTCTGAGCTGGGGGGAAGAAGAAGTGTACGCATGTGCAAGATAGGAAAGAGGTAATTTTTTATTTTTTTTTCCTTTAAATGAATACTGCAATTAGAAGAAGAATACTGAGTACAAAATACATCCTGACAGGTGGAAAGTAGTATTTTTAAAGTAGCATGACATTTTCCATCAGTATGGCTATATTCATACAGCTATTTTAAATATATGGAAAAATAAATGCAATTAGAATACACTAGTGATTGAATGTAAGAAAGGCACAAAGTAAAAGAATTTATTTATGTGCTGCTTTATCTATCTGCTACAGCTCCCAGTAAGTTTTGAGGTGGCTGAATTTTTCCCAGATGGTTAGGAGATGAGGGTTATATGATATTCAAAAAGCAGTTTAATGTCCTCATATTCTGCAGTGAGGTCTTAGACTTTTGATGTATGTACCTGAACAGAGGAACAATTTGGATTTTCTGAATGTGTCTACTTCTCACATGAGCCCCTCCATCACTGTGACTACAGATGACTGAATTCATCACTAAAATCCATGAACTTGGCAATGAATTTTTTCTGTTTGCTATATGCAATATGTGCATAATTGACATTTCCAGCCAGTTTCTACCAGAACAGCTGTTCATGACATTTAAAATAAATAAATAAATACCAGATTCAACACTAAGAGACTACTTAATTAAGACAGAATAACAAATTGGCATGAGTAAGCTGGGGAGAGACTGACCTGTCCTCTTACATTTAGAGATAGTACTTGTCCAGGAAGCCCTGTAGGTTATGGTTGACTTTCATTGGCTTGGGAATGATGGTAAACTCAAAAGAAGATGAGGAGCTTAGGTAAATGCTGACATCAGTTCATATACCTGTCTTGCCTACTCTGCAGATTTGCTTAGAAGGAACTGACCCTGTGATACCAGGGCAAGGTGGAGACAGTACATGGAGGGTGGAGGGTTGCCTTTGAGGCTCCATCACTGGGCAGCATCTCAGTTATTGTCACTGGTTAGTGTATCCGATCAGAAAGAACATTTTTTATTCTGGCCTCTATTAAATCCTTGATGAATTGCTTCACTGGTTTGAATCTTGCTTTCCCTGATTGCAAAGTGGGGATGCAGCTATTTCTGTACCTCAAATTACCTCCTCCTGACACTGATAGAACATTTATAGCTAAAAGGTGTTATCCCAACATGGCTACACAAGAAGCAAAGCTATTTTCCTGGCTGCCACTAGTTGATGAAGCATCTCTGTACCACTCAATGGCTTGCAAAAAAAAGTAAGAAGGTTTGTACTTGTGAAAAAAAAACAGTCCCTCTGCTTCTGTAACAGCTAGACTGAGCAACTTGGACAACCTTTTAAAAAAATACATCATCAGAGAGAAATTTGGTGTTGAGGTGAAAGGTGGGATATGGAGAAAGAGAGGAAAGAGAGAAGTAAAGCAGTTAGCAAGATTTTTTTTCTCCACAGAGCAGGAGAAAGTCAAGGCCCTACGAACAACCATCATGATGACTCTTCCTCTTTTCCTCTTCTTCATCCTCTTGCCCTGCAGTAAATCCCAGGAGGACTTTCTGGACCAGCATCAGAAATGGAACTACAGAGAAGGTGGTAAGAGTTGGTGGTGGTGGGTAAACCTGAGAGGCATTTGCTAACTCAGGGCTGAAGATTTGCCTATTTTTTCCTTGGACTAAGACACACTGCTCACTCACAAGTACTCTTTCTTGATTCCTGGGTAGCTGCTGAGATTTATGAAGAGAAAAATTATTTTAGAAATAATCCACAGGGGTATTCAGTGACAGCAGAAAACTGGGCAACCGGAGGCAGAGAATTACACTGTGAGGGAGAGCTATCTGCTCTTTAATTTAGATCCTCCATATGTTTAATATTTGGCATTTCGTTGCGACTCAGTTCAAGTGATGGGGAGCGCAGTCAAACTCAGATCACTGGCTCATGTTTTCTTGTTCTGTCACATTTATTTTCTTCTCTTCCTTGGACGTCCTGCTAACCTAGCTGACAAGGTCAACATAGAAGGCATTAACAGCATTACTCAAACACTTGAGAAATGGGGAAATGGCATCTTCTGGCAAATGAAGCACACTCTGCTGAACAACCCGAATGCTTTACTGCCTGAGTTCTCCAGGTAATTCCCTTCATCTGGAGGTGGCATTCAGCCCTCTCTTCTTCTCTACCCCTGCTAGTTCCAGCCATGCAGGATGGCTTTCCTCTCCCCCCTTGACACAGGAGTGCTGCAAAGTGCTTCTGGGAGCTCATAAACCAGCTGTCATTCTGCAACGAGCCAGCTGCGCTTTGGTAGCGATGGATAAAGCATATCCCCCATGCTGGTCCTGAAGCTCATGGTTTCCTGGGCTTAGATGGGGGCATCTCAGGTGAATTTCCACCACCTAAGGTTCAGGGTGGTTTGGGGAACATCTTTTAATGGTTGCTTGTAACTCTTTCATCATGAAAGGCCTTTCCTCACCAAGAAACATAAGGCAGTAGGAAATTATTTTGCATCCTCAGGAACACTCCGCACACTGAGTTATTCTCCTGTATTACTCTCTCTGTAGTCTCCGCCCTGTCTCTGCAGCTGTGGACAATCTTGTGAGAGAAGTCCAGTCGATAAGGAAAAGGATAGAAGAACTGAATGAACGCCTCAATGTCATCAGCAAAACTGTCCTTCCCATCCGGCTGAATGCTCTGCAGAGCCAGAAGCGTGGAAATATTCAGCTGCGGAGACTTCCAATGCATAGGAGAAGGTTGTATGCTCGCAGGAGACCTCAGAGGAGTTAATTCTCTACCAGAAAGAAAAGGAACTTTTTTTTTTTTTTTTGCTTGAGGCTTTTTCTGCTTAAGCCTTTCTCAATGGGACGCTGCTAGAGAGAATGAAGTAAAGCACCTACAGGTCAGTTTTACTAAGAAGACCAGAACTTATGCATTTTGTTGCTTCCTTTCAAACCTAGGTCAGTAGGTGAAATCTGACCTCCTTCTTCAATGATGGCTGTTTTGTGTCCCAAGTAGAATGAGCTGACAAACTCAGTCTAAGTGAGTGTGAATACCTTCAGGCTATACAGTCATTCTTTCTGCTTACCAGAGGAAGCTCTTTCTGTAAAGATCGGGTGAATTTCTTTCTCTGTCCTATTTTTACAGCACTCCATCTGAAACAGCGGGGGGAATTTGATCTTCAAAAGTTCCGAATGCCTGATGAATGCAGAAAGATAGATTAGTGCTTGGCATTTCCAACTGGGTGAGGAGGGGGAGAAGAAGCTATGTTTTAAAATACCTCCTTAACCTATTCTCCATCAGTGCAAAGAATGCACGGTTCACATGTTCAGAGGGTAGGTAGGGTTGGATAACCTAGGTCTGTGCATCATGTTTCAAGACTGAAGATGTGTCAGATTTTAGGGACCAAATCTGAACATCCATCTTCTGCAAAGAGCTTTTTTTTAGCTACCTGGAACTGGGCACTCAAAACCTTGTTATTCAGCAGATATTTTCAGAGTTTCCAGCACTCTAAAAGACATTGCATTGACTTCTGCCAAGACCCTTGGAAACCAGGGGATGTTTTTTCAAAACTATTTAGATACTTAATAGTATAGATAGGTGTCTAGAAGGATTTTCCAAAATAGCTTAAGAGACAGTTCAGTCCCCAAATTCAGAGGTAATGATTCAATTGGTGTCTAATTTGCAGAGTATCTTCTCCACATGCAAGTATAGACTTCCAGGCATTTCCCAACATCCTTTGGCACAATTAAGATCAGTAGAAAAAGAACAGCTATACACCTCAAGGACTTTGGTGCCTTAGGCAGCAGTCAGAATACCCTGCCTTCAGCTTGTCTTTGCCTGTGGCTTCCTGACAGTAAAACTGGTGATAAAAAACAGTGCAGAAATCAAATTATGCACTGAACAGAGGATAGAGTGGGCTTGCCCTTCAGGCCTTTAAAGGTAAATCCAATACAGAGATTTCCATCCAGTGTTGCAGCCAATTGCACATTACAGTTGTGCCTTTGGTGAAGTTGTCATCACAGTTTCTCAGGAAATATACAGCATTTTCATCTCAGAATATATTTACCTAAATTACAAGGAATAACAGAAGAGAAAGGCCCCATCAACCTCCTTGTTATTCTGTATTCAGAGCTACTAGGCTGTGCTGTAGCACCAGCTGCATGCTTGCACAGACTGCTGGTCCCTCCAGGGGATGCTATATACACTTTGCTTGAGGCTATAGGGACTGCTGGTCACCTTGGCTTATCTGGAGGAAGAATACATCAGAAATGTCAGCTTTCGTGGTCATATTTTAGACACGAGTATTTTATTAGGCAACTAGAATTTGTATAAAATCCAACATGAAACAGAAATATAAGACTTCTGGCTCAGGGAAGTCCCTCAGTCGCAGATGACTGGAGATGGGAGGCCAGACCAGATCACTGCATGCTTTTACTTTCTACATAGATGTCCACCACCAGCTTCTGCCAGAGAGAAAGGACTGGGCAAGACGGACCTCTGGTCTGACCCAGTCCATGTATTCCCATACTGATATGGGCAAGCTGGTATTTTTGGCAAAACTCAGCTCAAGGGAGAAACTCGATGTTTGTTTTAAAGGAGAACAAATAAGCTGCAGCACACAGTGTATATTACAATGTTGCATTTTCTTGCATAATCAATAAACCAAATGACATAAATGGTTTATAAATTACTAGATCTGTGGCCTTATCACCACTGATAGCAGCCCCTGTCATTCACTCTGCGAAAGTCCATGTCAGGCTCCAGCCCTGCTACTCGACCTGAACATGGCCCATTTGGTCAGATGACCATGGCCAGCTGCTTTAACTTCTTTGCCTTTGGACACACCACCCTCTGTCGAGATGAAAATGCTTTAATATCACATTTCTTTTATCATTTTCTTTTTGCTCTTTAAGAGTATAGGAAAGTTATGCATCAGCCTGCTTCTATGCCACTCACCTTCTCTCTGAGGAGGCAGAAGTCCAGCCGAGCAGGCACCTGGGGAGGCTGGTCTGATCCATGTCTGCCCCAGGGACTGGCATTTGATTCCTCCTATCAACTTAAACAATCCTGGACAAGCCACTTTCTTTAACCAGAACTTGTCCTTTGACATCGCTTACAGAACTAAAACCCACTTATGATCATGAAGGACCTAAGTCCTCCACGCACACAAATATATCCTGCTATAAAAGGCTATCTAAGCCCTCTGTTCTGTTCATTTACATATATTTCTGGGAAGAGACCTGGCTGGAGTTTTAAACAGAGCTGACCAGTAGGGCTGTAAAGACATGCATGAGAGCAAATAACAGCAGCTTCTACCTAAAGCTTACAACATCCACAGAGGCACGGAGCACTGCCTTAATTCACTGTCTTAACAGACAATTGTCATCCCCTTCTTAGCTCTGTTTATTATTAAAAAATAATAATAAACTTTAGGATTTGCAGTTTTGTCAGTACTTCCCCTTCCTTGTGTTTTATTTCCTTCAGACTTCTTTCCTTCCTCAGGCGAACACCACCTCCTCCCGCACTTTGTCACACTTCACACTTCTCGGCGTCCTCCGTTACTTCACGCCCCGGCGCTGCCCCTTTCAGCCCCCACAGCCCGCACCGGCCCGATCTGCCCCCACCAAGCCCCCCACACCGCCTGCCCCGACCCCGCGTTCTGCAGCTCCACGTCGCGGCACAAGCCGCCCTCGGGTGCCCCTTGGGGGCGGTGCGCCGCGCTGCAGGCGGCGGGGCGTCCGCCGGGCCGTCCCACCTCGCCCGAGCGGGGCCGAGCGCGGTCGAACGCAGCGGGGCTAGGCCGAGCCGAGGCGAGCCGAGCGGAACCATGCTGGGCATGATCAAGAACTCCCTGCTGAGCACGGTGGAGGCATGGCCCTACCAGGTGCTGAGCAAGGGGGAGAAGGTAGGTGGCGCGGCGGGCGGACGGACTCTGTCGCCCCAGGGGGTTTCTGCGCCAGCCGAAGGGAGGGGGAAAGGGTGTCCTACGGCCAGCGGAACCGCCGGTGGCCTTTCCATCTCCATCTCCTTCCCCAGGAGCAGCTCAGCTACGAAGAGAGGGCGTGCGAGGGCGGGTGGTTTGCGGCTGTGGAGGTGGTGGGGAAGCCCTTCGATGAAGCCTCGAAGGAAGGGGTGCTCAAGCTCCTCAAGTACGTCGGAGGAACCAACGACAAGGGTGAGAGGCACTCCCTGCCCCACGGCACTTGGCGGGTGTTTGTGGCTGACCGCCGCTAGCAGAGGCTTGATGAGAGCCAGATGGGTGGAGGTGATGGCACTGTGGGCCCGCCTGGCTTGTGGCTCGTGGTACCTGGGGTTTGTGATGGGGATGGCCACTCGCTGGGAAAAATGAACTTCCCACAGGTCAAAGCATGTCCAGCCAAGTCATCCTATGAGTCTACTCCTAACTCATCCCTGTTTCAGAGTAAAAGTGTCAAAATCAGTTTGTTTAAGCAGGAATGGGTTGCCTTGCAGCTGGGATAGTGTGAGGACAGGCACACGTATACTTATCACAGCTCCCTAGGTGAGCGGTAACTGATGAAATCCGGGGTAACTGGGGCACTTCGGCTCTGCCCTTGTAGGCAGTGCAATAACTTTTATGACCTTGATATTTTATCATATCTGGCTATTTTTAATCATGAAAGGGTGATGAACAGTGAGCTTGGGTTTTAATGGTTCTTTGTAATGTTTCATAATGGTACTTCCAGGTGCTTGCTTCTAATTCTCAACCTCCTAAAGGTTACGTTAGAGGTGATGTGTCAGAACAGAGTGTCTCCGTGGCATGAGATACATGGCTGAGAGCCACAAAAACAGGACCGTTAATGAAAAGCCATTCAGAGGCTATCTAGAGCCCTCATCTCGCAAGGTCCCTGTGTAGTCAGTGGAGAGAGAGAAAGGTTTGGCCCAAGCAGAAGCCTAATGTGGTTTTTCTGCATGCCTCAGAGGACCCCACTCTCTCAACTGACTATGCAAGGAGTTCAGGATGAGGAGCCTTCCTAAATTAGAATTAGCTTTTGCGAATCCCCTCTTAATGCTGTGAGTTCCCAAGAACCTAGACTTCTTTAGTAGTTTCTGTGTGTCTCTTTTAGGGGTTGGAATGGGCATGACTGCTCCTGTCTCCATCACTGCTTTTCCTGCTGAGGATGGCTCCTTACAACAGAAAGTGAAGGTCTCTTTGCGGATCCCAAGCCAGTTTCAAGCCAACCCCCCTTGTCCTAGCGATGAAAGCATTAAGATTGAAGAGAGACAGGGGATGACCATTTATTCCACGTAAGGAATGCATCTTGGGATTTCCAGTGCTAAGTGCTGAGGTCTCTAGCACGCTCTGAAGAGCGACGTTGGTCTTACCAGCTGACTTGCTGGACAAGGGGTGCTTGCAGTAGGAGATGGAGGAGTCTTTCTAGACTGAAGGAAGGTGTGTTATGGCATTTCTTAATCATTGGTCACGCTGCACCCATTTGGAATATGGATTATCTTTTTTTTTTTTTTTTTTTTACTGGGAAAACAAGTGCAGAGGTTAGCCCTGAAAAGCTTTTTATTTCACCTGGGTAGGTGAAGAGCAGAGGAGGGTGAATATGAAGGTACCAAGTCATTCCTAATCTCTGAAAACTACTGTTTTCCTCACTTTCTGGGATCAAGATGGTTCATAGTCATCAAGAATGTCCTTTGGTGGGGTTCATATCAAACTACAGGTGTCAGCTGTAGCCTCATTTAGATGGACTCATGCCAGAGTCCATCCTGGAAACAAACAGCCATTGCATTGCTTCATATGACCTTTGAATGTCTTGGGCTGTTGACTGACAAGCTGGACTCAAACTAGCATCACAATAGCAATAAGGTCTTCACCCTGTTTTTAATACCTTGGGTGTTCCCCTGCCTCCTTGCTTGAACTGTTTTGGCTGACTCTGAACTGTCTGGCTCCTCCCTGCCTGTGAGTACTGTGTGGCTTTTGCTGCGGGTGTGGGCCACTTCTGCAAGAACCAGCTGTGTTGTCTTGAACCTTGGCTCTGAAGCAGGGCTGTGAGGTGCAGACTGATGTGGAAACAGTTCCTGTTGGTGGGAGGTCAACATAAACCAGACAAGTTCTTGCCCACCCCTTTTAAATAGCATTGTGGGCTGTAGTTGCTAACATTTCTGTTCCCACCCTCCCCTTTTCCTTGGACTAGCTAGAGTTTGGCTTCCCTTCATGGTATGGTTTCCAGGAGATGCTTTTTCACACCACCGTGAACGTGGTTGTTGACAGCATTGGTATAAGGACTGTGGCTGAGCAGACTTGTAGATAACTTTGTGCTATAGGAAGCTGTTCCTCTGATATGGCGTTGATTCAAAGGGCAAGGACATTCTGCTGACAGTTATATATGGGTCTGTTTGGCGGCATCTGTTTGGAGTATGCCAGTGGCTGACTGCACCCTGGATGTGTAACCCTTGACACTTAATCTATCGCAGACAAAGTGTGCTGGTTTGCACAGAACAGCGCCTGCACGAGTGCATGTTGGCAGGACCTGGATCAAAATGCATAGCTAAATATATTGTGGCTATATATTATTCTCTCTTCCTGTATGTGCTCTGCCAGGACTGCTCAGCACCTCTCTTTCTTTGGTTTCTTTGCAGGCAGTTTGGTGGCTATGCCAAAGAGGTGGATTACGTGAACTATGCTGCCAAGCTGAAGTCTGCTCTGGGGATTGAAGCTGCATACCGCAAGGATTTCTACTTCTGCAATGGTTACGACCCCCCTATGAAGCCTTATGGGCGACGCAATGAGGTCTGGTTTGTGAAAGAGTGAGCATCTGGCTCCCAGTGGTGCTGACTTGCACTGATAACCCCCCCACACTATGTCCCTGCCCTCTTCAAAATAAACTAATGATTTGGCAGAGGCAGAAGACCATTCTTTTTTCCCTCCACACATTTGCCTTGGTCTTTTATGGAACAACTATTTTAGAAGAACACTGCAGAGTCCCCTGATGATCCTGCTCCCTCATTCCGGACCAAGTCCTCAACCACACAGACTCTCATGATCTCTTGGTGGCTTGCTTTTATTTCTCTCATGTGCCCAGAGTTCAATGCTGAGACAGCCAAAAGCTCTTAATTAGCAAGACTGGTACATGACAGGAGTCACGTCCAAGTGCTGGCAGACTCTTAGTCTCACCTGAGGCAGGCAGGGGAACATGACAAAAGTGCACACAGGGACTTTTTTATCTTTTTGAGCTTGCTGCAGCTATTAAATGCTGGTTTTATCTCTGCCATTCCAAAAGCAGCCTAAAGGGACATGGGCATTGCTACCAACACAGCACAGTGAAAATAAGCATCCTTGACATTGTCTCATAGGGTGCAGGAGAGCAGCACCTCTGTCATCTGACTGAGAAATGTTATTTAGATCCAGGTTTCTGTTTGCAGCTGTCCTTCTGTTTGAGGTGGGACATTTTGGGGTGCATTATGACCTGTTCTCAACTAGCAGCTGGGCAATGTGACATAGAGACCCCAGCATCATTTTATCACCTTTCTGTTACTTGTAACATTTCTTTAAAACCAGCCCATGCAAGGGCCACAGCTGAAATGTGTGGGATAATCGACTTGAATTAGAAAAATACAGGCTGTGAAAAAAGCAGGTGCCTGTTACTTGTGTTCTGAGGATGCAGTTGAAGAATGGTGAGCATCTAGTGGAACTACTATGGGTGCAGATCTTTAAAAAAACTCATGTTAGGTTCTGAAGGGTTACTCAGAGCACCTGCCTTCTTTAAAGGAGGAGGAAAACCTGCCCGCTCTTAAAAACAACGATTTGCATCAAATAATGAGTAGCCTTTCGGAAACTTCAAATACAATAGTAAGGGTGGCTCTTGTTTTAGGAAGACTGGCAATGTTTAACTGTTAGGCATCAAACCAGCATTTTAGCTGTTTACTCTGCCAGGGAGGCAGCAGGATGCACGCAGTGGGAACACGCTTACACGCCATGCTGCTGTGAGTGCCTGTATAATTCGTTACTTCCACTAAAAAAGATGTGCTCCTCTGATGCTTAAGTGTCTCAAAGTTCAGAGACTTTCCAAAAGCCATTTTCCCCCTGGAGCTGGAAAAGAGTTTTGTCAGATGGCATCTCAGGTTGTGGCTGGTTGAGCTGTTTGACGTGCCTGCTTTCTGAGAACAAGTCTCAGCAGTAAAAGAAGAAAGCCAGAGGTTTCAATGTGCTTCCCTTTTCTCTCTTGCTGAGCCATATAAGAGCTTTGCTGTGGACCTCACAAGGGAGTTTCAGTCACCTGTGTGCAAGAACAGCTAGTCAGGATGGGTAAAAAGCAGATACTTAATTTAAGAAAAAACAAACCAAGGGAAGAGCTATTAGCTGCAGTTGGTGATTGCAGTGCAGGGGAGGAGGAATGAAAAGGGAAATCAAGGCAGACAAAGAGTTAGGCTTCTGAAGGAGTTTTTTAAGGAGCAAAGGCCCTCTAAAGCTGTCCCTGAATCCAAAGGAACCGATTAATGTCCCAGATTATTTTTACCTGTGTGGGTGAGGATGGAGAGGCACAATGCTGCCTGGTTTATGCATTTCTGGATTCTTTTTGGAACTTGTTTGTAGACTGTGGATACAGTCCTTTCCAGCTACTGGTGATGGATGTCCTGCAATGATTAGATTTCTCAAAATTTATCCTGTGAAATCTCACACATTAGGAAGACCAATAATAAACCTGGTATGAACAGAGCTGCACATCTCAGCAACATGTTTTTCTTCATAACATGCATACAGTCTTTCTGAACAAAGAGTGAGAGCTTCTGACCCAACAGTAATCACATCTGTAGGCTCTGCCCATGCAGCTCTGCTACTGGCCTTTTGCATGCAGTGGGCAGGGTACAGTTTCATAAACAGTCTTAACTGATACCAAAAGCTTATGCAAACCGAATTGCCTTTTCCGTACAAGCAAAGATGCCTGTGTTCTGGCTGCATTTTCTGGAGTTTTTAAATAATAATAAAAAAATAATACTATGATTTACAGTTTTGTGCTGACCATTGACTTTGTGAGCTCAGTGGAAGCTGTTGATTTGAAAGACTAGGCTGCCAGTTTATTTTTCTGTTTGGGGTACTAATCATGTTGCAGCATCTATAAATAGTCATAATGCTTTTTCCAATAAGCTGCTATTTTAGGTATCTTGGTGTGGCCCTGCATTATCTGACTCTGTGGGATGGGAGCTGATGGAGTAATTTCCTTTTTCATTGATTTTAGCCACTTATGTATTTGTGTTAATGTAGAAACTAGAGGGCCTGCTTACCTGAGGAAAATTGTGTTTTCACTTGTGTATTCCTGTGTGTGGGTTCACAGATAGTGTTCAGGCAAATATTCATGACTGATTTTCAACACAACCTACTATCCGGAAACAGACATATTGTCCTATTGAGGTCCATTTAGCTCAGTGCCCTGCTGCCAGTGATATGCAGTAGTGGACACCTGAGAGATTACAGGATCAGTGCAACTGTGGGCTGGTACCTCATCTAAATATTTCCCTGTCTCTAGTACAATGTGGCTCAGGGATTTTTTTATTGTGCTTGGTGCACCCAGATAGGCTTTATCCCATGCATTTGTCCAGTTGCTTGTTAGAGTTAAGGTAACTTTACTATCTGTGGTGTCCTTTTGTCTTATGGCAAGGAGTTTCTTGCATGTGGAAGGACACAAATATTCTTTGGCTGAGGGTTTCCAGCAGGTTGTCTCTCTGCTCTGTAGGAAGCTGGGTCAGCCAGCTTTTTGATACGCCTCAGTTACTGCAAATGTTTGTTTGGTTGGACAGCCAGCCCCAACGTTGACGTTAGAGGGTTTTCAGGAACCTCTTTGTGCTGGGGCCAGGAGTCAGAGGTGCACTCTGGATTTTGACCCAAGGCCAGCATGGTCACAGCCGCTCCCTGACATGTGATTGACTCCTGAACGGATGTTAAAAAACCCCAGCTTTTTCTCTGCCCTCTCCCGTATTTGTTCTCCAAGGGATAATAGTGCAGTAGATTGCCTAGAGACCTTCTTGCTTCTCTTCCATGCCTGTTCAGTGCCCTTTTCTGTCTCAAGCAAACACTGAAAAGGGGACATTTTGATGCTTTTCTGATGTTTGACAGGGTATCATGATGTTTACTCTTGTGTGTGGATTTAAGAAGACAGTGCAGGGGAAACTGGAAGGCAGACGTTTCTTCTTGCCTGGGCACCTCAGTGATGTTGGCGGCAGCCTCGCTGGGTTGTTGGGATGCGGTGTGTGCAGCGAAGGCTGCATCACTGCCTGGGGCCCCTCTCCCATCACCTCGCTTGTCGGTGAAGTGGAGCATCTCCATGGCTGCCTGCACTGCTGGCTGGGCTGGACAGGCTCAGCAGGGTAATGGCCTTGGGAATTATCTCTGCCTTTCAGAGACAGACTGGCCTTGCTGCTAATCAACAGCTGGGCAGATCCCTCCCAGTGCTATGCAAAGCAGCAGTGTGATGGTGATAGGGCTGGCCACAGGAAGGGGCACATTTTAACAGAGATGAATTCAAGAGCATAATATTGTTGGGAGTTATACGCATGCCGTGTAGATTTAGCTGTGCCGAGTATACTGGCTGCCTAAGCTACTCCCCTTGTTAGTAACATAATCTGTGGGAGTTTTCTGCTGGTCTCGGTGGTGTCAAACCATATATATTTTTATATATGTATATGTGTATAAATGTATATAAATGTATGTGTGTGTGAAAAGTACATGTGTATGTATGTATGTAGTGTATATGTAGATGCCTCCAGACCTCCTGCTTTGTTCTATCAGTTGGCTTCTGCCATCGCTGAGTAACCTGCTAATGTGAACACAGCCACAAGGCGAACATTCGCAGACTGAGGTTTTAAGTCTCCTAGAATGAGAGCTTTGTTAGCTTTCGAAAGACTTTCTTTTGTAGACACGTGCCTAACGTCTAACACTGCATTAAGAAGATGACAACCTTTATGAAAGAGCTGATTGGTTAAGTTGTCCTTATAAATCTAGCCAGACTTATAATACTCTAGTCACTTCTGGGTGATTTATAGTGAATGGAGAAGTAACATCATTATTTCCCCATTTCCATCAATCTCCATGGCAAAGGGTACGTGAGCAGCTATTGTGCTTGTGGTAGCAAATTTTCAGCTTTGCAAGGCTGTCCAGAGGTGATGGAACAGGGGAAGAAGATGGTGGCTCCTAGCTCACATTGTCCCTCCTGATGTAATTACAATAATACCTCTTTTACAATAGCATTCTGAGCAGCAACTCTCTTTCTTCTGTGACAGCATTTCAGCCACACTGAGCTAAAAAAGAAATGCATCTCTTTTAATGGGAACATAAGTAGCTTTGGATGTATAACGCCACTGTAAAACTGCTTAGCAACATGATTTATTGGAGCATGATCAGTGGTAAAAGTGACTTCTCTGACAGTAATTGATGAAACACTTCCAGTGTTGCTACTCTGTCTCTGCTTGGTGCTTATGCCAACAGCAGGCAGGTTTTGTCAGCTCATTCATAATCTGCTTTGCTCTCAGCAGAATCTGTTGCACAAGGCAGGTTTCAGCCACAGCGGATGCTTTTTTCCTAGTCCTCTGTGGGATCTGCTGCAGAAGACGGGTCAGTGCAAATGTTGCTTGATTCCTAAGGTGCTGTCTGTCCAGTTCCACATCCAGAGCCCATGCCTACGTGAGAGTTGGGTGCATGCCACTCCCCTACCCCTCACTGTTGCCTGGTCCTCAGTTTCCATGAGGAGAAACTTGAATGAATGGGGTGGAAGGAGCCGCACTGTTCTTAGACTGAGTGTGAGGTCTGGATGATCAGCAGCCCAAGGACCTAGGGCAGGCTCAGACATATCTTCTGTGAAGTCCCAGTGAGAAGACTGGGTTAAGGACCCTGAATTTTAGGTACATATTTTTCAAAAGTACAAATGAAAGTGAAAGATCTCTGAAACCACATCCTGAAAGATACCACTGGGATTTAGGTGTTTCAATGTCTTTGAGGATCTGTATTCTCATGCATATAGACCAACTCACTGCCATGTACCAAGCACAGGATCAGGCCAGTGCCTCCTGTTTTACGTCCCCTGCAGCCTGGCCTGCAATTTGGACTTACATAGTGGAGCTATGAGGCCATTGAGAGTCAGCCAGTGTGGAAAAGCGATTCCTCAGCCGTGGGCTGCAGCGCCCTGACCTGTGTCATGACTCAGGTGACAGTGTGGCATTAGGTGTGCAGCGTGACATTGGTAGTGTGACCTGACAGGCTCGCTGTGGTGGGACAGCTGAGCCCATGCCTGTGCTGTATGGGCAGCTGCACCACCCATCCTGCCCGTGCCTGGACTTGGAAGCTACGTGGGTTTGGGTCCAAGTGAGGTGTGTGCTGGGGACATGTCTTCTTCAGCTCTTACTTTTGTTATCCCAAGAGAAAACAGAAGCATTGCCATAGCAACTATTCTCCCTTGAGCATTTTTCCAGAGCTTTCCAAACTCATCCAACTTTTTTTATATCCCTAGTGCTTCATTTAAGGCTAACTAGATTTCATTAAATCCTAACTGGATTCCAGAGAAGCAATTGAAGCATCTTCTGCCATTAGACAAAAAGTTGTCACCTTCCCACATGACTGCTGAAGTACAAGATCAACATTGTGAGTAAGAGAGGAGAGGATCTGAAATTTCAAATACATTGTACTCAGACAAATGAAACAAATGAAACCTTTTACCTAAAGCAAACCATTGAAATAAAAGGTAGTGTACAGCATTGCAATTTTGGGCACACTTTCCTGCTGGCAGTTCTTTCTAGCTGTTTAGTCACTGATTGCAGATTTTCTCAATCCTCTTTACGACTCAGCTTTGCAAAGGAACATCTTCCCAAATCAACATGTTCTGGCTCGTTGAAATCTCTTTCATATTATTTAGCTAGAGTACCACAAAGGGGATGGTTACTGCAGTGTTTATTTGGGGTGATTAAGTTAATGTAAAACCATGCCTTTCATTCTCCAATGCCTTGTTTCCACCTGCACACCAATACCCATGCGTGGGAAACCCAGGCTGGAGGGGGGAGGAAAAATGCTGTGAATGTGCAGGAGGAAAAATGTTGATGCCCTAGTTGTGCTATCTCAGGGGAGGGTGGTGTGAAGGTGGGTTGGTTGGACATAGTGCCTTGGGTGCCCTGTAACTTGCATACTGGCCCTTTGCCTTGGCAGATGTTGCAAGGGGAGACTGCCAATAGTGTTTGTGCTGTGATGGCTACAGCACAATTAAATATAGAGGAGGAACCAGAGAGGGTTCCCAGCTTCTCCAGCCCTGAAAATCCCAAGCACAGTTCTGCTCCTGCTGTGTTGCCACCTGCTTTGCGCAAGACTTTGGTATACACCTTCATGGAGAGCAATGCTCTTTCTCTGAGGACGTCCTTGGCACTGCTTCCCAGGAGGGACAAGATCCTGAGCTGTGAGAGCAGCTGAGACTTCTCTGAGCACTCCCTGCCCCAGGGAGAGGAAAAACAGAAACACCAATTTTATGAGATACTGCAGCTTGGGAACCTGAACTAAAACACCATCCAGTTGGGAATGTGCCCAGCCAATTTCAAAACGATGAAAGCAGTCCTGCAGGTTTTGGAATGCTTGCTCAATCTGAATGAGGATTTGGAGCAAATATAGCTGGAAAAAAATGGTACAATTTCAGGCACACAGGGTGCCCAGGTGTGGTTTTCTTCCCCCCAGATGTGTTTGTTGGCCTGACCGTATGTTGACCCCTGCATAGCTTCACGCCTCACCTCTCTCATCTCCTTGGGCATGGCTCTGGCACTGCTCACCTTCAGAGTGGGCAGTGACCTGTTCCCTGCTTCGCTTCCCAGATGCAAGCTCCCATCATGGATCGTATCAGCTTGTTGATGGTTGCACAGGAGATCTCTCTGGATCCAGGAATGAAGCCCAGATCTTGAACCAGGGGAGTTGTTTGGCTGGAGATAGCTCTCCACAGAGCCAGTTTGTTAATAGGAGGCAGGAGTTCATTTATATTACATTGCAATAGTGCTATTTCTGAACAAGAGAGAAAGAAGTTTTTTCTGTAGCGTATAATTTAGGTTTTGGCTTTTAAAGTACTGTTTATTTTGAATGGAAGCCCAGAATGCACAGAATGTAGCAAAAATTGCATAGATATGGACAGGGATCTTTGTTTCACCTTTCAAGTTACTCCCGCTCCTGATGGTACAGCAGTAGCATTTGAAAAGGCTTTGGATGCTTTCCCTTTCCCTGGAAAGAAATTTGTGAAAATAACAATCCTAAAGAAACATTGCAGGCAGATGCTTCCAGACAACTACTGAAAGCAATAAGATACGACCGGGCACACCAGGGAGCTGAGGAAACTGTCCTGGGAACTGCCACCCAGCCAGAGAGTTTCATGGTGACTATAGCTCCCTGTCCTGAGAGATGCAGCAAGGGGATGAATGGGAACTCCCCTGACGCAAAGATAAACACAATTGTTTTCCAAAATGTTTGATCCCATAATTCACGAGTCCATTTATCATAAATAGCCATTGCACAACCCACTGTTATGACAAACTCTTCTGGAATGAAAACAGCTCCAGAATTATGACAAGCTAAAAATGATGTCTATTCCCATGGCTATAGACAGAGAGCTGCTACTCAGCAACAAATGTACCACTAAGTGCCATAAAAATAGCCCCTTTGGAATTATTCAGTGTTTGAGACTTGTCATTTTATAGGGGTAAAAATGGATCCATTTTGTCACAAAATATGCATAATATGTATTCACAGCTTTATAAATAGCATTTATAAAATTATGTGTATAATTTTATCTTAAATTGATGCTGAGCAAACAGACAAAACAATCAACAAGAACTTAGCACACAAGTTTTGTTCCGAGGAGAAATCTTGGTTGCTGGTAACACCTTAGATAACTGTAAGACTTTTGCCTTAGAAATGCAGATATCAAAAGAGACCTTCCTTCCCTTTTCTTCCCTTCCTTTCTTTCTCTCTTTAAGACAGCTTTAGGGAAAAAAGTTTAAATACTGCCATCATGGCAAATATGATGACTACAAGCCAAAGAAGCAGCCCAGGCCAGAGTTATCACCCTACAGAAATTAATTCCACAGCTTTAGCTATTCTGTAGGAGAGAGGTTTCCAAATGAGGGGTTTATATCACTTGGGGTCCCAGCTTTTGCAAGTGAAGTCACAAATGTGATGGAAATTCTGTTGATGAAACGGTGCTCCAAGCCAGAACTGGGGTCAGTTGCTGAGACATAACTTGAACTGGCTCTTAAAGGAGCATTTGGGCACCATGCTCCTTGGCTTTTTCTCTTGTTATTCTGCTTCTTTTCATCTCACTTACAGCACTGATGCGGGGACAAAGCATTTGTACTGGTGGGTGAGGAAGATGAGATCTCACTGGAGGCTCCTGGGCATCTTTCTTTTCCCTCTTACTGGCTCTGGTGAAAGGGAGCAGCTATAAATATGAAAGTTTTGCTGCTGCTGCCCTGACCCAGGCTTTCCTGTCTGCCCTCTCCTCTCTGAAGCCTGGGTGCAGGCTGAAGGTCGTTCTTGTCTATAAAGATGTTTAGTCACATCCCGTATTTCCAAAAGTCCTAGGGAAGGGTAGGAGCTAGGGGTGGGGAAGGAGGTATCCAGTGAAAAAATATTGCAACATTGGAGCGATAATGGCGAATCTCAATGCAAGGCTTTGTAGGAGAGGACAATGGTTTTGTTTGAAAAAAGAACTGGTTTTATTCACTTACACACATCTGTATTCGTAAGCAGCTGGATGCCGGCATCCAAGTAGTAGTTTACTGTGGATCAGATTACCACAGCCATCAATGATAGCAGGGGGAATGGCCTGTGGCCCACGAGGAATTGCAGGGTGAAGAACTGGATGTGTGTGCTGGAGGATGCCACCCCCAGACAACATCATGCCTCAGAGCTGTGCTTGTGTTTGTGGAGTCTCAGGATATGAGCAGACATGGTTGTCCTGTCCTGACCAGAGGGGATGAAGCAGATTAAAAGTGAGATTCAGCAACAGAGTGGAGAACAAAATGGGCTTCCCAGAACAGTACAACAGCACAAGACAGCAACTTCACCAAAACTCTGAGATCTTATAAATTTTAGCACTTCTCCTTAGAAATCCGCATTAAAAAAATCCTTTTAATGAAATATGACATTTTTCTTTTTAAAAAGTCTTAGAATAATACATTTAAAAAAAAAAAGTTTTTCCATTTTTTCATATGATTTCATGAAAGTCAAGAAAAACTTTCTGGGGAAAATTACATGCTTCTTACCATTTTACTGAAATTATAAAATGTTTTCTAGGATGACTCTGCAATAGCACTAGGGTTCACATTTCTACTTCTTGAGGGGCCAGGGAGGTCTTGTTCAGAGAAATCAAGGGACAGACAAAAATGTCAGAACTGTGCTTTGATGTTTTCCCACTTCTTGCTAAAGCAAGAAATGCTTGCCTGTTAATGTGAAAAAAAGCAGTGAGGCTAGCAGGGGATATATGCCCTCCTGGAGACATTGTGTGCTAGCTCTCCTCCAAGTTCTCTCATGCTATTTCCATGGCAACTCCATATAATGATAACTCCCACTGATTTTCTTCTTTTATCTGTTATTTTGGTCCCAGATAGTGATAGAGCTGAGGCATGCATTTCTTTCACACCACTTGATGCCCATTGACAGCCTAAAGTAAATAATGTCCTCGTTCTTTAGACATTTAGGAAGCGCAGTTAGTTCACAGTGCTTTCAGGAATTCACCTGCAGAGCTGAACAGAACTGAGAGGGGAAAATCAGTGCTACAGATGCTCAGAGAAAGCTGCAAAGGATGAACGCTCACTGTCAGCACAAAGTGACAGGATTACATCCCGCTGCTGCCTGTCCCCTTGTCCAGGATCTTAGCTGAAAGCTAAGTAGGAGGCCATGGTGCAATGGGAGGATGGATTATTTGGGTGTAGGGACTTGCATCTCAGCTTTCCTGCCCATGGAGACAGAAGGTTGCTCTGCCTGACAAGGAGATACTCCCATCCCCCTGTTGTCTGTTCATGATTACAGATCTAGTCCAGCTCATGAGACAAGGGCAGGACCTTCTTCCAGGCAGAACTGCAGCCAGAGAAACACTTGACCAAGAGCCTTCAGCACATGACTTCCTCCCTCTTACGAAATCTCTGCAGCAGGCTGCTGCTGGCTAATTTTACATAGCAGAAGTGGCAGGCATGCAGCTTGTTCTGAGAAACCTGTGCTTGCTTCATCTAGCTAATAGGCCAGGACAAGGCAAATCGTCAGGGCCCTGTGGGAGAGTCCACAGAGAGCTTCAAGTCCAGCTGCCAGCATGGGCTACACCCAGCTTCTGTGCTTGGGCTGCAATTCAGACAGTGCCAGGGAGGACAGGACAGACTGAAGAGAGAGACCTAGCCCAAGCATCCCCTTATTTCATGCCATGAGAGCATCCAGGTATTTTGGCTCTCCTCATTTCTTCCTACAAAGGCTCCCATTTAAGCATATGATCAATGCCAACTGAAAGGGCATCCTTCTTCAGGAGGGGACCTTAAACACCACTGGCTTACACTTAACAGTAGTGGCCCTTCTGAGTAAGGCTGCTGATCAGAAGAGCTGTCCTATTCTGTTTAGTCCTGTAAGCCAGCTGTCAGGGAGAGCTTTGCTGAAGCTCAGTCTGTTTTAGCAGATGAAGAGGCTAATTATGCAAGAAGTTATTCAGTTCTCTGCATGCAGAGAGGTTTGCAAAGATGGGAGAATGTCAAGGGTTAATGCCCTTCTGCTGTGACAGTGGTCAGAGCAACTGCATGGAGTGGTGGGGAAGATGGCACTGCACCTGCAGGGACCATGTCCCTAGACCCAAGTCACTTGGGATTTGTGTTGTCCACTACCATGGAGAGGTGAGCCAAGAGGGGACACACAATCTCCCTGCCAGCTCCCTACCAGTCCACTAGGTCCCTCTTTCTTCCACCCTCACAAACAGATCTTTTTCTGCTTAGCTTCACCTCATCGATGCCAAATGACAAGAGTTAATCCCAAGGAAAATAAAAAAGGAGACAAAAACTCAGTGCTGCGGTTAGCCCCTGCTCCCAGATTAGGCAATGTACTTGCTGGCTGGGACTGGTGTCCATCACTGCCCGGTTAATGATGAACTACCCACCCAGCCTGTGTGTGCGTGAGAGGATGTGTGTTTGCAGGAGCTGGTGAGGCTCAGCCTCTGGCTCCCCTGCAGTCACCTCTGTGTCAAGTCAGGGGACTGCAGGCATGTGCGATTATCCAGACACCGCCTCCATTAATGGGAGAGGAAAGAGAGCTCAGTAGTGTGACTCTTTGCCTGGAAGCAGCCCAGGTTTGGATCTCTTCTCTGAGTGACACAGAACAACTCACCTGGGTGTAAGGGTGAGCAGCCACCTAGGCATGGTGGAAATCTGCTCTTGACCTTGTGCCCTGAATGTAGGGAACAGCATTTCCTCATCCTGCTGGCATGAAAGAGGGATAAGCATGTGAAAGGCCTCCTGTATGACTCTGAGCAATTCAACAAATACACCAAAACCACAATAGGAGCATTATTAAATGCCGGATCAGAGGTCACCAATACAAATTCAAGCCCAGCACCTTGTACATATGTGCTATGATGATCCCATCAATCATAAACAATTCCCCGTCCCCCAAGGGCAGAACTGGGGTTGAGGCAGTGCGGTTAAACACAGCAACAAATCTCTGCTAAGAGGGAGGCAAAAACATGTTTCTAAACTCATCTATAAAATGTAACTGAAGTTCATAGTTTTTTATTTTTTAAGATGTGCTAAGACATATACCCATAAAAAATATTCTTTCCAGGCTTAGACATACACAGAATCACAGAATCACAGAATGTTAGGGATTGGGAGGGACCTCAAAAGATCATCTAGTCCAATCCCCTTGCCAGAGCAGGAATACCTAAATCAGGTCACACAGGAACATGTCCAGGCGGGTTTTGAATGTCTCCAGAGAAGGAAATTCCACAACCTCTCTGGGCAGCCTGTTCCAGTGCTCTGTTACCCTCACTGTGAAGAAGTTCTTCCTCATATTTATGTGGAACTTCCTATGTTCCAGCTTGCACCCACTGCCCCTTGTCCTATCATTGGATGTCACTGAGAAGAGCCTGGCTCCATCCTCATGACACTCACCCTTTACATATTCATAAACATTAATGAGGTCACCCCTCAGTCTCCTCTTCTCCAAGCTAAAGAGACCCAGCTCCCTCAGCCTTTCCTCATAAGGGAGATGTTCCACTCCCTTCATCATCTTTGTGGCTCTGCGCTGGACTCTCTCAAGAAGTTCCCGGTCCTTCTTGAACTGTGGGGCCCAGAACTGGACACAATATTCCAGATGTGGCCTCACCAGGGCAGAGTAGAGGGGAAGGAGAACCTCTCTCGACCTACTAACGACACCCCTTCTAATACACCCCAGGATGCCATTGGCCTTCTTGGCCACTAGGGCACATTGCTGGCTCATGGTCACCCTGCTGTCCACCAGGACCCCCAGGTCCCTTTCCCCATACAGATGCCTTTAAAGTGAGAACTAAAGCAAAAGAAACTTTTGTCATTGATTTTACCAGCAAGAATTTAACTTTTTTGTCCCAGATTCTCACTTCAAATGTATCATTGTGCTTCTATTAATTTCAATGTGAGCATTGTATGCACAGCTGGAGGCAGAGAGTGCCCCAAAAGCTGATTACATTTTAAGAGTGCACTGTGAAAGAAAAATCAGGCAAGACACTATCAAGGATTTCATCTCTTTGGGATCCTGTAAAGGAGCACACAGCTTCTTTCAGCGTTTCCCCATTCATTCAATATAGACAAAGTTGCTTCCACTTTTAGAGATTACCACCAGACAATGAAGTCGAATGATATTCAAAAAAAGGCAAGATACATAATGAAACTTGCAGAGAGAGGACCTTCCCCTCTTCCCATCCCACTTGTCTCCAGGATTTGGAAAGAATCACTTGTAGCTAGAGCCAGGGCTGGACACCTCAGTAAATCTGGCTCTAGGACTCCTCCTGTCAGATGGAAATTGTGGTGGCCACCAAGATGTGAAGCACTGATCTGGTGTGAACTCACTCCAGCGCTTTGAATAAATTAAAAATGGTTCATGATGTATCTTTGTGCGTTCTGGGTAATTCAGTGAAACAGGACTGTGTATTCATGGTAGATGCAGATCCTGCAGTGCCCCTGCCTGGTTACTGAAGATCATGGAACAATAGACTGATGTCATGGCAAAAATAAGCTGGTTCAACATTTGCTGTCCCCACATAGGAAAGGTTTTAGCTTATATTTCAGGGAATATGCTGAAGTACAGCAGATGGCAGAGCCAGTCTCCTAAGATGCTCTCCTAGGCAGAGCAGCAGGGACTGTGACACTGTGATGCTGTGAGAGCTGAGCAGGCAGGATCCCAGGTCATTTGCAGCAGCATTATAACTGTCCCACAGTTCTTCCAGCAGCCTAGCAGCAGCCCATGCCATGGAGAACTGAGCATACCTTGGCCCACCAGACTCCTATCGCACAACCCAAAAGCTTGCCACGCTGTCAGAAACTCACAGATAGGTCTGTCGTGCTGGAAAAACCTTATGCTTTCATCTTGTCTGTAGACCATTCAGTAAAGCCAGAGATGAATCTGTACACTTTTCTGTCCTTTTCCCTTCAAACCAGCACACACATCCTTGCAGGAGTCACTACATCTGCTTGTGACATGACCTACATTTAAGAACTGGACATTTAAATCCTGGGCCTGACAAGGTCTTATCTTACACAAATCGTTTACCATCTTAAACTCAAAAGTGTGTACGTAACAAGGGGAACCACAACACAGCCTCGATATATAGTGATGATGATGGTAGTGATGGGTAAGGAGAAGGGACGCAGACATGTCATGTTATCTACCTGCGGCTCCTTGCAGTGTTATCTACCTTCTGCTTCTCTGTGCAATAAAATTGTCCTGCCCATGTCACTGCCAGATATCACCAGCTCTGCCACTGGGGATCTCCTCTCCTGCTGGCTGGCACAGTCCCATCTAGGCAGGCACAGGAGCTTGGTGGCCTCCATTTGGGAGGCTGGATGGGATGGGGAGGGAAGCTGGTGAGCCATAACCTGCCCAAACAGCTGATCTGCCAGCAGCATGCCCGTGTGCCTGGCGCTGCCCTACCCCAGTGACTGTCCATCTCTAGTGACCTTGTGAAGCACCAGGGGTCTGTGGCCCAGGGGCTGAGGACTGGCTGATCCTGCTTGCCCACAGATACCTCACCAGAGCTACGCAGGAGGCTTTCAAGGCAGCCATTTCTCTCCAGCAGCTGAAGCGGTCAGCCAGGAAGAGGTTAGCTGAAATCAAACCAAACTGAGCCAAAAATAAAATGAATTCAGAGACAAGCTTTTTGTATTTCTGTATAAAACAAACTGAATGTCACAGTGGAAAGAGCTTCCTTTTAAGGCTGGAAAGTTCGAGTGGGTTTTTTTTATTATTATTTTATTGGAACGTGCTGAGTCAAATCATGTCATGGTAGCAAAATTGCAATTTTACCGAAGTTCAATCAAAGGGTATGAAATAGCTTTTTTTTAAAAAAAAAAAAAATAATATTAATGCTTTAATGAGATGCAGGTGGTTCTGTTTGTTGTTAGTTTGGCTTTTTTTTTTTTTTTTTTTTTTTTTTTAAATTACAAGAAGGAGTCTCGCGTGTTTCGCTTTGACCTCAGCGAGGCGGAGAGGCCACAGCCCGCAGCAGGAACAGTCCCCCCGCTCCCCCCGCCGCAGCCCGGCCCCAGCGGCCGCCGCCTCCGCGGCGCCAGGGCGCCACCCAGCGGTCGCTCGTGGAACGCCAGGAGGAGCCGCCCCCGGCAGCGCTGCCGGCTCTTCTCCTCGCAGCCACTTCCCTGGCGTTGCCTACCCTCGCTTTGCGGAACCAGAAAGCTAAACCCACCCTCCTGCCCGGTGTTTGGGGGTTTGCTTTCACTCCTGCCAGAGTTCACCCTGTGGGGACATCACCCACTGGTCTGGAGACCACCGTGGGTACTAGCGGATGCTGAAAGCATCCTGGTGTCTGGACACCTCATCGTTCCCTCGGCAGCAGTCTCAGGTAGCTGGGCTAGGGGCTGAGGGTCGCTCTTTCCAGGCAAGCAGATGGTGACAGAGGGCAGCTTGGCACTGCTAAAACCAGAGTGGCTGCAGGAACAGCCTGTCTCCTTACTCTGATTGTAGAGGGGTCCTGGGATGACTAAGTGACACTGAGCAACACCGAGATGCCTAATTTTTGAGATTCAAACATGTGCTTGTTCAGTCTGGCGAAACCATTAAAGGGCTAATTTGTGGGAAAATGTGCTTTCTTATGGCACTGAGCAAGGAGCAGCACTAGAGTCAAGGGTGCTACCCGGGTCCCTTTCTCCTCATGACTATAGATCTCACCCAATGTTTTCAGCACTGCTTCACACTCCTGCTTCAGCATTTAAGCCACAGTGCAGACCATTTTCTGGGGGGAAACAGCAGTCAGCGCCATATGTTGGAAACACAGAATTCTGTTTCGGCTCTGGAATATTTTGTTAGACAACAAGATGCCCATTTTCTAAGCCACAGCCTTTGCTTTCTCCTCAAATGCACCTTTTACTGGTTTGATGGGAGAAGCTCCTCAGCCAGGAAGAACTCTGCCTGACTCCAGAGATAGTTCCAGATAAGATCAGCCTGGCCAGCCAGGAAGGTTGCTCACCTTGCCTGTGAAAAATGGGAGGAAAAGTTTCCGCTCTTCAGCTACCTCTATTTCTGGTCCAGTGTGGTGAGATACACTGAAACCTACTGAAACTTACCTTCTCTTGTATGGGAGAAGGCAACTGCTGTCATTGGGGACTGGACACACCTTCTGTACCATCAGCCTTGCTGCAGGGACAGTCACTTTTGGCAAAGGATCACCATGCACACTTGAACCAACATTTGTCAACCTGAGACGTGGCCCTGTGAATATTTTTCTTGGGGAGCAGATCTGATTAAAGCAATCCCCTGGCCCTACAAGCCTTCAGAAAGTGAGTGCATGAGGCTTTTCCAGCCTCCCCACCAGCCTCAGTTACTCATGCATAGCCTGAGTCATCGTTCGACACCACTCTGTGTTGAATACTGAAGCAGGGAGGGGGCTGATGGCAGCAGAGTGGACTTCTGAAGGAGGAAGGCAGGGGTGGCTATCAGTGACCCATGGGTCATATGGAGCAGGCCAGAGGGAATGCAGCTGTTCAGAGCTTGCTTCAGAAAATGCTGGAGGATGCAAGGAGTGCCCCACACTTACAAGGGGCTTACAAGGCATTGTGGTTCCTTATCCCATGCAGCTGCCTCCTGCCACCCCAGGATATCAACGCTTGCTTTCTTGGTCCATGGCCAGCCTGGGAGGCATGGGAATTGGGCATGCTCCCCAATACCTCTGCCTCCAGAGCCTGAAGGAGGATGCAACCCAACCAGAGCCCCACCAGCTGGCAGCATGCTTCTGCCTGCCTCCAACCAGTCCCCACCATCTCCTGCCCCAGATGAGGGACTGTGTGCCACAGCAAGGGCTACAGGGCTTGTGGGGAGAAGGTAAAGCCTTCCCAGAGAAACTCTTTGTTTGGGGAGGGTGGTGCTGGCACCAGGGAGGAACTGGAAGGTGAACCCAGCAAGGACCTTCCCTATGCCAGGCCCTGGCACTGCTGGCCTGGGGCTGTACCCCAAGGGTTTACTGCAACTTTTGTGTCCAGTACACAGAGTCCTACAGCTCTGGCAAGCTTGTGGGATGGCAAGCCTGAAGGTCCTGGGTCCAAGCAGTGCCTCTGCCCTTCCTTGCCCTTTTCCCATGACATCCCTGACCTGAAGTTCAGATGAGTTTATCCTGCTTTCCGATAATCCTGTCTGCTTTCATAATCTAGGTGTGCTCCATGCCAACTCTTCTCTAGCGTGTTCATTTCTGGCATTCTGATTCCTTGAACAGGGACAAAAGGGACGAGAAACCAGAGGGACCTGAAGGCAGCAGATCTGATGCTCCTGTCACCAATGGAGCCCTTTGCAGAGAGGGTGAGCACAAGCCTTACAGGCTTTACTGGCCTTCCAGAGGGCAGATTTTAAGAAAAAACAGCACAAGGATTATGCAACATTCCTCCCTCCTCCACTCACTTTTTTCTTTTGGATCTAGTCTGTCTAGCCCCATCAAGTTAGGATTTCCCCTGGACGTGTATCTGTGTGACTAAGTGGCTGACTGCTTTAGTTTCAGCTCGGTTTTAAGGAAAGAGGAAACTGCTGCTTTCCCAAAAACCTCTCCTGAGCTGTGAGAAACCTGCAGAATGGCACCACCCCTTTCCCGCCAGTGCCAAGTTCCACAGAAATTTGTATTTAATTTGGCATATAAATCAGTCCTCACCCAAAGCTGTCTTAATATTGAACAAGTGAAAAATAAATCTGAGCAGATTAGTATTTGTGTCATTACAGAGGTTTAAAAAAATTACTTTAAAAGGCACTGTAAATCTGTGGAAGGAGATTTTCACTCTGCCGAGCAGCATGTACAGTAACAACAAAGTAATCAAGAAAACCATCGTGCCCTGAATCGATGGGAGTGCATACGGTGTCCCTCATCCCTCCTAGTTCTGCTGCCTCTGGGGCCCAGGTGCATTTGGAAGGCACTTTCTGGTCTGTGGCAGTCCATGAAGGAGTTGTTAAGAGTCTGGGTTGTGGAAAACACACATGATAAGAGCACACTTGATTTCTCATATTCGCCTGTCCTTTTGCTCCACCAGACTCCACTGAAGTAGGGGAGCTGGCTCTGTTTTAACACATTTTTGGCTCCTTCTGGGACATACTGTAGCTACATTTAAGCCATCAATGGCATCACATCAGCTTGAAAATCTAATTTCTTGGAAGTCTGGTATTGTTTCAGGCACATCCCTCCTACCTTCAGTCAGCAAGTTAACAACTTGCATCATGGCTTCACATACTCCCTTCCCAGTCTGCTCCCTAATGTTACATTGGTACCCTTGGATCTTCTCTGCCATTGTTTGCATTACACATGTGGAAATGTGTAGGTGGAGGGGAGAGAAGGAGCGGAGGGTAAGCATTGTTTCCACCTCCGATTTACTAGAAAAAGGCAAGATGTCCTGTGGCACATTTCAAACCAATGTCCAGGAGGGCTCTTTCTCATGCTAAGGGATTCAGAAGACCCAAATGTCCTTGTGTCGCCCTTCAGTGCTGGTAGGCACAGTAGGGAAGGCCCAGCCTGGCATATTCTAGACAGCACTGTGCCTGAGGAAGGAGGTTTTCTTGCCGGGAGCATATGGATATGTGGTAGCATAACATACCATGTAAAAACTCATGGGAGATGAAGCCTCTAAAATGGGAGATTACAACCTTATACCTTCAGGAGTGTTAAAAATATTATTATCATTATCACCACCATGATAATAATCATCATCATCATCATCATTTTGCTGTGATATTATTTCTACTTCCGAATAAAAATATTGCATGTGTTCAGAACATAGAAAGACATATTTTTACAAGCTGAATTAAATACCTACAAGCTCCTTTCCTATTCTTGGTAATGCAAGTACCCAGTAAGACACAAGCAAATAAATACAGGTATATAGACCCAGCAGACACAGAAACCTGCAGTGATGAAAAGATCACATCCTTGCTCCTGAATTTGCTTTCTGTAGCTTGGGTTTATATTTCTTCATTTCTTAAGCACTTCTAACATCAAATCAGATTCCTTTATTCAAAAATAGTAGCATGGAGAAGCTACTAACTCTCTTCTGCAGCTTCAGGCAGCTGATCTCTGGTCCACAATGACAGCTTTGAGCAAACCAGCATCTCTTTGCCATTTGACCCCCAAATGCAATCTCACAGATGGCCCTCTCCAACCCACAAAGAGTTATTGCTGTCAGCACACCAGCCATTAGAGGAATCACATTCCCAAGGAAGAATACTAATCTTTTGTAGTCAGGCTGTTTGGGTTTTTATTAATTAAATATTCCACATACAAAGTACTAAATAAATATATAGCTATGTCAGACACCAGTGTACCATGTGCACCCACTTGGAGAGCTCTATGTGTTTAGATATGAAATATCATGGAAAGCTATTTACCAAATGCAAAGCAGGCTACAGAATGATTCAACTCTGCAGACTCATTGCTCATTGCCAGGGTGCAGTCCACACAGCATACACACATACAGACACGTACGCACACACACAGACATGCTCATGCTCACTCACTACTGGGAAGACAGGTGTCTGCCCTCTGTTAACCTGGCTGCTTGGGAAATGTTCGTGTTAATGCCACAGACTCAATCAGGAGGAGGCAGAGCTCCAAGGTGCATGGGATTAGATCCCACCAGCGTATTGGAAGCAGCTGTATGGAAGAGGTTTTGTCTGCAGGGATCCACAGCCTGGGGTGGCAGGGGTGGGGAGGGAGGGTTTGAGAGGTTGGGCAGGCACCCTCGGGGTTCAGCTGGTCAGAAGTCAAAGCTAGGAGGGAGGCTGATGCTAGACAGTTAATCAGAAAATGTGTCAGGGTAAACAGGTGTAGATGTTTTTATGTCTTTACATTTTCTTCCTCCTCTCCACCGTGGTCTCTAGGTAATGAGGAGGGGGCTGGAAGTGAACATGAAGAATTAAAAAGGAATACTCTTTTTCTCTCTCTCTCTCTCTCTCTCTCTCTCTCTTTCTCTCTCTCTCTTCTCTACTGATCTCTGGAGGAGAGCCAGGCAGGGCTGGGAGTGAGCACAAAAGCTAATGGTGGATAGATAAGGGTGTCCTCGGTAGTACCTGAGATGTGTTCACAGATGGGCAGGAGTGAAGTTGTGTAGGGCTGATGCTCCCACCCTTGCTTCTTCTCCCATCAGATGTGGGGCACAGGCATCCCTGCAAGCTGATCAAAGTGAATCCTGGCTGGGGTAGAGCCAGTTGCAGACCTGGCTGATGATCTTCCTGCTGCTCTAGCCCAACAGCATTCCTGCTGAAAATAGGCCAGGACAAATTCTTCCCAGCACGTTCCTCTGTTAGAAGAGATGAGCTTCATCCCACAGAGGAATAGAATGATCAGGGGCAGGATGGCCAGAGCAATGTCTAAAAGCTGTATTTGAGGAATGAGTGGGGGCTACAAGGGTGCCTGTGTGGGGAAAAAGAGGAGCCCTCTCTTCTTTTGCCAGTATGGGTAGACTATGCCTCTTCTGCAGGATTGACTCGCTTGTCACCATGTTGCCTATTCCCCTCGACTCTGCTGCCAGGCACATTGCCTCTTTGCTCCCTACAGAGCTGCTACATGGGGCCTGTCCCACCAGTGTAGTCATGGTATGGGCTTGTCCGGGCCTTGGGCCTTGGGATGGAGAAATCATTTTGAGGTTCGATGGTCTGAAAAGGAAGCAAGAAAGCCTTTACCTTTCAAAACTGGAGAGAAGTAATAGAATAAGTCTTAAAAAAAACAAAACAGGAGACACAAAACAGGAGAAACAGAACTGAAAGTTTCCCAAGAGTGTGATCAATGGGACTGTGGAAGAGGATCCTGGCAGAACAAACTAGTAATGGAGACATGTCACCAGATGACATGTGGGGACAAGATGTGAGCTACTAGACCTGGCTAGACTGTGGTCTGATGGAGAACTGGCGAATGGATGTGGGGACACGCAGACTGCCCAGTCTAGATCTGCACTGCAACTTTCAGTGACTGTTGGTGGACAGGAACTGTGCACAAAGAGAGGACTTCTTATGTGATGTCAGATCCAGAAGTATTGAAAACCACAACCTCAGACTTTGCCTTGGGCCCATCTTGCCTCCCCATGTCCCTGGACATGTCACAGCTCCTTTCCTTCAGCCACAGGTACTTCCATGAACACATGTCATGGTATCACCTGGCTCCATGTGAAGCACAGAGCCTGCTTTAGGTCTATCTGTCTTTGCCCCTTCTCCTTCCCTTACCTTCAGCACCTGAACAATAGCAGCCTACATGTGGTGAAAAAGGTGAAGGAGGGCACGAACTTACCTTCATCTGAAACTGAGAAGAGTATGGGGAGTAGCTGAGGTCTTCTATGTCTCCTGAGTCACAAGACAAGAGAGGGGGAAAGTTAGTGAGTTAACGTTATAGGGTAGCTTGGAAATACCACGTCAAGGGAGATTGAAAGGGCCTGTGGCTACATTAGCAGCTGCTTTTAGACTGATCAAACTATGCAATATGCAGGCAGGAATGGGTTAAAATCCATGGGTGAGTAACTTATTAAATATTTCCTTATGAAAGCAGGAATGAATGGTATTGTAAATAACTGGACATAGGTGGCCTTGGAGCTTAGACAACTCCTGTTGCCTCACAATTACTGTCATCATCACTGGCCAAATCCCTCCCACATGCATGCACAAGACCCCCTCCCTCTGTGGTATTCCCTGGGAAAACACAGCCTTTCTTGGCTATTCTTTTACAGACCTGGAGGTCTGACTCCAAGGAACAAATGTGATCTCAGTAGTAGATCCACGGGGAGTGCAGTCACATCTCCTACCCATAGATTTGGAAAGCCTCCATTGATAAAACATTTTGCTTTGTCCAAGTAGGCATGAGACTTACACAGAAAAGTAAGACCTCCTGGCCTCCGTTTTGGATGATGGGTTCATTTTTAAATACGTAACAGGAACCAGATCAGAACTGGAATAAATAATCTCCAAGGTTTAACCTGGAGAGTTCTGAAGAGCTGGGGCATTACAGAGACAAACAAAAACCTCCTGATTTTTTACATGGACTTTCCAGACATAACAGAATCGTAAGGAGTTATGTCTCAGCCCTGACACCCAGTAAATCTTCTACTCAGTCACTCCTGATATGCATCTTTGGCTTTTGCATTGGTCTTTACTCTTTTCCTTTTTGTCTGGAGGTTCATTTTCACTTGCTTTTCTGAAGTTTCATCACTCTGAAACTTTTTCCTACCTCTTAATTATCTGTCATCTAAAATCTTTTCTCGTAGCCCTCCTACCCCTTCTAGCTCATGAGTGGTGCATGTGTGCTTAGGACTGAGGGGCAGTGGAATTGTTTACTTCATACCTTGCACAATTTCATTTTGGGTGTAGGCATGGTTGTCCACTCCAGTTGTCTGCTTTATGAACTTGGGTTGGCAGAACTCATTTTCTGGAGGGTAGTCCTCCAGCTTGAAAGGAGCAGTGAGAAAACAAATTTCTGGGACGATATACATTATCAGGAAGATCCATCCATTGGACACCAGAGCAATGGCCACAACAGGATCATCCCAGTTAGGTTCATTTAAAACCATGTTGCCTTTTGTGAGCATAGTGATCCACACTACCCAAATGGCAATGGAGAACATGACAGTGACAAAGATGTGTGCTCCGTGTCTCTTCCAGCTTTTGTATGGCCCACAGAATGTGAACATGGAAACCAAGAAGGTCAGAGCCATCAAGAAGAGTACATAGATCAAAAGCATGACAAAGTCCTTGTTGGTCTCCTCCAGAGACATATTTAGAAATTTGTCTTTCTGGTTTACTAGCATGGTGACTAAGTACTCAATGCTGATCACAACTTGTACCAGGGCAAAGGAAACAATGAGGAGCAGCAACACCAGCCAGGAGAAGGGCTTTCTTCCTCTCACTAGTTTGTTGAGGTTGCAGGCATGTGTGAGGAGGCATGAGAAGCAGAGAGCAAAGATGACTCCAAATAGGAAGAAGCGAGTGGGGCGAGTCCTGTCATTGAGTTTAATGATGAAGGCAAATGTGAGTCCAAAAATGCCAAGTGTGCCTAAGAGAAAGAAAAAATAGACGGAGATCATGTGCCGCTTGCTGTTGTCTTGGACTTTACAGATGAGAAAGAAGAGCGAGCAGATGAGGAAAACGGTGATGAGGATGCCAGCTGCAGCCAGCGACTCCAGGACAATCCCCCAGGCCTTCTCCACGTCACAGAGCAGATAATAGTCAGCATTGATGCTGCCACAGCCTCGGGGAGGTGACGTTGTCATCCTCTCACTTTCTTGAACAGCCTCCCCGTGAAATGTTTCCCCAAATCTGTAGAAGTAGAAAAGACACAAGTGCTGCTGGCAGCGGGGAAGGAGAGGCTGGACAGACCTCCATCCCCACTTCACTGGCCAAGGACACCACACTGCTAAGGACATGGGGCTGTGGGAGTAGAACCATCCCCTTGTTTGGCATCAGCTCTCTATCAAGAACAAGCCAAGCCCCTTAATAGAAGGCAATTCACCTTGCATGTCCTCTGCATCATGCCTGGGGTTGCACAATGTCTTAGGAGTGTGGGGGAGCAGAGAGAAGGTGAGGTGCTTAGACAGGTGTTAGCTTGGTGCTCTGCAGCACAGACAGAGCTGCCTTGTCACTTTTGTGATACAAAAGCAATTGTTAGTCATAATGCAGTTGACGTTCTTTTGACAAGTTCAAACAACATCAGTACCTTGTACCACTGAGATTCAGAGATGAGCAATGATCAGGAAACTCATTACTCCCTTTCTTTTGCCTTTTACTTTCTCCAAAGCACTCTTGGCTTTGGTTTACAAGTATGAATGAAGGAGAATTTTAACTGTTTTTTACCCTGCAGATAACTAACCTGGATGCCTTCAGCATAGCCCTTCTCACCCCAAATTAAATAGCAAATATAGGCCACCAACCATGAGACCTAAACTCATATTTCTCCTTCTTCATGGCAGTGCAGCAATAAGAACTGTCTCAAAGACCTCGGTCTCCTCCCCAAGATACTGCTTTGCACTGGCTGGAGGCCTGACATGTTAGAGCTAACGCTGTTCATTGCATGAGAAGTAACCACAATTACTGCTTGAGGAGTCCACGAGTCAAGGACGGACAAGGCCTCCAACGCACCCAGTGCATTCCTGCTGTCTTGTCATGAGGAATTCAGTGTTGTCTGAGTAAGCCTGGTTTAAGCCTGTCTTGCCAGGGGATGAGGTCTGTTTAGGTAAGCTCTGCCCATCGCTGAGGGGAAGTAAGTTGCCTACTTTCTTGGGAGCTTGAAGCATGTGCAGAAACTACTGCACAAGGGTGTTGGGCACTTTGTGGCCCATTATGCAGGCACTGAGTGAGTTTAGATTCCAGGGGACAGACACTGCTTTCTAGGTACCAAATCACTCAGTTTGGCCCAGGTCTCTAAAATCTATCAAAACAGGAGTTTAGATACAATATTACATGAAACATGGAGGAATCTGGTTTTAATGGTGACCCACACTAGAAAACCAAGGGCTTTCCTTTCTGATATATAAAGAAAAAAGTTAACTTTGCAAAATTTAATCTTTACTGCTCACCATGCCATTTGCCTTGATTTTCCCCCTCCAGAACAACATACTGCAGTTATGGTGCTTGTTCTAAAACCCTTCTAACAGATTTTAATAAGTGTAGGTTGACTGTTCAACAAATGGCAGTTGATCTAATCAAGGGATAAATGAAGGGGGAAAATATCATTGACTTACTCTTAGCCCCACATATGCGTCAATGTGACCTGCTTATAAATGGTGGAATATTTTTCCAGCTTTTAACCTCACTGTGTAAAAGGAGATGTGCAGCTCTTCAGAAGACTAGCTACAATAAAATGCAAATTATTCAAATATGCAGGAACTCTGGGCTCCAGTGGAGAGAACAGAATCAGTGAATAACACATGCAGGAGTTTTCATAAATCATTGTTTACAAGATTTGAGATATTTATGATTTCTTGAACAAATAGCTGAGAGTTATCTGGACATTTGTGAGTAATAAATAATGAACGTTTCTGAAAATCTGGAGAGCTGATGCTACAGTTTTATTCACAGACATTTACTGTTGATCAGATTAGCTTATCTATTCACAGCTCTGGCAGATACAGACCAGTGCCTGCTGTCAGGGCAGGTGAAGAGCCCAGAAAGCCAGCATGAGACCCTGGGGCAGCACAGAGCACACCAACAGCTTTGGGTCCTGATGGGTGCTTACTGCAAGTGGTACTTGCCACATTCAGCTGCCATGGCCTTTGGAACAAACAGGATGGAAAAACATCACTGCTTTGGAGAACTGGACCCCTTGCAATGATTTTTACTCCCTTTTCTTCAGGGTAGATGTCCTAAGAAGCACAAAGAGTCTCTGCCCTGTCTCCTGGGTGATTGTTGCCCCCTAGAATCTGAATCTGCTCATCCAATACCTACAGAAGTGTCTGGGATTTCCAAGGGGCTCTGTGGTCTGTGCAGGTGAACCTGTGCTGTGGTAACTTCACAGCTCACCCCAAATCATGGTTCTCACTTTAGTGCTGAGTCTTCTCCCTCCAGTCTGAACCTCCTCTCTTATTGATACTTGTGCATAAAATAGACCCATCCAGCCACAAATTTCAAATAATTTCCCAGGAGTCTTCCATAACCCCCCCAGTTCCAGCTGGCAATCCTATGTTAGAGTCAAGGGTGGGAGGCATTCTCTGTTCGCCGTGGCACCCCATGACCCTGCTCTCTTATCCCCCCAGAGCCATGGTCCTGCACACCATCCAACCCCAGCCACAGAAGGCAAGTCTGCCCTGGATCTTGTATGACATTGCCTTGACTTACCTTTCTGGGTCCTGCCCAGAGAAGGCAACAGGTAGGCTCCGGCTAGAAGAGTCAAGTTCCCAGTGCACCAGTAACACAGTCACCTCCGCTCCTGTTAACCCCAGCCAAGCAGCAGCCCTGCTCTTGCCCTCCTTGGGAGCTTTAACAGCTGGAGAGCTGAGGAGGTGTGGCTGAGCACGCCTATTCCAGTTCCACCGCCTCCTCTCCCACAGGACCTATGAAAAATACAGTCCCTGTGCCAGGAAATGAAGTAAGGCCTCCTGACGTCAGCCGGGCACTCACCCCTGCATTGGGTGGAGATGGAGCTGCTGCCTGTCCCAGCCCTGGAACAGGATTGAATGCTGCTCAGCCAAGTGCCTGATAAGGTGCTCCCCAGTCTGACTCCTGGCACCCGTGGGTGGGGACTGTGGCTATGAATAGCAGTGCGTCCCCTCCCTGCTCCAAGCCTTTTGTCTTTTTGCATGCTTTCTTGCCAGAGAGCTGCTTGCAAGGTGGAAGACAAGGAGGCTGTGGGATGCAAACGGGCCCACAACACCTGGAAGGAAAGTGGCTGCAAGCCCAGCTCCGGAGACAGTTTCCTCAAGGCTCTTGCCAGGCACTGCATCTGTGCATGGGGACACATCTGCCCTGCTCATCCCTTCCACCTGTGCCAGTGAAAGCCATGGGCTCTTTTCCTGAAAGGGGCAGTTTGCCTTTCCTGGTGTCTCACTCAGCCCAGCCCTGCTCTCCAAAGGCGCAGTTCTGTCTGCTAGTGAGTGATGAGTCACTTTTTCCAAGTTGCTGGCCCAAACGGTTAATGAATGAAAGCAATGACAAATTCCCCCTTGTTCTACATCGTGCTTCTGGCCTGACACATCTATCGGCGCAATCCCATCCAAAGCCTTGGGTATCTCCGACATGTTCATGATTTCATCTGTTATTTTAAATATTACTCACTGGGAGTATTTTATTATTCTGATTAAGGAACTGACATCAGGGCCTATCCACACCAAGCACTCAGTCCCTACACACAACCCCTAAACCTGGAAATCCCTCCTACCCTATGGAGGTTGTGCTCCTTCCCAAACCCAGGAGAGCAGCTGTACATGCCTGTGCTGAGGTCTAACTGCCCATGGTTGTCTCACCAGCATGTTCATTTTGCTTGTTCGTTTGTTTTAGGGCCCCTGGCTTATTTCTGGGTGCTGACCCCTTTTGAATACCACATGTGGAGATTGCCACAAAACATATACAAGAGAGTTTTCTCTTGCACGCCTGGTAGAAGCACACAGAGGGCCTGCAGGGATGAGTGAGTGGCCCATTAAGTGAAAGGCAACACTCAGTGCAGTCACTGCGGGGTGGGCAATGCTGAGCCCTAGGACAGTTCCTCATGTCCTTCCTACTTTCATTTCAGTGTAAAATCCTGAGGCCTCTTAGGAAAAGACATATCAGGTTTCATTACATGAAATTAATCTTAACTTTAAATTAGGTCCCAGGCTTAGTGAGCCAGCCAAGAAGGAGGCAGTTGTGAAAAATGAGAGGAGGAAAGAAGTGATGGAGAGGAGATTAGTGGCAGCTCAATGGGAACCAACCTGTCTAGGAAGACATCCCAAGAAGCTTTCAAAGGTCACTCGTCATCACCAGCCTATTTCCATCTTGTCAGAACACATTATGGACTGCTGGCTACTTCCCTAGATTTACACAGACACACAAAAACCCCATGGAAGGCAGTGTGTTAAATTAAATCGGGAAAAAAAAGAAGAAAAGATAAGAAGAGTAACACTGACATTTTCCAGAATGACTGAGAGCCAATCATCAAACACACTCTGTACTTTTAAAAGGCTACTAAATGGGGCTACATTTAAAAAAAAACATCCCAAGTGACTTAGGAGCCCAACTGCTGTTGACTCATGGTAGGTAGCCTGAGAAACGGTGCCCATGGCTCTCATGCTGTGCCAAGGAGGGTGGAAAAGCGTCATTGGTCTACATGGGCTAGTACAAATGACACAATGATCACACCAGAAAGGTGAGATGATTGTCATCTTGCTTTAGGGATGGGATGCAACTTGCAGATAGAGGCACCTAAATTTAGATGTCTGATAGTTATTACTTAAATGTGAGCTGGGTGTCCCAATTCCCAAACAGCCAAAAAGTCAGAAGGACTGGCCGAGCTGATTGGATGCAGGTACCTATTTCTGTATACACTGAAATGCTCCCAGGTGTGGTTGGCTGGATTGCCTGGGGACTCACTTTAGCTGCTTGCACATCAGCATATAGTGTCATTTGAGATGCCACAGGGTATCTTGCTCAGCTTCTAGGGACCACTCCAGGAGCACATGGGTCTCCCATACCTCCTGTATCAGATCTGGCAGTCCTGTGCAGACGTTTTGGATACCCTTAGGCATCTCAAATCACCTTTGTAAGAGCAAATGGATTGAGTGCTGTTTCAGAGCTCAGATACCCAGCCTATATGTAGGTGCCTAGATGTAGATGTCCACCATGTGGACTTCATTCTGATACATCAGCATAGGCAAATAGTTAATTAATTAAGATACTACAGCTCAGTCACCTGCAACTCAGTCACCAGCACAGGGATGGCGTATAGGATGGAAACTGCACTCCTGGAGCATCAGCTCCCAGAGGATCTCAAATGGTCCTAGGCACCAGTGTGTGGGCAATTAAATTGACTCCTATGTGCCTACAGAGCAGACTTCTTCGTTAGAGGGAGTCATCCAGATCCCCAGTATAGTTACTGGAGAGAAAGAGGCACTTCAGGGGGAGTTTCAGTTGACCTGAAAACTCCTTTGGAAAAGCTCCTTTGGAAAGCTGCCTGACGGAAAAGGACCTGGGGGTGTTGGTTGACAGCCGACTGAACACGAGCCAGCAGTGTGCCCAGGTGGCCAAGAAGGCCAACAGCATCCTGGCCTGTATCAGAAACGGTGTGACCAGCAGGAGTAGGGAGGTAATCGTGCCCCTGTACTCGGCACTCGTGAGACCACACCTTGAGTACTGTGGTGCCCAGAACTGGACACAGTACAAGAAGGACATTGAGGTGCTAGAGCGAGTCCAGAGAAGGGCAACGAGGCTGGTGAGAGGTCTGTAAAACAGGCCTTATGGAGACCGGCTGAAGGAACTGGGGTTGTTTAGTCTGGAGGAGACCTCATTGCCCTCTACAACTACCTAAAATGAGGTTGTAGTGAGGCTGGTGTTGGTCTCTTCTCCCAAATAACTAATGATAGGACGAGAGGAAATGGCCTCAAGTTGCGTCAGGGGAAGTTTAGGTTGGATATTAGGAAGAAGTTCTTTACTGAGAGGGTGGTTAGACATTGGAACAGGCTGCCCAGGGAGGTGGTGGAGTCGCCATCCCTGGGGGTGTTCGAAAAACGGGTTGATGAGGCACTTGAGGCCATGGTCTAGTGGTTTAATGGTTAGGAATAGGATGGGATCAAGGTTGGACTTTTAGGACCTGGAGGTCCTTTCCAACCATAATTATTCTATGATTCTATGATTCTATGACCTGCTCCACAACAAACCAACTCACACCTGAGAAGTCTGTTTCTCTCAGGTGAAGTGAGACAAAATAATGAATTCAGATACAGATCCTTACACTTGCCAGCTGAATTGCATAGCAATTCTCCAAAATAATTTCAAGAAAATCCAGTAGCAAAATGCTAGTAATTTTTTAAGTTCCTTTGGGTGGGAGGCTGTTGGTAGCAGAACAGCTTGCTTTGGTATCCCAGCCCTGGACATGCAAGCTGCCTGCTAGTATATGAGAAGGAGCAGTGGCTATAGCTGACACAGACAGGCAGGGACAGCAGTAGGGACTGATCCCTTTGGGCAGCAGGCACCCATACCTGCCCTTCCAGTCCTTGGACAGCAGGATGAGATGGAGGAGAAGGAGAGCTGAGCTCTCCCTTTTGTAAGCTCTGCTCCTTTCCCCTTCTCGCTGCTGGCATTACCTGGCCCTGCTCCCTCCTGTGAGTTATCAAAGCCCAGTGCTGCCCACAGTGCCCTGGGCCAGCCCTGCAGCCCGGTCCACCGGCTTCAGTGTTGCAGGGCTGAGCTGTCAGTGAAGGGCAGAGCACTGCAGCCACTCTCAGCTCACCTGGGTCTGGGGGAGAGAGAATGTCTGGGAAGTTGAGAGACTGAGTTAGTATCATTTAGTAAGCCAAGTAATAAAGCAAGTAGATGCCTGGGGAGAGATGGTGCTTGTCCCTCTGGAACATGTCTGAATAACATGTTTATTCTTGGTCACTGGTATTGGCTGCATTGTGAATATGCTTGTGTCATTCCTTCTGCTTAGCTACCTGTGCAGTACATTGACAACACGAGAACAGCCTCGCTCTCTGAAAAAATCCCCCCTGCCAGCACTTATCACAGTCATACTGAGCTAACATTATAGCAGCCTCCACCCTGTCCTGCCCCGTCCATTTCTGTCGTCTCTAAATCAATTCAGGTATAAACATTATGACACCTTGGAAACAGCCTGGCACAGAGGTGTCAGGTTTTCAGTCCAGGCAGCCAGCTCAGAGTACCTCTGCCTTAGACAGGAGCAAAGACAAGGGGAGGGGGGTGTAATTTCTGGACAGGGACACATGATACCTCCGCATAATACTGGGCTTTCTCCTGGTGGTCCTGTCCTTGAATCCCTTGTGCTCTGGCTCTGAAAGCATGTATCCAAAGAACGACCAAAAATTCTGTCTAAGAGTTGAATCCTTTTCCTTATCTAAAAAAAACTGCAAAATAAACTCATGTGGTGTCCTTCAGAGTTGTTACTTGTCTCTGCAGCCATCAACTCTTCCAAACTGCATACTGTGCTCCCTGCCATTTTCCATCTCAGGAAATATCTAGTATGTAACAGTGATGTGCTTTGCTTTGCTTTGAGTGTTCACTGCTGCCTCCTCTCAAAGAAGCTCGCTTCTTTAAATGAGTAAGTGTTGGCCAGCCCCTTTCTCTTCCTGGCTCCTAAATGCCCAGATTCCTGGTACAGTATGTTCATTTACTGGCAAGGGGAGAGATTTGGGCAAGAAAAGAGCAAGGAGACCTGTTAAAATATTGAAATTGGTGCTGCTGAATATGTCCTATAAACAGAAGCTTTCAAATCTGTGAATTATCTGCCAGAGTATCCCTAATTGGTGAGAAGACCCTGCTTCTAGAAATGTAATGGAGATGGACTGTCTGCTTCTCCCCTAGAATCATAGAATGATAGAATGGTAGGGGTTGGAAGGGACCTCTAGAGATCATCTAGTCCAACCCCTCTGCCAAAGCAGGATCATCTAGAGTAGGCCACACAGGAACATGTCCAGGCGGGTTTTGAAAGTCTCCAGAGAAGGAGACTCCACAACCTCTCTGCTAGGAACATAACGCTCTACTTTGCTGGAAACAGGATCACTTCTATATGCAATCGCAGGTACAGCCAGCCTAGTACCTGGAAACCCAGGGGTAGGGGGTGGCTTCTGGAGCACCCACCAAAACTGTACTGAGTTCATGCCTTAGACTTGCTCCTGTTCCCCAGAGGCAGATATCACACTGTCTTCCATAGTCCACAAGTGTGGAAGTCAGAACAAGAATAGGCAGAAATAAGTGGAGAGCAGCTAAGAGCACCTGTGGCTGTGATCACTTTGGCTAGGATAAAATAAAACTGGTGCTCTTGAAGGCTGTAAGCAAATTTAAAAAATAATTAGTCATCACCTCCTTTAGGATTTTCAATAGTATGCTGATAAACATTTCACTCTTGACAACTGAGCCATTCCTCCACATGTAGTTTCCTAGAGGTATCCTGTGCCCATCCACTTACCCAAGCAGCTAAGAAGGCTCCAGTCCTCCTTTATGGCATTAACCTCATATGCTTTTGTGCTGATGTGTTTCCAAAGCAGTCAGTTCCACTGACACGGATGAGTGGGTATCGTACATACACAGACATCTGGGGAGAAGTGTGTAACTCTCAGGAAACAAGGGATCTGAAAAAATCCTAACTGGTGGAGATGTTGCCTGATACCCCCAGAAAGGAAGACATGCCAAGGGAGATCCAGGAGAACCTGTGCTTTGTTTCTCCCAGAAAAGCTGATCCCAGGGCTGGGGAAATGATCTAGGAGAAAGGGAATGTCTGGCTGCATCTTTAGCTGGTGAAGCCTGACAGAGAGACTCTTAGCAAAGCATTCCAGGATGAGTCAGCCTTTGATTTTCTTGCGTGCCAGTCCTTGTTTTGGTACCCTTGCGTGGCCCCTAATGGTGCTCCTTTTGGTATTCCTTGCCCACTGTGTCTGGAGTAGTTTTCCTTTTTCCACTCCACACTGTGTGGTTGAGAAGACTGGCTAAGATTCTCGCTGAGAGAAGATTAGGCCTATCTCTCACACGGGTGTCTGTTGGCAGTAGATGTTCTGATGCAGCCATCGTGCCCTGGAATCCAAGGCTGATTTCTCCTGCCAGCAGGCCCTTGGGTAAGAGTCACTGCAGAGGACTGCTTCCATGCAAGAAGCATTCCTGTGAATCAGGTTGCACACAAAAACTCCCTGCTCAGTGATACAGAAAATTCTGCTTTACTCCTCTTGGATCAAACACTGCCGCAATGACACAAAGCAAAGCTGAGATCCAACACAAATCACTCCTCCCTTTTAGACTTCATCAGGGAAAAAAAAGAGTGTTGATAGATTTTGGGGGGTTTTTTATCAACAAGCTTCATGCTGGTACAGATCTGTATTCCCACACAGCTGGCATAAAAGCTGGCATAAACTCAATATTGTCTGTACTGGCTAAATTATCAAAAATACAATTGTATTTACATGTTTAATCTTACTTAGACACATCCTATTGAGTGATATGGCTGTGCACAAATCTGCTGTTGACTGCAGAACCATGGCCTGGGATCAGCCAGCAGTTTTGGCTTGTGTGTGTTATCCAACCAAGGCTAATCAATGCTGTGATTTTTCTTGAAGGAAAGGGGGAAAGGGAGAAAAATATAAGGAACAATTGTAAGGCAAGGTCAAGTAATTGAATTCACAACCTATTGCTCGTGAATATTTTGTTGCGGTTTAGAGCAGGTCCCCAGGACAGGCAGTTCTTGGTCTCTAGGTGCCACAAATTCCAATGGCACCTCTTGGAGCTGGAGACCTGCTAAGGAGTCATGAAGGTCCCTCGGAATCCCAGTCAGGCTTCAGGGAAATGTAACTGAGGAACATGATAACACATAAGGCTTTGGTGCTAGCCCTGATGAATAATGTCTTATTGCAGCCCTAGGAGAAGGAGCTTCTCTTCTGCATCGTTTCATCTCCTGGGGTGTCAGGTGCTTAGCAGCAAAGCTCAGGCAGGTAGAGGTGGAGGCTTCTAGCACCACTTCAGTCCACAGACACAGCCATTTCTCAGCAGCCATGGGCATTACAGTCTGTGGGTCCCTCTGATTTGAGGGGAAATGATCTGTGTTCCTCTGGGATTGTGCTGGAGACTGCTGGAAGTGTCATGCCAGTGCTGATCTGGCAGAAATGCCAGTGCTGATCTGGCAGAAATGCCAGTGAGTAATAGTTGCCAGATTATACATATAAATGGTTTATAAAGCCAACGCCTCAGATCTGCTTGCTAGTTCACCATAGGTAAAGTTTGTTGCTTTAACATGATTATGTATGACCATCAAACTCCTCAGATGCCTTTTAGGGCAACTCAAGCACTAATATATCAGCAACCATGAGAGGAGCCCTAGCTCAGCCCATGCTGCAGTCTTTCCCTAGCTGGCGTGTGGGCATGTGCCAAAAAGGCCAGTGCAGCCTTGCAAACAGAGAGGTGGGATGGGAGAGAAGCAGAATATGTGTTTTATCACAGTGGGGCTAGGGCCATGCTTTCAGCATGCATAAAATGCCTTTTCAGTCAAATCCTGAAGACTCCCCTCCCTTTGGCAACCCAGGAGCCAGGGGAATTGCTCTGCAGACAGCACCAACCTGGAAGCACTTGGTTTCTGGCACAGGTAGATGGTACGCCCTGGGAGTCTGGAGGTCTGGCACTCCTCAGGCATGCACAGACAGCAGTGGGTCCCACCATTGCAGGAGGAGCGCAGGTGGTGGCCTAGGACCCTCACACTGGTTTGAGGTTATGGAGATGGCTGGGCAACAGAGCTTGTATCTTGCATTTAAAAGCCCAGCACGTTGCTGGGTGCCTTCCTTTCACTTTGCACAAGTTGATGCACGCAGACCTCCTTCCACCACTTCTTCCATCATGTTGTACATTAAGGTGAGCAGGTTGCTCTTTGCTCTGACTTTGAGGACAACACAGGTGCATAAGAATCCCCAGATACTGCCTCACTAGCAGCCCAGGACTGCAGTTCAGTTCTTCACTCCTTTCACCAAAATCCTTTCTTGAATGTTTCTCTTGGTGCAATATTTGTCAGGAGTGATCAGTTGTTGCATCAACATGAAGGTCTTTCAAGTTTCCTCCTGTCCTACCTGCTAATCACCAGGGATTTATGAGATTTCCAACTTCCTAGTGTCACCAGTGAGATTAAGCTCCCTAAGGGACATAGCAATGTTCATTTGGTACATGCCTGCTGAACCTGGTAGTTAAGCAGTGTAAAAATCTATGACATAATGGTACACATTCAAGTAGCTGTACTTAGAGAAACTGCAGGTGAAACAGTGCTCTATTCCATCTGCTGAACTAAGGCAGAAATTTAAATGGGTATGTTTAAGAGACCTGATAGCATTCCTGCTCCAGCTGCTTGCTTCTGTAAAATGATTCTTTGCAGTTTCTATCTAATCTCGGTGGGCACGTAACCACACGCATACTTGCGCACAAGCACACACACATAGCAGCCCAGCCACACCCAGCCTTTCTTTTGCCTCTGTTGTTGCAATCTCTATTAAAACTAGATAAAAATGCGGGACTTGCAAGGTGTGAAAGTGCTGTTGGTGGAAATGGTAGCCAGGCAGAAAGAGAGAGAGGGTGAGAGAAGGAGGGATGGAGGGCAATCTCAAGCCAGGAACACCACCGAAAATGGTTTTCCATAGAAAATTCACTGCAGGATGTTTAGTATGTGTTGCACTACAATAGGACCCCTCTGCTTGCTTTGTGAAGACAGATCTGAGAGATCTGCACTCTGTGAGTGCTGCCTATTTTGGTGGCTGCACTTTGTAAAGATGGAGCACTTGAGGCCATAGATTTGAATCCTAGCCAGAGAGATTAAGTACTTGAGAACTGAAGCTGAGGTCCTAATGTAATCCATTTCATCATTCTCCCTTTAATTCTATCACAATAAAGAGTGGAAATGTCAAAGGGAGAGCTGACTGGAAAATGCAATCTGTACATAAAATTCTTACTCTTACTGTTTTAAGTCTTCTGATAACCGCAAGTTAAAAATAACTCTTAAAATACACAGTCTTAAACACACAGTCACACATATACAGATGAACACATATACACTCTTCCTCAGCCCTTTAACCAAAAATCCATAATTCCATCAAAAGTTCAAATGGAAATTTCCACTGATGATTCGGACCAGCTGGCAGGACGCGAAGTGTCTTTTGATCTGCTGCTGGGATATTTTCTCTGTTTCACCTCATGCCTTCATTTAACTTCTCTCCTGATTTCAGATAAGCCTGTGGGGAGCCATCTCACTTGATGGCCACTAAAGATATTGTAAGCTTGCCACGTTTGCACAGATCTAAACAATCAGCAGTACTGGGTTAGAAAAAAGCATTACACTGTCGAATGTGAAGTAGAAACTTCTGCACTTCAGGAACTTCCAGCCTGGATGCTGTGCCCAGGGCTAGGAGGAAGCCGGGTCTGAACTAGGCAGAAAATACAGATGATTGCCAAGTCTCTGGCCTTGATTATTTTTCTTCCAACCTTCTTGACAACTCAGGAGCTCCCCTAAGCTGAGAGGAAGAAAATCAGTGAGCAGCCATTATTAGTAGCCAAATGGAGAGGACTTGGCTGGAAGGAAGGAGGTTTACAAAGATTCTGGCTTGCAGTATGGAGAAAAAGAGAGCATATGCTTCAATTTGGACCAGTAACCTTAACCTAAGGAGCCCCTTTCTCGCCCTGCTGTGCTCCTTTCCTCCCACTTAGCTGGCTCCTTGGTGGGAAAGATAAGCAAGTACTCCTGTGGGAGCCCCTGGGCTCACTGCTACTCTCCAGACCCAGCAGCCCTGTTTTTCTTGGTAAACAAAAGTGACACCCCCTAAGTGCCAGTCACACCTCAAAGAAGGGTTTAGTGAAAGTTTAATTGCCAATTAACCTCTTCAGAAATGCAAACACAGCTTCAGCTAATGGTACACACAATCCAGGAAAGCATCAGAGATGACGGATGGCTCTTGGTGTGCACATGATATGGCAAAGGGAAACTTCAGCCTCCCCACAGCAGGTTCTTCTCCTCTTCCAGGGCTGTTGCATTGCCCAATAATCCTTTCCTTGTTCATTATTAACAAACTACCATAACAGACATTCTTTTGCAGTAATGAAATACCAACTGGCACATGAGCAGCCCTCCTGAAAAGGCTATACAGTACTTTTTCCAGGAATCCCTGGCTGCAGATGGGACCTCACCCCAGGGTAAAACCTAGCAGTTGTTAGGCACCAGACAGTGCCACTACATTTCAGCAAGCAAGCAATACTTCATCTGCGGGACCTGCAGGGAAGTTCATTTAATCACACTGAAAATTAATTGCCTTTGTGCTTACATTTTAAAAGGCAAAAGGAATCACTATGAATTTTGGCTCTGACCTTCTGCTTGGCACACAACACATCCTATCATGTGTGGGATAAGCACAGGTATATTCCTGGGGAAAAAAATAAAAAGCTTCTGCTGTATGTGAATAAAGGGATTCTACATATGCTATGGATTTAAACAATATTATTGCTGACTTCAATGGCTTTATCAAGTTACAGGGCTGTGATGTACATAGGGGTGAAGTTACCATGAGATTTTACATTACACAGAGTTATCTTTTCCTCAGCCAAAACTGAACTCACACAGTAGATCTGAATCTGTGTTGAACTGGAACTGAACTAAATCAACTTCAGTTCTTACCTGACAACCAAAATAAAAACTAAATCCAACCTTGTAATGACTAACCTGTCTGATCAGCATTGTGGTTCTACCAGAGGTAAAGGCAAAGGGAAGAGGTAATCCATGTAATGATTCTATCACACAAAACACGTTCTAGATGTATTATATGACAGTCTGGTTTCTTTAGCAATCACAGCATCTGTTGCAGTCCAGTTCCAATTTAAAAAAATGTCTGCTATTACATAACAGTTGATAATCCCCAATCTCTGGAGTGGTTAATCTAGATGTACACATGGTTAAAACCTCTTCTTCCCAATTGAAATGTGACTTTCCTAACTATTCATTTATAATCATTAAGCAGAGAAATTACACTGAGTAATTGTTGAGTCTGTTACTGGTTAAGATGTACCCTAACCTTCCAGGACAGCACAAAATTTTGATAGGTTTGCCCTAAATCTAATCATCCTTCTCTTTACTCAAAAGGATTTGAGACTAATACTATTAATGAGCTGAAAGAACTTGTTGAATATAAATGAACCATCTCTTCCTAACAAGCAGTCCTACATTATTAAGCCATAAGAGACTTGCCCAGAAAGCCTAGCAAGATCTCCATTTGTTTCTATCATTTACCTCATTGCTTTGTATTTTCTAGAGCATCTGTGAATACAGACCCCACTCAGTCCCTGAATAGCTGAGGTGGGATATGCCTGCAGGCATGCAATAGAATGACCTTCACCTGCACAGGGGCTTCACTAACTTCCTCTGGCAAGAGACTTAAAAGCACAGAGGTGTCTCCTAAAATGTCATCAAGATGGGGAGAGCCACATAGGAACTGCTGAGGCAGCTTACATCTCCCCTGCACCCTGAAAAACACAAGGAAAGAAGAGCTGGAAGTGAATGGCTTGGGCAGGCACCAGTCCATCAGCCAGGAGAAGAGTCTGCAGGACTATATTGCAGTGCAACATGAACAACAAAGCAAAGAACCAGCTCTGGGGCAGTTTAGGGACCAGGCTGCAGGCTGCTTAGGCGGGCAAGGCTGGGAAGAAGTGAGCAGGGTAGAGTGCTTAGAAAGGAGGATGCATGCATAAGACCTTGGTGAAGGCAGGGAGTCAGACATGTAGCAACGGCTAAAGGTAGCAGGAGAAGACAGGACGTTCCGCAAAAGCACCAAATAATGGAGGCTTAATAATGCAGCACATTTTGGGGCATGCTGAGCACAAGGAAATCTTGCTTAGGGAGATTCTCAGCAGAACTCAGCAGGCCTGTGCCAGCTGCAGGAGCAAAGCAGGACGCTGGCAGTTAATTATGTGAAGGGAGGCCTTGATCGATGCTTACAAAGGAGTAAGTCAGTCCACGTGGAGAGGCCTGAAGGCAGGGAGGGAGGCTGCACCCTGGCACTTATGGGTGGAGTGGCTCCCCTACCCAGGTCATGCAGGGAGATTCCCTCAGCCACAGGAGAGGTGACACCCTGACTTCATGCCCCTACGGGCACCACAGCCCCAAGATTTCCGTCACTGGGTGCTTCCAAAGGTTAGTGGAATCCCTTGGTCAGCTTTATCTGATCAAACAATGAGAGTGGACAGGGTAATGAGGCAATCCTGCAGACAATGCAGGAGAGCAGAAAGATGCAAACTCTGCCCATCTGGGCAGTGAGATTTTGCTGACATGCTGAGCAGTCACATGAACCTGCTCTGGTGTACCAGTACAGCCTTGTATGTCAGGCAGTCCTTGCTTCAGCCACAAAGCTCAGTCCATTGCCCACTTCAGTCACAGAAAAGCATTCCAGATGAAGCAGGACCGGGGGCAGTGCACAAGCTCACAAGCCTTTTCCTTCTAACCAGGATTCGTTTTAAGGCTCAGCATGGCTTCTGGTGCAGAGTTACCTTACTTTAGCAAAGCAGGCAGAAATTTACATATTTGTCCTGCCATTGTGAAGGCCGAGGAGGTGAATGCCCAGATCATAGAAGTCACTTCAATGCTAGGTCACCCAGTTGCCAAACAGTCCAAACTGTTTTAGTTGTTGCTAAGCAGTGTTTATACTATAAAGTCAAGGACTTTTCAGCTTCTCATACTGCCCTGCCAGTAGAGGCTGGGCGTGTACAAGCTGAGAGGGAACACAGCAAGGACAGTTGACCCAAACAAGCCAAAGGGGTATTTCATACCATATGGCATCATATCCAGTACATAAACTGGGGGGAGTTGGCCAGGAGGGGCCATGGTTCCAGGACTGGCTGGACATCAGTCATCGGAAGGTGAGCAATCATATTGTACATCACTTGTTCTGTATATTCTATTATTATTTTCACTTCCTTTTCTGTCCTATTAAATTGTCTTTATCTCAACTTATGAGTTTTACTTTTTTTTCCTCCCCCTCATTCTCTCCTCCGCCACTGGGGCAGGGGGGAGTGAGCAAGCACCTGTGTGGTGCTTAATTGCCAGCTGGGGTTAAACCACAACAGATGTTAACCCACAAACTCTTTGAGGTAGAAAAGCATCTCCCCCCATGCATTTTCCATGCCACCTATGTAAACTGGTAATACATGGTCCTATAGATCTCAGGAGATCAGAGAAGCAAAGGGCTGCCATGGCTAACAAAGCAGAACACTTCCCCCAGGAGACTGCCCTGGCCCAAGTAGGAGGGCCTAAAGAACACAGCAAAGGAGGAGAGTGTGCAAAGGTTTTATCCAGGTGCCTTGCTTGGCACAGAACAAACAAGCACTGCTGGTTCAGGGGCTCTGCCTTCATTTCCAAGAAATAACAGAGAAATTATCTTTCCAAATGGCTTATGTTTAAAAAAAAGGGGAAAAAAAAAAAAAAAAAAAAAGAGCCTTATTTGATGTGTCTGTGAGATACAGAGATAAAGACACTCACCAAAGATTTCATTGATACTATGCCCTCCAGCAAGCTGCCTTCCCATTGTACAACAGGTTTATGAATGCCAGAAGGCTAACAGGGCCCTGCACTAGCCATGTCCCTCCTCTACATCTGCTGCATCTACAGAATTCAAGAGAGCCACAACTGCCTGGTATAGGATTTTCAAAGGAACACAGCAGTCACATGCTCGCACAGTCCATGCAAATACAACACCGAGAAGGCCAGTGACAGCAATTCCCCTTCCATCAGCTTAACACAACCCTGATGGAAAGCGAGATTCCTCACTAATCAAAGAGCTGGTCATCAGCCAAAGCAGGTGGAAGCATCTGACCTGTGAAAGCGGCACTGGCATTTTCAAAGAGGGAAGGTAGCCTAGCATTCAGAGGATGGATCTTCAAAAAGTCATCCTCTGAACTAGACAGAGGCAGTATAGTTGGAGTAAAGAAGTCATATCTGAGCAGGAGCCTTGGAAGAACCAGAGGGTCACAAAACACTAGCATGCTTTGCAAGGAAGAGCTCCTTAAAGTCAGCTGAGATGAGCAAGCCTGGCTGCAGTCAGCCAGTTGAACATAGGCAGAAGTGAGGGTATCCCTAAATTTAATCTTGGAGAGAACAGATTAGCAAATCTATTTCTGACATTTCTTCCATAGTTCTTTTATAAACATTCCTCATGATGTTATCCATTTTGGACAGCATAGCAAATCCTGTTTGCATTTTTATCTAAAATTTTATTGAAAACTGGAAAGGCGACTCCAAGATTCCTGGTTAATACTAAAGCAATTCTCACCAATGATTGGAGAGAGTCTAAACATAGATGGCTTGAGTGTATCCAATGGAAAATAGTCCATAGCTCTGCAGAATCTCTTAAGACGCATCTCAAGACCTACAACTGCAGGAATGAAAAGCTGAATCTGCCTAGGCTCTGTCAAAGGAGTCTATTAGGCTGTCTGCAATCTGCTTGATTGTGTTTGGAGAAGACCAGTCCTTAACAACCAAAGAGAGCCTCTGGCATGCACCAAGATAAAGGTTTAAAACACCTGTAAGCATGCACATAGTAGCAGTAATAAGAAATCACTTAGTAGTGGCAAATTTATCATTCCAAATAAGTATTGAGGGAGAAGTATCACTTCCCTACTGACGACACATCAAGCGCTGAAGCTGGCAAGGACAGATCAGACTGGATATCTCCTGTTATGAATTCCCTGCACTACAATACAGTAGAAGACCAAGCATATCCAATTACATGCTTGACCAAAGTACTTTAATTTCTGTTGCTTTAAATAAAACTGAATGAGCCTCCACACATTCTCTCCCAGTCTTGCTCCACGGATCCTGTACCCCCTTACATTGCTACTGCAGGAATGAAGGTACTTTTGTGACTCCAACTCTATTTGTGCAAAATACTTCCTCCCATAAAGCCAAGAAATGTCATGTTTTAGTTGTGTTAATGGGATGGAGCCGATATACAACAAAAAACACACAAAGGAATCATTTATTCTGGAAAACCAGCATACCACAGCAATTCAACCTTATCGTGTTACACTCCCTCTACCTCAGGAAGATGACTTGCAGAGCAAGTTTTGCTATTTGCTATTAACACAGAGACATGTTTGTTGGTGAGTCTTGAGGAGGATTAAAGGGCATTTCAATCAGTCCAAATGGAAAACATGTGCCAAAAAACCTGCCTTCCTTGACAATATTGAGTAGGGAGGAGGAAGTGATGGACAGAAGGAATACTCTCTGTGAAAGGCCTGTCAACAGTATTCTTTTTCTGCCTTTGCTAGGATTTGAATGGAAAAGAAACATTTCCCCCTTTTTGCACAGAAAGCCCACATTGTATTTCCTTATCCTCAGGAACCTTTAGCAAGCACCAAGCCCAAGGGAAGGCAGAAACTTCTGACATATTTCTATCGCTAGATTTTATTTTAGGGAGAGGCAACACAGCACCATGTACATCTCTGCAACGATGAGGATCCTACAGCAGAGAAGGCAGAGATAAAAATAGTCCTCTTCCCTTTGGGCACACAAAATTACTCTGTGTTAACCTCTAGTAAACACAGCTTGAGGCTTCTAGATGCTTCCCTGAAAAAGTGCTGAACAAGCTCCTAGGGCATCCACCCCTCCCTGAGGATTTACAATGTCAACAGCTGAAGACTGCACAGTGCCACTGTCTCCTATTGCACAACTAGGCACGACCTTGGCACAGTCCAACACACATCCTACCACGAAACGTGACATATACTTGATTATCATGTACAGGAAGGTACATACCTATGTCCCAGGGGAGCTTTGGAAGCAGAAAGAAAGTGCTATTGTCATCATCATAAGTTTCCATATCTGAAGGGTCCTCAGAAAGAGATAAAGCACTGGAGGCATGGCTGTATTCATCCCTGGGCCAGAGAGCAAGTGACCATTCCCATCTCTTAGGTGCCAGAGGAATGAAACATTCTTAGCTCTTCCTTTTAATTAGTTATTCAGAAGGAACTTTCATAGCCGGACCAGGAAAAAAAAGTCACCTGAAGACTAAGAAAGTGTCTTTTAACTTTTTCTTTTTTTTTTTTTTTTTTTTTAACTCCTGAACTTTAACCTCAAAGCTTGGGATTCTGTCAGACTCATATTCTGATTCTCTGTGTTTACCCAGTCATAGTTTTGGTTTTTTCCCAAAAAATCTACTTGAAAGCACAAAAGCAAGAGCAGTAAGAATTCAGAATGACTACGTGGACTACCTCTGGCACCAGAGCTGGATTTTTACAGCATTTGCTCTGCAACATTTACAAGAATTAATTGCTCACTTGAACGTTTACAGAAGCTCCTCACATGCCATTGCAGGCAAACCACAACTTCACATTAATATAACAACAAAATGCTCGGTACATGCCTGTGTCTTTTACAGGTCATGCAATTAATTCCATTCCTCCTTAAGTACTTCCAAGGGCTTTTAAGTATGTTGGATATTTTCCTTCTTGGCTTGGCTAAACTGGGAATGTTTACTAATTTCAGTCTCGCTTTGTAAACTAAGGCCCTCCAGATTCCCAATCACTTCTTACTGAGAGAGCTCCCTCCTAAACTGAGCCTCTTCTCAGCACAGGTTAATGGTGTTGCTAGAAAGTCATCATACTAGGTTCTCCTTCTTGATCATCTCTACTTTTTTGTGGCAGGGGGAAAGGTGAGCTGCCAGGTCCTTGAACAGGCCATGTTTCTCATGATTATTTTAAGCAGACATAGGCTCAGGCTGCCACCACAGAAAAAAGCCCTGGATTCTTCACCTTGGTTCCCAGATGTGCTTTCCTGCCCACAGTCAGCAAGTGCATGGCACTGAGGAACCGAGACAGCCAAGTCTATTTGAGACAGGTCAATACAGTGCAGCTTCTGCTCTGGACCACTGTGTGGTTGCAGGGACTACTACTTTTTGCAGCTACCCTCACTTATCTTGAAGTCAGTTATCCACACCGACATGAATGTTTAATTTTACTCCTCCCCTCTCAAGAATTGTCCTGTTTCTGCTAGCTCTAGAACATTTAAATTAAAGACACTATATCCCCATTCTTTACTGACCAAGGTAGTCAACTATGCAGTATTAAAAATCATAGAATCACCATGGTTGGAAAGGACCTCCAGGATCCATCAACGACTTGGATGAGGGTACAGAATGTATCCTCAGCAAGTTTGCTGATGATACCAAACTAGGAGGAGTGGCTGACACACCAGAGGGTTGTGCTGCCATTCAACGAGACCTTGATAGGCTGGAGAGTTGGGCGGGAAAAAACTTAATGAAATTCAATAAGGGCAAGTGTAGAGTTTTGCATCTGGGGAAGAACAACCCCATGTACCAGTACAGGTTGGGGGCTGACCTGCTGGAGAGCAGTGTAGGGGAAAGGGACCTGGGGGTCCTGGTGGACAGCAGGATGACCATGAGCCAGCAATGTGCCCTTGTGGCCAAGAAGGCCAATGGCATCCTGGGGTGTATTAGAAAGGGAGTGGTTAGTAGGTCAAGACCCCTCTATTCTGCCTTGGTGAGGCCACATCTGGAGTATTGTGTCCAGTTCTGGGCCCCCCAGTTCAAGAAGGACAGGGAACTGCTCGAGAGAGTCCAGCGTAGAGCCACAAAGATGATTAAGGGAGTGGAACATCTCCCTTATGAGGAAAGGCTGAGGGAGCTGGGTCTCTTTAGCTTGGAGAAGAGGAGACTGAGGGGTGACCTCATTAATGTTTATAAGTATGTCAAGGGTGAGTGTCATGAGGATGGAGCCAGGCTCTTCTCAGTGACATCCAATGATAGGACAAGGGGCAATGGGTGTAAGCTGGAACATAGGAGGTTCCACATAAATGTGAGGAAGAATTTCTTCACAGTGAGGGTGACAGAACACTGGAACAGGCTGCCCAGAGAGGTTGTGGAGTCTCCTTCTCTGGAGACATTCAAAACCCGCCTGGACATGTTCCTGTGTGACCTGATCTAGGTATTCCTGCTCTGGCAGGGGGGTTGGACTAGATGATCTTTTAAGGTCCCTTCCAATCCCTAACATTCTGTGATTCTGTGTGATTCTGTGATCATCAAGTCCAACCTTTATCCCATCATCTCCCTAACCATTAGACCATGGCCTCAAGTGCTTCATCCGCTCATTTTCTGAACACCTGCGGGGACGGCAACTTCACCACCTCCCTGGGCAGCCTGTTCCAATGTCTAACCACCCTCTCAGTAAAGAACTTCTTCCTAATATCCAACCTAAACTTCCCCTGACGCAACTTGAGGCCATTTCCTCTCGTCCTATCATTAGTTATTTGGGAGAAGAGACCAACACCAGCCTCACTACAACCTCCTTTTAGGTAGTTGTAGAGAGAAATGAGGTCTCCTCTTCTCCAGACTAAACAACCCCAGTTCCCTCAGCCGGTCTCCATAAGGCCTGTTTTCCAGGCCTCTCACCAGCCTCATTGCCCTTCTCTGGACTCGCTCTAGCACCTCAATGTCCTTCTTGTACTGTGTCCAGTTCTGGGCACCACAGTACTCAAGGTGTGGTCTCACGAGTGCCAAGTACAGGGGCACGATTACCTCCCTACTCCTGCTGGTCACACCGTTTCTGATACAGGCCAGGATGCCATTGGCCTTCTTGGCCACCTGGGCACACTGCTGGCTCGTGTTCAGTCGGCTGTCAACCAACACCCCCAGGTCCTTTTCCGCCAGGCAGCTTTCCAGCCACTCTTCCCCAAGCTTGTAGCGCTGCATGGGGTTGTTGTGACCAAAGGGCATGACCCAGCACTTGCCTTTGTTAATCCTCATACAATTGGCCTCAGCCCATCGCTCCAGCCTGTCCAAATCCCGCTGCAGAACCTCCCTACCCTCAGGCAGATCGACACTCCCACTTAATTTCATGTCATCTTCAAATTTACTGAGGGTACATTCAACCCCCTCATCCAGGTCATTGATTAAAACATTAAACAAGACTGGCCCCAAAACCAAGTCCTGAGGGACACCACTTGTGACCGGTCTCCATCTGGATTTAACTCCATTCACCACAACTCTCTGGGCTCGGCCATCCAGCCAGTTTTTAACCCAGCAAAGAGTCCACCTGTCTAGACTAAGAGCCGCCAGCTTCTCCAGCAGAATGCTGTCGGAAACCATGTCAAATGCCTTACTGAAGTTCAGGTAGACAACATCCACCACTTTTCCCTCATCCACTAGGCGGGTCACCTGATCATAGAAGGAGATTAGGTTGGTTCAACAGGACTTGCTCTTCGTGAACCCATGCTGGGTGGACCTGATCCCCCCATTGTCCTGCACTTGTCACATGATCTCCCCCAAGATGAACCGTTCCATAATCTTCCCCGGCACCGAGGTCAGGCTGACAGGCCTGTAGTTCCCCAGATCCTCCTTCCTGCCCTTCTTGTAGATGGGTGTCACGTTGGCAAGTTTCCAGTCATCCAGGTCCTCACCCAATAACCAGGACTGCTGATAGATGATGGAGAGCGGCTTGGCAAGTTCTTCTGCCAGCTCCCTCAGCACTCTTGGGTGGATCTCATCTGGCCCCATAGACTTGTGGGTGTCTAATCAACTTAGCAGGTCCTTCACTACTATTTTCTGGATTATGAGGGGTTTATTCTAATCTCCATCCCAATCTTCCAGCTCAGGGGACTGAATACCGTGAGGATAACTGGTCTGACTGTTAAAGACTGAGGCAAAGAAGGCATTAAGTACCTCAGCCTTTTCCTCATCTTTGTAACAATGTTCCCCCTCACATCCAATAAATGATGGAGATTCTCCCTGGTTTTTTGTACTGTTAATATATTTGTAAAAACTCTTCTTATTAACTCTTGCAGCAGTGGCCAGGCTGAGTTCAACCTGAGCTTTTGCCCCCCTAATGTTCTTTCTACATGACCTAACTAAATCCCTATACTCTTCCTGAGTAGCCTGCCCCTTCTTCCAAAGGTGGTAGACTCTCTTCTTTCTCCTAAAGACTCTCTTCTTTCTCCTAAAGTTGATCCTAAATCAAAACTATAAACTATTATTTGAAATACTCATTACAAGTATATAAACAATCACTTTCTCATTATGGATGTGGCAAATGTAGGATTATTTCAAACTGCAAACATCCCCACAAAGCATCTTTCGAGAACACAGCTTTTGTTGAAACATCACCTGAGTTTCAACCAGAAAAAAAATGACAGGTTGCATTAGCCCAATCCCACTTTACGTCACACTAAGTTTAATCCTGCACTTCAGCTCCCTGCTATGCAAAGAAGGTGTGCAGAGAGGTGTGCTTCAGAACACCCTCTCGAGTCCTCCCGACTGAACAAACACACTGGCATCAGTTGTTGTCCGAAAGTATGCAGCCACACACATACCAGTGCTGGTATTTTCTGAACTGTCTTTTATCCCAAGACAGGTCTCACTCTATTCTTTTCCCCTCATGTTTCATTAGGTCAGCTACAGATTTTGCTTTAGCTCAGCTGCAATTTCTGTTTTGACCAAATACACCTTTAGACACTCCCTATTCCACTTCAGTTATACAAACAACTTCTGATCTAGCCCTCATGGCATAAGTCACGCAATACTAAACTATTTCCTTCCCCTCCAACTTTTTGAGATATTTTTAGTTGAAATTGAGTGCACATACCTGTGGCAGGTGAGGCACCAGTGAGCATGTGGGTGTGGTGAGACCTTTGATTTTCTAGTGCCAAGTGTTTCTACAGCTTGTCATTCCAAATCAAGGGAGGTGGCCAACTGTCTAGGAGTCACTCAAGGAGGCTCTGCACCTTTTTACAAGGAGCAGCTCTACTTCTCTCATTTATTATTCTTGCAACTGCAGAGGAGGGATAACCTTTGATGCCATCAAGGGGCAAGACAGATCCTCTTTCCTGTGTGGAAGGCTGCAACAGCAAAGAAGAGTGATGCTAGACACTCCACCAATCTATTAAAAAAAGCTTCATACTACTTCTGAAAGGAATGACTCTGTCCTACCTCCTCCAGCAGTAAAACTGCCCTTCACATCACTTTACAAGATTGGTTCAGAACTGATTCTACATGCCACCCATAACATAGCTGGAAATAACACCAAGTGGTTTTCCAGACACCCAGGAGCCTGAGGGATTTCATCTTTATTTCCTGATAGCGGGACCAACTCTGTCCTGCTTGTGAAGGATAAGAAATTTTTTTCCAGCAGGACAGAGTATCAGTTAGGAGAGTCCTCTTGCAAGAACAAGCATTTGCATCTTCACCCATATGCTCACTCATTTCATTCCTCTCTACTGCATTTTAGGGCTCTTTCCTCTTACATGTGGGGATCCCTACCAAAGGGCCTTGTAGAATTAACATGTTCTTAGTGCAGACTGGAAGGGGAGGAAGCCCTGTAACAAGACCCACAGAAGACACACTCTCTTCCTGCTTTATAAGAATGTCCTTAGCAGTTGACATACCCAAAACCTGTAGCCTTACTTACCTGCCACTGATCTTAGACTGCTTTAGAGCTATCAAACATGAAGCTGAGTATTCAGGAGATTTGAGTAAATTGCTACCAAAAAAAAAAAAGGGAAAAAAAAGAAAAAAGAAAAAAAGAAAAAGGACACAGCAAGAACACTGCAGTCTTCTCAGACCAGAGAATATGTTTGTTCCTCATGAAGACAACAGAGCTGTTTTAAATAGAAAAAAGATGTTTCCCTTAGTTTTTTCCCTTAGTTTTAATCATGCTGTGTTTTTTGCAATTTTGCAAAATGTGCTGCCCTACACAAAAACATAAAAGCATTTTGACTAGCAAATATGTGTATATTTATGTTGACACTATGAAGTAACCATTGTACTTATCTTGACTCCTGTAGTAGTTTCTGCTTTCCATTTAGATCTAAAAAAGTTTTTTCATGCAGCAGAGAATCCAGTTTGAGTGGTTCTAACAGACGTTAAATTTTCATGTTGAGTGATCATGATGGAGCTTCTCACTGTTCTGTGCCCACCACCAGCAATGCCCAATGTAAAAAATTTACTGCCAGTGGGAACTAGCACTAACCTGGTTTGATATGAAGATAAGTACATTTATCCCATTCTTGCAAGAGTCTCTTTATACAGCACTGAATTCTGCCTGAGACAGAAATAAATAGGGAAACACAGGAAGAGCCTCTATGATACCTGTTTTTCTTCACCACCCAGTTCGTGAGCTGCTTTCCTATGTAAATACTACCCTCTTGTGTTGGTTTGTAAGTACTGCAAGAATCAGCCACCAAAAAAACAGATTCTGGACCAAATTCCAGGCAGTGAATAGCCTAACCTTGTCAAAACACTTTCTCCCTGTGCTGAGCACTCTTCAGATGACACATCTAAGGTACGGATGTCACGTATGAATTGCTAAGATCGACCTAAGAAGAAAACCTTCTGGTAGAGCTGATATTCAAAATGAACAGAAGAGGTCAGTGATAAGACAAGGAAAACCAGGTAGGTTTAAAATTAAGCAAAATATATTTGGAGTTCTCCATATTACATGTCCCTTCACTTAGGCAAGGGCATCACATCTGTGCTGTGGAAACTCAGTTGCTTCTTTTAACTTTTCTCTTTCTTCTGACAGACCTATTTGACCCCAGATTGAATTTGAGTAGTGAAACAGGCTGCAGCAGTGGGAAAGCTGCACTCACTGCACCTCTTTGTGAATGAGCAGGGCCAGACCACAGCTGCTTTCAGGTCCAGAGGTGATGGTCTGGTGTCTCTGAAATGAAGCCTGGTGCCATGGTACTACAACAGGCCAAGCTCAGTTTGTAACTGACGAAGCAGAAGAGAAGTTGTTTTCCAGGTGGACTGCCCAATTTCATAAGTAGTTCTGAAAAAAAATCCACTGGAGATGAATTGGTAGACTGTTTTTGCAAAGCTCATGTAGTCATGATGAGAAAAATTAAAAAGTATCTTCAAATACTGAACTAGAAAGCTTTCCTTTTCTTCTTTTTCCCACCTGCCACCTTATTCCTGACACCAAGAGCTTCTTCTGTGTCATCATCATCATTATCATTCCGAGATCGTTTCTTCTCTCCCTGCTCCCGCAGCTCCTGCAATGGAATCAAGGGATTGACCAAGATTTCTGGCACCTGAGGAAATTCAGACTAAAACAGCGAGTAGAAGGTCAAAAAGCCAGTACCCACCATTCGAGCAAATCTCTGGGCCTCAGCCACACGCTCTGTCAGCATCATAACTTCTTCCTCTTGCATGGGGAATGCTGGAAGCTTCTTGCCAATCAGGTGTTCAATGCGCTGGAACAGCTCTACATCATACCTGAAAAAAGACAAGACACCAGCTTGAATCAGCCCACCTGGGAGGGCTTCATCTATCACCACCCACAGACATCACCCCTTATCTACAGCCCACAGATATTGTTAGCTTGTGCTGATGGTCTCACAAGCAACTCTTAATTGCCTCCAAATGATGCCATCATTCAGGATGGCTTCACTGACTTAATTCAGCACATCTCTATTCAGAAGTATTTGGCAGACTTTTTTTAGACAAATACTTCAGTATTAATTAAAAAAAAACACACTTACTTAATCTCCATTATATTTCATAAAAATGTATGTGTACTACACAATCAGATTATAAACAGTTAGTTCTGCTCACTACATGTGTGTTTCTCCCTCCCCACCCTGGGCTTTGCATTTCCTGTCAACTAAATAAATCCAACTGGCACCTCGAAATGAAAAGTAGCATTTTCTTCTCACCCAGGATGAGGTCAGGTGTTTTCTGCTCTGAAACACAGCTAAGAAGAGTAAGTCTGCCACATTTTAACACTTACTGTGTGACAAAGGTGATAGATTTGCCAGATCTCCCAGCTCGAGCTGTTCGCCCAACGCGATGAATGTAATCCTGAAAACAATTTTCTTGATAAGCAATAAGATATGTGCACCAAACACAGAACAGAAGTTATGGGAAATCAGCCCATATAATTTTTCTTTAAGGAAGAACCAGAAAATGGGGAGAAAATACAGCTCGGATTAAATACTCAGGACCGTGTGCAGCATTAGGACTTGAGAAGATGTTGGCTTGTGGAGATGTATCTTTGGTTTTAACATTTGAATTCTTCTCTTTCTAAAGGAGCTCACTATGTCCAGTTATTCAAGACTGCAGAATAAAAGTTGTGATACATGACTTTGCTAATGAACTATCACTTCCTTGGAAAGCTAATATTTAGCAAGCCAATGCCTGCATTTTCAGTCTTGGGATCTAGTGCTCTACATACTCTGCCTTCCAGACAAACTCTCTGGCAAGTAGATTTAAATTTGGCAAGCACAGTAAAAGGGAGGATGAATGAGAACTATTTGGAAGTGTCTGATCTATTGAGCATCTTCTGTTTATATGGTTCTAGGCTGTTTTCCAGGTTTTATGCTGCATCATGGAAATTAAAATACTTCCTTCTCCCTGCTGGATCTGTGGCGAATGGAAGCATCATGAGAAAGGATGAGTTGTGTGACATGGTTAAATGAGAGGGAGTGGCACAAAAACTAACAACATATTTCAAGCGGCTGCCTCCACCATATTTAACTTTTGTCCTTTTACAATGTCAAAAGCAGTCTCTTCAAAAGAACTACCATACTATCTTCTGTTTGCAACGTATAGTATCTTTGACCATCACAAGGAATAACAGCAATTCCTGAAATGCTTGTTAATGGTATACTTTCTGAAACTAGGGTGGGAAACAAAGTCACACCCCTAAGGTAACACTATACTTTCTGTAAGGTAGGAAGTAACTCACTTTTTTCCTCAGTTTGCAGTACTTTCGTAATATAAAGGTGAAACGTATTAAGGATACCTTTCTTGAACAAACCCCCATTTGAACATAATGGGAGAATTTTTACTTATTTTTTTTTAAACTCAGTTTAAAATATAACGGCAGACCTGCATCACAGGAACAGAGAAGACTACCTGAAACTAGTAATACAGTAAAACTTTTTACGAAGTCTAGAAGCCCTTTAATGTAATAAGGCAAAACATAAACTCCGAGCAGAAATACAGAGACACAGAATGTCCCTCACTTCCCCACTTCATTTATGGGATCAGTTCTACGGTCCAGATGAGGCCACCCATTCAAACTGAGATACCAATTCAATTGCAGAGGCTGAACTACATCTTTTAATCTACAGAAGTGTAACCTAGACTTCCAGTTGGTAGAAAGGAGAAAAGGTGTCTTTGTTCCTTTCTCTAGCTTCAGTATGCCTCCTGGTGACCAGAAGCTCACAGCTGGGACACAGACTAGCTTACCTTAGAGTGTGTAGGAATATCAAAGTTTATCACCACATCTACATGTGGGATGTCCAGACCTCTGCTTGCAACATCAGTAGCCAGCAGAATAGAACGTGCTTTTGCCTTGAACTTGTTTAGAGAGCCCAACCGTTTATTCTGGAAAAGAGGAGAACAAAGAGAATAGTGCCCATTCTGGTTAATACACTCTTGTTAAAATACTAGTACAGAAGAATTGGGAGAGAAGCTACTAAAAAAATCTAATTTCTCTAATTTCTTTTTGAACCGTTAGAGAATCAGTGGCAGCATTCATATTAGTTACATTTCTAGGCATCAGTCCAGTCTATTAGCTGTGAAACACTCCAGCAAGGTAGCTGTGACTCAGTATGGTGCAGCCCATTTCCCAAGTGACAGGTTTCCTATCTACTCCATTCTGTGGGGTACGCCCATACCTGACTCATCTGCCCATGGAGAGGAATAGCAGTGAATCCCAGGTTGCGGAGCAGTAGAGCAGTCCTCTGAGTATTGTTACACGTACTACAGAATATCATGAAAGAGTTTCCAGCTAGTTCATTTAAGATATAAACCAGGTAGGTGTCCTGTAAAGAAACAGACAGAGAAGAAAAGGGACAAAAAAAAAAAAAAGATAATCACGTGTGTCACATTAAAGAGTAAGTATAAGCCAGAGAAGATGACAAGATACTGGGTAGATGTGGGAACAACACCACAAGACACAATCACAAGAGGGAATAAACAGAAGTGGCATTACCTTGAATTTGGAGGGGATGAAAATGTAGTATTGCTGCAGTTTTTCAACTGTCTGATATTTGGAAGAAACAGCACATTTAACAGGATTCTTCAGAGCAGCCCGCTGGAGTTTTTGTACCTGGGAAGATAAATGTAAGTTAGTACTAGATGGACAGAGATCCTGTCAGAAACCTATATAATACAGTCTAGTCAACAGTATTAGCCTGATAGAAGAACTAAAGTAGAATACTCTGCTCTCACCTTCTTGGTCATGGTAGCAGAAAATAGGAATGTCTTCCTGTCTCGAGGAATCACTTTTAATATCTTATCTACCTGTAAAAATAGAAAGGAAATGCTGAATACAACAGCAATGAAGACATAAGCCTCTTCGAAATACAATGATCATCCAAATAAAGAACAATGGATGTGTGCAACAGACTCACAGTAGGAACAAATTTCCCCTTCTTCTAAAGGGAAGGTGTGGCTGATAGCTTGTTGACAATTTGGCAGTGTGAATTCCAGAAGTCCAATAGCAGTGCAAATATCAGGCAATATTCCTGCAGGAACGTGTGATGGTGTTCTACAGTAACAGTATCAATGTCAGGTGCTCCAGACACACCAGCAGACAAAATGCCTCCTACTGTCTTGCTAGTGTTCTGCAGAACTCTGCTAAGTTCTACTCCCACGATAGACTTCTGTGAAATTATTAGATCTTAGTGACAATTTGCTATTAATTTCTACAGAACAGCTCAGTGTTTACTATGTGACTGTATGAAGCAATTTTAAAGGGAGCCATCTGGTGTTCCAAATTCTTCTTTTAGCAGATTCCTACCTCCGTCTCAAAATCCATGTTAAGGATCCGGTCAGCCTCATCCATCACTAGGAACTTCAGAGCTCGTAAGTTGAATCCCTTTGTGTTCTCCAGATGATCAACTAGACGGCCAGGGGTTGCTACCAACAAAATCATGACAGCAAACTCAGAATGAAAGCAAAGAAAAAGATCCAAGGAGGCAACAGTCATCTGTTGCAGAAATGGGATTCTTTGACCAAGAGAAGCAAAGGCAGATTGCTTTGTGGGAAGGACTCTTTCACAGGATATCTTCAGAGTGTTTTGAAATAACACTAATGGAGTCAGACAACCTGAATGCCCTCCTTCACCCCAAAAAACCATAGAACAAGACACTGTAGATAAGTTGTACTCAGTACTTACCAGCATTTTGCATACTCAGGAAGAATGAAGAACCAAGCCAAAGGCAGTGTAGCAGGAATGCTTTGGAATGAATTTATAGCAGCAAGGCTACTGCTGTATACTCAGAAACATTAACAAGCCAGTGTTCAGATCTCAGGACAAAAACAAATGAAGGATGTACTCTCACTTCTTCAAACGCACAGTATCTTTTGGCATTCTTTTGGACAACTGCAGTTTGATAATATTCAGACCCCATAACCCCAGAACATTAACTTACCAATTATAACATGTGGTTTCTTGGCTAAGGCCAGAGACTGAGACATCGTGTCAATTCCACCCACAATAACCGCTGCAGGACAAATAGAATATAGTGAATCTCTCAGTGTAAAACCATCCAGCCCTTGGCACCATAGAGTTTCCTCCTGTTACATGCCACCCACAACAACTCTGTACCAATGAAAGGCTACTTTTCTTCATGAAAATTCACTTTATTTAATCACACCTGATGTTCCTAGACCTCTTAAGTCACACAATTAAGTCCTTACTGCCCTCAGATATTTTGTTTTCACAGCTTAAGTCAGCTGCAAAAATCTAGGAATTCTAAAAATACCCACAAAGCTTTATGTTTGTAGAGAATGTGTAAAGAACCAATACAGACAGTCTGAAGGAAAAATTAAACTACACCACACTACAGAGTGGAGCTCTAAGCAAACTCACTGGACACAAACTTACTAATGAGAAGGTTCTCTTCTATCTCCATCTTTAATTGTTTGGATATAACACACAGAAGAGCTGTGGACTACTCCATGAGGAAAGATCATATAGTATTTTTTTCCCAAACCTCATACCAGATCTCTGTCTTCCAGCATCACAAACTTTTCTCACCTTTTTTTCAACCCTCCACAAACAAACACTCTCTACTTTTTTCTTTACAATCTAGAGCTAACAAACTTCAGTCTTCAGCAAAACTGCTGCAATATCACAAAGCTACTTACTACTGTGGACACCGACAGAGGATCCAAGAGCTTCAAACTGCTCCGAGATTTGGAAGGCCAGCTCTCTTGTTGGTGTGAGGACAAGAGCAAATAATCGCTGAGGTGTTTCCAGAAGTGCTTGAAGAATTGGCAAAGCAAAGGCTCCTGTTTTTCCAGAGCCAGTTTCTGCCAGTCCAATGATATCTCTACCTACAAGGAGCAGCAAGAAGAGCAAAAACTGTTACAAATCTCAACCAAAGAATGAAGCCTTTAAAGGACTGTGCAGTAAATCACAAGAATTCCCTAAGGACAGGGAAAAAAAAAACCACAAATACAAAACAACAAAAAAAAAAGACACAGAAAGTATAAAGAGCAACAAAGGGCCAAACCAAAGAATTTCAGAACATCTGTGCAGCATTTTACAGAGTGTCTTCATTTGTACAATAATTACAGTCTTGATCCTTTCCAGTCTCTAGTTAAACTTCTGCCAACATATAGGTTTTCATACAAACTTTAGGTTCAAAAAAAGCTTTATTATTTCTCAAATCTGTCTGTCATTATACAGCCTATTGCTTCTACCTGGGTAAGTATTCCAGACCAACTGTTGTCTGCTTCCTGGCTTACAAGGAAATAGACTTCAGTGTTTGAGATTTAGGTCATATCAACTACAAGACAACAGCACTACCAAACTCACATTTCACAAGCCTCAATCAATTTTGTGCCATTGATTAAGAGAGTCATCTAAATAGGTTTGCAACAGAAAGGATCAGGACAGTAAGCTCCTTGCCCAAAACCAGTGCAGGCAACAGAGTAGAATTCATCAGTAGAATCCATTCTGACCTCCTAAACTCCTACCGCTAAGAACATGCTGCCAATAGGCCTTAAACTGGAGACAGTTTCTCCGGAATGCAAACTTACTTTTGTCTTTTTTTCAAGAGAATCATGTATGTGGAATAAAGGGGTCTGACAACAGTTAAGTACTAGGATAGACACTGAAAATTTATTCCCATTCTGTCACTACATTGTTCTGTTCCTGCTCCACAGTGTTTTGTGTTTTTTCGGGTTTTTGTTTGTTTTTTAAAAAAAAATTACACCCCAAAAAACCGAGAAACAAAACCCCTGAAATACTCTAGAGGCAGAAATGTTTGCTGAATTCAGTAATTTATTTTCCTGTAATACCAAGATGTTTACAGAAAGTCACTGTAGTTTGGTTATTACTCACTCCAGAAATCTAATTTCAAAGAATTGCCTACTCACAGCAAAGCAGATTATACAAACCATGTAATCAGTCAAGGCATCTCCAGTTTCAGATACACATTATAGTTCTCTACCAGAAGACGCACAGTCCTAAATCTATCAGAAGTTTCCTGTGCATCCTTGATACTTCAGAAAGAAAACAGTCAATACGGACTAGGAGCTCAAATGATTCACAATAATTCTATTTAACACAGACCATTAGAACAACACAACAGTAGTGAACACTCAAGAACCCACATTTGTACCCATCTGAAAGCTTGTTAACTGCAGGCAGTGCTACACAAGAAATTAGGATTTCAAGCTCTGCCTGAGAAGGACACAAGAATGAACACAGAAACTACTTCTGGACAGAGATCTACAATGACGAAGTGGTGAGAACACTCTCATCCCTGCCACTTACTTCTCACTCAGCAAAATTCATTCATACAGAGCTCCTGGCACATTCCCAGAGAAGCATACTGCTTACCTTGGAGAGCCACTGGAATAGCCTCAACTTGGATCTTTGTTGGCACCTTCCATCCTAACTGGTCACAAGCCTCACACAGGACATCTGTCACTCCCTGAACACAAGCAAAAACAGAAAAAGGAAACAGACATCACCAAGGAGACATAAATTAAATCATAGAGTTAAGTCAAATACACGCTGCAACAGAGACAAGATTGTCTCTAGCTGAGACAAACTCCTTCAGGCCCTCAATGCCTGAGGAAGGGCATGCTACTCACAGCAAACCACCTCTACCAGTAACCTCATAGATGTGTTCAAAGCTGCTGGAGGGGATGGCAGCCATCAGTAAGAAAGCGGTCATTTTTTCCCTAGTTTACACAAGGAACTTTCCACCACCCCACCCCACCCTAGCTGTCTCTCTTCTCCTCTGGGGATAACCCACGAGCATGGGGAAAGGAAAACGCCTGGGCAAGTTAATACAACTGAAAATACAGGCAGCCAGCTGAGGAGCACAGACCGAAGCAGCAAGGACAACTCCACCGGAGCAGAGGCCTGAACTCCCCGGACATCCTGCCCGGCACAGCACCACTCCCGCCGACCGACACAGCAATGGCGGCGCACGTGTCCGCCCCCCGGGGCACCGGCGGCTCCGCCGGGCCTAGGGCCGCCTGCAGCCCGCGGAGAGCCGCGACCCAGGACCGTGTCACGGCGGGGCAGCGTGAGGCAAGGCCTGGCAAACGGGGCTGCGCGAGGAGCTCCCTCGCTCCCCCCCGGCCTGATACGCGGGGCGGGGGCAGGGTGGCGCTCCTCGGGACAGGGGAGGAAGCAGCGGGGGCAGAAGCGGCTCCAGCTCGGCATTACCAGGTCCTTGAAGCTCCGTGGTTCTTCCACCGCTACCTCCCGCTCCACCACTGCCTCCGGCTCTGCCGCTAGCCCTTCCTCGTCTCCCGCCGCCATTTTGGACCGTCCTCTTGTGGGGCAGCGGAGAGCTCTCTGGGAGCTGTAGTCCTCCCTGGAGGTTGTCATGGGATTTGTAGTTCGGATGAAAGAGCCACTCGGAGCGGGCGGGGCGGGGCTGTTACCCGCCCGGGGTTGCTTTCTCCGACCTGAGCTGGGTTTGTGCTTCAAGCTGCCCAGGGCGGTGGCGGAGTCCCCATCCCTGGAGGTATTTAAGGGACGTGTAGGTGAGGTGTTGAGGGACATGGTGTAGTGGGGAATTGGCAGTGCTGGGTTAATGGTTAGACAGGATGGTCTTAGAGGTCTCTTCCAACCAAGGCTGTTCTGTGATTCTATAAGGGGGATTTATTTATATAATGAGTGCTGTGCCTTGCTAAATTAGAAACTGTGTGGATTTCCACTGCACTCCAAAGAGGTCTCCAGGGAAAGGGGAGTTATGGAGCTATAACCACATGTACTGGGATAAGAGCACACTGCATGGCTGTGTGAAAACCTTCCTGCTTGGCATTAACCGCAAATGGCTAAGCCTCTGATCTGCAGCTCAGCGTTTGCATTGCTTAAGCAGCATGCGTGATGGTGTTAGTAAATTCTGTGATAGTGAAAGAACAAGAGAAAATAATCTAGCCAGGCACAAAAATACAAATATATATATATATACATATATAACTAACATATGTAATACACATGAAGAGCAAATTTTCTTCAGAAGTGCTGGTATGAAACATTTCGAATTACTAGTGGAGGGAAAAAAGAGGTCAAACCTGTCATTGTTCCACCTTGTTTTCCTGTTTATAGTAATTGCCAATTTGCAACTCTGAAGTGCCAGAAATACATAAAATAAACTGAACTGCGGTAATTTACAGCACGAAATGACAGAATAGGGGGTGGGAATAGATGTAAACACCCGCCCGGCTCTCTTGATTGGTACTGTCCTGAGTCAGGAAGGGAGCCTGCAAGTGCACAGTGAGAGGTGAAAATGCTGATGGATTTAGTGCCTTTCTCTCCTGGGAAGCCTGACTGGGTGTACTCACAATGGAAATGCTGATGTACCTGAGCATCTGTCACTGGATTCCAAGCACGCCATTTTCTCTGCTCCCAGAACAATGCGGAAAGTGAGAGGAAATCCAAACAAACTCTTTGTGTGACAGGGAAAGGAGAGGAAACCTGAAACAATTCACTGGGCAGCAATGGAAATGAAACTGTTGTGTCCCACTGTGCTCAGGAGCAATGATTTTAAACAAATAAATTTTTAAAAACCCAACAGAACAACAAGAAACGCGTAATGTAGATGTTAGATAAGACCATACGTTTCAAAAATTACATCAGTCTGAGCCACGAGCTTGCTATATATATCATTAGTGCTAAAGGTTAAATCTGGCCAGCACCTAGACATGAACCCTTGTAAACATCACTGGGAGGCCTCAGGAAATGGAGTCAGGGATGTGACAGGAAGTCAGTTCTTGTGATTCTTTCTTGAACCCCTTGTCCATATAATATGGTAGGTTCTGTTTTGATGGGGAGCCTGGTGGAGCAATTATATTCTGGTTGTGAGAGTTAACTTGTGTTTTCACAAAGTGTTGTGAGAATCATGTTTTTGTAGAACCAAGAAAAACATTGAGGCCTTGTACATCCAGGTGCCAGATAACGTAGAAGGATGTGAGAACCGATTTATGTTTTTATGCGTCACTACAGAGCCAAAAACCAGGGCCTTGTACAGAGGTACCAAATTAGAAAGGAGCCTAGTATAAAGACCGTCTCGCTCAGTGCATCCTGGTACCAGATAATGTTGCAGGACAAGAGCTATGCATAACAACCTGTTATTGAGAATGTTGTGTCTTACATGGATGAGGAGATGGGGTGCACCTGAGAAATACTGCCATCCAGACTGAACAGATTCCACAACTATGCACAAACAGCCGGTTGGTAAAAGAAAGACCTCTTATGGAAACCGGAAAAACCTCTTATGGAAACTTATTGTAATAAAATGCGTTGGATAGGCTGTGAGCCTGGAGTATCCAACCAATGGAGAAACAGGAGAGCACAGCCCGCGTCGGGATAAAATACCAAATAAATGCTTTCTTTTCTTTGTTAAAGTGAGCGTCTCCACTTCGGCCACGGGGTGGCGCGCCCGCCATTGCAACCGCGAGTAAACGGAGCTGCTTCACCGTGATCCTCGCCTAAGCACACCTTTTCGGCCTAAAACTTCGTTTCTCACATGGTGAAATTCCAGTTTGGGTAATTCCTTTTTGTCAGATGTATTTATTTGAATAAAAGTTCCTTCCTGTCCTAATCTCCTGTTGGAACTACTTATGTGTGATATGATACTGCTTCTAAATGGTGATTCCCTTTTTGTGCTTTTCAGCACAGGATACTGCAGATTATGGATTTAGAAATTTTCACTCCAGGGCTTTTAGACTTGGCTTTTGACCAAATGTGTTCCTAGCCCTACTGCATGTTACAAGCTCAGTCTTCCTTGGCGGAGGGGGGGGGGGGGGGGGTGTCAGCGTGGGAGCATCTGCGGCAGATGAACTTTAGTGCAGGTATAATGCCAACTATTTCATAAGAGATGCATAAGACAAGATGGGCAGTGTATATAGTAGGTCACAGTTAATGACAAATGGTCTTGTCTACCCACAGGGATGCTGAGAGAGAGGCTATTGGGATACCCTGACTCCCTGACTGTACTTGGCCTCCTTTTTCATAGATACCTTTTATTATGCTTTTAACACATACTATAGGACTTGGTTTTAAAACGATGTTTCCATTCCTACTTCATCATTGCATCATTCCTCCCTGCAGCAGTTTCAATAAAAGGAGAGTAAAAATGACATCAAGAGGCCAAACTTCATATCAAATCATACACGTACCTCTCTCCCCACACTGCCAAGCTGCCAAAGGAAGGGTTCCACCAGTACACCTACTACTTTGAAGGATAAATTACATAAATACTAGCAAAAAAGCTGCTTATCAAAGGCACTTCCCCCAAATATTGTGACTCTAAGGGTGTCACAATATTGCAACTAAGCCAATACTAATACTGGAGGAGGTGCACCCCTGTCCTAGCCCAGGCCACTTGGTACGAGGTGCTTTCTTGGTACCAGCTTTGGTGCTCATCTAACCCAGAAGTGAGCTGTTCCAGGGAGCAAAAGGAGTAACAAATGAATCTTATCCCCAAACATGGTAGATTTCTGGCAGTACAACTCCCAGAACTGACTTCCCAGGGTATCACATGAGATCCAGTGCTGACTGCATGGGAGGAAACAGAACAGCATGTCCAGACCTGGGTGAGGAGGATCCGACCACCTCCCGCCCTGTCTTCTAGCTGCTAGATTAAGTGCAGCTGAGGTGTGAGGACATGGATTCACAGGACCACCTGTCTTAGAAGGTGTCCAAGAACACTGCATGGGTTTTGGAGCAAACTAAGTCACACAGCTCCTCTGTCTTGTGTAGGATTACAGATCTTCCAGTCTGCAGGCCTCACACTCTGCCTGATTCTCTCTTTGTATTCCTAGCAAACAAACCTGGAGAGGGGAGTGGCTGAGACCTGGCCAGGAGAGTGTGGCACCTTGGTCTCATTTACGCTCACACAGCAGCACTGTGCAACAACCCAAATCCTGACTTTGAGTGAAGGGTTAGCCTAGGGAAAACAGAACAGAAGGAGGATTTTTTGCTTGTGTGGCTGATACTGGAAGCAAAAGTATCTGATTTGTCCCCAGCTGCTAAAACAGTGTGTGTGATTGCACTGCAGGACTGTGCTAGCAGACCAAACCAGCCCTCATGAAGCACTAAGCTATCAAATTCAGATCCTTCTGCCAGTCAGATTAGTCCATTCAGAGTTGTTGTTGTTCCTATATTGTTCCCTGTGTGTGGACATGTGGACAAAGTTGCATTGCCAGAAAACTGAGGAAGTAGGAGAAGTATATGGTACATAATTTTCTCTGTGATGACAAAACCAGCCAGCAAGGTAAAGTTGTAACTGATCTGGTGGAGTTAGCTGGGTATATGCTAGAGCAGTAGGAAAAATTTCACATCATGTCTGCCATTGCATAGTGTGTGGTTCGCAGTCCAAAAACAGCTTATGTGCTCACACATATGTACCTCAGTGTTTGCATGTCAGAGACCAACATCCACAGTGTACATGGGCTAATGTGCACACCAGGATATGCACTCACAGAGACATAAACACCTATGCTTATACACAAATGCCAGCTGTGTGGCATGGACCTGATGACCTCATTTTTTATTCTCACCCTCTGAACACATCCAGCTACTCCTATCGATTCCCTGGCTCCAGTGCCAGTGAAATAGAGCAGGGTGAACCAGGGGGCAGGAATGTAATCACATGCAGGTATGCAGAGAGATGCTGACACAAAAGTGCTTCGATATTCATTTAATCAAACCAACAATGTACTTGTTCATTTCTGGCAAACAGGCATGGGCATTGCAAGCATCTGAGTCACACTCTGAGGGACCAAAGCTTTTGTTCTTCTTATGCGTCAAAAAATAAATGTTGATGTCATGAGAGGAAGAGACAAAAGGACAATGATTCAAGCTTTGCCGAGATGGAGTGTTGCCCTTCCTAAGAGTTTGCTCAGTGGTACAGAATTACAGAGTGGGTTTTTCTGATCATTTTGATTCGTGCACCTGCAGGGAAGTTTCCTGTATCCACTGGGGCATACTTGTAGAGGTGGAATTATCCCTGCATTAACTCCTCTAGTTGTCTCAAGCTAGTTTCTGGGGTCTCTTCTTTGTACCTCTTCCAGGTACTGATATGATCTCCATCATCACAGTACTTGAGCACTCTTCAATACTTTTCCAAGGAACATCCTTGTGAGGTCGGGAAGTGCTACTATCTCAATTTTTAGACAGAGAACTGAGGCGCTGAGGAGTCAAAAATAATGAAGGCTGTATTTAGCAGAACAGCCACTTGAAATAGGGTCCCAGTTCTTCCTCCTGCTTCATAAGTGCTCTGCCACTGAATTGTTCTACTCCTCTGCACCCCCCTTGAGTATTAGTACCAATATATATTTTGTTAACATGAAGCCTTCCCTGGAAAGCATTGCTAGGAGTATGCGTAGCTCTCCATAAGTGCTGCCTCCTCCCTCACAGACAAACCAGCGTGGGTCTCACAGGCTGCTCGACTGCACAGAGTGCAGCACCTCCACCTCTCAGAGGTGCTCCCCTCACAGCTGGGCTCCAACTCAGACCAGTAACACCAATGTACACTTTTCTCCCTGCCACAAGAGATATAACTGCTTTCTTCCACCAGTGTGCCAAGGCAGGCTCTGGTCCCAGCGTCAGTGACCTGTCCTCCCTGTTTTGATTCCTAAGATCTGTCACTGGTTGACCATGTTTCACCTATTTTATAACTACTAGCCATGCTTTCCTTTTCCATCAGGGACTTTTCCCCCTCACAGCCAAAGAACAGATAACTTACTCTCACATGCCACAGACTTGCTTTGCTTCTAAGAACAGCTGCTTTCCTTTGGAGCAGAGGCCTCATTTTTAAAAGAGAAAAATATACATCTTTAAATAAAATATCCAAACTTTAAATTAATCCTCTGTAAATAAATAGAGCACAAACATCACAGTTCTCAGCCTGGAGAGGTTTCATCAAAAGGGATAACAATTTCTGGCCCTGCTGTTTCACCCTGGGATGATGAGACATCCCTACAGTCTGTCATACCTGGAACTGCTTCCTTCAACAGCCTTTCCAGATGTACCTTGGTAATGGGTCTGAACTCTACTGGAAACCGGCAGCTGCTGGCTTTTTGAGGGTTATTTACAAACCAGGTTCAGTCAGCACCAGGACTGCAGGGATGTCATCAGCCTCCCGACCTGCTTCTTTTTGCTGCCTTGGGGAAGCAGAACCAGGGAGATGGCTGGGGAAACATGGGTCTGAGGAGCGGCCACCTGCCCCTGCCTTCAGGCTCTGGGATCTGCTGCTGTGACTAGTCCATGTGTCCATCATAACCTCCAACCTGAATCAGGTGGCTACCATCAGTTTACGAGGGGTGTGTGCATGTTTAAGCTTTAGCTTCCAATCAGGAAGCAGTTTGTGTTCAGATACAGATAAAGCACATGATTGATGTGCTCATCTGTGTGGATTAGCACCACCAATTACAATAGCACCAGGCAGCAGTGCTAACAGTGACAACTAATAATGTAATGTCTCAAAGTCTGGTATGAATTCTGGGGCAAACACTGTTTCAGCTGGATGGTCTCAGGATCTCAGCAGTGGTTTTAGCACCCAAGTTGAGTCTCCTTGTGCGTGGGGAAAACTCTGTCCTGGACTCAAGAAGTTCACAGACTTCATCCATTGCCCTGATGCAGGACTCCAGGTTGGCAGCCAGCTTCTGGATTTTGGCCTTCAGCACGGCTTGGCTTACTTTTGTGACCTCCTTTGTGTATTCTGGCACAAGGAAACTCTGTGAGCCACAGAATACCATGAAGCAGACAGAGTTGTACAGCGAGATGGAGGCCCTCTTCTCTGACTGATGCAGTGTGGGGTCCCCCAGGCCCTGCCCCCGGTGGAGGAACTCCAGGCAGCTGAGGATTTCCCTCATCTGTTTCCGACAAGTCATTGCAATTTCCTGCACCTTCCTCACCTCCCGGGAATTGCAGAGCACTAAGGAGAGATCGGAGGTGATGACGACAGCCCCTCCGGCAGAGGCCAGGCCCAGACCTACAGCTGACGCTAGGAGAGAGGCTCCCAGTGTCATGGGGCTCAAGGACAGCCCTACGATGGCTGTGACTGCTCCAACGGCAGTCAGGGTGCTCCCACTGACGTTGGCAATCAGGGACCTTTTGCGAAGCTTGTTGAGTTTACGAGCTGCCTTGTGAAGATGAGCAATTTGGCCACGCAGCCTCTGTCTCTGATCCAGCAGCGTTATGTGGAAGTGGTGTGTGGGGTCTAGTGTTTGAGGAATGGCAGCAGCATTTCTCTCCATGGCCTCTGTCCAGAAACAGAAAAGATTGGGTTGGAATTTATGTTAAAAAAAAACCATAAGACATTCTCAGCCTGGACCAACATTTCAGGGCTGGCATCCAGCCATTTTTTTTGTTTTCCTTCATGCAGCTACATGAAAGGTTTGCTGTCTGCACACATGTACACACTCACATACAGACACACGTGTACATATAAACATATATATTTAATTACCATATTCCACTGTAACTTTCAGACAAAGGAACTTTTAAATGTTTTTCTTGTTTTCTGAGAAGACTAAAATATTTTAAGGATGAGGGTCAGAGGTGCTGTTGTTATTACCTCTGTGAAGACACAAAACTTCTCTTCCAGCCCTGGGGACAGAAATTCCCTTGAGATTAAGTGACTTGGTGCCCATAGTAGTAACACTGCCAGCACTAATGTGTTGTCCCCACGATGGGATTCAGAGGATCTGCAATATTCAAGGGCATCTTCCATGAGAAAGGTCAGGCTTTGAGAAGGTGAAAGCCACCCATCCCAGGTTGGTATATAGGGGTCATTTCCCATTAAAGGAGGACAGAGGGAAGCTACTGAGGGGAGCCAAGGTCTGGCTTTTCCATCTAGGAGGTGAGAAACTCATTGATGCCTCAGACGGGTATTGTGAACATCCTTCCTTTCTTTAAACCTAAGCAACTCAAGGTCCTGCAGCACTTTTTTCCTATTGTTACCTGGTGTCAGGGTCTGGACAAAGATGGGAACCATTGTTCTGTGGTGTTTAGTCCAACCTGTGGTGATGGGTCCCCAGTGACAGTGGCAGGGAGGCCTATGGACCTTGTTTAAAAGATTCATGTAGGGCGCATGAGAAAAGAGAGCCCACTTTCAGTGCGCACTCCCTTGGGGATGGGGGAACAGGGGCAATACAGGGACCTGCGAATAGAAAAGGCTTGAAAACTGCTGGCTATGGCAGCCTTCCCTGTCAAGACAGCAGGAGAATGTCTTCCCTTCTAGAGGGTGAATCTTCAGGGTTTTGGTGCTAGGCAATCTCTGCTCTCTTTGTTCTTTGTCACAAGGGTAGAAAAAAATGTTCCAGTAAGCATTTTGAGGTTGCTCTAGGGCTGCAAAGTGCTTTACAAAGGAAGCCAGTACCCTTAGCCCTGTGTACATATAGAACAACTGGGGCAAGGGAGGCAATAGGAGTGATGTAACATTGCCAGTATAGACTGGTAGGAGCAGAGCTTTTGTGCTCTGTAACACTGCACTGTGCACAAGGCTGTGCTGCCTCTGCACCTAGCAAGGTCTAGCCATAGAACTAAGAAGCTGTTTGCAGTTCATACTGCCCTCATAGCCAAAAGGAGTCTCTCTAGCAGAAAGGTCCTGTCCCAGAGCCAACTAAGCAGAGCTATTCATTGCTGCAGCCACCTTTTCACTTCTAAGTCTTCTGTACTGTGTGAACCGGAGGTGCCTGGTCCCTCACATGAGCACACTATATAGTTAGGATCCTTGAGGCTTTCATTCTGCAGAATGCCTGTGTTTAAGGAGGAGGAAAACTCCAACCATGAAGAATTTTCCCATCCTGAAGTAAGTAAATAATTCTTACTGCAGTTTTTTTTTTCCTTCTGTTTGTCCTAATCCATCTCACACAGATTCCTTTAGGACATCCCCCTATGCCCTTCAGAACAATGACCCCAGTCTCTCTTGGTATGGTCAGACCATTTGAGCCACTTAGTACGTTGTGCTTTTCTTAGCTGGAGGCAGCATCCTCTTATTTTTTACCCTGTAGTCAGAGATGAAGCTGAAAGCATAAGGACTAACACTAAGCTAAATGTACACCAGCATTGAAATGAACAATGAGCATATCATCAATAACTTAAACAGATGAATATGATGATAATTAAATATATCAATCCCTGTAGTCTTGTAACATTTATTTTCTGCAGATTTTCACACAGAATCACACAGAATCATACAGAATGTTAGGGATTGGAAGGACCTCAAAAGATCATCTAGTCCAATCCCCTTGCCAGAGCAGGAATACCTAGATCAGGTCACACAGGAACGCATCCAGGCGGGTTTTGAATGTCTCCAGGGAAGGAGACTCCACAACCTCTCTGGGCAGCCTGTTCCAGTGCTCTGTTACCCTCACTGTGAAGAAATTCTTCCTTGTATTTATGCTGAACCTCCTATGTTCCAGCTTGCACCCATTGCCCCTTGTCCTATCATTGGATGTCACTGAGAAGAGCCTGGCTCCATCCTCATGACACTCACCCTTTACATATTTATAAACATTAATGAGATCACCCCTCAGTCTCCTCTTCTGCAAGCTAAAGAGACCCAGCTCCTTCAGCCTTTCCTCATAAGGGAGATGTTCCACTCCCTTCATCATCTTTGTGGCTCTGCGCTGGACTCTCTTAAGCAGTTCCCTGTCCTTCTTGAACTGAGGGGCCCAGAACTGGACACAATAGTCCAGATGAAGCCTCACCAGGGCATTTCTTGCTGAGAATATTATATCTTGCTGAGAATATATATTTCTTGCTGAGAATAGTCTCAGGTAATAACAGCGGCCATCTCACTGCAGTTAGTAGAACAGTCATTCAGTATATAGCATAAACTGTACAGTGATGCGTGTCTTTTGAATACACTGATTTATGCCAGCATAAAGGAAAATAAAACCAACTCCTGCTCTTAGAGAAAAATCTCCCCAACAGTAAAGGTATACTTCAGTCCAAAACCTTCAAATGATTTCCTAATACAGTACTCAGAGACACTCCAAAAAATACTAGTTCAAACTTACCTTTAGATTCCAGACGACCTCCCCAAAGACAAATTTTGATCTGTTTCTGGAGGAGACCAATTTATAGCTCCTGTGAACCAATTGCCAGGATGGGAATGCTTTGCCTCATACTGGGAGTTTGCCATTTCCTGCTCTCCCTTGTGCAGAAGGATGTGACACACTGGAAAGTGACCTGTGGGACAGCGAGCATGCATCATGTTCAGGAAACGATCCCTGCAAATGAACATTGTGTGTTCGCTTTTCCTGAAGTGTAGGGGAAAAAAAAAATAAATTAAATCTCAGTCTATTTCTGGCACTAAGCTAGTGAGTCATTCCCCCAGGGAACCGTTGCCTTTCCTTTCCCTGAAATAGCAACTGACTTTACTCTGTGCTGGAGCCACCAATTGCTGGATGACTGAAGTTTCCTCCCACCACACATCTAAAGCCAGTGGAGCATCAGCCATCCAGTTACTTCATTCAAGGCCAGTGTACTTTTAAAATCCCAGTTCTTTGGGACAATTGTGTGTGTGACTGGTTGGAGCACAGCAGTGCTGTGTGAGAGCTGGAGTGGTGTTCCACTCCGTAAAAGGGAAGCAGCTCCATAGCAAGATGATTTCTCTGAATTCCCATCCTTTCTCCTTCTGAGTAGATAAAGCCATGCAGCATCCTGCAAAAAGAGTGATCTTCCTGTGGTTTTGCTATGTTTCTTAACCATGGGCATCATGATGTTTGAAAAATAACCATGTTATTTTCCTTAGGTGCCTGCTCAACAGTCAATGATCAGAAAGAAAGAGTCATTGGGATCCCCTCTTTTGCTGCCTGCTCTTGCCTGGCATACAGATGCTGTATGATCTGTTGTGACCACATACAGATGTGGCTAGAGGGAGGAAGGGATGAAGGCATGGTGGAGGAACAACCTAAGTGACATTTCTGTCACTGCTTTTCACACTGAGCCACAGCCAGATTTAATCAAAGGCAGATTCTTTGGATGGGTTCAGAAAAAAAGGACTTTTTAGTGGCACTAAGTGGTGCAGCCCACCTTAGACCAAAGTGGCGTGTGTCCTTATTGACACAGGGCCTCTGGTGCCAGTTTTGAGTAGTTGTGCTTGAAGATGGAGCATTGGTGGATTCTTACTCTTCAGGGTTGTTTGTTGACACGGAACATCTGATTGTGCCCTAGTGTCCCCCTGACCTGGCTAATCTGAAAGCTACCTGCTGTCACTGAGTGGTGAGGCTTTACTGTTGAATGTGTGAGATGCATAGCTGCACAATTACTGGATCTGTCCTTAGGAAAGGATGACTGAGAGGCAGTACGCAGGGAGAGGAGAAGGCTGAAATGATTCAGTTCAGAGGCAGCTTGGTTTTAGACTAACTTAAAATGACTGTGAAACAGTATGTCAAGTGTTTTGTCAGGGGCTAATCTGCATGATATGAGACATGAACAAATAAATAAATAGCATTGAATAGCTACTTCAACCTGTCACAGACCTGAAAAGAGAAAACATTGTTTTGAAGATGCTTAAGTAAGCAATCTTTGTCTGTTACACTTTGTACATATTGCACATTAACAGGAAAGTGAGTTTTGACACCGTAGGAAACTGTGCTTTAGTCCTTCCCTTTGTTTTAGCAAGCATATGCTTGAATTGGAGCCCATCTGCCTTGGCGAATATTTGCAGTTGATAGACACTGGAGTTCTTTTGTACAATCCCAAATAGAACAGGCTTTTTTTATGTAACTGCATCTGCATTAGGACTTGTGCCAGCAGAGATGGCCTTGTTAGGACAGTGAGTTTTGGTAAAAATTAAATAACAAAGAAAAGAAAAATAAAGGTCTAGAATGAGCCTGAGAAGATGACACAGTTTTGGTTGCTCTTCCTCCTTTCCCAGTACTCTTCTTTGAATATAATCAGCTGCAAAATGTTGTCAGAAACCCCTGCGTTGCTCAGTGCGTGAGTGAGGACACGATTAGAGTGCAGAAGAGACAATTCACTTTTTTAACAGTATTTCCTCCCAGAGCTCCTGCACACTGAAAGACCTGCACTTCATACAAAATAAGATGTTGGTCTCAGGCTAGGATGGTTTCTTATAAGTATCCCTGGGCTCCTTCACTGTCTAAAGAGAATGTTTGCCTATAATCCACCCCAATAAGGAGGTGCATACCCAGAAAGTAAGGACTTCCCATGACGAGCTTCAGATGTCAACTTGATTTAAAAAAAGAAATGTGTATTAGAATAAGAAACATTATTTCCTTGGGAGTTGCCCTACAGCAGTATGCTGTGATCTGGTCTTGTCCCTGCTGATACTCTCACGGGCATCCCTTTGGTGAGAGTGCTAGTCTTCTCTCCCACCGATAATTACAGAGACCCCCTCCAGCAAAGGTGAGCAGGTGGGAATGGGAGCAGGGTGAGCAAGGAAAGTCTCTTCTGAGCACCTCTCAAAGACTGAAAAGCTTTCAGTGTCATTAACGCACATGCCCAGATGTAAGCACATCTGCCAAGTCACCGAGTAGGTCCCAGGAGCCTGCTTGGAGTGAATTCTCAAGATCTTGATCTCAAGACTTGTGGAGTAGGTCTGACCGTCACTGGGCAGTCCTGCAAGCTAGTGGAGGCCCCACCATCCTGCCTGCTGTATGTTTTCACCCAATCCCTATGCTGCTGCAGTGTCTCCATTCTTGGCCTGTGAAACACTTGGGCTTGAAGGTAGAAGGGGCACAGCAGGTGTTTCACAACTACCCTGGCCAAAAATGGTCCCTTTGCTCCACCCTTTCCCATGTAGCCACATCCTTTTGGATGCGACCAGACCCATGGTCTCATCCCAGACCCATGAAAAATCTGCCCTGAAGGCATTTTGTGGGATCAGATGACCAGTGAGGGGAAGGAAGGATGTTTTATTGCCTCAGCTCTCTTCCTTCCAGTGGATTTTGGCAGAAAGGACTGGTCTTTCTGCTCTTGTTCTCTCCAGCAGAAGGGATCTATAGCAAAAGTGTTTATTCTGAAGCTGTTTGGAGCTACTGCAATGTAACACTTGAATGTAAATGTGTAACATTTGAAGCTGTAGTTTCAAAGATATACTTCCTTTATTAACATTGTTTTGATCAAATAATTGAGTAAATTTGAGTAAAATTACATTCAAATATCATCTTTTTAACAGAGGTTTTCTGTCATGCTTGGTACTGTGAACCTTAACTACTGGATCCTGGGGCTAAAATTTGCCTTTCCCCCCCACCTTTTTTTTTCCTGTGGTCAGTTGAATCAATGACAAATTTTAACTCTTCACAGCAAGATAGTCCTTCAGATTCAATGGGAACTTGAATAGGCCAAAACTAAAACAAATAAAGCAAATTAGATCAAAAAGGACTGCACTGGCTTTTAGTAACCTTACCAGTAGATCCAAATTATTTTTTTGGAAAGCATTCCAGAATGAAACTGGCTGCTCTGGGCTCTCGTCACTGGTATGTGTGTGACTTCAGCTGGGTTTGGAGAAAGCTACAAAGAACAGGGCAGAGGGGGGGAAACGGGACTGCCTGTGGGATGGAAACACTTCTTGTTACTTCCAATTAAGTAGGATGTCAGCCAAGTGCATTGACTGTGCCTGTTCCTGCTTTGTGAGCAAGCATTCATGTAACATCAATACCATCCTAAACTGCCTTATCAAAACACAGCCAGCAGTGTCTGCAGAGATCAAGTATTTATTTGGATATGGAGAGTGAATTTCTGCAATGGACTTAAACAGACAATCTTATACTACCATTTGCCACCTTTAATTATATGTTTCAGTGCAGGCTCTATGGCATAAGATGCTCTCTCTGATGCAGAAAAACCCAACTCCCCACTTAGCCCATATGTTTCCAGCCTTGCCTGTGACACAGCTGACATGACTGAGTGTGGCCATATGCAGGTCCTGCTGAGACCAGTGCTGCTGGAAGACTTTTCTCTGTTCAGTGCCTCAGCAGTGGCGGCAGCAGCAGCACCACAGTGAGCAAGTCTGGCTACCTGTACCCTCAAGCACTGTAAAGAATAGAGAATCGTTACCATATTTCCAGAACTGCAAAGAAACCTATAGCTTGGTGAAAAGTAGAAATTAGGTAGCCTGGTTTCTTGTGTTTCTATTTTCCTGTGGACTTCTTGATGGCTGAAGTCACGTTGCAACATTTCTCTGAAAAGAAACAAGAGTCTGGATTCTTCTCACCTACAAAACTACTTATTTTCATGAAAAGTGCAAGAAGTCAGTGTCTTTGAAACCTTGACTGCTTTGTCAAATTCTGGCTGAGATTGCCCAGGAAGATCAAAAGCTACTGATTGACTAAACTGTCAACTGCTGCGCTCCATAACCCTCATTTCTGTAGAGAGCCAGTCTAGAACAAACCCCTGTGTCCTGCAGCCGAAACACAAGGCACAGATGTCCATGGTTTCTTATTCTTTTTTGCTGGTGTGAATCCTGCAGTGTTTAGCCAATATTTGGTTTCATGTACTGCTCTGTGGTCTTCCCCCTGCCAGGGTGATGACCATGTCCTGCAGTGCAGGAGGAGAAGCTGCTGGTGTGGGAGTCTTCAGTAGTTTTTCTGTACTGCAAGCTGACGGGTCTGGGCAGTGACCCCAGGACCACAGTTGGAACAGGAAGGAAAAGCAGCTCAGCTGGGAAGCATGGCACCAACAACATGTCTTTACTAAGAAAACTAATGAGCTGGAAAGACTCAGTTGTAAATCCCACAAACTAGTCTTAGGAGCCTTGAGATAACAGATTACTGGATAGATGTCGCATTTATTAGCTAGGAAATTAGAGTGTCTATGTTTCCGTCAGGCAACGCAGGACAGAGCTCTTACCTGGCTCCCCTTTTTGCCACCTGCCAGTAGCAGACTGCTGTCTGGGTTAGTCATCTCTAACAGAGACACTCTCACTGTCTCTTGATCCTCAATTCTTGCTTTCAGTTGTTCTGATACAGCCATTGGTGAGGTACCCAGCTTTGAGGGTACCAAGAAAAACTCTACTGCCCAGTGTCTCTGAAGCAATTTTATGAGACTACAGGAAGGGTCAGCAGATGCTTTTGGCCTGGGTGGATTTGGTGTGCTTCCTGCACCCTCCTGAACAAATGATCAGGACATGGGAGGGGGAAAAGGAAACCTGGGAGTGAATGCATCTGCAGATACACCCTGCATGATTAGCAGAAGCCATAAGGGCAGTGCATGGCTGAGTGACCCTGTGGTTTGCAAACACATGCAGTTTTAAAAAATACTTTCTGAAAATGGTATCATTCTGGGAGGTACCAAGGCATGGAGGGGTAGTAAATCTCTCTGGTAGTGTCTGATCAAAAGCAGCCCTTGAAAAAAACAAGGAGTGCCTCTTTTTTACCAGTCTAGTAATCCAAAAATACCCAGACCACCCCAAAACCAAAGTAAGCAAACAAACAAATATGAAAAATGGTATTTCCTTAGCTATTACTTGATTTTTTTTCTAACCCAACACGAACAGTAAAGAGAGACCTGGCTTTTGGGTCTAAATGAGCTGGGCCTAGGACAAGGCTTATAGAGGACAGTAAAGCTGTTTGTATCTCCCCAGATTGGATGGAGCCAAGATAAACCCTGTTATCACTGAGGCCAGCCCACAACAGGTTCTACTTTATACTTTGCTTCTTACTGCCGGAAGATGCTCTGTTGGCAGCCAGAAATTGCTGCAGTGAGATGAGGATATTCTCCTCTGAAATACCCAAAAAAATATTTTCAAGGAGGATTCTGTAAAAAATCATCTTAACGACAGCATTTTCTTTGAGGTCCATGACATTTGGGACTCCGAGGAAAGGGAAACCTTAATCTGCACCAGGGAAGAATTAGATTACCAAGGACTACTCTTCTGACTCATGCTTATATCAGAATCACGGTCCATACAAGTGCTATGCAGAAGGGATGCTTGTGTGGAAGGCAATCTCTTCTTTATTTCCTCACAGGCTACATGTGGCTACATGTTTAATTTACAGTTAAAATAGCTTTTCTTAGATTATTTTGGAGCCTGTCAGACCACAGGACTCTTGGTCTATAAGCCTATTGGCCATGCCAGATACTGGAGGAGCTCTAATGAGAGTCAGAACAGTCTCCTGGATAAATACAGCCTTTTCAAAAATGTTGGCACAGTTTCAGCATGCAAAGTGTGAGTGTGTGGGTCCTGTGTTACAAACATCTTGGAGTTTTTTTGATGAGGTCAGCTAGTATGTGTGGAAGGGTGATCTGGTCCATGTGATCTGCCTGGATTTCCAAAGGCATTTGAAAAAGCCTCTCTGAAAAGATCTTAAAGACAAGTCAACAGCAGCAGGATAAAACAGAAAATCTAGCATGGATAATTATTTGATAGAAGGTTGAAAAAAGCATAGGACTAAATAGAGGAAGGTTATCAGGGAGTTCTGCAGGGGTCTTTACTAGGATCTGTGCTCTTTAACACGTTCCTAAATTATGTGGAAAAAAGAGGTAAACAGTGAGATGATGGGGTTTGCTAACAATATGACTGGCCAAAGCACTGGTGGAGTTGTTTGCTTAAAGAAGCTTATTACAGAATCACAGAATCACAGAATGTTAGGGATTGGAAGGGACCTCAAAAGATTATCTAGTCCAATCCCCCTGCCAGAGCTGGATCATGATTAGAGTAATGACCTCTGGTGCATAACTTCAGGCTTTTCGTGCTGCTAATCACATAAAGAATAGCAGTATTTGGGGGAGGAGGGCAAACCACAGTCCCCGTGTGTTCACTGCTGAATAAGGTGTCACTGTATTCCGCGCTCTTTGTATGACTTGATTTTTGTCTGGTACTTCTGCATCCTCCCCCTAATACACATGGCTTGACTGCTTGTTTGTGAGATAGGCATGAGAATATATTGTCTTCTTAACAATAAGGGAAGGGAATAATGGAGTAAACACATAAGTGGAAAATCAAATAAGTAGAAGCACTTAATTACAAAAAATAGCTTCAAGTTGCAAAATGGCCATTTAACATTTGACGGAGATAGATAGCCTCAATGCGCTGCAGGGTTGCTCTGGCACATACTAAGAGGTTTTCCTCGGGAGGTGGTTGTTGATGTAGCTATGACTGCTATACAGCATTTAGACATACAGCTGTATTCCATCTGACTATGTGCGTGTAAGGAAAAAAGTCTTGAGAATATCAAATTACAGACTGGAGGAAAATGTGCTATTGTGTGCGGGAAACCCATGGCAAGCAATCACATAGGGACCAATATGATCTTGTGAAAGGCACTTTAATGGCGTTACAACCCGTTTTATATAGACAGAGCACCAGATCACGAGACTCATCTAGCTACCGATTGGCTAATAGTACTAGCGCGAAGCATAGATTGATTTACAGCCTTAAAGCATGCGTTTACACTGTCACTCCTTTTCCACCTCCCGTCCTGCTTCAGCATCCGAGTCAGGCTCAAAGGCTGGATTGCTCACATGTCCATTGCTTGCTAAAAAATCCTCAACAATTGCATTGCATTATTACTCTTGCAAAATAAGAGTTGCAGAGAATGGGAGAAATTGTTGTATTGTGAGGTAGAAAGGCTTCTGTCCCAACCCCAGTATTGGCACTGGTAATGTGAAGAGTTGGTAAGTATAAAAAGATTTGGCTTACAGACACTGTAACAAGTTTAGTTTTTAAGGACATCAGAGCTTTTACCAGACCTAGATGGGACAGAGCACACATACAGTCGTCCATCAGATCTCAGGAAACTTTAGGAGACGTTAATAATTTCATTATTTGATTCTCTATGTCCCCTATATATACATGAAGTAAATGTGTTGCAGCCAAGTTCTCTTGCCTTTGCCCAGTGAACATTGCTCTGTAAGTCATCCCACTTCCAACACTGCGTTGAAAGCCCAGATCCAGATTTGCTGAATTTGCCATCTTATTCACCCTCCCTGTCTCTGGAGTAATGCCTCAGCTAGGAGACCTCAGTGATGAGGAAGACTCAGGAAGAAAACATAAGTGGGAGAGAAAAATGCATTTGTTTTCCTGAAGTCCTTTTTACCATAAATACATGAGAAAAGGTCAAACTTCCTATATGAAGTTTTAAAGAATGAGAATTTGTGAATTAATTAAAGATGAAGGGTCACCCAAAATCTTTTGCCTTCCCTGTAGTGGAATGAGAGAGAGGAGTGGGTTCATTTTTTTTCACTCACAGATCTTGCACTTTGTTGAAATAGTGCAGTTGGTCATCTGGTCAGCATCATACGTAAACTGTGCAAGTGCAGTTTGTATACATCAGGTACAAATGCAGCAATATGACAGTGCTAAACTGGCTGATGGCCATTAAAATTCAAGACAAATGAATTAGGAACTCCTACCAGAGACACAAAAATACATACAAAGTTTTAGCTGATAAAGAGGTGTGTACGGTAACAGAGTGGTCAGCACATTGTGGATAAACAACTTTGCATCACTTTGTGCTGTGACCAAAGGTTTTCTGTACAGAAGCTGCTGTGACTTGATCTGTAACCTGGCAAAAGAGCAGTGTGCAAAAAGTGCAATTTTTCTTCCTAGCTTGGCATCAAGATGTGAATAAAACAATGCTTTCACATTTCCTGCAGATGCAATCTCTGCCATTTTTTTTCCACATTACCAAATCATACAGACAGATTTTACAGAAATAGCACTGTGTGCTTTATTTAGAGTGTGGTCTGTTTCTGCATGCCAGGCACTTATCTGAAGCTCAGTGGTCTGACACAAACCTTTTAATCTTTAGTCTCCCCAATTTATTCCATTAACACTACAGAGCCTTTTGCTACGTTAACAACAGCAAAGAGTTGCAGAGAAAGGAGCCCATTCTGAGGTAAATAAAGTACATGCCGTTTATTATTTAGTGCATAGTCTCCGGAAACTTTAGTTTGTGAAGTACAGGGGAAAAAAAATACCTACTTGAGTGTTTCACAGTAGCCAGAGGTATAAACCTCAGTAAGAGAAGTGGAGGCACAGCTTGTGGGGGTCTGTGCTACCTCACTCACTTTGAAACCATTTTATTTAAAAAAATAAGATTATGAATGTTTGCTTTCTTCTCTAATGTGAATACAAGGAGGCAGAAAACTGAAGGAAACAGTGAAAGAACTTCTGTATGTTCTTAAGACATGTTAAAGATACCTGCGGATCTAAGGGAGCTGTTTTACACATTAACGTTTCTGGGGAAAACCATCTTCCTTTTTCTTTTTATTAGCTCTGAGTAGAGGTAAATAGGGCAGTGTGTCGAAAGGTTTCATTATTTTTAAGAGAGTAAGCCGTGTTGGGGGAAATAATTCATAACCCAGACAGAGAGCTGAGTGATAACTCTTGTGTTACTTGCTTCTTTTCAAAGCTCATTTACGCCAAGTAGATGTCTCCAAATTACCTCCATTTTTAACCACCTTATTGAAAAACCGCTCTCACTGCGGTTGAAACTGCTCTCACTGTGACACTGCTGTTAGAAGCAAAGTATTAATTCAAAAGAAAAATTAAAAATCTGAGTGTTCAGCTCTGCGTGCAGTCCCCAATCTCCGGGATTATTTGCTTGCCTGAAATTTATTTTAACTCTTAGCTAAACCACACGCCGCAAGACAAAAATATGTACTGTCCCCAGAAAAAATGCTAAGAAACGAGGTGCTGTGGTGACTTTCTTTTTACGAAACCCACACTTTTTTGCGAATGAAGAAACACAAGCCGAGCCAATCAGCGCCTGCAGCGCTGCTAGAACTACGGGAGTCGCCCCTATTGTTGAACCGCGAGCGCGAAGTGATGGCGGAGGTTGCTCCGGTTGCAGCTGCTGTGAGGTAGCGCTTGAAAGTGCCGTTGCGGCGCCTGTGGCTGAAGCAGTTCCCGAGAAGCCGAAGAAGGGGCCGGGCGGCTCCAAAGCCCGCAAGCTCGCTGGTCCTAGCGTCACCGAGCTGATTACCAAGGCTGTGTGCGCCTCCAGGGAGCGCAAGGGGCTCTCCCTTGCCGCTCTCAAGAAGGTGCTGGCTGCCGGCGGCTACGGTGTGGAGTAGAACAACAGTCGTATTAAATTGGGGCTCAAGACTCTTGTTAGCAGAGGTACCCTGGTGCAGGCCAAGGGCACTGGCGCCTGTGGTTCTTTCCGCCTGAGTAAGAAGCCAGGCGAATTGAAAGAAAAAGCTCCTAAGAAGCGGGCAGCAGTGGCGAAACCGAAGAAGCCGGCAGCCAAGAAGCCTGCCAGCGCTGGCAAGAAGCTTAAGAAAGCGGGGAGAGCAAAGAAGAGCCCCAAAAAAGTTAGGAAGCCAGCGGCCGCAGTGAGCAGCAAAGCACCCAGGAGTCCGAAGAAGGCGACTAAGGCTGCGAAGGCCAAAAAGGCGGTGGGAGCTGCAGGGAAGAGCTCGGGCAAGGCAAAGGTAGCAAAGCCCAAGGCGGCTAAGCTGAAAGTGGTGAAGGTGAAGAAGGCAGTGCCCAAGAAGAAGTAAACCCCTGTGGGAGCAAACTTGCTCCACAATAAACCCCAACGGCTCTTTCCAGAGCCACCGAAATTTTCTCCAAAGGGGTTGGAGTAAAGGACCATTTTTTGTTGGTTTCTTTTGTTGTTTTGTTTTGGTTTGTTTTTCTTGGGGTGGGGGTGTTGGGGTGTTTTGGTGTTCGGGGTTTTCTTTGTAATAGTGGGGGCAACGAGTGGAAGTGGCTTACGCAGGCTTCGAGCCTGCCCGTACTGACACTCACAAAGGGTGCACAGTGACTGGGAAGAAGTTGCTGCTTTAAGAGCAACTCTTGATGCTCTCTCTAATTGTTACCTTGCTAAAATACTGGGAAGATAGTTCACCCCTTTTGAAGGTAAATATAGCTTCAAGGCATTTAAGTACTTGGGGGCTTAACTCCTTTGTGTTAAAACACAGGCTTATAGCCAGTACTTAATGCTTTCTGGTCTGTGTCCTCTGTGTGAGTACGTGAGAGGGGAAGCAGAGGGTAGGGGCGGGAAAGGCTTTCACTTGCTATGATTCTGTTTCCCTCAGTGGCAAAGTAACATGGGGCAGGAAAAGATTTATTTTGCACTTTTTAAGTAGGACTGTAGGATCCAAATCATAAAATACTTCCAAGTTCCAAGAGTAATCTTTTTTGAAAGCTCCAAAAACATACCACTTAAAACATGTAATTCATGCATGTAAGCTTTGTTTTTCTGTACATTTTCTTCCAAAGATTGTTTTAAGCAATTTTGCTCTTTAGTGATGCAGTGGATGGCTCTGAAAAGAGCTTTTGGGTTTCTCTGGGGAAACTTCCCCGGCGTTGCTCTTGGGTGCTCACTTGGCTTTCACCTTGTGGCTGTCAGTCTTCTTGGGCAGCAGCACGGCCTGGATGTTGGGCAGCACCCCGCCCTGCGCGATGGTCACCTTGCCCAGCAGCTTGTTGAGCTCCTCGTCGTTGCGGATGGCCAGCTGCAGGTGGCGGGGGATGATGCGCGTCTTCTTGTTGTCGCGGGCCGCGTTGCCCGCCAGCTCCAGGATCTCGGCCGTCAGGTACTCGAGCACGGCCGCCAGGTACACCGGGGCGCCGGCGCCCACCCGCTCCGCGTAGTTGCCCTTGCGCAGCAGCCGGTGCACGCGGCCCACGGGGAACTGCAGCCCGGCCCGCGACGAGCGCGACTTGGCCTTAGCCCGCGCCTTCCCGCCCTGCTTCCCGCGGCCCGACATCGCTCCGACTCAGCCAACCCCAACCACGACCTCCTCCGCAGAAAAACCCCACCCAAGCAGGTTGACAGTTGCATGCGCGCTCGCGACTTTATACAGCTCGGCCTGAGCGGCGGCGCCTTCGCTGATAGGCTGCAAAGAAGGCGCTATTTCTACAGCCAATGGGAATCGAGAGTTGTCCAATAGCAAAGCTTAGCTCGGCGTGACAACCTCAAGTAGAGCTTCCAGCCAATGACAATGCGACGCTGCTCAAGTGCCGCTTTGCACCGCGCCCGTATAAAGTGGGCTCCCACAGGCGGCTGTATTATTTTGTTAGTTCTCCAGCGTTGTCTGTTGGTGAGTGAGACACACGGGTCTGCTGCGATGCCCGAGCCGGCCAAGTCCGCTCCTGCGCCCAAGAAGGGCTCCAAGAAGGCAATGACCAAGACACAGAAGAAGGGCGACAAGAAGCAGAAGAAGAGCCGCAAAGAGAGCTACTCGATCTACGTGTACAAGGTGCTGAAGCAGGTGCACCCCGACACGGGCATCTCGTCCAAGGCCATGGGCATCATGAACTCCTTCGTCAACGACATCTTCGAGCGCATCGCCAGCGAGGCCTCGCGCCTGGCGCACTACAACAAGCGCTCCACCATCACCTCGCGGGAGATCCAGACGGCCGTGCGGCTCCTGCTGCCCGGCGAGCTGGCCAAGCACGCCGTCTCGGAGGGCACCAAGGCTGTCACCAAGTACACCAGCTCCAAGTAGAGCGTCTCCGGTTGTCAGATTTAACCCAAAGGCTCTTTTAAGAGCCACCCACCTTTTCCATAAAGGGGCTGGACTGTTAAATGTAAACAAAAACCTCTTCTTTTTTTAAGTATGAATCGCGAAATTGTAAATAATTTTAAAGTATTGCTTATGTTCAATAAAATACTGTTCTTATTTTTTTGTGGCAGGGAACATATACTTTCGCCTGAGCAACTAATTACTTGTAACTAAAGTTACTGTATTTTCTTTCTAAGTGACACTATTTCCTTAATTCATAGTTTATTGCGGTTTTCTAAGATTGTGGTATGTATATTTCATGTGCAATACATCACTCTTCTTCAGTATTTTCATGTTTTATGTGTTTTAAATTGAAGAAAAAGAAGGCACTGTACTTTTCTAGTCAAGAAGGAATAAAAGTTTTTACTTATGAAGTCTTAAACTTCGTTGTAGTTGCTGTAAGATCTACCACTTGATGGTACTCAGTCGTTTCCGGTTTTGTTTTTTTACTGCTTTAGGTAGAGAATATTCCCCTTGTAACAGATGGCTGAAGGTGCCTTTAGGCTTCCACAGCCTGGGAAATAAAAGGTGGGTTGCTGTATTTGCCTGGTTGAAAAAACTCAGATTTTTATCCAGTGAGACTTGTCTTCAACAGAATTGGGAACAGGTAGCTGGCTATGATCTCACTAAAAAAACCTCCCCAAGAATTTTTCTGTAATGCAATGCTGTTTAGGAAGGTACAATTAGCAGCGGGACCCCCATTTGTTTCACTGTCTTTAATTTTGCCCCTCCTCCCTGCAAGGCCTGCAGACAGAAAAGGGTCTCCATCGTAGGCTGTGCCACTGCCCTGCCAGCCGAATGCACAGAGAGCTCTTCCTCTCCTTCCATGCCTGACGAAACTGTTAGCCACCTTCTTCTTCACCTGAAGGTATTGCTGGGGGAATTAGCAGCTGCTGCTGCTGAAGGGAGCCATGTTTCCTTCTGGAGGTAATTGTCACTTGGCAGGACCTTACTTACCTTGTGGTGGCAGTGGCTGGCTTCCCAGGCTCTGCCACCGGCTAAGCAGGCTGCAAGGCCATGGCTCTCTACCTTGGAGCCACTCAAAAGCCTCCTGCCCAGTGGCACAGCCTGGTGTCTGCCCTGCCAAAGCATTTGCTTGTGCTGGGTGCATGCTGGCCTCTTCACAACTTGCCAGGCGAAGCAGGTTGGACCTGAGAGTTAAACACTCGCACTGGCTCACAGCTGAGTTTGTCTGCTCTCCCTTTTGGATGCTCTTCACCAAGCAGACTAGAAAGGAAGGTGAACGGATGCAACTGCATCTCTATAATGTTTGCCATTACATGCACCTGCTGCCAGAGGCTACAGGAAGACCCCAAGAGTGTGGAAGGGTTTCCCAGCTCTGTGGCTATAATACCAGCTAATGCTACCATTGGTGCTAGTATTCCCCAGGTGGGAGTTCATCCATCTGGGGAATGTGGGAAGCATCCTTCTCTAGAGCCCGAGCCTTCTCCTCTCCCTCACTTCTCTATCTTCCTTGTTCTAGTGGATTATTTTCCCTAAATGCAGTGGCCTGATCCTGGGAGCAAACAGCAGTCAGCAGCAGGGCACAAGGGGGAGTTCTGCCACCAGTGAGCAGCCATATCCCTCCCCATAGTACTTTTGCCTCCTGCTGGACCCATCCCCCCTGTGCCATTCACCTCTGGTCCACCTGATTCCTTTTGTTCCCCCACCACAGTTCCTCCTGGTCTTCTCTACTTCCCACACGTGCCCTGCCTGGCTGGCAATGGTTTGCCCTCCATGCAGCCAAATGGCATTTGCAAAAATATCTGCATGGCACGTAGCTGAAGGAGCTCATTGCGGCATTGTAGCACGGAGGGCTTCAAGCACAGCAAGAGCTCTGGCTGCCCATTCGTGCATCTTGGAGCAGTGTACTTGGCTGGCAGAGGCATCTCAGCTCTGTTAACACTGCTGCAGCAGCCCAATTAGTAGTTCAGGTGTTGTCACAGTCTTTGGCTAGAGCCCAAGAGCTAATGACAGAGCAGGTGGCAGATGCGGGGTCTGCAAAAGCGTGGCTGGAGATGAGGGAAGCTCATTCTTAACAGTTTGTTGAGACCAGTCTCTGCTGACCAGCTGGGACGATGGATTTTGCAAGGTGGATTCTTGCTTTCTGTAAGTCTTCAAAACACCCTTCAGCCTTTGAAGGATGCTGCTGCTGCATTTGGCCCTGCCACCCCTCCCAGGATGTCCAAAATTATCCTGGGATTACTGGGGTGACCATACTCATGACCACTGGTTTACAACAGGAGGAAAACTCATTAAACCCCAGAGGCATTTAATAGGAAGCAAAGTGGCAATGGGTCATTGACACACCATTCATGTTGATGCAATATGATGATAGAGGGGCATAAATGTCATTGTCTGATAAAAGATGGGTTTGTCGTACCAAATTCCTGCACTGTGTGTCTACCACAAATGGCCTGACGCAATTAGGAACTGCGGACCCCAAAGCAAACCTGTGGAGGGAAGCTGGGAGGGAGGAGAGGCTGAAGAGTGGCAGTAGAAGGTCTGTAGAAGTGCACAGGCAGCACAGTGAGGAACGTGCAACTTGACATGCAGCAAGAGCTTGAGGAGATTTTTCCAAACATGTTGAAGAACTGGTTAAAAAGAAGCTTAGAGCTATGACCAAAGAAGCTGTTGATGCAGTTTGACTCCCACTGTGCTTACAGAAGCAGGAGTTTGTATATTCTTTGTAGGCAAACAGGATTATGTCAAACTACCTAATGCTATCATTCAGTTAGCTTACTAATGAAAACACAGAGGGGTTGTTTTGTGATCACCATGCTGTGTTACCTATGAGTACAAACTGCTCCTGCAGAGCTCTGTATAAAGCAGGAGTATAGATGCTGCTCTTCTTGCTTGTGCACACAGAGGAGTCAGGGTACATGGACCCTCTGAATCTTCTCTGTGCCAAGCTCTTGTCGTTGTTGTCCTTCCCCAGGGCCTGCTTCTGCTCTGCTCAATATCAGAGTTGACTTCAGTGGGAGCATTACAAGTCCTTGGGTGTCAGCCCGCAAGTGGGCTGCAAAGAAAAGGGGTCAAAAGGTCTGCTCTTGGGTCTGTCCACTATGTTGATGGTTTTTTTCCCCAATGGCTCCAAAAGCACCTTCGAGAACACCCACTGTCACTGAACAATAGCTCCATCTTGGAAAGAGCTATGTGGAAGTGGGTGTCAGGGCAGCCATTTTGTACTAATAACAACAATTTTGCACTAATACTGTGTTGCAGTAGAAATGACTAATTAAAACGTTGGGGAGATAGTCAAGTCATGAGAGCATTACTCAAGCGCAATTCAGCTGGGAAGCTGCGATTCACAGCTCTGCTGTTACAGAAATAACACAGGACTTACTTAATTCACCAGAAATCATCGTCAAGGTATCAGGTTATCATCCCACCTGAAAGCAGCTCCGGGCTATCCACCAGCCAGCCCAGGCATCAGTTCAGAGCCATCTGCAAAGCACAGCCTTGGCTCCCAAGTGGTCAGTGCCATTTCCAGCAACCATAATTTTTTCTGTCCTAATGCTAGGCAGGCCCAAGATGTCTCAGCTTGCAAACAGGATCGTAGCTCAGTTCATTTTTATTCAAGATCAGGATAACACTATCGTCAATGGGAAGCAGAATCCCAAAGCCCTGCTATTCCTTATGTAAATACTTATTCATGCGTTGTTATCATTTTTCAACTGTTGCTCTCTGTCCTGACCCCTCTCCAGATCCTCTAATGAAGATGATGATGAAGAAACTACTTCATAGTAAAGGGCGAGAATGGAAATAACATTTTGGTGCTTGTTAGCTGGGGGTCAGGCCAGGCTCAGAGTGGACTCTACATAGCCCCTGAGCACGTCCCATCACTGCAGTGAAGGTCCCAAGGTGTGCAGGGACCTTCAGCACGTGAACTTCTGGCAGCAGAGAGAAGACATGCAATAAGCATTAGCTGCTACTGGCCTGATGTAGATTAACAGGAGAGCTGGTGCACAAAGCATGTGTTTTAGCAGCTGCAATCCCTCCCCTGCTGTGTCATTCCCTGCTTTTACAGCTGTCGCAACAAGTAGCGGAGGTCTAGTGTAGTGGAGCTGTGTAGGAGGAGGGCTTAGCTGAGGAAGGCTGGAGCTGCAGATGGGCCTGGAGCCCATGGTCTCAGGTAGAAATGATGTTTGGGGCTGTAATATGGTTTGTAGGAGTTGGAGGGCTCTTTTATTGACAGCTCTGTCACTGCTTTGGCTTGTGGCCACCACAGACTGGTGAATGAAGGGGTGAGAGATGAGGCCATGGGGAGAGAGGGAAAAGAACAAGGACAAGGACAGAGCAAATGAAATGCAAAGATCAAAGTCTAGACAAGAGAAAAATTAAGTGTAGAAAGCAAAGGAGATGGAAGGAGGGGAAATCAAGGAGTAACACAAAGCGAGAGATGAAAGAGAGACAGCAGCCCTCCAACAGGCCAGAAAAGGGAGGTGGGAAGGAGCTGGGCGTGGAGAGGACGACAGCTCCCATACCTGGCACATTTCTCTCCTGCCGTTGCTGTCTTGGAAAAGATGAGCCCAGCTTTCTCTGCAAATACTTAATGAGCAATTTGCACAAATACCTTCCCTGATACCTCTTGTGAACTGTGAAGCTAAATGACATATGTTACAGGAGAGAAAAGTGATCCTGTGTGGGCTCAAGGAGGCATCGCACCCCTGTGAAAAGACCCTCCCTGACAGGTTAATGTGCAAGAGGCAGCAGGAGCAGCCAGGCTCTGAGGAAGGACTGTTTCGGTTCCAGGGGACCCCATCCAAAGGAAGGGAAAGTTGCAGACACATCCTGGCAGCTCCATGCCCTGCAACCAGTGAGAGCAGCCCTGCACTTTTGCTGTCCCAGATCAGGAGATTGCAGGCACTTCCCCTGCTCTGGGTCAGAGAAAATCCCTTTGGTGAGGAAACACAGCTGAGATCTTCTGTCTAGCTGGCCAGCACGTGGTCCCCCCCGCAAAACTCTGCTCTTTCAGCTCCTCACTGCTGACTGCCGATGCAGATGTCACGCTCACCAGTGACACTGCCTTTTCCGTATGCTGGAAACGCTCAGTCTTGCCTCAGCTTGGCCAGCAGCAAACCCTCAAACCTCCTGCCAGGGCTGGTGGTTGTTAGTACTTCTCCTCAGTGAGGCAGGATGGGGTGGCTGTGGTGAGGCTCAGCCTAAGCACAGTGTGTGCCCGGGACCTCGGTGCCAGTGGGATGCAGGGGGAGAACAAGCTTCCTCGAGCTTGGACTCATTCATAGACCAGCAGCCTCTCAGCAGGTCCTGCTGAGTGATGTGGAGCCAGAAAGGACATACACTGGGACTTACTCATTGCTCTGAGATGTCAGTCCTAATGGAAACCAGCAGGGAGTAGTTAGAATGTGCCATAAACATTTACTAGCTAAGATATCAATTTTCCCAACAGTTGTTAGAAGCCCGTAGCTGCCTGAAGTTTCAGAGTTGGACTTTGGCTCCTGCTCCAGCACCAGGAGAATCCACCTATCACCCCAGCACCATCCTGATGGCTCCGGATCATGCCTCCCATGCAGTGAATGGCTGTGTGGCTGCCAAACCAGCTCCAGACCTGCCAGCCCCAAGGTGACAACATGGTCACCTCCTGTGAAGTACGGTTGGTTTGTGGTTATGGAAGTAGCTCAGCATTGTTTCAGCCTGGGCTAGGCTGCATTGTTCTCCCCGTTGAGGGGGGTCTGCTGAGAAATGCCAGGGTTTCTCTTTGCTCCAGGAGAAGCTGACCAGGGCTCAGTGTTTCTTTCAGCATCTTGCCCTCTGCATGTAAACTCTGGGGTCCGCCTGCGCTTTCCTTCTCAGGCTGCACAGCACAGGCACGTGGCTAGTGCTCAGAAGACACACTTTAAATAACCGCATCACAATGACTCATGCCTTACCCAAGGCAGTCTGGCATATAAAGCATGAAAGCCGGTGATCTTTGGAAGAAGAGAGGATCCTACAGTGAGCAGACATACGGCTCAGTTCCTGGCCAGAAACTGGGAGGGGTGGAAGTGTTGCTAGATGAGATAGGCTGGGAGGCTGAGGCTCACAGGCACAGAGCTGCAGCCACCCCACCACTGCCCAGCTCTGTCCTCCTGACCTGCTGCCACACGTGCAGCCCCTTGTCTCTGGAATTTCCCTGAATCAGCAGTTTGCAGGGCTCAGGGCAGCTCAAGGACGTAGAGAAAAGGCATGTAGGAGGAGTGCCCAAGCCCAAGGATGGCTGACATGATGGGGACGTGGAGTGCTCTTTTGCCCTTTGCAGTGTTTGGCCTGTAGGACAAAGGAGGCAGACAAGGACAGGCAGTCCTGATGGCTCCAATGGACCGTCACCTTTCCCTCGGGCCTCTCAAATCATTCTCTATTTCCCCAGCCCTGACCAGTACCAGCACTGCCCTTCCCACTGCCTCCCTGTCAAATACTCCCCAGCCATTCCCCCTCACTCGCCCCCCACCTCCCTTCAGCGCTGTCCTTCCCTGCACTGCCTGTCCCTCTCCTACTCTCCCAGACTCATCCTCCCATGCCTCCTGCTCTCCCCTTACCACTTTCTAATTCTCCTGGAGAGCTGCTCTGCACCCCCTTTCCTCCCCCACTTCCCAGTGCCATGTCTGCACCCCTCCTCCTCCACTGCCTGTGGCTACATCATCCCCTCAGGCAAACAGTCACCCCTTGGGACCTACTGTGGCATTTTCCCACAGACCCTGACCCCTTCCCACAGCTGTTTGCCCCAGAAGCACCACAGCAGCTCAGCAGCTCCTGCTTGTTTTCTACAAGCAGCCCATTCTGAAAGGCCAGCCTTTGCCTTCAGGCTGCACCTCACTCTCCCTCGCCTCCTGCCCAGTCCATGGCTGTGGCTGGGATGCCCCTGCCAGTCACACGAGCTGCTTTCCCCAGCCTAGAGGCTGTTCCCAGGGCTCAGGCACCCGGGAGCTGCTCATCGGCTTTGGCAGGGCAGCGTAAATGTCACGTCCCTGCCCGTAGCGATGCCCATTATGTAAGGAACAGCGTGTGCATCAGCTGGGAGGCCTCGGGCTTGCTTACGCACCGTGAATGACAGCTGCAAAAATGAGATGAGGACTATTTTTAAATCTCCCCCCTGCTCCCTCCTTCTCCAGCTCTTCCCTGCAGCCCCAGCCACACTGTGCGGATGTCCAGACCCAGCCCCGTGGAGGCAACTGGTACTGCTGGGCTCTGCCCAGCCACTCCTAGGCAACACTTTGCACTGCCACAGAGGGACATGCAGTGCCTCACCACAGGGTATCTGGAGGACACGTCCTCTTCCAGCCCTCCTTGCCCATCAACAGTCCCCCAACATCCTCTCCTTTACCTCTCATGGCCCTCCTTGCTGGCAGGACCTGCATTGCCCTTTTCCTCCCCTCAGCCTCTGCCTGTAACTTTAGAAAGGTCATTCCCTCCTCCTCAAGCTACAGGGTTATCGCAGTTCCTCGGAGCAGAACGGAAGAGATCTTGAGGGGGGGAAAAACTACCTTTTCGTGTGGAAATGTGATAATCCCAGCACCACCCTGTCCCTCAGAGCAAGGGCAAGAGACAGTCTGGAGCAGGGGACTGCTTAACGTCTCATCTCGCACTGAACACTGCTGGCACAGGGACCAGCAGGGTAGAGGCAAAGCGAGTGAGGAGCTGGCTAGGAGAGAGGTGGTGTCAGTCACGGGGAAAGGAGAGTTGTCAAAATCAGCAGTGTTTTGCCTGACAATGCTGTAAGACAGGTGCCCCTCAAGGCAGAGTAGATGGAAGAAGACAGGCAGTGAGTGGACATTGCCCGTGTACTGCCACTTTGGCTCTAAATAAAGATACTCAGCTCAAGGATATGCCCAGCAAAGAATTGTCTGGAGAAACCAACAAGTATGAGGTACCACTTCATCTTGCATCATAGACACTGGTCTAGACATTGGGAAGACATTTCCAAGGAAGACATCCTTGGGAAGGATGGTGCTGACCTGCAGCAGGTACAGAGTAGGCTTGTGAGAGGCCATTGTGAGTATGTGACTTGTTTAATCTAAAACATGAGAGGCTGAGGGGAGACAGGATCTGTGCATCATAAATACATACTAGGGCAAAAGTCTAATTTGTACTCCTAGAAGCTCATCTGGATCACAGATATATTTAGACATAAAATTAGAAAGAAGTTCCTAGCCAGCCATGGTATAAACTTCTGTGACAGCCTGTCAGGCTGGAAGGTGGGCAGAAGCAGCCCGATTTGGCAAGAGATCCAGCCGGCTGGTAGTTACTGTATGGCAGGAGAAGAGAGAACCCGCAAGGAGCCATATACACATTTGAAATAAAGCTTGCAATCATGTGCCCAAGTTGGTCCCCAGGGGGATTATTATAGAGCTGAAACCTCAGTGTGTTGCATCCTCTTCATGTTATACATTATTAATCTTCTGCTTCAAGGTCCTCCTGGATCCTTGAGGAGGCAAGGAAGAGGTCACTTCTCAGTTTTTAGGAAACTCTTTAATTTCCTTCTTCTCTGTAAACTCTCTGGCCAGTGCTATCTCTAGGGTTGGTGTGAGGTGGCGAGGAGGAACGGGGCCACTCCTGCTGCTCTTAGTCATGGACTCTTTGAGTGTGTTGGTTTGCCTTGCTCACAGGCTGAAGACAAAGCCAGCTCTAGGGCCAGGAAGGCATGTCCCTCGGGCTCGGTGTGCTGGGGCAACCTGGGGAGCTGGAGCTGTTGTTCATTGTGGGAAGCAGTGCCCTTGTAGACTCCTTGGCTGCATTTTCCCCTTTGCAGGAGCTCGAGGACTGTAGAGACACCTTTGCTCCTTCTCCTGTGTTCATAGCTTTAGGCTTCCGTGGAGCTTTGCCATGGGAAGTGAGGGGGTGCCTTCAGGCTGAGGTGGTCAGGCCATTCCCTGGATGGTCCACATGTGTCTAGACTTGGGCACTACACTATGGTGTGTGCCGGTCAGAAGCCACAGCCCCAGGCCTGTGTTTCCATGTGGTGTGGAGCCCACATTACCATGACAAGGTCCACAGGCTTGTGATCAGGGTGCCACCTATTTTTGCCTGCTCCTCAGTGCTGGGGACAGCTAGGCAGAGCTGTCCTGACATGGGAGCCTTAACTGGGGCTTCGGTGGCGTCAGTTCAGGCAGCTGTGGAGAGCTGTCAGAGGACAGCAGCAGGTCCCTTAGCAGAAGGGTTAAGGCTGCCTCCTCCAGCCCCTCACCTCCCGGAGGTGACTCCCAGGCCGTGACTGTGTCCCACTCAAGCCCCTCGGCTATCCTGGCTGTTCTCTCTCCACCACAGAGGTTTGCTGTCAGGCTGCAGGTACCACGCGGGAGCTGTGCCCAGCGCCGGGCCGGACGATGGGTGCCGGCTCCCGGGGCCGTGATGCGGACGGCGGACGCTGCCGCAGCGCCACCTGGCGGCGGCCGCTGGGAGGCCGCGGCCCATCCGCCATTTGGGGCGGCGCAGGGTCTGCCCGGGGAGCGGCGTTCGCTGCCCGCTAAGCCCTGCTGTGGCGCTGCCAGGACAGCGGCCGGCGGAGCGGTGCTGCCTGTGCCCCGCGCCAGAGGCAATGCGGGCCAGGCAGCCGCAGCACCCCGCTTGTGAACCACCGCACGCACCCTCACGGCTGGGCTTAGGCGTGGAGGGACGGTCTCCTTGTGGTGAAGCTGTGGGGCCTGTGTTCTCAGCTCTGCCGCTGTCCCTGCCTTCACAGGTTCTGGTGGGGCTCGTGCTGCACCAGGCAGTGAGCGCAGGTGACAGCTCCTAGTTGCTGGGAAGGGATGAGCAGCAAGTCCCCAGACCTCGTGTCACACTGTAGGTGAAACCAGCCTTACCTTCAAGAGGAGAAGGATTTGGAAATGGCACCTTTTCCTGGACTGCCACAGCATCCCAAGCAGGAGCGGGACAGAGGAGCACCCATTGCTTGCTGGATTGAGGCAGTACATGAATCTAGGACAGCGTGAGAAGGCTCTTCTCAAATTATGTATTTTACATTTTTAGCATATAAAGAGTTAGGAGCAGAAAAGCAGCCATTGAGGATAAAATAAATGCATTGACTGACTGATGATAAAGGCTGCAGCAGCTGCTGTTTGGAAGCCACACGCAACGTTCTCAAGCACGAGTGGGTTGAGAAACACTGCAGCACAGGGTACACTCCCAGCACAAGGTCTGGAGCAGGGCACTGCAGGTGCATGGCCTATTGCCACCACACTGCCACCACAGAGCGTGCACACGGAGCTGGCTCAAAGGCTTTCTGCTCCAGAGCTCAACCAGGGCTGAGGTGGTGAGCGTGCTCTTGCAAGCTGGAAGCAAAATTCAAGATTAAGGCATTCAAGAGCCAGTTTTGATCATAAACTTGTGATTGAGCACAAGAGGGAAAAGGTACATGAACTCACGTCTCGCCACATCTGGAATACTGCCAGAACCTTTCCTCTCTACTCTGCCTAGCTACCTCACAAGCCATCTTCTTCTGCCTCCTGCCCTTTCTAGAGGGAAGGCTGGTCCCATATTGTCTTTTTGCAATTATTTCCCAAGAACACTCTACCCACCCTCAGGTCTGTCATACCTACACCACCAGCTTCTGGCTTGACTCCCCTTACACTGTTTGTTCCCCATTTCCTTCTTGTTGCCCTCACTCCTCAGAAGCCTGCTCAGACCTCACAAGCAGCACTGACCTCTCTTCCCACCTCCCCTCCCAGCATCACAGGCTGGACAACTGGGCAGAAGACAGCCTCTTGCTCTGAGGCCTCTACATGACCGCATCTCTAGCCCCTCTGTGTGTCCCCCTTCCAGGGCAGGAGAGGAGCTCCAGTGTCATACTGCAGGCAGAGGCTATGCTGGCTGGTGTGGTATATGCACAGGGCCTCCACCAATATTTCACCCACATCCATGAGATGAGAATCCCACTCTGTTGCAGGTCCTGCTACTTCCCCAGGCTCACAGTAGGCTGTCTCCCGGCTTTCAGTGTCAGCAGAAAAAGCGTTAGTCTCTTCAGTCACCTCCGTTCCTTCTTGCTTTAACAGTCACACAGGACTACCATGCCATGGGATGCCTGAAGGGGAATTCAGGGGCAAGTGGAAGTTGAAACCACTTTTGCAACCTGGTCACCCCACAGATTTAGCCTTTCGAAGCCCCAAAGTCTTTCCAGCTGTAAGAGAATTGTATCATTTGAAAGTCACAGACACGTCCAGCCAAAACCCACAACCAACAGCAAGCAAAAACCCAGAAGACCTTGGTGGGTGCAGCTCTAGCACGTTTCTCAATCACGGCATTCCAGTTGCCACTGCAGAGTACTACAAACCAAACATGAGCGCAATCCTTTCCCTGCTCCTCTGCAGATCTGGTGCACATCCTCTGCACATCCCCCCAACACACAACAGGAAGGACGCTGAGTAAGAGGTTGCCATTTTTTCCATCGCCGTCTTTCCAATCACTAATGGCTGCAAAATTTCCTGAAGGAAACTAGTAATACAATGTGCAGAGTTATCACATTTATAAACTAGCTACCTACCCACCTAAGAGAACACACAAGATCCCTGAAAAGAAGGCGCTGTATAATAAACCTCCATGCTCCTGCTAGCTGCCATCACAAGGAAAAGATACCAAACATCCTCCACTGATTCTATGTCAAGGCCATGTAGCACCAGAAGGATACACCCAACACATCCTTGTATCCACTCAATTTCTACTGCAATTCTTCGTTTTGACCATGTCAAGTCTTTGGCCATCAGTACCTGGTACAGGTCACGCCCCTCCCTCTAAACAGGTAGGTTTCTAGCTTTTATACACACATTTCCTGGGTTGCTAATCATGCCATGGCTCTGGAAAACAGCCAGAGAAAAACAACTAACTGACAATTTCTTCCTTTTGCAAAACCATATGAATTTATTTCCTTCCCCACGATGGTAGTTTGCGAGTACTGATCTTCATACTTTTCAAAATTATACTGCTGAAATGACCAGACGAGATGCTAACCCAGTCTTCCATTGCCTGGACTAGACACTTCTTCCCTCCCTTAAAATGTGGAAAAAATGGTATTGAGTGTTCATGTAGACAAGAGCCCTACCTGCAAAGCTGGATCAGAGATCCTATCTTCCCCCCTTCCTCCTGTTTAGAATTTGATTTCCTTTCTACCACTGCCCCATCACTAATCATACAAGATACTTTTTACAAAAGTATGGAACCAACGACCTCTACCTTACTGAAGTTTCCAGATATGCTAAAGTATTCCAGATACACTAAAATACCAGCGATCTCATTTTCCTTGAAAGCATGCATCTCAGGTAGAAATATCGTGGAGTGTAAGAGGCCAAGGAAAGTGAACACATTCTTTTCTGGAAGCTGTCCTTTCTGGTCAGAAGCAGTCAATGTACAGAAGACATACATTTCTTATCAGGTTGATCTTCAGCTAGTAGTCCTTGGAAAAAAAAAACACAACAAAACCAAACAACAAATCAAACATAACAAAAACCCCAAATCAAACAAGCAAGGTTTCCCATGAAAGAAACTAAATTCTGATTATTTTGTGGTGGTTGTCAGCCTCAAAGTAACAGACAAAGCAAGGTTCAAGTGTATGCAGCTGAATACTAGTTGTCAGGATTTCTCCCTCTGCGTGGAAGAGCTCAACCCAGAGTCACTACGGGACAAATGCAAAACCTTGCAAAGCTTTTGAAATCAATTAATCCAGAAAGTAGAAGTGAGGAATTGTATACCTGTTACCAGCACACCTTATAGTTAACATATGGGAAATGCACAGCAAGAGTCGAATTCTAAATGTGATCAGCTGCTTTAATGTCTACCAACTTCAATGCAAATTGTAGCTGTAATGCTGGCAGTTGAGGTATACAGCACACAGTATGCTATCTAGAGAACAAAATTACTGGATCTCAGCATAGTGGAATATACATTTTATTTCTTAAAAAGGAAGGGTACTAACAGAATTTAATACAGTCAAAATTTTACATTTTAAACAAAAGCTTTATTTTTTTTCTTAAAAACCAGTTACGAGCAGAGAGGTGAGAAGATTTAAACTACTCACAAAATCCAAGCTGAAGACTTTGAGAATTCAAATCTGTGGTTTATACATTTTAAAAAGTGTAATAAATGGAAATATAAAATAATACCAACTCTGCAACAGTGAAATGCCCTTTCCTCATTAGATTGCTGTTTAAGCACCTTTATTTTCACCCATCAGCTGCCAGGAGCATGTAGGTTTATGTACAAAATAAGCAGCTTGGGACAAAAGATTAATATATAAATTAAAACCATTTATGGCAATACAGTTTTACCCAGCCACTTTACAATCTTTGTTATCTTTTTCATTTCTATAGAATCTCTAGTCAGGATGATCTCAAATGCACTTTATGGACTGCTTCAAAGAGCAGCTACATTTACAGGAATTACGAAGACAACCTCAAGGAGCAGACACCCAAGAGATGAAACAACTTAATGTGCGGTAAAACTAAGATCAGATTTATATCTTATATAAATACTGTGCAGATTTATCGTCCACCCCACTGAATGGATGGGATAGATCAGTGTCACATCTGAAGCCAAAAAAAACCCCAAACACTTTTATCCAAGAGGCAACAGAATTTCAGGCCAAATAGAGCAGAGAGGCGAACCCTCAAACTATTTAGTTAAAAACTGTATGTCTCTGAAAAAACTTTACAGGGACAGAATTTTCTGAATAACTTGCACATAAACTTAGCTGTTTCATAGCTACGTTACAGCCTAGAGACACTGAGAGGGGAGGAAATAAAGAAGGGGAAAAAAAAAAAAAAAAAAAAGAGAGATGCCACCATCCCTGTTGTGGCTTTGTCATTTATGGAACACTGCAGACGCAGCTGTTACCAGGGAGGAGACTGCCCTGGTATGGCATTAAAGACAAAGAAGTTACATTATGGCTGGAGAAAGTGTCATCACAAGCTAATCTCTCTAGATGAAGGACGATGGACCAGTTTCACCTCCTCAAAACCCACATGTTCATATTTCCTAGCAGACTACTCATGATTCTCGCTCCACTGTTTATTTTTTCCTTTTTAATATGATATAGAAAAGGTCATGAAAGCTGATGAAAGGTCCAGCTGTGCAGCATCCAGTGAACATGTACTCAGCAAAACCTTAAGTCATTAATCACTGTCTCTCTCTCCACACCACAACAGGATACCTGTGTCATCTGTGTACATAATAGAACTAATAAAGATGTAGACTATCTAGGTTACAAATGAGCTTCAGTAACAGTCACTCACTGTTTCACTGCACCTTGCTGCAGTCCGGCTGAAGGGTGGGTGACAGATCTGTTTGAGCCAAAAGAGATAATAGTTAAAAAAAAACCCAACCAAACCCCTTAATTTTCCTCAATCACTAAGCTTTACAAATCATTTAATATTGCCACTTTCCAGACGCTACTCAAAAGCAACATATCAACTGTCCACCTAATGGAATGGGAAGAGTACAATTATTTATGTCATCGATGACTGCTGTTAAAGAAAAGACTGGAAGAGAATCAATCCCCTCAAATTCTCAGTTTCTCTGCTTAAGTAGATCATTATTGTTTTTAAAACATTTTTTTTGTCAATAGAAAGCATTACAACTAGACTAGAATTCCACAACATCAATCTTTGTTTTGATTTCTGTAGTTCTCTAGGAAAAAAATTAATCCCAAACCAAGCTACATGAAGCATTAACAATATTCAGATATTACAATGGAAGCACTTATTTATTACTTCATAGAACAGAAAAGTGTATTTACATGTTCTAAGTTATACAAAATACAGTATTCCAATAATCATGTTAATCACCATATTTCAGACTTCACATAAAAGTGCAGAGGATGCATCCACCCATGATCCTGGCCAGTAGCAAGCAGTCACCTGCAGCGTGACAGACGAGAGCTGCTACTGTGCCCCCTCAGGAAAACAAATCCCACCATACCTTCTCACTGAGACATAGCTGCAGATCTAAGAAAACATTCAGGCAGGTACACGAGCAAAGTTTGTTGAGACCCACAGACCAAAATCACATGCCTTAATTTACTAGACATATGTGAAACACTTTTTTTTTTTTTTTTTTTTAAACAGATGTTGTACAGCAAAGGGCTTCTGCTCATGCCTTAGTTGGAAAAATGAAGTTACAAGGGTTTTGGCTATGTAACAGGCACCCAAATTACACTTAATATCAACAGCCTTATAACTACAACCGGTCGTGTATTAAGGACACAATTCTGCAGTTGACTGCCTGGGCAGAGCTTCACATTCAAGAACATATCCTGTGAAGTCCACATGGTTCTCTACAGATACAGGGCTCACCCCATGCAGAAAGGACAGCAGAATTAAGGCCTTAAAATACCGGCACCTCAAATAGTAATTTCCTCACGACACAGCACTACCAGTTCACATCAGCAGGTCAAGTCCCAGTGCAGGGATGCACTTAGGTAAAGCAACAGCTACTTTTCATGCCTTTCTGCAGCAACTCTCCTCTCTATCTGTATGTCCCTTTCACTTTCTTCTGGATTGTGGAAATGAGATCAAGAAAAGGGGATTCACAAAACCTAAACAAGTACATATCTTCTATGATGCTAAACTGAGGGAATCCAAATTGGCCTAAAACTGTAAACAGTGAGGCTTCAGTTTTAGCAGTCTTGCTCAGGTCACTCTTGCATTACTCCTCTCTTCCTGTCTCCATTCTTTATTCTCTTTGCCACATATCTATGTCTCTCTATACATGTCTCTTCCTCAACGGATTCCTTTTCCTCTGTAGCTGCTTGAACTTTAAGAAGCTTGCATTCCAAAAGTGACTCACTAGGGGATAGCATACTATCAAACTAAAATTACATTCTGACAAATCTGCATTATCATGAATTAAATCATTGCAATTTCTCAATTAGCATTATGTTAGCATCTCCACCAAAGCTTAGTTAAGCTTATTCTTTCTACTTTTTTCCCAGTCTTTCTTTGTGAGTTTATCTGTCTTCACCATGTTACAGTGGCAGATATTCAGATCACAGTAGTTAACTGAACACCTAGAAAGCCAGCTAGCAGCTTGCAGTGCTGCAAAGGCAAAATGCCAGCATTAACAAATGATTTTCCTGTTTATGTATTTAGATGTAGGCTGCCAAAAATCTATGCATTATGAGTTTTATGCATTAAAACAAATTTGCATTTCTCATCTTGTGCTTAGCAGCTAAACTGTAAGGGTGAACAAAAGCATATCTGGATTTTTACAAAGGTCCGAGATACCTCCACTCTCACTAAAAATGAAGGCATCTGATTACTAGAAACGAAGCCCTGTTATGCTGAGGAGGGTTACAGGGCTGAAGCAGCAATATTCTCTTCTGTGCAAATCCATTATTTCTGCTGTCTACCCAAAAATATTTTTCTACATAAGTGGTTTTATTACAGTATTCCCAAAGCTGCTGGCCTTCCACTGCATCTCCCAACTGGAAATTAATTTGAGACGATTAGTAGCAGTCCTGCAGATAAAGCAGAAAGTGATTTCTACAGCTAGAACACCTTGGCCTTTCAAACAGCATAGCAGGGAAATGGAGAATGGTCAGAAAAGACATTAAATGTCACTAGAACTGCAAAAAGACACATTTAAAAAAAAAATAAAATTCAAACATTTCTTCTCCCAGCACAAGTTTATAGTACACTACTTTTTCACCCTGTCCATGCAGGGGAGGAAAACAAACAAAAAAAAAGAAACAAATTAAAAAAAGGCAGAATTCAGATTATCTATCAAAACCATCACTACCTATGTAAATGAACAAGTGATAGGACCAGTTTACCAATGTTACAACTGCAATCTGAGATACATACACCTGATCCCAGCACAGAATGCTCCAAGATAAAGCAAAGACACTCATGACTCCAGTGCTTGCTAAAACTTTACAATACTCATGTGAGAGTAAACTTTTTCCTGTGGGAGTTAATGAGATCTTTGTTACTGGCGTCAGTGGGAGCTGACCTTATCAACAGGTGAAAGATTAAGCTTCTAGGGAATTTTAAAATACAAACCCGCATTATTAGAAAGCGATATAACTATGTGTAGATTAGAAGACCATGTATGAAAGCAATACCATATTAAATGTTGCACATCTTTTATTCATAGTCTATTTCTTCTGCAGAATAAGACAACACTTATTGCCCACAAATCTCATCAATAGTTTATATGTTTCAAAGTTAGTACTGTGAAATGGCCATTTCGTGTCAATCCAATCCCTAATGGATGTATAGCTGTGTCAAAACCTGCTCCCTTTACTGGCAATCCCTGCAGTGATGCTGAAAGGTGCACTCCCTTTATTCTCTCCTCTTGGAGATGGTCCCTTTATGGCTGGAATGGGGCACATTGGCTTCAGGCACATTTATGGCCTCTACAGAGCATGTTCCAAGGTCAGAGAACTTCAGACTCTAACAGTGTCAATTCAGCATCTTTTAATGTTCAAATTGAGCTAAAAGAATACCGGTCTTCTTAGGACCACTATGAAAATGTACCCAAGTTATCACTTACAGATAGGATTGTCATCCTAGTCAAAGAAACAGGATTACATAGTTAATCGTTCTGAGAGGAGCAGAGCACTCTGAAGCAGTAACCTTAACTTCCTGAGACTGCAAAAATTGAGAAAGGAATTCAGCATTGCACATAATTTTTGTCTAGCAATACCTACACTCCTTTAAATGGTTACTACTTTCTCATCTATCTTTGAAGATGTTGCTTCTTAACAAAAAAAATTCTCCAACTACAAAAGTTAAACCGCACTCACCCTAAAGTGCGCTTTTTCCAGTTCTGCGACCTATAGATACACAAATCACAGAATGTGCAAATTTGCACTGTCCTACAGGGAAGTGCAACAGTTTGCTAACAGTCTTCTCTGAAAGAAAGATCTAATGAACATTCATTGTTAGTTTCCATTATGTAAGCTTTTAATACAACAGAAAAAGCTAATAGAATTGCACATACTATTCGCACTCACTGAATAATTTGCTGTTAAAATATCATGACATACTGCAAAACCAAATCCCGTATAACATATGTAAGTATTTAAAAGATATTCCTAAAGCAGTAAGACAGCAAAACCCAAATGAAGGACTAGCAACTCCTTGCCCAGTCACCCTTCAGCTTTGTGATTTAAACAAGAAGCATGACTTTCAAGAACAGCCAGTCAAAGCTAACTGAAAATCTAGAAATGACAAATGCAAAAAGAGTTGCTACATTTACATGCTGTCAGGGTGGTCTTTTTTTTGTTGTTGTTAATTTTTTTGTGGGTTGCTTTTTTTTTTTTTTTTTTTTAAAAAAAAAAAAAAAATCCATGGTTTGGCCTTTTTTACCAAAATAAAACAACAATAAAAAACAGTACATACAAAAAATACCAGTCCAAATCAGCAATACTTGATACAGATATGCTGACCTTTCAGCAACATGGAGCTAAACTATTCATCTGTTCGAAGAGAATACCCCAAGATTATCTCAGAGCTTTAGAATCCCAAATTATAGTAGTACACTCATAAGCTTACTTTTGTAACCAGCAAAAAAAAAAAAAAACAAAAAAACTTACAAGCACTTTCTTGACTTCAAAACATGGTCCATTAAAAATAATAGGTCAATAACTGCATTTAATGCATATGTTCTATACAGAGGTTCGGTCTTCAAAAAACTGGTTATGAATTCTGGCTTTTGAGATTTTTATTATTTTTTAAATGAAGTTTGCAACATTTGCTTCTTTGCACCTTTTTCTCTTTGTCTTTCTTCTCTGAAATTAGAGGTGGAATTTCTTAGGTAAATGACAATTCAAAATACTTGTTCAACATAGCATTGAGCTTTGCTGGTAACAAGCTGCGTCTCATAATTTTGGCAACTGTGCTTCTGAAAGCTTTCAAGACTATTTTTCTTGAGGTATATGCTGTTTATCAACCTCCAGGCACAAATACACTCCTTATGAGCTCCACTGTGGCTACAAGCATGGCCCTCTACTACTTTCCCAGAAATAAAGTATTCTTTTTCTTCCCACACAAATTTAGCTCTTAAGCTTCCTCAATATAAGAGCAGATTCTTGTTATGTTGATGAAACTCCTGAAAAGGAACTTCCACCTACTTCCTCTATCTTTTACACACAAAAAACATCCCTGCAATCTGTCCAAGCTTTCATCTACTTTCCCACACCAGCACAAGGGTCTTGATACTTAAACTGCCTGTTGTAACTGCAGGCAATCGTTGGCTGTTTGTTTTATAAAACAGGCGAACAAAGTACTCTTCTGCCACTGCAGTTCTCATGTAGTCAAGAGACAGAAAATTGTAATACAGCAGCTAATCGCCATTGTTTTGTTGGAGCTAATACTCATTTGGTAGTTTCAGACTGCCAAAAGACATGGGGACCAGCAGCTCAGACTAGCACCTTTTCCATGATTGCTAAATCATTAACAGAAGAATAGATCTTGTTTCAGCAAAATACCATAGAAGAAAATAAGCCTCATAAAAGAAACAAAGGAAAAGGCAGGTTACTATTACGTGGGTCATTCAACAGAGGTTTATTACTACCCTTTGTATGGCACACTGTGGTGCCTTCTGGATTGTTTCAATACATCCGCTGTACTTTTCTGCCCTAAAAGTCTCACACATTACAGACTGCTGTTTTCCTGGTGTCTTTAATTCTGCACTTACAGTACTCCACAAGATGCTACACTGTACCAGAAGTGAGCTGCAGTATTAAATAAAATTCATTATACTGCAGGGAAAAAGAGTTCAAATATAGCAGTTCTTAATATATACAGAGACTTTCATTTAAAACTCCGTATTTTCTTCCACTTGAGTGCCAAAATAAAGAATCACTATTCACACAGGCTGTCAACAGACTTTGAGACATGAACTTTGAGTGTCTTGACAAAACCCCAATAAGTAAGCTTACTGTAGTTCATAGTTACAGTGAGAAAGACAGATAAGAAAGCCATATACAGAATTAAGGAGACTTTGCACTTTTCATCATGCCCAGCCCTGGGTAGTTCAGATGGGGTACTTGCAGGCAAGCAGGCAGGCAGGGTCATCGTCAGTTGTTTGTGTTGGGACACCTCACAGATTTCACTGCTCACTCTGAAGACTGGCGATTCATGTGTGCTTTTTAGTTTCTTTGTTTTTAAAAGTCTTTAAAGTTGCATCACTCGGAATCAGATATGTCACTTTAAACAAAGCAAAGTGTTAAGTGTGACAATTTATTTATAACATACTTCCCACCATCACCACCACACACCACCCTGTGAAAGAAAAACCCCTGCTGAAAGGGAGACAATTTTTAGTATTTTGAAAGAAATTAGACCAACACTGCATCAAAAGCCACTCTAGTCAAATTAAAACCATAATAGAAGGGGAATATTTCAAAGCATATATTTACTTTAAGCATTTTGGATTAGCCTGTTTCTTATGAAGTCAACATACAATTGGTCTAAACTCATACCAGTTTCCACATTATGTTTAAAAGACAAGCTAGGCAAGAAGTCTTTAGTATAGAAAAAAAATCCCAATGCTTTTTTAAAATACTTTTCCAATTTCAATAAGGGAACTGGAAATCAGCCTGAACATCTTCTATCCCACGTTTACTTCCTAACAGAAATATTAGCTCAGGGAATGTAGCCTAAGAGTTCTGACACAGCCGCTATCTTAAGATAGCTTCTCTTGTTAAGAGGACTTCTAGGCATATACTTCTGTTAAAGCTTCTGGTTCTTGCAATTGTAGGTCATGTAGAAGGTCCCAACATCACACACAACATACTTTTTCTTTTAACACCATGTACTGTTGAAGCAGCGCTTGGTGCTGAGAATGGATTACTTCCAAGAGGGCAAGTCTCGTGTGTTAATTTTGTAACAGGAAATATGCTGGAGAGAGAACCAGCAGGCATGGAGAGACCAGATATGCTGCTACACAGGAGACAGTGAGGTAAACTGTTCATGTTTAGAGTGAGTGTAGCTGGTTCCATAGAATGTTCATGAGGCAAAGGACCAAAACTGTTTCTCAAGCTCCTGTACAACAGGTAAGGTGCAGTAAAGTAACAGAGGCTTGTTTGCTTCTTAAAAAAAAAACATGTTCTTCCAAAGCATAAGGTACTGGCAGTTCCTTAACAGATGGGCCTCAAGGTTCAGCCTAACAAGGCAGACCTCTTTTTCTAAATTTCCCTTACTTCTCAGTTAAGTGTAACATGCTGCTTTATCAGCCACTCAAGAGGGAAGTCCCTCTAAGGAAAATAGGGAAGGGTGGTGGTAGAAATACAACTTAAAACCCATAGCAAATTATTTTGTCCATATCTGTAAAGCGAGAGATCCCCTACTGTTTTCCCTCCTTGGTTTCTGGAAGTTATCCAGGATTAGAACCTACTAAGATGCTTGAGTAGTACTTCAATCAACACTGCACTGACTGTGGTCTGTATAACACTTGTGCATCAACCTTGAGATATCTACATTTTTTACAAGATATTGAGCATTTTCCCATCTTCCTGTCCTAAAAGTTCACCTATTCCTCTTCAACAGGAATAGAGTTCTATACAACAGGTACTTTCTAGTGCCTCTGACCAGGACGGGAAATAATTTCATGATGCTGCCCTGCAACATCTACTTATATCTTAAAATTATGTTTTACAATTTGACTGGTAGTGGGTTGGGGGGGTGGAAAAGGAGAAAAGAGAAGGAGTTTAAAAAGAAGAAGGGGGGGGGAAAAAAAAAAAAAAAAAAAAAGGCAAGGAGAGTCTCCTAAGTTCTTTCTCCCCTTAAAATGAAGATTAGAACAGATAGCAAAAGCCCTGTCCAGTTAGGAGGGATCCACATCTATTCCTCCAGACAGATGAATCTGCTTTATTGTATGACATCAGAAAATGCTCTATCAGTGTTAAAAACAAAGCTGTAAATACGGACACTAAGATTTTGGGCAACACAATGATCAGAAAAGGGCCTGAGCAAGTTCTGCCAACAGAAACAGGGTGGTTTGGGGTTTTTTTGTTTAGATGCAAAATGGCAAAGCCTCCACAAACTTTATTTCTGGGAGTCTCTACAGAAGGCAGAGACGTCTAAGAGGCTAAAACAAGGAGCCCTAACAAGGAAAAGGGGTGTGCTTACAAGGGTCCGTATCTGGTCTCGTATTTAGAAACAATGTTCTTGCATCGTCCCACTTCCTTGCGCAGCTCTGCAACCTCCGTCCTCAAGGCTGTATTCTCTTTCTCAAGAAAGGCTGCCCGAATTGTGATCTGATTCTCCTTTAATCGCCGAGCGTCACGGGAACGCTTTGCTGCCACATTGTTCTTCTTTCGCCTTGTCCAATATTTTTCATCCTGTACCAAAAAAAAAGGAAGGAAAAAAAAAAAGGAAGAAAAAAAAAAGAGATGGCAAATCTAGAACTAGGGAGATTAAGAGACTTGGCTACTGAAATACTCCCTTTACATAGTTTCAGTTTGGGAATGAACTTCCACAGAAAACCACCTGTTCCATTGTCTGGGCAGCTTAAAGCTGGATCAGATGTAATGCTGGACAAATAAATATAATGGCCTTCAAAAGTCCAGTTGATCAGAATGTGACTTGATAGTTCTTCTAATTTCTATGTATAGCATGATAAGTTGCTCCTGCCTAGTAATTATCTCATGATACCAAAACAGCAAAACAGCAACAACAGCAGTTGACTTGAAAATTCTATTCTTGGCAGTGCTTCTGTCCAATCACATAGGTATAGCACATTAGCTTTATATGGCAAAATGTTGGGACACAGAGTCATAAACTTTGATCAAGGCCTAGAGAAGTTCGCAGCAATAAATCTGTTACCTTTTGCTCATCTGGGACAAAAACCTTCTTGGCTTTTTTAATCATTGGTTGCGGTTTTAGGTCCTCTTCAGTAAACTTGTGCTTGCGAGGATTGAAGAGCTCACCACCAGGCACGCTGGACAGCACTAAATCAGCAGGATCAGGGTTAAAATTCACCTCAACTTCTACGCAGTCAGGATCAATGGGACTGGGAGTATTTCTCTCATTTTGTGGTGGGGACTCTAACAACAACAGGAAAAATTAAAATACATTCAGTAGGATGAAGAAAATTAACTAAGAAACCAACTTGGGTAATTCTATTTATTGCCCTACTGTGGGCAGTATTTAATAGTATTACTTGGTATTTCTCCAAGGTGTGCTTGGTGCTGTACAGCTGATGGTATGGAGAGAAGCTACATGGTCCAGTTTGTAATACAAACGCCAGGAACATACACCAGACTAATAGACACAAGTCAATAGATGCAGGACAAAAGTTAATACTTCCTTGGCAAAAACTACATGTTTTGTATACTTGAGAAGCGCCTTCCACAGCAGTAAGAAGTGAGAAACTTGTATCAGCCTGAATTTTGTGCCATAGAAAGCCTTACAGAGAGAAGCCTGCCCAAAGACCCCACTCCCTGGGTCCTTCAGAGGTCAGACAATTGCACTGCCAAAGGACTAAAAAAAGGTGGGTTTCTTACAAATGCAACTGTATTCTACTTCTTTGCCACACAGAAACAAGCGTCCCAACAGACTGCCTGACAATGATAGTGTTCATATGCACTGTTGTATTTATCTATTGTTTACAAACCTCATACACATGAATTTCAAATGTCAGTGTGAACTGAAGTAGTGATCAATGAGTAAGTGTTTTCATATACCACCTAGAATAGAAAACCACACCTTATGTCTTACTGAAGGAGCTCCACATTTTGCCTTTCTCACAGACTCACAGAAGAGGCCCTGAGCAAAATGCTTTCTGTAAAGTCTGCTCATAAAGTAGCACTGTGAAAGTTTAGTGGTTATCATGTTTAAACTCCAAATCTAGGGCAAACTGAGCTGCTAAATTCTTTAATAGAGAAGATCTCCACACTACAAATGAAGAGTAGAAGTTTCCTAGTATCCCTTAAGTACAGTTTTGTTTCTTCCTCCATTCCTGCTTCAAAGCACCACAGAACATCAAACTGCATCATTAACCCACCTTTTCCAAGTGCCTGTTCTCACATTTCACAGGCTAGCATGAAAAGATTGCTTCATTGTTTTTCTATTAGGCATTGTTATTTGAGGTACATTAAGTTAGCATAAGTACACCCAAGCAGACCAAATCACCAAGGTAGCACAAATGACTTGTCACAAACAATCAAATCTGTTGTAAAATAACCTGAGAAACTATTTTCTCAACACATCTATCTGGCCACTAGATTAGCAATACCAAGAAAGCAAATACTTTATGTTGGCATTTCAGCTCTTCTTATTTCAAAAGAGAAACAGACTGCACACTGAGGGACACTCACTCATTTTATCCAGGAGAGGGAGGGGAAGAGGAGAGGCAGCATCTTCATGACTTGATACATGGACTAAGGCTCTGCATTGAGCATGTTTGTGCTACTTAAAGTGCCACAGCTAACACACAGGTTAACACAACTCCTCTTTGATCTAAAGAGGCAACTTTCAATAGAACAGAGGTCCCTCAGAGTCCCATATTATTCCATCTACCTGTGCTGGAGGCTGCTTCAGATTGCTGGTAAACTGCAGTGGAAGAGGATGATGCAGGAGAACCAGTGGAAACACTAGCAGACTCCTTTCCTTCCAGCTCAGCCACAGGCAAGAGTGGATTCTGGTTCAAATCCAGGCGAGTAGGGCTGGAAGGAATTCCATTCTCCAGCAGGAACTCGTCCAGATCCATATACTCCAGGTGGAAAGACTCGCCATCATAGGGAATAGTTTTGTCCCAAATGGGTGGCATAAGGGAAGCCGAGACTGCCATAGTGCTGGCAGCTGCTGCCTCATCTTCCTCAAGCTTTATCTTCTCCTTCTCTTTATCTGAAAGATACAAGTAGGTCACTGTATAAGATGCAACACTGGAGAGACTCAAGGTTTACGAGTCTAACAAAATCCCCATGAACGGAAATTCAGAAAGCTACGGTTCTGCCTCATGACATGATCTGAAAAATCAGATGCTGAAATGCAACATTCATACATTCACATGTAACTCAGTATGGAATGCTCCGACTCCCTGTGATGGCTGGACCACAGACAATCAAGCAGCCTTGAAGACCGGCATATTTGCTATGGTAACTTACCAAAGTGGGATATAATACCGCATCTAGCTGATTAACTAGTTACTGCAAAATAGCCTGTAGGCTCATCTTGGAGGACAGCAAAAGTGAGTGTCCATAAGTGGGATTACATGGGAAGCCATAAAAAAACCTCCAAGGAAGCGGAGTAGTTTATTCTATGCACAAAGAAAGAAGGTGCAGGAGAGTAATCTAGATACAAACAAGAAATTAACATGGGTTATCAGATTACATTTGAAAATTAGTCAAAAAGTCCATGGGACACCAGAGACCTGGATGTCTATTGTTCAGTATTTTAGAAGAATTTCTTTCTGAAATGACTCAGCATGTCCACACAAAGCAATAGCTCCAAATGCTGTTTACTATAGATAGCTCAGAGTACCTACACACAATTTTCACTCTTTGGGGAGATGTCTAATAAAGCATACTCCCACACCCCACCCCCAGGCCACAAAAGACTGATGAAATTTTCTCCATTTACTATGCTACAGTGCACATATTACAGAAAAACAGCTGTTTCTATGTTCCCCATAGCTCCTGAATCTTAACAATTGTCTGGGACAGAATCCAAGCAGAAAACTCAAGTTATGGAATAATTACATAATTTAAGAGATAAAAATAAGATGGCAGGGGGAAAAAAAAAAAAAATCTAAGTCATATTCCTGATCCAGTTCTCCATGTAGCCATGCAGTTCTACCAGCACTGAAGGAGGCATTGCAGAGCTAGTGCTGTCGTCAGAAGGAAGTCACCAGTTATATCCTAACCAACTGCAAACTGGGTCTTACCATGGAAGCTGGAAAATGTTCAATGGACCAAGGACTCTAGGGACATACACCAGACCAGTCTGGATCTCCACTGTTCACATAAGTTAGCCCAACAAAACACAAAGATCTTTGGCATTAGGGTTTTCTAGACTAACTACAATATGCTAAAGGAGTATTTTTCTTTCTCGGGGGTGGGAGTGGGGGGGAAACTCTGCTCTAAATCAGAAAAGCCTATTTATATAAAACCTATTCTGATATAACTGGCATTCCTTTCATTGTTGCCTTAGCTGGTGTGGAACCGAAACTGAAAGAGCTTTTCATGGCTTAAAGAAAAGTGCTGCCATACTAACTAAATTATCATTTTAATTTACCATGCTCTGAACATTTTATATAAAAGAAGATACTGATTATAAGCTAAACAGCTGAGAAAATATTCACCAGCCATCAACTCAGGACTAAGAGCAAGTGCCTGAAGAACATGTTAAGTTCAGACCAGTGGCTCCTGGACCTGAGCTTTGTTAACAGTATCTTAGAGCTTTTGGCCTTCCCCCTTGCCACTTCACACTGCTGCCTCTGATCTGCCATCTTCCAACTCCTACCCCTGCTATAAACTCCTTTTTTGCAGGGTAGTTTTGTAATTTTTCTACCCTTTGCTTGGGTAAAGCAAATGAGCAGGTTAACAGACATGGTCCAAATAATCTGCATGTTTCTAAACAGCTCATGCTTGAACCTAGTAAAGGAACAGCATCTAATCTACTTCACATATGAGCATGATTTAACTTACGGTTACTGAAGTACACACCACCAGATCAGAACTGCCATTTTACACCCAACTTGTGAATCAGGGATTGTGTATTTCCCCAAGGTTTGCTCAGTGCCCAACACAACCGAACCGAGATTCACAATGGGCGCTGTGGATGATATCCTAGTAAACACATCTCCAAAACAAATGCAAGTGACAATAATGAATTATTTGCAAGTCACTATCTTTTAATCAACATGATAAAAAACTTGTGAATGTTGAGTCAAAGTGTCAACTAAAAAAAAAAAAAAAAAAACAAACACCAACCATTCTTTACTCTGGAAAACAATATTATTCCATTATAAGTTATGTCAGTTTTAATGCAAACCAACAGTGCTTTTGTTTTGCAGCATCTCATACAACATCCCCAACAGAGGAGAAAGGAAACGTTAAGTGATAGCAGACTACATACAAGGCTTAAAAATGTTTTTCAGTAGGTAAATGCCAAAACCCCCTATACTATGGGTGTGTGTCTTTCTTCTCAGATCTTCTAGTGCCTTTTAGATGTGCATGATCTAACCTGAAATGACAGTGGTCCCTCCAACTTCCTCTTGCTGTTGTCCATGGTTCTCACCAGATTAGATCCTTTCCTCACATGAGAAGACCATCTGAATTTTTGGCCTTTTGCTTCATGTTGACAACTGGACAAGCACTGGCTCCCCAGTGCTGTCTGTGTTTAGCTATGCTGTCTCTCTCTCCCCTCCCTCACTTCTAACAGCAGTATCTGAAACAAATTGAAACAGTAGAAGTTAACACACATATTGGGTGTCCATGTATTTCAAACGTGAGACATCAAAAAGTAAAACTGTTGTATGGTCATTTTTGCATTGATATTTTCCCGCTGGCTTTCTTTCGTTTAATCTGTATTTCTGCTGCACAACATCCTGATGGATGCACAATATCTAATGAAACACTAATTAGTTTACTGCATCTTGAGGGGGGAGTTTCTGCCAGCCCCAGCACAGGGACCTGAAACATTAATTCTCTGAAGATATTTACAGTGCAAACAGGTATTACCTGACAGCAGAGCTGCAGTATCCTAAGAGGCTCCATTTGCAGTGATCCAAGGTCACCTTGATAAATGTGGACTATACTTCTGCAGCTGATAGCTCATGTCTGATTTAGCCCCCTCATTCTGCTACTACAACCTATTAACTAGGTACATCTGCTGTTAACAGAGAGGTCACTAGTTTATGCTAAGTAATTTAGGCAGAGCATTCCAGTTCTTGAACTGTTGGAAATATAGCTGTTTTAGCCAAAAGCAGCCGCCTGAGAAGAGTTTTATTCCACATTCTGATTTTTCCTCAATAAAAACCCCAACAAACAAACCAAACCCACACCAAAAGACATTTTGGCCACAACCGTCAAGTGCTATTCCAGCCACAAACAGAACAAACAGTTCTATGACAAAGTTCCCCTCATTCATCAAAAAATATTGTCAAGTTATACTTGAAAACACTACATAGACTAAGGCTGATTGCTCCATACATCTTTAGTCCCACTTGTGACAATGGAACGAGACAGGTTCTGTATTCCCGATGCCCATTACTATGATGTTTGTCGAAGCATTCCTCCCGCCACAGCGGCACACAACTGGTGATTAAGGCATCCTTTGGAGAGCATGCAGCAGCTCATGATTAATAGGAGAGACCTACACTCCTGCTCCACAATATTAATTCTCTTCCCTTACCCCACAGGGCTTTTCATAAAAATATTATTTTTATTTATTTAATCCCTACAATATACATGATGACAACTCACAGTAAGGCCGGTCAGATATACTCGGTATATGGCAGGGAATTAAAGACGATGGCATTCAGTTGGAACTGAATGTCCTCTGTTGCTCAGGATTAGAAAGCCTGCTTGCTTACAGGGTAGTCAAATTACCTATGGCAGCTGGAAAACGCATAGGTAGCTTGTGGAGACTATATATGGACACTGCAGCTAGTTGAGACCGTTTCGCAGAGTAAGACAGAAAATTGTATTTTTGTCAAGAGGCATTCCAGACAAAAGGCTCAGGATCTTTTCTCAGAAAGCTTACTGAAAACACACCACTGTATTAAGCAAATGAGTAATTATTTAATATTTTGGCCATGTCCCTATACTGTAAAGGAACAGAAAATACAGCAAGAATCCTCTGAAGTCAGATGAGTCACAGTTCTACCGACAAGTCTTTTGTAAAGTTAGGAGTAACTACCTGCTAACACAGAAGGCATTCTTTCTTCTCTTTTGCAAATATGCAAACAAGAAAAGCATCAGAGATCTAAATAAACAGAAAGCAACAAGTTCCACCAAGTGTAAAGTGAAACAGTACAAGGTGGACTAAGGCAATCTGTGGAGAGATTTTAGGAATGAGAACAATCTGAACTTCGTAACAGCATGAATGGAGAGGGGTGACTGAGATGCAATGGACTCGCTAGCAAGCTTTAGAGAATCAAGCTAAACACCTTCCCAAGCCAAAGTGGGGTCACCTAGTAAAAGTTTCAAATGTTTCTAATTTTAGAAAAATGCATTACCTCAAAATCATATTAATTTTAAAATGTTACCTCTCCATAGGCCAGATCACATGATTTTGGATAAGAAAACCACCCCTAAGACAAAGTTGCCATATCCCAGTCAGCTACTATCATAGTTGCCACACATGAACTTAAATTGCTCCTGCTGGCACTATCGCCTTTAAAAAGCACTGGGTGAAGAAACATAAGAAATCCCATAATATAGTAGACTCAAGATGCTACATACTGCAGCATCCTGCACCACAGCAACATAAACAAAGGCTTTATCAGAGGCTGACATATTTTTTAACAGGAAAAAGAAAAAATATTTGCCAGAATCACAAGATGGATACATTTACACAGTATTGTGCAATGTTAGACATATGAAGTAAATGGATCTTCACTAGGATCCTCACTGGGAACAGTTTTGCTTGCACCGTGGTCTTCCCTGGATATTGTCTGATGTTCCAAAAATGATTCTCAACCTCAAAATTCCTAAATGCAAGGACTTATTTTATTACACACCAATACAGTGGGCATTACAGCAGTGCAGATAAAACCTGAGCCTTCCTCAAAACCAAACTGGTACTCAGAAAGGCAAAAATACTACCAGGTGAATTAAAAACAAAAAAGGTGAGAAAAAAAAGTGTGCCATCAGCAGTGAAGACTAGAAGCACCAGCACAGTTATTTACCCAGCTGCTATCTGCATAACCAGTGGGAGAGAGGCAGCTCCAGCCCATACGGGACTGCATGCGCAGGCAGGCAGTTATACCCTCACGGATTATCACAAACCTCATCTGAAGCGATCTGCTCTTCATGCGCGTCACTACACAAACTTTTCAGCAATTAAGGTCAGGGAAGCCTCGAAACCTTTTCGCTGCTGCTCCCAGCTATGGGTCTAAAGGCAGGGTACAACCGGCGTGTGGCGTCCTGACTCCTACCGACCCCTCGTACCTGCAGCACTTCGTTTTGCCCAGGGCAGACACCTAAATACACCCGAAAGGACGATGGCAACAGCTGAATTTTCCAGTCGCACCGGCTCGCCGGGGACACCCAGCCGGCGGGGCGGCCACCAGGCCCGCTGGCCCAGCTCCAGGCCCCGTGAGGCGGATCCCGGCGGGCCGGGATCCCGTGCTGCCGCCGCTTGGCAGGGCCGGACAGAGGGAGAGAGGGGAGCACCGGGGTCGAAACCGCCAGGCCCGGGCATGCGGGTGCCCTCCCCGCTGCGGACACCGCAGCCAGTCCCACCGTGACCCGGCGGGTCCCGCCCTCCGAGTCACGGGGCGGGCAGACGGCGGGGAAGGGGGGGAGTGAGGATGGGGGGAGAGAAGCTGATGGGGGGTGTCGCGCGCCCCCGCGCTCACCCAGGCGCGCCTCCCGCGGCGGGTTCTCCATCAGCTTCTTCAGCACCAGCGGGAAGGCGCCCACCAGGCCCCGCTGCTCCCGCTGCGCGGCAGCCCCCGCGCTCCCCCCGGCTGCAGTGGGCTCCGGTCCTCCCGCCGCCGCCGCCGCCTCCTGGTGCGCGGCGCGGCCGGGCATACTCCCCGCTAGCTGGCGGGCGAGCTGTCAACGGTCCTCTACAGTCGCCAAGGGTAGCCAGCGGCCGCAGCGCCTGCCGCGAGGCTGCGACAGCTCCCCGGGACCCGTCGGCAACGACGAGCAAGGAGCAGGCAGCGCGCGAGAAGCCGACGGCGCATGCGCACGCGGCTGACGCCTCACGCGTGTTTCAGTATTCATGAGCGCCGGGGCCTAGCCCACCCGAGCAGCCGCGGCTCGCCCCGCCCTCCCCGCCTCATCGATTGGACCGCGCGGCTCCGGGGGCGGAGCCAAGCGGACAGGCCCCGCCCGCCCCGCCCCGCCGGTGCCGGCGCGGGCACGCGCCCCCCGCCCGCCGGGGCACGTGCAGAGGCAGGCTCCAGCGCGTCATTAGCATGCCGTGCCCCGCCTCCCCACCTCCTCCGGCTGTTGCGTCACCGCCAGCTGCTCCTGGAGGCGGCGGGGGGAGCGCGCGCGTGGGCGGCGGAGGAGCAGCGCCTGCCGCGGGGCACGCGCCCACCCCCTCCGCAGGGGCAGGGAGGCGCGCACCACCTCTGCGCCTGCGCGGGAGGCCCTCCGGCGCCCTCCCTCAGGCGACGGTTACCGGTGGAGGGGGCCGTGCCGGCGGCCCGAACTGCGCGGCTCTTACGAGCCCTTTCTCGGCCGCAGGTTGTTCCCTGCTGCCACAGTCCCAGGGCTGGGCTGGGCTGGGCTAGGCTAGACCGCCCGGGCAGCCGGCGGGGCGCGGGGGTGGGCCTGGGGTCGGAGGTCGCTGTCGAGGGACAAGGTGGGAGCCGGTGCCAGAGCTTCAGTCAGTCCTTAAATATCCAGCATTAGGATCCCGAGATCACCTTTCCCACATGACCTGGGTTTAATCTCCCTCTGTCCTACATCACGCCAGCCGCAGCAGCGTGCCCTATATAACGTTAGCAGCGGGGAGGATTCCACTGCGGGTGCTGGCATGGCGGGGCAGCTGGAGAGGGGGAGTCTCGCCCAAGTTCTCATGATCACAAGCCATTCCTTGTGATTCCCTCAACCATTCCCCCCGTTCCAGCAACAGGGATGCTGTGCTGGGATTTAAGCTTCTGAACACACAAAAGAAGCAAATCTTGCCAAATTCATTCCCAAGAGCACAGGCGGATACTGAGGAGCTTATGCAGAATGAGTAAGCTCGCAGAAGTGACAGACGCTACAGCCACAGGCTTCTCCTGTCAGCAGTTGCTGCCTCTTGCTGCAGAAGGGCCGGCCGCAGCAAGCCTATCATATAGTGCTGCGAGCAGGGAAAGGAAACAGTGCACAACCTCCCTGGGGTGGCCCCATCCGCACCCAACAGGGCCACAGGTGCCAGGGCGGGGATGTCCCCCAAAGCACCAGCAGAAAAAGAACCTCTTCTGTCCAGGTGGATACCCAGGCGTCTGCTTGGTTCAGCTGCCCTTTCACAAACCTCAGCCATTTTATTTAGGTTACAAGGCACAATTTGACCTGACCTTTGCTAACAAACCCTGATGGTCTTTGTGACACAAAATCAGGTCTGAGTTCCCCTCCCCACGCCCCAGGAACAGGGACAGACTGGAAGTCTCATGGGGTAGGTGCTTTCCCCCATTGCCTTACTGCAACAAGGATCAGGGGATGTCTCCATCCAACCTGGGCAGACAAGGAGCACATGCTGTCCTACCTGCCAGCTACTTCTCTTGCATAGGCTGGGAGGCAGAATCTGCTCCCTCCTTCACAGGACTACCTCATTAATACAGGCTGGAACAGAGCAGGTTAACCTATCAAGGCTGATAAATCCAGCTGCAAGATGCAGGCAGCACAGGTCATACTCCGCCACCCAGCGTGCTCCAGGGAGGCTGCTTGCCCTCCACAGACTCCCTCCTGCCTTGCCAAGCTCAGCTGGCAGAAGTAAAAAGCACATGCGTGAAAGGGAGATGCCACTTCACACAGGGCAATGAAACACAGATGTCGAACCACGCATGACAGAGGCAGCACACATAGCTTGGCAAGGCTCAGCGGGCTCGCAGTGATGCTTTTGCCTGGGAAACAGCTGGCTGTAGGAGGTAGACAGAGAACACAGCCTAGTGAGAGAAGGAGCAGCTTCTATGCATAGGGCTTGGGGACATAGCCAAAGCAGGGCAGGCTGCAGGCTTCCCGTTCAGGCTTTGTTCCATTGTTATTGACGCTGGAGGCCCCCAGGGATGGCACTGTGTCTCAGTACCGTACAGAGCTCCTTCAAGGAACAGGCTTGGCGCACATCCCTCCTGCAGATCTCAATGGCAACTGCTTTGCAGGGTAACGTCCATGTGAATGGATGTTATTAAACCCACTCAGCAACTTTTTCTCCAAGTCTTTTTCCTTTAGATCAACTATGTTGTTCCTCCAGCATACTTCCACCCAAGCACCACCAGGCTAAGGTTTGTTGTGGACCACCACTGGGTTGTGACTTTGCTTGGAGGGGGTTTAGCCTGTACAGTGTTAGCTGCTTTGCCCAAAGGCGGGAGGGAGGGAGTTCCCGGGGAGCATTCCTGTGGGTTCCCTCTCACAGCACCCTTCTTGGGCATCAGCTCTATCCTGCCAACTAGGAGGGAGGCTGCTCTGAGAACTTTTCCTTGCCGCTTCTGGGGATTAGGGGCTCAAACCACTGCCAGCAGAAAGTGGGCAAGCTGTACCTTCTTGGTTAAGCTGGGATCTCTCTGGATTTTTACAATTTCTCTTTTGCTCTGCAGCTGAGAAAGAAGAGAGGAGGACAATGAGATGTGAGGAGAGGAACGTAGCAGCCTTGGCTGCTACTGCCGGGAGTCTTGTCGGGGCCAGATGATGCAGAACAGTCCAGCTCTGATGCTGCAGGGAGGCAAGCAAGAAGCAGCCCAGCACTAGGCACAGGATGGGGGGATACATACAACAAGCCCCACTGGGAGGTGTGAATAGCAGAATAGATTTCTGACAGAGGCCTGAGACCCAGCAAATTCAGACAAGTGGTGTATAGGTATGGAGACCCAAGAAGAGATAACTGAGCTCTGTGGAAAGAGGACCATAACAGGAAAACTGGCCTGGGGAGGGAAGTAGCATAATAAGGACAATTCTAAGGGTTATGGGAGGCGATCCTGAGAAGCAGGGTGGTCCTGAGGCTGAAAAAGAAAGCTGTCACAAAACAGCACCCTCAGCTGCCAAATAAGCCGCATTGAGTTAAGACTAAATTATTCCCTCTGCAAATCATTGATCTCCCCTCTACCCCCCACTCCAGCTCTTGCCAAAGAGATGAATCTTGCCAGCACTCCTCCCTTGGATTAATTCAATCCACTTGGCTGCAAAGACCAGAGATCCCAGAGAGACAGCCAAACTTCAGCTTAGCCACAGCAAGGCTCTGCACCACATGAGCTTCCCTTGGCCATTACTGCCTCCTGGCAGTCAGGTCCCCTTTCTACCTGGGTATCAGTCAGCTCAGAAAACATGCCACTTGGCAGTGCTAGGTTAACAGTTGGACTTGATGATCTTAAATGTCTTTTCCAACCAAAACAATTCTGTGATTCTGGGATATGTAAACACATCTGTTAATGGGCAAAGTCTCAGCAAAGGAGAGAGGCAGCTCACAGGTGGCAGCAGCAGAGCAGAATGACAAAATAAGCCCCTTAAGGGGTAAGGCAGCTCCCCTTGCCCTATTAACCCCTTTCCCACAGGGCTCACTGTATTCTAGCAGATGTAGGCAGCTGCCTTTCCTGCCATGAATGCTTTACTGCTGAGCAGCAGCCTTTACTCCCATTGACTCCAGACTGAGAGCAGGGTCCCTCTCCACATTGTGTATCTGGCTTTTCTGCTCCCACCTCCTGGATCATGCTGCCCCTCAGGACTGCAGAGCCGTCTGTGTGTCCTGGTACCAACTGCTTGCAGAAGAGTGAGCTCAATGCGTGTTTGTTTCTGTAAGTTTGACTCACTCGTGCCCGGATATGAGCTTGTTGAGCTGAGGTGTTCACACACACCTCCCCAGCACTCATCAGCAAACATTAAAACATAGTAACAAAAAAGCAGCTTGCCAAGGGCATGTGGCATCCTATCCCAAACCAGAGAGCCCCCGAGTTGTGCGATGCGCACTTGGAGCATACCCAGCAACAGAGAAGTGGTCAGTCTAGCAAGAGCAGTGTTCCACACAGCAGTAGCCCAGCTTAAATAACCTCCTGGGTCCTTTCCATTTGTTTTCTAGGATGCTGCACAGAGAGCGGGAAAGTCTAGGAGTACAGAAGTGCTCTTGCAAAGAAAATACAACATTTTCTGTGTTCCCTACCCCAGCTTTCCACCAATATACAACTTCTGCATCAAACACAAAGTTTGCACAGTCAGCCTGCCCCAAAGGGCAGTCTGTGTCTGAGAAGAGGCAATGTCTAGAGGCTCAGCAGTTATTAAGTGTGTGACAACCACAATGGCAGTCGTGAAAGTCGCTCCTATGTGAGCACGGAGATTTGTGCCCAAGCCTTCTCTGTGCACAAAGCTTTGAGGGTTTCCAAGGAGTAGCTGAGCACAGAGATTAAAAGGATCAGGAGCTCAGCACTCTCGACTGATTTTGTGATCAATCCATTGCTGCCGTTTTCCCTTCTAGCTGCACAACACGCTCGCTGCCAGAACTCCCCGTGACTTGGACGCTTGGGGGAAACACACCCTTGAAGGGCTTGCAACAAACAAGATCTTCTGCTCCCTTCTCACCTTGCAACTTAAGGAGGGGAAGGAGAAATCAAAACAGAAACCCCAGCGTGTGTTCCCTCAGTCCTACCTGTCATCTTGTTGGTCCAGGGTAAGGAGTACTCCAGCAGGGACTTCAGGACTTCTGGAAAGTCCAGGGCAGCAGGGCCCCCGGAGCTGTTGCAGCTGGACATGTCCTGTCCTGGGACTGCACTAGCACAGCTAAGGGAGGGCCAGGTGCCTGCCCACCAACACTACACCCCACTTGCCTGTGTGTTGCGAGAAGGGCTTGGAGTTGCCTGGAGCGAGCTTGCCAAACTACTCCGACTGAGAAAAACAAGGAGGAAAGGAAGCAGCCTGGTGGAGATGCAGTCTGCCCGGCTGTCTTCACCTCCCCCTCTCCCACTCTGAAGTGGCCAATTGTGGAAGTAGCTTGCAGCCTCACAGGGTTGGGCCGGGCGGCTGGCCAGCGTGGTTTTACAGAGCCTCTCCCAGCCAATCCGGGAGCAAAGAACTGGGCCAGTTATCTAACTTTGCGAAGGCAGCACCCTTTTCTTTCCCAATGTGTTGTAACAAATATACATGTTGAGGGAAAGTAAAAAACCAAGCGCGCGTGCTGTCGGGTACGCACGTCGGCTGCAAACGCAACAGCAAAGGGATTCCCTGAAGGGCTCCTGGGAGCTCTGAAGAGCTCAGAGCTGCGCAGGCTGCCACATGGAGATGCACACACTGTCTGCATCTGCTTGCTAACTTTTCATCTCTCTGAGATGCAGATAGTGACAACATTTGTACATGATGCAACACTTACCGTGTGTCCCTCCTAAGTCAATATTGGTAACAGCATAAGGCATCTTTCTTGTCAAGTATGCATCATCCCTAAAATGCAGAATTTCTCTTCGTATGTGGCAGAGTTTCATTGGAAAGACAACAGCCTCCTCTCAGAGCAGCGATGTAAGTCAAGAAGGTTCATGCACCCTGCAAATACTCTGATAACAGCTGGTTAAGTAAGATCTGGAGTATGGAAAGCGCCTCCTCTCCTGTTAGTGAAGTTCTTAGCATGGATGGATGGATTGGAAACAGGAGGATAAACGTCTGATCTTCTTTATCAGGATCTGGCTGAGAAGGGAACATCTTACACATACCAGGGACTTCTCTTTTGCTGGGTGTGATAATCAAAACAGCAGTGCCTTTATTTCTCAGTTTGCTTCTGTCCATTTTTCCAGGCTCAGCCTTACAACACCAGTGTGAGCCGACAGCAATAAAGTATTCCTGCACTGCTCAGTGTGCCCTAGCCATTAGGGACAGCCCAGCAAAACTATGCATGGCTTTAAGCATTGAAGTGGCCTGAGTGAAGTCGTTAGGACTTTTCTTCTGCCTAAAGTTAAGCATTTCACTGGCACAGCGTTCAGAGTCTTAAAAAGTGATAGAGTTTTATTCATACCCAATAGCATGGTGTTTCGCCCCATAAGGAAACATATTTGTTTTAACCCAATAGAAACCAAAAATAAATAATTACCTAGCCAGGTTGGGTAGCTGGGAATTTTAGATTAGCTGGGAAATTTCATGATCCAGGTCCCAATCTAATCAGGCTCAGAAATCACACAGTAGCTGCTTTGGTAGAATTCTGAATTGTGATACAACTACATTACAACCTCTTGGGATTTTTCTTGTGGTTTGCTCCCTGTTTCCCAGAGAGAACATAAGAAAACAGCCAGTGATAACCATTGGTGGTAAAGCCATTCAGGGAGAGTAGTCCCCTATTAACCCTAGACCATTACGATGTCTTCTACCCACCTGAAGCTGGAACCAGCAGAGAGACTCTGCAGAGAGTCAGTGCATTCTGGTTGCTGGGAGCAAGAGGAACAACTGCAGCTCTCCCTCCTGGAGCACAAACTGCCAGACAGGAGGTCCATGTCCTTTCCTGAAATCTTCCAGTCGAGTCTGGCTGGTCAAGGCAAACGGAGTGGTGTCACTCAATCCTGCCAGGTATCACTAACATTCGGGAGAGCTACTGTCATAAATGCCTAGGTCTGCTTCTCATCAAATGATGGTGAGGTAAAGTGACTGGAAATGAGGTAGCTGCCCAATGCCAGGTGCAGCTGGACCTCCTGGTTTTGCCCTAGGCTCAAACTTGTCCTGAAAGCTGGACAAACATCTGAGCATGTGTCTGGAGGGACTCAAGGACTTCACAGCAGCTGCAGCAGCAATTGACTGATATTTATGGCTTCAGAAAAATGAAGTTTGTTGAGAGGAAATTCACAGAATGGTTTGGGTGGGAAGGGACCTTAAAGATCATCTAAATTGTCACTTAGCATTTTGAATTATTAGCCTGCAAGAGACATCTGTAATTTTTTGTCTAGAGATCTGAAAGCACATATCTCATCTTGCGTTTGCCATGTTCACAGACTCTACTGCCAACACTGTGTGTCCTTCTTAATTCATAAACCCTGAAGAATGAGCTCCCGCCCAGGAGAAGAGCTTGGGTAACATCACTAGCAGGATGCATCAACAGTGCCCTAACTTTGAGCCCTGGGGAAGCAGAAACTGTATCACAGAGTCATAGCAGTGGGGAGTGTCCATCTGCCCTTGCATCCCTGCCACGGAAAGCACGTGAGCTGCTTTAGTGAATGGAGTTGAAATGTTGGCCCTGGAAAGCTGCAGGCATGGCTGCAGATTGCATCACTTGTGCTGGCTGCACTGTTATCAGATCAAATCGTGATTTATTATTATTGTAATCCCATGTTAGTGGAGGTCTCAGCAGCTCTGCTCCATCATTCAGAAGCCCAGTTAGCTCTTAACAGCACATTTTGTCACAGACTCAACCAGCCATAGTCAACTTACGCTGGCCCTAAGTGGGTGGCACACAGAAGAGGACACTTAATGTAACAGAGAGGGCCAAACTCCAGGAAGACCAATTTAAACGGCAGAGGCCAGGGCTACCTTCAGTGTCTTTTCTGTAGGTCTCCTGGTGAGCTACCCACAGCGCCCAGCAGCGCTGGCTGGGCCCCTTGGCACATATGCCTGAGGAGCATGTTCAGCAGTGCCACGGCTGCAGGCAGTCCTGAGGGGAGGAGCGGGGGTTCTTTAACGTTTTCCTTGGTTCATGCTCTCCTTCCTTTTCAATTTTCATTGCAAAGAGTTGTGCTTTTTTTAAGCACAACCAAATTCTTGTCATTTGCTTCCTCCCCTACCCTGACCCCTTTGCCACTCTGCTATGTTCAGGTATTTCTAAAACCCTTAATTCTACTCCTGGCTTTAGAGGGATCCCTCTACAGAGGTCTGCCATCAGGCCCAAAGCACACCAGGAACTGCAGAGCACTGCTGCTCAGGTGTTATTGGTAGGTAGGTATTGTTGAGACCCCGAAGAATTATTTCTGGCATTCAGACCTCTGATACAACCCTGCTCATTACAAGGAGCTGGGCAAGGAGGCTCTTTGTGCATCTCTCCACATTGCCACCATTCCCTCATCCCCAGGAGTGCTTCCTCAGCTCCTTCACAGGGCCATATCTGCAGTGCTTCAGGAGCCGCCTTTCTACTGCCTCCTCTGCTGCCAGTCTCTTGCAGCCACCCTCAGCCCTGAAACAAGAGATGATGGCACACCTGGGTGCCTTCTTGGTCAGAAACTCCTGCAGATCATTTCTGGGGGTCTTGTACTTGGTGGTGGCACCTGGCTGCACACTGATTTCTGAGGCCACCATTACACAAAGGAACTGAGTTGTTTCTTATGTATATCTGAAAGCACAGCCTATGCGGAACCCACCAGCAGCAGCGATGTTGGACCAAAGAAAGGCATTATTGGTTATTATTACTAATTGCTGTTATCTCATCTTTCTCTGAGATGAAAGCTTAGCTTGATGATCTAATGGAATGTGTCCTCTTAGAAAATAAAAAACAAACAAACATTTTTGTTTGATTTTTTAAGGACACAGAGCTTACACAACAGTATTATCCATCCATCCATCCATCCATCCATCCATCCATCCATCCATCCATCCTCCCTCCCTCTTCAAAACATACTACCCACCTTGGCAAAGGGATAAATATATTTAAATATCTTTTTCTATATACCTGCTCAGAAAGAAAACCTGGGGTTATTATTTGTCCTGTTTGATCTGGGGCACATGTGTTGGCAGCCAACACCTCAAAGCACATGCTGCCCCTGACAGGCAATAGTGAGGGGACAGGCAGAAGCTGACAGTACTGAGGGGACTTTGTGTAACACACAAGATAGGTTACTCCCCTGAAGTGTATCTAGAAATAAGGACAAAAGCCTTATTGTTCAGAAGTTTTCATAAAGCCTCACATGGGGATGTCTTCTGCTGCAGGTCCCAACTATCAGACCTACTTGTCATAGTCTGTGTGGAGGCTCTGGGCCTACCCACGGGGTTTGGTTCTTGCACCAAACCCAGCTTAGTAAGTGGTTTCCTCTTTCTTCTTTTATCCAAGCAAATACTTTGCCAGAGGTCAGTCGCTGCCTCTTTGCAGACATTCGTAATTTTTTTTTGTTCTTATACTAGTTCCTAGGACAAATGCACATTCCACCGACAGCTTCCAGATTTAACTATTTATTTGCATAGTGATTGGGCTCAATAGGGATTTTTTTTCACCTTGGCAGGGTCTGGCAGGCTGAGCTTCACTGTGGCCTTTCTGAAAGGAGGCTTGCTCCACATCCCAGCACCTTGTCTTCAATGGGGTTGAGATGCTGCTGCTAGCAGTGATAGACATCCATGGAGCTGCAAGGACACCCAGAACGGCAGCAGAAGGGAAAGCTGTGGCCAGACCAGGGGTGTCTGTATCCACGCAAATAACTTTTTTTAAAAAAAGGAGGTAGGAGGAGTAGTGAAGCCAGTGTGGGAGGGTGGGCAGCTGGGGATGGTAAAAGACTCTGCCTGGCACCTGAAAGGCAGGTGTGTGATGCTTTAGGTACTTTTGATGGTATCAATGTGGGGCACAGACATGCAGGCTTGATGAGGCCTTGCACTGAGCCCCCTTTCCCAACTCTGAAGGAGCTGCCCCTTTCCCGGGCAGGGTATCGCACGCATACACGTGCATACGTATGTGTACACGTGTGCCTGTGGAGGAGAAGTGCCAGGATCCTCGAGTGAGTGGTGCACTTCAGTGGAAGGAACTGCCTGCACCTCCCGCCTGAGGCAAAAGGATTTCTAAAAACTAATTTGCCAAAATGAGTGCCAAAAAGCTAATGAGCTTTGCTTCCCTACCCCCCCGCCAAGACATCCTCCCCCTTCTCGGGGTGGTCACATGGCACCTGGGCTCAACACAGCTCTGCTCCTCTGCACGTGGCCTTCCCCTGTGAGGTGCCATTTGCCAGAAAACTAGGTGCTAGGCAGAGAGAAAACTTGAGAAAGGCTCTTGGGATCACCAGAAGCTGTGCTGCCCTGGGTAGGAAGGACACCTATAGCTGCCTTTGTGCATTTCCCTGCTCCAGAAATACTCTGGGAGCCTGGGCAGAGGCAGCTTTGGGAGCTCTCTGAACAAGCCTTGGCAAGAGGCAGAGCCCCGGAGGTGCCAAGAGCAGCAATAAACCAAGGCATTTAAAGCAGGTTGGGGAAATCCAAGGACAGTGATTGCTGGGCCTCTGCCAGGGTCTGTGGGAGACCGTTGGGTGGGACAGCAAGGAAGATATATGCTCCTCCAGCCACTTCCTTCTCCAAATGAAGAGGATGGCTGTAAACGACCTTGTCCGTCCTTCGGCCATTCTTTCTCAGGCTCACTCACCTCTCCTGGGAACGATGTGGCCCCAGGCAGGAGCAGGTATCCTGCAGCACCATGGTCCAAGAGGTCAGAGCCTGATGGGCAGATACAGGACTCGGCTAAGCTTGGGGAAGGCATGTGGGCTGAAAGACAACCATGGATCACCCAGAAGCCTGGGCAGTGTGGCTGCTGATGATCCCCAAAAGTCAGGATATGAAAGCCTGGGTCTCGAACAGGAGAAGATCCAGCCTGCTGAGAGCCTCTTTTGAAACACTGCTTCTGTATTGACTCCCCACCATGGGGAATGTCCAGCTTGTTGCAGTTACCCTCAAACTGTTTGGCTGAGGAAAACTGAGGCCATCTCGGTCCTGCAGAAGCAGGACTTTTCCTCTCTGCCTCTGAGGTTTGCTGGGGTACAAACCAGGGAGCATGCCTTGGTATTCAATTAGAGAAACTATGCAGCTCTTCATTCTTCCTGACCGTCTGCCTGGAAGGCCCCAGCAGGGCTGAAAGCCCACAGCTAAGGCAGACAGAGGAAATCCACAGAGAACAAGGGAAATACACTTCCAGTGCTGAGTATTTTTCCGGTTCCAAGCACGCCAAATCTACTCTGGCATCTGGGTTTAGTGATTTCCATCCCAGCCCTAGGTAAATGTCATTTTTGGGAGGATTAACCCAGATGGTAACAAATAGTCCTGTTTCCTGGGACTCTCTGCTATGTCTGTGCTTTCTGTGGCTCTCAGGAAAAAGTAGTTTTCTGGGGTGCTGCCATCCATAAGCTAAACCGCAGAGAGGAGCACCCACGGAAGGGGCGGTGTCAGGAGCTGCCAGGGCCAGGACTGTTGCAGTGGGGAAGGAGTCAGCTAGAGCTGTCATCTCCCCTGATCCCTGCTCTTGTCCTTACTGCACCTGGATCTGCTTTCAGGCAACACCACCCCTGCCCTCGGGGCACCAGGACCTGCTGCTCCTGCCTGGAGGGGGAACTGCAGAGAAGCATGAGGCAAGAATCTAGCTGAGAAAGGAAAGAGGTTATTGGGAATGGATGGGCCCTGTCCCATCTCCTCCCATCCTAGGGAGAAAGTGGTAAGACATGGCAGACAGCTCCTGAGCTGTGCCCATGGCTTTCTAAGAAGCTCCAGGAGCTAGCTATCTGTCCACAGGACCTCTGCCCAGAGCCACCCCACAGGCGCCCAAGTCTGTTCAGTACCTTCATCCTCCCCACACTAAATGGCTCTCTGCTCCAGCCAGTGCTCCTGCAGCCTTTCCTCCTCTATTTACTTCCTCCCCACCAGTCACTCCCATCCAGCCTCCTTTTACTGTTTAGGACATCGCTTTCTGCCCAAACTGTCTGCTGCTCTCCTTGCACAGGACACAACACAACATGGGCCTGTTCTTGGTTGCAACAGCTGCAGCAAACACAATTGAGAGTGATGACAGCATTTGCATCACCTGCTGTCACTGCCCAGAAATGTTTCCCTATAGTGTGGGCAGACTCAGTCACAGAATTGCTTAGAAATCCCATCTGCAGCCTGCACACTTTGCAAGGCAAACTCCCTCTGCCAGGCTGCTGTGTGATGGGATTAAAGGTCTTCAGTACAAAGCCTTCCTCCCTCCTCTCAGGGGTCTCTACTCTCAATCTAGATCTCAATCTAGAGGGGTCTGCTCCTCTCAATCCTCCATTAGACCTGCATCCTTCGTGGCTGATCTGGGACTCTTCCCCTTGTCTTTGTATCAGCTGAAGTTCCGAGGAGGATCTGAATACCAAAATCACCACTCCTTTCCCTGCCTGTCCAAAAGACAAGTTTATATTCTTCTTTGGTCAGGAGAGGTTTACAGCTGAGGCTCAAACTTGCAAGGAAAACACTGTCATTTTTCTCCTCATGCTTTGTCTGCCTTGCAATTTGACAGTTTTGGTCTCCACTCTACTGGAAAAGCTACCCTCACTCTTGCCAGCACAGCCTCAATAATCTTTGGAGTGTAAAACTAATGCCTCGCACAGTGTACGTACTCAATAGATGTACCTTAGAAATGTGCTGGTCTCCTTGTTCCCTCTGCAGTACAAGCTTGCATTCAAGACCTCTCCTCCTTTGACCGGAAGGACACAAGTCCTTGTGTCTGTATCTAGGCACACTGGGGAGATGCGTAACAAATCTCCTCTCCTCAGGTCTCATTGGATATGACCCTCTGGTCACTTTACCAGTTTAAACAGCAGTAGCAGGGTGTCTCCATGGGACTCCCTTGTCTTTGCCTCATCTCCTGTTTTGGCTTCATCAAGAATCCAGATTAAGCTGCATCATGATGGATTTGAAAAATAACAAAACCAGTCATATTAATAAATGTTTTCACACTGACTTCTTGCCCCAGGTGTGATCTTCACCATGCAGCATCCTCTCCAGGGGGAATCTGCACAGATGCTTCTCATGGTCCGAAGTGTGTGCAGCTTGGTGGGTAGGACTAAGAGCCTTTTCCCTGGCAAGGTGCACGCTGGCAGGCAACAGAACTGGCTGACTCACTTGAACAGAGCAGCCTACACAGCGGAACAGCCTCTAGATGAAGGTGATTACAAGACCCGATTACTGGAGGTTTCAAAACACAGGTTACCCAAACACCTGAAACTATGTGTTAATGCAGAGCGTGTAGATTCTTGGTGCTTGGGGGAAAGAAAAAAAAACCCAAACAATCTTAAACGCATCTAAAGTTCCCCAGACCTCTGTGTCCGATGAAGAACTGCAGCATCTGTTAATACACACATAGGCAATTTTCCACTCAGCAAGAAGAGCAACAGCTTATACTTAAATATGGCAGAAAGCAAATGCGATGCAATGCTTGAAGTCCTCCCTTATGCTTCCCTCCTTACAGAGGGGAAACCCGAAACCAAGATCAAAAGCCTTTGTGAGCTGTTTGAAAAATGCAAAGACACACTGGATCAGGAGAGGGTTTAAAGTGCACACTTTTATTTTCTATTACAAAGGCTAAAAGAAGCAAGTTTTGTTTTGTTTTGTTTATTTAAGAATAAAAACAAAAACGTTGTTAAAACATCTACGTTATTATCCTGATACTAGACCTTATGAAAGATACTAAGTTCTTTTTTAATAGTAAAGCGTGGTATTCTTAAATTATATTAATACAAAGACATATTAAAGGACTCGAAATCATTACTACCCAGCTCAGAACTGCAGCATCTCCTTGCTGCCTTCTCCTTTCACTTGCTAAAACCCATCCACTTTTGACATACAATTTCATACAAGCTGAATAGGGTATTTTATGGGTTTTTTCACTTCCCCTTGTAAAGGCCAGGTTAACTCAAACACCAGCATCACTTAAATTCCTGCCCCTATCAAAGGATTTGGGAAAATATTTTCACTAAGTCCTTCAGCATTTAACAAGCTGATCTGAATCAAAGTCTCTGTGTTAGTGTGTGTGTCTGTGGTTATTTTACAGGATATGAGATTTTCCTCTAATGTTATAAAATTAAAACATCACTTCTTTTGTTAATAACCCTTGGATTTGGTTCAGTGTTGCAAAATTTTCTTTTTCCCCTCACATGAATGAAGAAAAGCGAGAGCTATCACAGGGTCTTTTGAATGCACCACTAAAGCAGCCCTACAGCTTGTGGTTTATCTGTTGTAGAGTCATGAGCGCTGAGCAGTTCTGCTGAGAGTACATGATGTGCTGAAGAAAACCCTTTTGGCTTGATAAAGCAACTCTGGGAAGTCAAGTGTGAAGCTTCCTGCCTCTCACAATGTCCATTTTAGTAATATAAGCAAAGCCTTATCGTTAAAACTTTACTCGCTAGTTAGCAGCATAATACTCTGAGATGGGACAGCAAGGACATCCTAGGGGCTTTCAAAAGTGTGAACAGAGAAGCCTGTCCCATCTCAAAATTTATACCTACCTATATAAAACCCTCCCCTCTTTGTTATTTCCATTTCCCTAACCCAAGTAAAAGTAATTATATTTAAACTGGAGATGCTGCGTTTCCTGGCCCGAGTCCTTTTCCTTTACCCTCACTTAAAAGATTCTTTTGATACCACACACATATAATATTATATAGAGCGATATATTTAATACCTGTGTATATATGCTTCATGGGAGGGGTCACATATATACACACTAAAACAAGTCTGGTGACAAAGTACTGCAACACCACAGACCAGGTTATCATATCAGGGAAAACAGAAAGAGATCCTCGATGCGACCCCCATGACCGTGGGCCTGCCTCACCTCACGCACACTCGCCCTCTCCCCGCCTCAGCCCCGCTCCATCCCTCCGAAGCCAGGTCTCATCGCAGAGACGGGGAGAGGGGACAGCGATCCACTCTGTAACCTAAACAAATTATCATATGAGAAATCACGGCGCAGTGAACGCTAGAGCCACACTACAGATGCAGATTTGTTTTAAAAATAAAACCTCATTCCAATGTTCCTCGATCCAGATTCGCCTGCTTGGCGCCTCTGCCCAAGAAGAACAGAACAAGATAACCCGGGAGCAGATGTCCACCTCCTTCCATCTCTCTCTGTTTATAAAGTTGACCACTTAAGCACAAGGAACACCAGGAGAAGACACAGCGGAGGGCAGAGGAGAAAATACAGCACCTGACCACTCAAAACCTGCCACGTCTGATACTGCATTGGTTGCTCTCTTTCACCACAGCACTGCAGATTCTTCCTCATCTTGTCTTTCTCCCCACACACAGGCAGAGATGGAAATAACCACTCCCCTCCCCTCTTCTCCCAATAAGCCACATGTGTATCATCAGATGTTATGGTCCTGGCCCCTTCCAGGCCAGATCTCAAGGTGCTGTACAGCCAAGAAGGAAACCTCAGACCAATCCAGTAAGCACCATCCACATTTTAAAGGAGAGGAGACAAGCTCAGAGGCACATTCAGCTTACTTAGAACACATATTATTTCTGGAAAGACCCAAGCCCAGCTTGCAGCACACTCTGCTCATGGGCCGTAACTAACCCAGTGGAGCTGATGCACCTACCTGGAGGCTCATTTAGAAAGGTGCTAGCTGCCCCTGCAGCATCTCCTCCATTTCCACAGCTCCTGTATTTCTACATCCTATCTCTCTTGAAGCCGGGAACCCCAAGGATATGGGAGCAGGGAGGGAAAAGGGGGACCTGGCAATGCCAAAGCACCAAGCAATTCATGGCCAGATTTTATTTACCATGGATACAGCACTGCCAGCTGCAAGGGCTCTGAACTTGCTGTCCTGGGAGACTACATATGAAAAATACATCCCCTACGAAGGCTGGGAGGGAGATGCATTTGTGTTTGAGTGGATGGTGACATCCATGCATGCAAAACTGCAGAGCACAGCTGGACTGCAGGAGAGAAAGAGAGGGAAGCTTAGGACAGGGTCACAGATTTGCTGCTTACAGGATGAGACCACCAGAAAGGACAAGGCTGGCATACAGAGCAGTACTGCCTCACACTGCTGCCACTAGAAAAGCCAAAAATCCTGTCCCAGAGCTCAGCATCACCAGTTCCCTCATAGTGGCACACATCAGGTGGGATGGGAGCAGGTGCACGGCTGGGTCCCACTGTGCTGCTCACCCTCCACCACAGTCCATGCCATGGGTCACATCCTGGCTGCGCTGTGCATCTACAAGCTCCCTGCTCCAGCTCCGAGGAGGAGGGGGCTGGACCAGCAGTGCTCATAATTGTCCCTCCAGCTGGATTCCCATCAGCAAAGCACTGCCCATGCTGCTTGATGGTGTCCTTTTAAATGGGTCCCCACCCACGTCTTCTGGCAGTGCACAGAAAAACGCATTCTACATAACCAGTAACACACACCATTTATAGAGTGAGAAGGAAACCCCATTACCCACTCCCTCTGTTCAGGACACAAGGTGACACACAAACACAGGCTCCTTTTAGTTACAGCCTTCCTCCTGACACTGCTGCGTGGCATATGGTAACAAAGGGTTTGTCACACAGTCTCCACTACACCTTCTAGATGGCTTCAGTCTTACTTGCACCAGTCACACCAGCCAAAAAAAAAAAAACAAAACTACCCATCCTGCATTACTGTCACACTGAGAAAGACATCTAATGAGGAGCCACCAATTTGCTTTCTGGGTACAGTCAGCTGAAACAGTCTGGAGTCACCTACAATCCAGTTTCTGCTGCCACAAGCAGTTTTATTAGTTTGCTGCTCTTAGCTACACTCTTTATTCCAGACAGCTGTTACCCTCCTCCATGCCAGTTGATGCCTTAGGGCAATACAGACAACAGGAACTTAAGCCTAGATGTTTTAAGCCAGATCTAGTGGTTTTCCTTCTTTGCACCTCAATTCCTAATTCTGTTGGTACTGAATTCCCAGGGGAGCAGGCCAGCTGCAGCAGCATAAGTGGGGCTTGCTCTGCAGCACTGAGAAAAGGAACACATGAACTTCATGGTCACCTTTTCACCAGGTGTCTGGCCTCTTCTCCCAGCTTTCTCCTCCAGACCTCCGCAGCCACACTCCAAAGTGAAGGGCAAGGGAATGACACAAGGAGAAATTCTCTGATTCGCAGTCCAGTACAGACTGGTTTCACTCCTTTGAATGAAGGACAGCAAAACCAAGAAGATGGAGAGGAAGGAGAATTTGGGGTAAAGAAGAGAGAGAGAAGATGGATCATAAACTCAGTGAGCATGGCATTCGCTGGCCAAGGAGAATCAAATTCACGATTCCGTTCACCACTAATAAATCATCATCTCATAATCTTAAAATGAAAGAAAATTAAAAGTTCTCTTTGTGAGACACAGATCTCACTCTCCCTGCTACTGCCACTCCTGGAAAACCCGCCTCGTGTTTCTCCAGCCAACAGGCTCCCCCCCACCCCTCACTACACGCCATCCCGCAATAGGAAGTTGTATTTCCCGAAGTCGTCATCCATGGGGCAGAGCAGCATGTCCTTGCGGGCTTTGGCCAGTTTCTGTTTCAGCACCTCCCTCCGGTCTAGCCACTCTGTCAGCTCATCCTGGCCATGGGCATAGCGACACTCCTCTCCTTCAGGGCAGGCCTTGCTCTTCTGGAACCTGTCAGCATAAGGAGCATGATCAGCCACCCCCAGGACAGTGTTTTGAGTTCCCCATCTGGGATACTCGATCATGGCCCACTGAAACATGCTGTGAACTCTCCTTTCTAAGGGCAAGGCGGTTCTCCTACAAACCCACATGTAGCCGGGGAAGGCAACATGAAGACTCGGCACAGAAACAGAGCAGCGAACAGAGCAACGTCCATGAGGGGACACAGACAACAGAATGAAACGATGCAAGCCAGAATTGTACCAGCAGAGATGAGTAGAAATGACCACACAAGAAAGGAAATGCCAGGTAATAGTCATGAGGGACACAGCCTTCTCTCTAACCAAAATGGCATTTCTAACTATCACAAGCCTTCTGAGACACCTGAAGGCGCTGATTCAGAGGGTGCAAGACATTCAAACCACTTAATACAGAACCTGGCATTCCCCCAAGCACCAGGCCAAGCAGACTCTTCAGCAGCCTGAGAGCATCCTGGCTACAGAGGGCACAGGTGTGGACACAAAGCTCACTCTCCCTTTCTGAAGACACGTGCTCGGGAATGTATTTTTGCCACTCAGCAGTGCAGCTGAGCACCTCTGGAGTCCAACAGCAGCCCCACCATCACCCAAACCTGTCAGGTCATCCCACTCCTCTTCCAAGCAGAAGTCCCTGGGGACTCTGACAGGAGGAGGTGAAGGAGGAGGGATGACGGAGGCCTTGGGCCTGTTGCCCTGTCCCTGCAGCACCAGCACAGGAGGGAGATGAGACAACATTACCTTTCACAGAGCCGGAATTCACCCATCGGGAAGCGGTAGCTCCAGCAGCTGGAGTCACTGTCTGAGGTGAAGACTTTCTCCTTGTGCTTCTCTGACTGGATGTGCTGCTGCCATTGCTTCTGGCTGTTGCTGTTCTTTCCGCAGAGCCAGCAGTGGTAGCCCATCTAACCGGTGCAGAGAGGGCAAGAGGCAGTCAGTGCGTTAACAGTCACACCCATCGGCCTTCCCTGTGTTGGCACTGCCTCTCCCCCTCTCCTTCCAGAGCATCCTGGAAGCTCTGCTCAGTCTACGATCTTCTGCACTTTCCTGCCATGTCATCTTTAGGGCATTGTGTTGCCACTAAGGGGGACCAGAGGAGATGCTCTGTCAATACCTACCTACAGTGCAAACAGGCTCAGAGAATGGGGCAGCTCAGTTCACTGACATGGTCTCCCTGCCCCTGCTGACAGCCCAGGTGAGGTCTGACTGCAAGGCCCTCAGGTGCACAGGCAATGCAGGGCTCTTCAGGAGCATTAACCCTACACCACCACCCCTGCACTAAGGAGACACATCCGCCTCTAGTTTTCCCAGGTCTCTGTGCTCCTGACCTAGCTCTTCTCCAAGCTTCTCCCTCTTTTCTGACAGGCCAGCAATGGCTTTGCCAGCTTTCCCAGGAGCAGGCAGGAACCCTGGGTAGAGGCTGAGCCCACGCAGAAGGGAACCTAAGGTAGACTCCTACTGACTCAAGGATTAACAGAAAAGCCATTGCAGAGCCTTATGACCCCCAGGTCAACCTCTTCCCACCTCATCTGTGCCAGCCTTGCTGTGCTGCTCCAAGCTGTCCATTTAACCTACATTAGCACACGCTCTTTCCCACAACAGCAATGCACTCCCTGCTAGCTCACAGCTGGAGCACAGGAGAGGGGCAGGCTGTCAGCACCAAGGAGGAGGAGGGATGAGGAACAAGAGATCAGTTGATTACCATGATGTCAGCGTAGTCAGTGGGCATCTGGATCTGCTTCTCCCCTTCTCGTGAGGTGAGTGGTGTCCCCTCTCCAGGCTTCCCAGGATTGTGTTTCTTTAGCCACATATCATAGGTCTGCTGCATATCTAGTACTGCACAAAGGCAACCTGTGAAGTCACTCAGACAGCCTCCCACACTGCGCACAAACTATGAGAAAAGGACCAATGCTGGGGCAGCCCTTCCCTCCCCTCCCCAGTGCAGCAGCACCTGCCATCAGACTGATGGCCTGTGCTCAGGAGACCTGATGTCACCTCCTCAGACCAGAGCCCTGCAGAGAGGAACCAAATTGATACCACACTGCCTGGCGTGGAGGAGTGTCTTCTATGAGTCAAGGGGCAACCATGACAGCAGCTACACAAATTATTCAAGAACGAGGGAAAGCGCTCCAAGATCTCCATGGACTTCACCCGACAAGGTGATTCTCCATCAGACCTAATTCTGCTTGACCTCAGCAGACACCTCACTCCAGCCAGGGAGTTAAGGCAGGGCCTGGATTCAGATCCATCCCTTCCCTCTAAGCCTAAGCTTCACCCTTATCACTCAAGATGGAGGAGAGCCCTTAAGCAAGCTGGCCACAGGAAGCACTGAGGAGGGGAGGAAGACCTAATGACAGCTTGCCCCAAGTTCAAAACCTGCCCAGAGAACTGCAGTTGATCTCTCTTGGTGCTTTTGGTTTAAAACCTACTCAGCATACTAGTGGAAAGGGAAATTTTGGGTGGAAGCTTTGACTGCACATCTGCCTTTCCAAGATCAGCTCCCAAGAGTGGCTATGGAAACATAAATGTTTGCAGACACCAATGCGATGCTGTAAGTGCGATGCATTAGTGATTTACTCCTCACTAAATGGGCAATTGAAGAACTCGAGGCATTGGGGATAATGAAAGCAAATTCCCCCAAACTGAAACAACATTGTCATCTTAAGATTCACCTTTGTGTTTTAGCAAACACACAGACTGGTCTGATGTGCTTTAAAGGCCTCAGCAACAAAATGACTTGAACTGTAACAAATAACAGCATTTGGCCCAGCAGAGAGAAAGACCCTTCATCCAAGCATAAAGACCAAACAAAGCCAGGGCAGGCCCGAAACCCTTCAAGCTTTCCAGCATCTCCCATCAGAGCTGGGACAACTGGGCGTTGCAAAGAGAGTCTTTCTTCCCAGCCTGCTGTTGGTCTGAATAAACAAGGATTGCTGCCAGAGAGCTGGTTGTCCAGGACATGGGCAACCCCCCAGCTATCCCCCAAAAGGTAAGTTAGGAGCTTGCATAATTAATTCCAGGTAAGCTCCTCCACAGAGGCACCACCCAACGATGTTCTCATTTCAGGATCTCAAATCCACTCCTTTGAATACAATGCTATGAGCAGGGAGTGCCGCAGCCCAGGAGCAAGGTATATGAGCAGAAATAGGCAAGAAAGCGAAGGCATATACAAGACAGACAAGAAAGATACAGGAGCAGCTACAGGTCAGGACTGGTGCTTTGGCAGAGCTCCACACTGAGCCAGGCCTGCAACAGTACAGGTAACTAGAGTGACAGCAGAGGGTGGATTCAAATTGCTGCAGAAAGGGAGGGCAGCAATGGAGCGCTGCAAGACATGGTACCAATGTGCACTAGTCTCAGAGAGAGGGACTCAAGATATACATTCACATTTAAGAAAAGAGCAGCTCTAAATTACTGTAGACAGACCTGCCCCATAATCCCACCTAAACTCACGGTATCAGCTCTGTCCAGCTCCATCTGTGTTGTCAAAAGTATGTCCTAACAGACCCTGCATCGACTGCCCCAATGTCCTCTTCTCTCTCCCCAAACTCTCTGGCCCATGTTTCCCCCACTCACTTTTATTTTCCTTCATGAAGGTCCACATATCTCTCTCCTCAGGGCTGTGGGCGAAGGAGCAGTTGCCCACATACTGGCATTTCCTGCCATTTTGTGCATGGATACACAACTGTTAAAAGACAGAGAGCAAAATTTAGCATCTGCACAAACACTCCTTGCTAAAGGAGAAAGTGGGTTCAAAAAACCAGTCGGCGCATGAAATTGCACACAAGAGAGGTTGCAAACAGGACACTTCATATGTCGTTAACTCATGCTCCTTTTCCTCAAGCCCCTGGTAACATGAAGGGTAAATTTTCCCCATAAACACACCGGCAGCTCAGTTCAGCACCTAGCCTCTCTCACTGTCATTTCCATAGGCGACTGGGTGCAAGTACGCCCAGCACTGGCCCTGGATGAGACAGCAGGGAGCAACCTGGATCGACCCAACAGTGTCTCCTGCTGGTCAAGTTGTTGGTCCCCAAAGGTGACGCATTCTCCAGCCATATCCAAGTGGGTGAACAATGGCCTTAAGGGTTGCTTAGACTGTATTTGTGTGCAGACAACTTTACCTCGCAGTTACCAACAGCATCACTGCCAGAGAAAATGAGCTTTCCAAGCAGCATGTTTACTCATCACCCTGTCTCCCCCAGTCCTGTCACCAGAGGAGGACAGCAATGCGGAGACCAGCTGGCCCATACAAACTGGGGGGAAGAGACAAAGCTGTTCCTCTCTAGTTGGGTGGGAGCTCAGGCAACGCGCACACTCCTATGGCAAACTGCATTTCTGCACAATCTGTGACTCACTTGTTGGCCTCGTCTCCTACTGTAGCAGCTGTAAATAACTCTTGCTCCCCCACTCCAGCATCCAGCAACTGGTCTGCAACTGGAAAGCGCTCAAGGTCTTGCACCTGCCCACGGACTAAGGGGCAGCAGATCCCATAGGGTAGGGGGAGAGGAGCTTTCTCCTTTCAGGGAGAAAGGAATGGGGACAGAGAGAGAAACTATCAATCGCCATATTCAGGCCTGCAGTTGGAGGTTGGGTATCTGTAGTTTTCCTCACAGCATGTGGCTTTTTAGCTAAGTTCTTAGTTTTGCTTTCAAAACAAATTGTGAGCAAGTTTCACAATCTACAGCAGCACAGCTACAGCAAAGGCAGTGATAGGCTTCTCCCAAGTGCTCCATCTCACCTCTCACCCACATTGAGAAACCCTGACCTAAGGGAAGACTTAAATCTCATTTCCAAACCCTGTGCCAGCCACTTCTTGAGATGGTGACTGCATTAACGGCAATGTCAGAAACTCACGTACATGCAAAAAGTGGTTTAAATGGGTACTGCTCCTTTTTCTGCTCCACCCTTTTGCTTGGATGTGTTTGAGATCTTGCTGCCATCAGTCTGTCCTTGCCTCTCACCTCAGTTAACATGTGCCTGTCTCCCTGCCAGGTCTATAAGGGACCAGCCCTCAAAGCACTGCACCATGGTAGGAGGGAAGGGGAAGGGGCACCTGGCCATGCCAGGCATGGAGCTTACATCATATTGCTGTGGGAAGTTGCGGATGGAAGGCAATGGTCGGACAGACACCCACTTCTTCTTTGCTTTGGACATCACCAGCAGGACGCGACGTTCCTTTGTCCAACTGAAGAAGAGAAAATAAATCAAGAAAGGCAAAAGGAAAAGCAGAACAAGATTTTGTTTTCCTCAGAGACCTTTAAATATTGAGAGGTGACCAGATCCTCCTGTCCAGCTTGACCCTGCACTATCCAGCTGCTCCTAGACATTCACATCTGTGACAGAGAAGCCACAAGGAAGGCTTTTTAGGAGGATTTTTTCCTGTACTTATTACATATTTCCTGGGGTATCTCTTCTCCTAAAGTGACAAAAGTCTCCCCCAAGTCGCAGACGGCATCACCATGGATTACTAAACAGCTGCATTCCATCCTTCGACACAGCCAATTCTTGTGCAATCAGATCCATGAAAAACATTTAGGAATATTTTCTGCTTGAAAGGTGCAGTAGAAATGCAAGTTATTACAAGCACTCTTATGAACAGGTGCCAAAAAGTATTAATTCTCCTGCAGCTCCAGCAAGCGATCACCAGGAGATGATACCCTGGGCCAAACCCCCAGCTCTATTTGGCAGCTGCACGAAGAGGTGTTATCCTTCCCCTTCCAGGAAGTGATCCTCACCTGCTCTCTTCCTCTAGCAACTGCTGCTTCTGTCTCTGTTTCAACAAAGGTCTTACATTTGCAATAGAATGCTGGACTATGCCTTTGTGGCTTGTGTTATGGGAAGAGAGTTCCTATAAACCCTTCCATTCTATCCTGCCAGGCTACCTGCCTGGGTGAGACAGGCCAGAGTCTCCATGATCTAATGGTGATTTCCCAGCTACATTCCTCTTCTAGGGGCCTTATAAGAAAGATGGGGACAAACTGTTTAGTAGAGCCTGTAGCAATAGGACAAGGGATTTTAAACTAAACGATGGTAGATATGGTAGATTCAGACTAAATACAAGGATGAAATTTTTTACAATGAGGGTTCTGAAACACAACAATCTAGAGAGGTGGTAGATGCCTCATAACTGGAAACATCCAAGGTCAGGTTGGACGGGCCTCTGAGCAACCTGATCTAGTCAAAGATGTCCCTGCTCATTGCAGGGGAGGTCAGACTAGATGACCTTTAAATGTCCCTTCCAATCCAAACTATTCTATGATTCTGTGATTCTATCACACCAAACATCCTCATGGGCCCCCAAGGAGCCAGGAGGTGCAAACAGACCAGATGGAGGTGCAAACAGACCAGACACGCATCAGGAAAGAGCAACCAAAGCAATGAAAGAGCCAAGGAAACTAATTTGAAAGGAAGTAGAATACCTTGAATCATTGTTAATAGCGACCTGACAGACATCTGCGAACAGCTAGGAGTATAAACAAGTGCAGAGGAGAACCATATTGGTGACCTTGTCAAGAAGAAATGATAGCAACTGGGAAAAAAGGACTTTGTGGGAGCTGGACTGCACCCACCAGGAGTAATAACAGCCTGCACAATACTGGCAGCAAGTACAAACAGTAAAGAAGAGAGCTGGAAACTGGAAAACAGCTATCTGCAATGCTTGCTATAGGGACAAACACTGCGAGCAGCGAGAGGCTGCTAAGAAACCTTACATTCTCTTCTAAAGAGGCCAAATGAAGCCCTGGAGAAGGTAACAGGAGAAATTTCTGTCCTTGAGGAGGGGTGGGGAAAAGAGAAGGTTGCATTGCTCACCAGTGGCGGGCTTTAGCACTACAGTACTTGAGGTCTTTATCTGGCTCCACCAGCTGCCCATTCCTCCAGCACTGGCCACACACAAATTTCATCTGGAGGTCAAAGGTGCTTGATGCGGGAGCCCGGGGAGAAGCCTGGGGAAGAGAACCACAACCTCAGGCAAAGAGAGCCAAAGTGCACCCCCCCAACTGCGACGGAGACACCGGTGGCTCCCCGCATACCCATGTGCCAGCAACAAACCAGATCAAATCAGTGACTGCCCAGCTCTCCCTTGCCAGTGTTAGCTGGTGGCCTGTTGAGATACCAGACAGGAGCAAAACCACTGCCTGCTGAATTTCCTGGGCTTTGACATCGGGCCAAAAGCACAGCCAGCCTGGCAGCTTCAACCACTGACCAGGCCTGGCTGTGAAACCCATGCAACTTATCTCCATGTACAGACAAGCTCTGCGAGACCTGCCCCAGGGCTTAATCCCCACTTCCCTGCAGGGAGAGCAATCTACATCCCTCTCACTACCCATGGAGAGAGCTCAGTCCCACAGCCAAGAGAGCCCCCGTGGGAGGAAGCTGGGCTGTGCCACAGTGCAGGACTCACCGCTCCTGCTTTTGGCCAAGAGGCTCGTGTCACATCTAACAGTTGACACACTGAACTCAAAGCTGGGTCCTCTTGTTGATACCCTTCCAAGCTATTTCTGGGCATGTTTCCATCTCTCTCAGTTCCTTTGCACCAGGTTTCACAGGCAGTTAATCATGATTTCCAGACAGAGGTACAACCACCAATGCACTTATTTCATATCCTCTCAGCCACTTCACTTCATTGGCCTTCTACCTGTCCCCATGAGAAGGCTATTTTCTAATTATGACTAAGAGATTGTGGGTGGAAAAAAAGGAGCTGCTGTTTCATGTTTTCTGAGCCAATCTCAGAAAGTTGTTTGCATTCTGTATCACCTCTGGAAGACATGAGGCTGGTGTCTCCAGTTCATTTCCAAACCAAAGAGCAAATCTGACTGGACACCAGTGGCCCTGGGCATGGGAGTATGTGAGGGTACAAGGGAACACCCCAGTCATCGAGCCAACAGTGAAGTGCAAAGGTTATGTACCAGTAAAACAGTTCTCTGACTGCTAACCACATAAGCAGCCTATCCCAGCTGCCATGCCTTGACTTATAATCCTCAGCATCTAACAATGAGCAGACAGGGAAACCATGTTCCCAAGGAGCAGGCTTCTGCCAGCGACTGATTAGCAGTAGCGTGGACTCTATGTGCATCCCTTGGCAAAGCGAACACAGGTGGTACAGAATCAAAGCATCTCTCAGGAAATGTCACATAAGCTATCGACTACCACTCTGCATCGTCCACACCTAGTTTTTCAGAGAGGCAGAGCTGACATATAAAAAATCCTCCATTGCTGGGAAAAGTTGACCGGAGAGCTGACCTCTGCCTGTGCTGACTACAAGAGGCCATCACTGTGCTTAATGTCCCATAAAAAAGACCCTTCCAGAGAACCATCATCTCTCTTGAAAATCAGCGGTGATTCTGGCCTACTCGCTTGCAAGATGGCCTTTCTGGTGGCATCCAGCACGTGGCTCACCCCTCTGTCAGCTTTCATGAGTGCTGGTGACCACAAGGAACACATCAAAGCAGCCAGCTGTGGGATGAGGAGGGTTCAGACCTGGGATATCACAGAAGGCAGTAAGATGCCTCCCTCTCAGATGTGTGGCCTTTGAACAGAAGTTTTAATCTCCACTTGGTCTCCAAAGGAAATTATACTACAGCTTGCCACTGACCCACCAAACCTATAGGTCTAAGGTGACAAAATGGCACTGCTGGCATATTCCCTTTTATCAGCCCTATGCTATCTGCCAAGTAATCCTCCAGGCGACAGATCTCTCAGCATGGACAGGAAGCTTGGTTCAAATCTACTAACCCAACAAAACTAAAAATTGAATGGCCCCAGAAGGCATAATAAATCAGAGATAATGTTTCTCAGGTAATTCTGGTGCTGCTTTTTCCACAAATTTTTAACCAAAAGAAGGCCCATGCAATTCATCATCAGGGTCATGCAAACTGCTGGTCAAACCAGTGGGCATGTACGCTCCCAGGGGATTAAGAGCCAAGTGAAAAATCAAAGCTGCTGCTGTTGCTGCTACATGACTGTATTTGTAAAGGCAAGACACATACCTGGCAGGCTGCTGATAACCAACAGTGTGGAAATTAGTATCACATGAGGCTCTAGCAGACAAAGCCAGGCAAAAGTGCCTCAGGCTGTGGCACCACCCCTTGCTACAAAGCCAGACAATATAGTGTTAGCTATGCACCACGGCAACCAAATAAATAAAAGTCTTTGGCATGACAGCTCTCCACTTCAGGCTGTGCAGAATGTAACGGCCCCAGCATAGCTACTTGTGTCTCACAGCTTCAGGAATCCCTCTCAGCGATACTGAAATGCCCTCTGGAGAAGCCAGGAGCCTCAAGGGACTGTGAGGAGCCCAGGTTACTCAGCTGCCTAACCGAGTGAGCTGTACTTAGGTGCAAGTACTCCTTATTAGAGACTTTCCATGCTTAATTGTTACTTCTGAGGCCCATTTTTATGGGGATTCTGTAGCTGGCTAATGGAGTAAAAACATAATAGCCCTTGAAAAACACAAAAAACAAGGGCTAAACCCCCTCAGTTCCTAGGGACATGATGAGAGGACACCCAGCTACCTAAAACAGCCTCTCCTGCTGACTGCCCCTTCTATCTGCAGCCACCAGATCTATTCCTACAGCAGTGTCTATGGGGCCAAATTTGTGAGGCCAAGTGCAAGATCCCTGGCAGATGTTTATCAAGCACTGTATCTTCGTCTTCCACTTCTTGCTAAGTCTCCTGACCTCCACTGTCACAGCTGCTGGGTCCCTGTATGCTGCCTGCCTCTTTTCTCCACAACTGGATAGGCCCAGCCACTAACTGAGTCCAGCTGGCAGCTGTGACAAAACTGCAGCAAAATCCCTGGCAGCAACTTTGCTTCCGCTGACCAGAGGGCGCTGGAGTGAGCATGGATCACACGGGATAGTGGGAAGGAGGGGTCTGCTTTTACAGCACTCCTGGGAAGTTCTTTGCCAGCAGTCAACTTCGAAAGCTGGAAGGATGCTGAGAAAACTCTGAGTCACGTTAGCCTGCTTGGACAGGAGAAAATAATGGCAAAAGTAAAGATCTCTCAATAGATACACTAGTCCTGCCCCCAGGGTCTTCGGCAGCAAGCCAGTGTCTCATCCCAGAGCACAACCCTCTGGCTGAGCACGTGCTGATACCAAAGCTATGGTTTGCTACTGCAAACACGTGTCTGACCGATTTGATTCTGTCTCCCTGCACAGTGCCAGTGCCAGGCTGCCAGTCCCTACAGACAACCGATGGTGCCGCTGGTAGGCACTTTCTGATTGTACTAACAAGGCTGCTGTTTTACCTCCACACAAACTGATGCCCTGGAAGGGTGGAGGGTGCAGTCCAGCTCTGTGACAGGTATTTTTTCAGCACAACCAGACTTTGCCATTGGCCATCAGCCCTAACACTGCCCACAGGGCCCAGAAACTGGAGTGCTCTGCTGATGTAGCAGAGCTGATGTTTCTCTTCCTGAGCCTCTGCCCCCTGCAAGCCCCAACAGCCAGAAACGAAACCTTCGCTCAGTGTTCAGATCACATGTGCTTCAGAGGACGTGCCCTGACCATGCCCCCTGAACAACTTGTTCTTCCAACAGCAGCACCTCCAAAGAAAGGTGAATTTGAAGCTGCAAGGCTTACAGGAAAACGGCTGTCCATCTATCTTTTTTTATCCCCAGATTATGAACAGAGAATAGCAAGACAGAGCTTTCTCAAAAATGTAGGCAGATCCACAGCAGGCAGGATAGAACCAGTCACTAGACTTCACTCTCCATGGAGGAGAGACTGTTGATATAAATCCAACTACTGTCACAAACTTCTGCAAATTCACACTTAGTGAAGGCAGCTGCCCCTGCCCCCACATCAGGCAGAAAGAGATCATAGCCAGCTCCATCTGCAGGGACTATTCAGATCATCCAGGCTCACTTCTCGTATAATACAGGCTATAGAAATGTGCCCTCTCAGCTCCCCAAGAGGCTAGAACATATTCCTTAAGCAAGAAAATACAGCTTTGGGAACTAGAGACCTTGGTTACTCTGGACTGCTGCTCCCATTCCTCTTCCCCAACCACTTCAGACCACGACAGCAGAATGGGCTGCACAGATATGTGGCTGAGCATCTCCTCAAAATGACTCTATCTCATGCAGCATAACCAGTACATAGGTGGACAAGAGCCCACTGCAAGCATCAGTGCAGCCACCTGCATCTTTCCTGCTGGGCTAACCCATGCCTATCAGACCTGTTTTTCCGCAGCATCATTGCCCCACAACCATTCAGAACACTTCTGCTGGCTTGTAACCTAGCCAAAAAGAAGCTGCTACAGACCATGTGAGTGACTCAGATCCCTTTCCTATAAAAACCCTAAAATCTTCCACAGGGTGCTCACAGGCTGCACCCAGTGCTGGTCTCTGTAGAGGGACTCCTGGGTGAGAGGTCCCAGACACAGGTGAAACACCTTTGTTCTGACAGTAAGGCACAGGCCACAGGGTGGTTAGCTCCGGGGAAAGCAAGTTATCAAGTGAGAATAAAAAGGATTCACAGCACGTTCCCCACCATTTTGCAGGGGACAGAATCATCCTCACAGGGTGGGCTCTACTCCTTGGACACTTCTTTGGGGGATAAAAAAAATGGATAAGGCAGCATCACCCATAGCAGACAGACTGGAAGAAAGCAAACAAAGAGATGTCCATTGCTTATAACACACCTCTCCAGAGATAGCTCTTGGCAGTGCTGGAAGGTGCCGCACTCAGTTCTCCCACACTGAAAGACTGGTGGTATAAAGAGAGGAAAAGCTCAGAGCCTTCTCCTGGTAAAGCACCACTAAGATCTCTGCCCAGCCTCAACAGCACCTGAGCTGCAAGTTCCACCCACTCCTGTGTTTAGAGCAATCCTGTGGGTCACGACTCACTTCTTAAGAGTCCTTCAAACTGCCGTATCGTCCCTCGGCCACTAAAGGGCAGCAGGACACCTTTGGTCTCCATTCTGTGTGGCCACGGCTCACAGAATTCTCCAGATTTCCCTAGCAAGGTGTTGCAGGAAGCCTCCAGCATGTTGCCCTCCCTGCTCTGGAGGCTTCACCCCACCACTGAACAGAGAAAATAACAACGCTGCAAAACAAGGCACAAAGCTCATCACTAGCACTGCAACTAGGAAAGCTCTCAGCTGTCCTCCTAATGGCCAGCCTGGTCTGCCTGGGACCTGACAGGCACAGCAGTGGGAGGAAAAGAAAGTGCTGAAATAGCAGGGAGCAAAATCAGGCTGCAAGCCCTAGATGCACCTTACCATGCTGTTGGCTGGTTTGCTAGCATGTGCCTCCATCTGCTGCCAGTACTTCTTTGATTCCTGCACAATATCTTCATGGGTCATTCCTGGGAACAAAAGGAGACAGGACTGAGCTACCCTGCTTTGGCCAAAAGAAGAGAGGGAGGGAGGGGTTGCAGGACCTCCTACATTTGAACTCAGGAAACCCTGTGTGGCTGACAGCTCCCAACAGTCCCACTGGTAATGTCAGGACATGAGTTGTGAGGGGATCCACCACAGAACATGTTTAAGCACATGTTAAGGAAGCTCCTTGCTTTGCACAAGCCAAATGAAAAAGGGAAGAGTTCAGTCTCCTGAGCTCATTCAGACCTCAGGCTGCCTGTGAAGGATGCAGATGCTGCCTCCACAATGTTGATTCTTGACTAGGGGTCAAGACCTTGACCAAGGCTGTTCCCCAGCACCATATCAACAGATCCTACCCAAGGCCCTGAAGACAATGCTTTGTTACTGTTGATCTACTGTATATTTTTGCCACTAGCTTGGAAGATGACAGGAATCCCACTCAAACATCTAGCATCTCCAAGACCCCGTAAGTCTCACTTAGTCCCTGCTGTGATTAATTAGCCTATTACACACTTCAAGGCTGCCCATCAATCAACAGGCAAAGAGAAAAGTTGAAACTCAATACAGACAAACACTAAGTGCAACCGAAGTAGCAAGGAAAAACCAACACTGCAAAACCAACCAAGGAACAGCTGCTAGTATGTAATCAGCACAGAAATATGTGCAAGGTTTCAGGAATCAGAAATAAAACATCCAGCAACAAGATAAAGGGTTGGTCAGACCTTATCTAAGGAATTAGCTCCTGACCAACTCAAGTGGTGTGGGAACAGCTCCTGCCAGCACCAACTAACTAGATGGGTGCTGCAATTCTCAGAGCACTAAACAGCAAGAGAAAAGTATGTAAGAGTAGGAACTGTCTGGTCAATGCAAGTACTCTGTTGCAAAAAATCCATGTTATTTAGGTGGTATAAAGACCCAAGATAGCTGCCAAAATAAACTGAAGTAAGTATCTTGCAATGGCCAGCTGACTGCAATAAGTGGGGTGCTGAGGCTAGCCTTGATGCAGCACCCCCAGCACAGAGAGGCTGGAAAATTGTTTGCCTTGCTTTTGCCTACAGCTTTTATTATTGAAATGAGGTGTTCCTCAGGTAGGCCACAGGGACACGATCTTTGATCTGGGAGCCACCATGTTCCAAAACTTAAGGGCCAGCTCTGGCAGGGGGACTGGACTAGATGATCTTTTGAGGTCCCTTCCAATCCCTAACATTCTGTGATTCCATGATTCTGTGATTCATCTCAGTTTACGCTGTGTGTAACTTGGGTAAGTCACAGCATTCCTGACCTCAGTTTCCCCATCTGTGATTTCAGCTGTCCAGGTCCCTGCCAGGCAACAATACTGCTGTTTGTACAGGGCTTGGATGGGATTGGACGGGAGGAAAAGCATTCAGGGAGCTTTACCATTCTTCAAGAACATTTGCTCAGGCCTCCAAAATGGCAGCTGCTGCATAGCTGGTACTACTCCCATATCAGAGCTGTTTGTGGATTTTCTCCTTTTTAGCCATTAATCCCAGAAGAAACTGTGTAGAGTTAGAAAAACTGCAACTCCCTCTTCCGTGTCCAAGTATTCCAGGGCTGGACACAATACTGATCTGTACTTTGGAGACAAAAACTATAAAGCTGGGAAAACCATAGCAAAAAGTTCATGTGCTGCACTGGACCTGCCAGATAAACGGCCAAAGCAGCTCCCATCTCCATTCTGCACACCTGCACTATGATCCTTGGGGTGCAGAACCAACAGGAGAAGCATATTCAGCCTTTGTCAGAAGACTGAATTTCAAATGAAGTCCTTAGCAAGTGACTGTCCTCTTCCAGTCCCAGAAATATGAATTAACTCAACAATACAGTCTAGAAATGTGGTGGTTGGGGGAAAAAACCCTCCCAAATATGAAAGGATGTTTTCCAATACACCAGCTCTCTAAAGCATAAACTGTCCCAAAGAGATGATTTGGGAACCAAAAGGCCCATGTATTGATTACTTTTAACATTTCAGCATCTTTTGCAAGACCATTAGTGAGAACAAGGACTCTTTGATTTCCATAGATGGAAGAATATAGCAAGATATGTCTGTAAAATGCCACAGTGAACAAGAAAGCAGCCCTGTGTGTCCACATTTTCAGGTCTTGGGAACCTTTACTCCACTAATACAATCCTTTATCCCCATGAACAAAGCCCCAAGCTCTGTAAAAGCTCAAATGGCTGTGAAATGCAACAGCCTACTGGTTTCAAATGCAAACTGCCTCCTTCCTATTTTTGCCAAGTAAATGGTGCCCAAATCAAACTCTCTGCTCCAAAGCTAAAGCATTCCCAGAGAACAGCAATAACTAACTCTCACCTCTGTTTCTATAATGAGAGCTACACTTAAGAGAGTTAAGAAACTACCATTCTAGGGAAGTAAACTCACAAGGAAAGAAGGTTCATATACACAGCCCTGCAGAAAAAAAAAAAAAAAAAAAAAAAAAGAGATGATGGCTCTCCCATTTTTGGAAAAGATGGGAATAAGCACAGGGCTTACTGACCACCTCTGCAGGTAAACTCACGGCTTGTTTCACCTCCTCAGCTTCCCCTTTGGAAATCACTTCAAGTAAAGAAGGCAAGAAGCAAAAATCAACCTAACCATTTCTTCTGCAGGCTGAAGGGGAAGGAATAGGGAAGGAGGGAAGGAGGGTGCAAAGAAACTTTTTCAAAAAAAAAAACAACCAACAACCATAACCACACCAATAAAAACTATGAACGAAGTGGCAGCTGAAAGTACCAGATGTGGCAGTGTCATCGTATGAGTGACCTGAATATAATTTCTGCAATAGCCTCTTCAGAGGCCTGTCATCAAAGCCTTTTTGGGAAACACCAAGCATCTTGTCATTTCCCACTGCTGGTGAACTTGTTTAGAGAAACTGGAGATGCACAGCCTTCCTTTACATAACTGCTTTGTCACTCATGCAAACTGCCATTGTTACTGCACCAGATGCTCACTCAGGGGCCCAATTGCTATTCAGAGTCTTGCACAGGGTTTAAGCATCAGAGCACCTCTGGGGATTCAGCCCTACCTAATAATCATTTCAACTTATGTAGCTGGGGAAAGGCTTCCTGGTCTGCAAATTACAGTAGCACATACAAAGGGACAAGGGACAAATCATCTCACAGAGCACCTTGGCCCTCTTTTCTGTGTCCCTGAGGAGACAAACTAAGTATATACGCAAGTGAGTGACAACTTCTCAGTACTTCCAGATCACCCTCTTCTCCTCTCAAGTGGCCCTGGGTACACACTGGAGGATACTAGGGTGTACACATCACCAGCCCTGCACCAAAGTCACACTCACCTGAATATTGCTGCAGCAGCCAGACCTTGAGCTCGATGAAACTATGTGCGAAGTGGCAGCTGTCCTCGCGCAGGCAGCCATAACGCACCTCATGTCGGCACACGTCAAACTGGAAATGCTCCTGGAACTGGCGGATCTTGGAGTATTTCAAGGAGGTGGAACGCACAATGTGGACCAGACACCTGCAGCCAGGCCAGAGAAATAAATATGAAGCATCAGAGGATCAAATCTTCACCACCTCCTCTTTCCATGTGACTTTTAGACATTTGACTGGGCAGGCAAAGGACACAGAAAATCAGCTCTGGGAGAGGCAGACTCCCACCAGGAAAAGCAAACCCCTGCCCTCCCACCCTATCAACCCTAGGTAGGTATTTTCAGTCTCCTCAGCCCATGGGTGATGCTCTGCTTAAGTTCAGAGATCAGACACATTTCAAAATATGCAGTGAAGATACCAACTCCTCTGGCACAGCAAGCCCCTAAGTCTCAGGTCGCCAGGAACCAGAAGGGGTGGTATTACTGTGTACATGACATGTTTCTTATGCTTGTTTTCCTAAACATTCATTTTCAGCCAGTCAGAGGCAGGATCCTGAGCTAGAGGATGTTTGTTTTGACCTTTATGTAAAGGCCAAAAAAGGCAAATTAAGTCAATGGAAAACTTAGGCTGACTCCCAAGGCTTTGCTGATGCCTGAAATCCCTCAGCACCAGGAGAAAACATGCAGGGTGAAGCACACAGTGCTATTTATCGTGCTTTGAACTGCTCTACGATTGGAACCCACACAGAGGAAAGAAAGAAAGAGACCAGCGCCCTGGAGTTAAACTGGCTGGATTTGTGAGAGATTACTCCCATCAGCACAAAAAACATTCACTCACTTGTTGTCATGGAAATTGTGTTTGGCAGAAAGGTTGGAGCAGACAGATGGTGTGTCCTTCGTCCCTTTGCTGATAATCCGAGGTTTGCTGTCAAAGCAAATCTGTGAAGAGAAGAATTAGCATGCTGGGAAAATCTTAGAGAGCAGTGAACTAGAGCCACTTCACTTGGAAGGGGAAGAAGAACGAGAGCCAGTCTATTCTAATGTTCAAAGTTAGAAGCAGCCTGGTGAAAACTTTGTGGTAGGGCTTCAAAATAAAGCAAGCAAATTTCTGGAAAAGCTTCTGGACAACATTTTTTGGCTTATCTTCAACAGTATTTTCCATTGTTGTTGGAAAAATTTTGGTCAGAGCCACATATTCTTTCCCAGTTAGCCAACAGAGCAAGAGCAAAGGGGTAATGATGGGGAGGAATAAAAAGAACAGCCAGTTCACAGCAAAGAATATGTTCCTTTACATGTACCACTGTGGGGAACTCTCTGCTGCAGAACATCAAGATGATATGAGCCAATCCTTCACTGACCAACTCAGTGGCTCAGCACAGACACTAAGTGGGAATATGTTGCATTATGGGGTTCTGATTTCTGAAGTAGCTGAAGCTGAATTACAATTCAAAGCAATGTCTCTAGATAGAGGAAGAAACAGGTGATCCTGTGAGGCTGTGTGCACCTGGTTCCAGCCAAAGCTCTCTGTTCAGAAAGAAAGGGCTTCTTCAAATACATTGCAGATAAAACTAATACTAGAGGCAGTGTAGGCCCACTGGTGAATGAGGTGGGTGCCCTGGTGACAGAGGATAAAAAGAAGGCAGAGTTACTGAATGCCTACTTTGCCTCTGTCTATACTGCTGGAGGCTGTCCTGAGGAGCCCAGGATCCCTGAGGCTCCAGAGGAAGTCAGGATAGGGGAGGAGTTTGTCCTGGTTGATGAGAACTGGGTTAGGGATCAGTTACGCAACCTGGATCCATAAATCCATGGGTCCTGATGGGATGCACCCACGAGTGCTGAGGGAGCTGGCAGATGTCATTGCTAGGCCACTGTCCATCATCTTTGTGAAGTCATGGGGAACAGGAGAGGTGCCTGAGGACTGGAGGAAAGCAAATGTCACTCTGGTCTTCAAAAAGGGCAAGAAGGAGGACACGGGTAACTATAGCCCAGTCAGCCTCACCTCCATTCCTGGAAAGGTGATGGAACAACTTATCCTGGGGGCTGTCTCTAGGCATGTCAAGGCTAAGAGGGTCATTAGGGGCAGTCAACATGGCTTCACCAAGGGGAAGTCATGCTTGACCAACCTGATAGCCTTTTATGAGGACATAACCCAGTGGATAGATGATGATAAAGCAGTGGATGTGGTCTGTCTTGATTTCAGTAAAACATCTGATACAGTCTCCCACAGCATTCTCGCAGCTAAACTGAGGAAGTGTGGTCTGGATGATCGGGTAGTGGGGTGGATTGTGAACTGGATGAAGGAAAGAAGCCAGAGAGTTGTGGTCAATGGGACAGAGTCTAGTTGGAGGCCTGTATCTAGTGGAGACCCTCAAGGGTCAGTACTGGGACCAGTACTATTCAATATATTCATCAATGATTTGGATAAGGGAATAGAGTGCTCTGTCAGCAAGTTTGCTGATGACACAAAACTGGGAGGAGTGGCTGACACACCAGAAGGCTGTGGTGCCATTCAGAGAGACCTAGACAGGCTGGAGAGTTGGGTGGGGAGAAATGTAATGAAATATAACAAGGGCAAGTGTAGACTCTTGCATCTGGGGAAGAACAACCCCATGTGCCAGTGTAAGTTGGGGAGAGACCTGTTGGAGAGCAGCATAGGGGAAAGGGACCTGGGGGTCCTGGTGGACAGCAGGATGACCATGAGCCAGCAATGTGCCCTTGTGGCCAAGAAGGCCAATGGCATCCTGGGGTGTATGAGAAGGGGTGTGGTTAGTAGGTCAAGAGAGGTTGTCCTCCCCCTCTACTCTGCCCTGGTGAGGCCACATCTGGAGTATTGTGTCCAGTTCTGGGCCCCCCAGTTCAAGAAGGACAGGGAACTACTTGAGAGAGTCCAGCGCAGAGCCACAAAGATGATTAAGGGAGTGGAACATCTCCCTTATGAGGAAAGGCTGAGGGAGCTGGGTCCCTTTAGCTTGCAGAAGAGGAGACTGAGGGGTGACCTCATTAATGTTTATAAATATGTAAAGGGTGAGTGTCATGAGGATGGAGCCAGGCTCTTCTCAGTGACATCCAATGATAGGACTAGGGGCAACGGGTGCAAGCTGGAACATAGGAGGTTCAGCATAAATACAAGGAAGAACTTCTTCACAGTGAGGGTAACACAGCACTGGAACAGGCTGCCCAGAGAGGTCTTGGAGTCTCCTTCTCTGGAGAAATTCAAAACCCGCCTGGACATGTTCCTGTGTGACCCGATTTAGGTATTCCTGCTCTGGCAGGGGGATTGGACTAGATGATCTTTTGAGGTCCTTTCCAATCCCTAACATTCTGTGATTCTGTGATTCAGTCAGGCTGGTCTTCTCCCCTTCCGGCTTGTCTTTTGGCACACGAGGATGGCCTGCTCCTGTGCCTTCAACATTTTCTTCTTGAAGAGTGTCCAGCCTTCCTGGACCTCTTTGCCCTTCAGGACTGGCTCCCAAGGGACTCTGTCAACCAGTGTTCTGAACAGGCCAAAGTCTGCCCTCTGGAAGTCCAAGGTGGCAGTTCTGCTAACCACACTCCTTACTTCTCCAAGAATCAAAAATTCTATCATTTCATGATCACTATGGCCATGGTGGCCTCCAACCATCACATCACCCAGAATTCCTTCTCTGTTTGCGAACAACAGGTCCAGCAGAGTGCCTTCCCTAGTTGGCTCGCTCACCAGCTGTGTCAGGAAGTCATCTTCCACACACTCCAGAACTTCCTAGACTGTTTCCTCTCCACTATATTGTATTTCCAGCAGACACATGGTAAGTTGAAGTCCCCCATGAAAACAAGTGTTAATGATTGTGGGACTTCTCCCAGCTGCTTAAAGAACATTTTGTCTGCCTCTTCATCCTGGCTGGGTAGTCTATAACAGACTCCCACCATGGTATGTGCCTTGTTGGCCTTCCCCCTAATTCCTACCCATAAACACGTGACCCTATCATCACCATCATTAAGCTCTAGACAGTTAAAAAACTCCCTAACATACAAGGCTATCCTATCGCCTCTCCTGCCTTCCCCATCCCTCCTGAAGAGTTTATAGCCATCCATGGCAGCACTCCAGTTGTGCCAAGTCATCCCACCATGTTTCCACAATGGCAACTATCAACATGGTCCAGATACACACTGAGGAGATGAGGAAAGGTGCCTGCTCCCTCCCACCAGCTCTGTACCTCACAGAGGAAGGTGAAGATGCCCTGATGTTCCTTGAGGAGCTTGGCGATGGTGAGGCTGCTCTGCTTGATCCCACCTAGCGGGTCAAAGAGGAGGTCACGGTTGAGGGTCCCCTTCCTCTCCTCCGTCCACACGTCGATCTCTTCCTGGTGGTACGCGAAGGTGCAGTTATCCCCGTACTTACAGTCCTGCTTGTTAAGCATATCTACAAAGCAACAAACAGCACACACCACCACACAGGGAGGGCAGCCCAGTCAGAAACTAAACTCTCTCTCGTCTCCTCCCACTGCCCACACCTCACAAGGAGCTGAAAGCAAGAAAACACAGAGTTAAAGGCATCTCCCCCCAGGTTTGTCTACACCACGACATTCAGGAAAGTTAATGCAAAGAACTGAGTGGTGACAATCTCAAGTAATGCCACCTGTTGTGGAAACCACCTCAAAATGGAGGCCTGCTTTAATTCAGTGCCTGGCCAGGGACAGACCACAATTTAACCAACCCCTTTTAAAGCCAATCCAGATTAAGTTCTCCCAGCAGCCCAGCACGAAGGAGCCCTGTTATCTGGACTCTTGCAATCTCCCCACCTCATTAGGCACTTTGTAATGACACTGCCTCAGGGACCAGTCTGGTCACACTGCCTGCATGTATGGAGGGATGGGCTGGAGCAAAGGAGCAGGCAGAGAGAGTTTTTCCCTAGGCAGAACCACAGCCCTGCCATGGGGCTGCTGAGTAGAGTGTACAGGAGGCAGGTTCTCAGCAAAGCCCATGTCAACAGGCAGCTCTGAGTGCTTGGCTGTGCACAGCACTTCACTATGCCTTTGCACTTTTCTGGTCCAGCACTTTAACAGCTGCCTGCTCTCCACAGCATGGGAGCTCATTGCCTTTTGTTGTACTGAGCACCCTGGTCCACAGGCTACTGATGGAACAGGAAGACCCCAAAGACAGCAGGTGATACCAACTGGAAGCCCCTTCCCAACCTCCCTTGGCATGCACTATACAGCCCCTTCACAGCCACCGACAACCCTATCCCCTCCAGATCACCTTTGCACAGGTAATAGGATCCTACAAAGTTGGTTTTGGTTGGGCGAGGACGGATCCTCTTCCAGGTCTTGTCTTCCAAGTTCTTCAGCCTGCCCAGCAGGATGTCCCGCTTGCACTTGTGCTCCAAACCTTCCCGATAGGTGTAATCAGCAGCCTTGGGCCCTGCAGGAAAGAATAACCCTGTCAGCCCAGGGAAAGGCAAACCCTAGGCCAGGCTAGCACTCCCGTATAGCAGAACAAATGCATCACCTGTTTTGGGGTAGCAGATATGACAGGCTTGTTTGAAGACATGAGTAGATGCCAGGGGGTTCTTCACCAGCAAGGCTGTGTTGGGCATTACTGGTTCTGGCTGGGACAGCAGGTGCTCGGTGACCTTGGGCACAGCAGGGTGACTCACTCCACCAAGGCTGACCTGAGAGAAAACACACATACCTCTCTTTTCAGCTCTGCAATCACATGAGTAAGAACCTCTCTAATCCCTTTCCCCATTCCAGTCTGTCAAAAACCTTCCTCATTTTCTCTCTCATCAAAATGTTCACATCCTAAACTGTACTTCCAAAAAAGCAGTATGCAACCTTTTCAAAGATAACAAACAGCACGGTATGTTCACTTCAAAGACAGGCCTCTGTCTCTCTTGATAAGGGACCTCAGTTTTCTATTATAAGCCACAGAACAAAATGCCCCCCCCTCATTCCTTCCCATTCCTTCCATCATGAGCAACTTTGCACCTGAAGACTCTCAAATTAACCGTATCCCAATCTGGGAAAAAACCCCAAACCACTTATCGGCGATTCTTCAGGGAGCAGATTAATCTGAGGACAGAGACTTGGCTCTGCAATGAAGTACAAGAGATAGCAGGATGCCAGGAACTTAAGAATAACTCTTGTTCCAAGCCTACGAACCATAGATAATCCTCCCCTTTTCTTCCAAGACTGGAGACATGGGGCAGGGGCAGGACAGGGGATCTGGAAAAGCATCCTGACAGGAGCAGAGAGAAGAAAAGACCTTACTACTTCTAAAACAAAGCTGGCTTACTCCACCCCATCCTTCAGTGTTATGTGGCTGCCAGATATAGTGGGACACTGGCCTCCATGATCCCCTGTTGAGCCTACAACCTAGGTCACCCCATGTTTACCTTGGCAATAGGCAGAGTTGCAGACAAAAATGAAGATGGAACAAACATCTTTCTACTGACTCTGGGGAAATCTTTACCTGCCTTGCCACAACATGGGAGGCAACACTCACTGGGGCAGGTTAAGAAGAGGGGCCCAAAATACCTACACCACTCAAGTCACTACTACCTTGGCTCCAGAGCACCTTGGGACAGCAGCACGGGGGAGCAGCTCACTCACCATGGAGGATGGTTTTTGGCTGCCAGGTGGGTGTCGCAGTTCCTGAGGGCTAGTTTCTTCTGGGCAAAAGAAGGGGGAAAAAAAAAAACCACAAAAGAAAAACAACCATTTCAATTTCAAAGGCAGTTCTGCTCACAAAAAGACAAACAAACGCTTATTAAATCCGTTTGCTTTATTTATTTCATAACATTTAGTACTTTTTCTCCAAACCATCTGTCGAAGTTTTGGAAAAACTCCAGGAAAGACCTTGTTCCCCAAACCCTACTGAACCCAACTCTATGATGCTTAGTGCTAGCATTCCCAAGGTGGCAACTCCAAGGTAGTCCAACGCTGAGGTGAATCTGAGTGTTGAAGAGCTGACTGGAAGATCTCTGCTTTTCTCAAAATACTTTTGCTGCAATACTGGGGACAAGTTAGCCAAAAAGAAGCCTGACTTCCCTCCTGGGACAGGAAGGAACCTACTCTTTGCCCACCTTCTTCTACAGCTTTGGTCCTTGTGACATGAGAGTGCAGTGCCTCATTCAACAGGACACTCACTGACCGCTTTGGCCTCTACCATTCTGCCCAGTGTAAGAAGGTCCTATATTGTCTAATACAGTCACCAGGATTTTGCTTATTTAGTCCAAAATGTCAAAGAGTCATTGGGGAGGGTGGAGGAATCATGTTATAGCCAGGCAAATTCTGCCAGGGGAGGTGTCCTGGACATGAAGTCAGGTTTAAATCTCATCGCTCATCATTAGTCACCTTTGTGTTCCTCCTCTGAGATTTCCACCTAGAGCAACTTGACAGGCCTGAGAGGCAGGCCCATGTGAACTGTATGAAGCTCAACAAGGCCAAGTGCAAGGTCCTGCACATGGCCTGGGGCAACCCCAAGCACAAATACATGCTGAGCATAGAATGGATTTAGAACAGCCCTGAAGAGAAGGACTTGAGGGTGTTGGCTGATGAAAAGCTCGCTCAGCATGAGCTGTCAATGTGCACGTGCGGCCCAGAAAGCCAACCGTATCCCAGGCTGCATGAAAAGAAGCGTGGCCAGCAGGTCGAGGGAGGCTATTCTTCGCCTCTAATCCGCTCTCATGAGACCCCACCTGGAGTACTGTGTTCAGCTCTGGGGCCCCCAACACAGGGACAGGACATGGACCTGTTGGAGCAAGTCCAGAGGAGGGCCACGAAGATGATCAGAGGCTGGAGCACCTCTGCTATGAAAGGCTGAAAGAGTTGGGGATTGTTCAGCCTGGAGAAGAGAAGGGTCCAGGGAGACCTTATAGCACCTTCCAGTACCTGAAGGGGCCTACAAGAAAGCTGGGGAGGAACTTTTTACAAGAGCATGTAGTGACAGGATGAGGGGTAACGGTTTTAGACTGGAAGAGGGTAGATATTAGGAAGAAATTCTTTCCTGTGAGGGTGGCGAGACACTGGAACAGGTTGCCCAGAGTAGTTGTGGCTGTCCCCTCCCTAGCAGTGTTCAAGGCCAGGTTGGATGGGGCTTTGAGCAACTTGGTCTAGTGGAAGGTGTCCCTGCTCATGGCAGGGGGGTTGGAACTAGATCCCCGTGTTTCTGGGGGATTTTGGGTTTGTCCCTTCCAACTCAAACCATTCTATGATTCTATGATTTCACACCATGCACATACTGGTTACCTGGGATTACATACATCTATAGCCTTTTTCATTATTTCTGTGCTAGACATATTCAGCTGCTCCGTCCAAGACATTCTACATTTGTACTCAGAATCATAGAACAGCCTTGGTCGGAAGAGACCTCTAAGATCTTCAAGTCCAACCACTAACCTCACACTGCCAACTCCTCACTAAACCATGTCCCTCAGCACCTCATCTACACGTTTCTTAAATACCTCCAGGGATGGGGACTCCACCACTGCCCTGGGCAGCCTATGCCAGTGCTTGATAACCCTTTCAGTGAAAATTTTTTTCCTAATATCTAATCTAAACCTCCCCTGGCACAACTTGTGGCCATTACCACTCATCCTATCACTGTTATCCAGTAGAAGAGACTGACCTCTGTCTCACCACAACCTCCTTTAAGGTAGCTGTAGACAGCAATGAGGTCTCCCCTCAGCCTCCTCTTCTCCAGACTAAACACCCCCAGTTCCCTCCACCGCTCCTCATAAGACTTGTGCTCCAGACTCTTCACCAGCTTCATTGCTCTTCTCTGGGCACGCTCCAGCAGTTCAGTGTCCTTCTTGTAGTGAGCAGCCCAGAACTGAACACAGTACTTGAGGTGCAGCCTCACCAGAGCTGAGTACAGGGGGACAATCACCTCCCTACTCCTGCTGGTCACACCATTTCTGATACAAGCCAGGATGCCATTGGCCTTCTTGGCCACCTGAGCACACTGATGGCTCATATTCAGCCAGCTGTCGACCAGCACTTCCAGGTCCTTTTCTGCCAGGCAGCTTTCCAGCCTCTCTTCCTCAAGCCTGCAGCATTCCATGGGGTTGTTGTGACCAAAGTGCAGGATCCAGCACTTGGCCTTACTGAATTGGCCCATCAATCCAGCCTGTCCAGATCCCTCTGTAGAGCCTTCCTACCCTCAGGCAGATCAATGCTCCCACCCAACTTGGTGTCATCCGCAAACTTACTGAGGGTGCACTTAATCCCCTCATCCAAATCACTGATAAAGACATTAAACAAGACCGATCCCAGCACTGAGCCCTGGGGAACACCACTTGTGACCGGTCTCTAACTGGATTTAACTCCATTCACCACAGCTCTCCGTGCCCGGCCAGCCAGCCAGTCTTTAACCCAGCGAAGAGTAGACCTGTCTAAGCCATAAGCCGCCAGCTTCTCTCGGGGAACGGTGTGGGATTCTGCAGCACCAGCAGACAGAGCTATACGACAGATGTCCTCAGCAATTAAGGAAATAATTTTGGCATGCATTCACAGGTAAAAGAGCGCAAAACCCCATCAGTCCCACACCTACCAATGGCAAAGGAATCCAAGGCATCCAGTGACCCTCTGCTTGTCCCAAAGGAGTCCAGGGCATCAAGCCGTGAGTCTGTGTAGGGGAGCAGATCCAGGGAATCCAGCGAACCTAAGGTGGAGCTACCACTTCCTCCCGGTGGGGCCTCAAAGGCATCCAGGACAGAGGAGGAGGAGAGCTGCTTGGTGGGATCCATCACCAGGCCAAAGGAGGCAGGTGGCAGTGGGGTGGAGACAGGGATGCTGGCTGTCACGACTGGGGGCAGCAGCGGAGTTCCCCCCGGAAACACAGGGATCAGCTGGGGCATCTCCGTTGGCAGGTTGGTAGGAATGGTGCCCTGGACCAGTGACTTTGTGGAATTGGGAAGGGGGAGGATAAACAGCACATTAGGGATGAAGAGGAGAGAATAAGCGAACACAGAGAGCAACAGGCTCCCACTCAAGTGCATGCCGTATTACCTGAAGCAAAAGGACACTCAGCTGCTCCATGCGCCTGCAGACTTCCCACAGACCTTCCAATCTATCTGCACCACAGTCTGGGAGGTCCCTGAGGAGGTGCTTGGCTATCTAAGCTCATCAGTCTCTAAGGCAGACCCCTGCACTGGGCACTTAAACCAGCTCAGGTCGAGAAACAGTGCAACTGAGTACACACAGCACCGAGGGCAGGGTAATGACCATTACTCATGGCACCTCTGATCAGAGCTTTTTGGCTCAAGAGGCATCCTGCATGAATATGGATTATATTGCTTCTACACCCAAGTTGGCTCACATAGCATCAGCAATGCTAGCAATGAATATCCAACATAAGTATGAATACAGATTGTCTCTAAAACTCCCAGACCTGTTCAAAGAGCTTAGGCTGAATGCAGCCTGCACAAAATACAAGAGGATTAGAGCATGCCCACTGTAAAAAATACATCCACCATTCCTGCTTCAGCACACTCATTTCTACCCTCAGGCCTGCTTCAACTCCATGGACAGCAGAGACCAGGGGGAAAGATGATGGCAGGGGAAGGCTATCTTGGGTACCTTTTGAGGGGCAGCTCCATGAAGTTGCACACAGCAAAGTAGGCTTGGAGGCGGGCTCTTTAGATCCTCACAAGCCAGTTGCAGAAATAAAGGAAGAAATGAATGAGTTTTGCCAGAGGAAGGGCTAGGAAGAAACAGTGACAGAAAGAGAGAGCGGCAGCATGCATATCCACATGCTCCAAGGACCTATTTGGAAAAAGAAGCAGGGGACCCATGCAGCGCCTGTCCTTACTAGAGGGTATGATGACCCTTCAGCGAGGGAGTCCAGGAGGGAGTCCAGTTCTTCCCCAATGATGTCCCCGTCTGTGAAGTCCTCCACGCTTTCAGGCACTGTCAGGGACACGCAGTCTGGAGACAGGAGCAAGCTGGCAGCAGGGAGCGAGGTAGGCAAGCCCTTTGCATCCGAGTCAGAGGGCAAAGGGGCCAGCCCCTCGCTCACTGAGATGGAAGTGGCCACAGGAGCTGAGAGGCACTGCAGGTCCATAGAGCAGTCTGTGAGGAGACAGAAAGAGAGCCAGTCACCCAGGAGGGTCTCTTGCAGGGGGCAAGCAGAACAGAGCGTGGCAAAACCAGTATTGTACAACTCCATCAAATCACAAAAAACAAGTATGCCGATTTTCTGAGGAGAGGCTCTGGTCTGAAGAGTTCTTGCTCTTTCATTTTTGTTCCCAGTCCCCAGTGTCACACCAACAGCTGAAATACACTCTAAGGGCCAAAGCCCAGACTGACTGTCAGGATTTGGCAAACACATACTGTAACTAGGAACAACACCAAATCTGTGGCTGAGCAGTTACTGAATTCACTGTGGCCAGGACTAAAGACCAGGGGCACATAATCCGATTTGTCTAGAACCCACCACCTGGTGTCTTCTTTAATGCTCCTCACGAATGCATCTTGCAGACATCACTACCTTCTCTACTCCTCAGAGCTTCGATATCCCACCTGAAGGCTTGCTTACTCGCACACCCTCTCTAAAACCTCAGGCATCCTAAATGGCAGAAGATAAAAACACAAGGTCCTGCTTGGAAAAGAGTCAGAGATCAGATGCCTCAGACCAAGCTGTGCTAACAATGTGGCCCAAAAAACCTCATCAGACTCACTCACTGTCTTTACCCAAGTAAATTCCCTGCTCCTGTGTGCTTTCTGATGTCCACAGGTGGGAGGCTGCTGCCCATACTCCACCTCAACACCTAAGCAGCAAGCTCCCCTTGGGAACTTGTATGAGCCAGGGTTGGGCAGGAGAGAGGCAATGATTTTTCCTAAGGCTTCCTTGCCTCTCCAGTACGTTACTGAAATGCTAAGACTTTCCCATCATGCAATATAAACCTCTGTTAAGTGAAGTTAAGGTTGCAAGCACATGTTCCTCACAGAAGAGCATTTTATTCTCCAAAAATTAAAGGTTAAAAAAAAAAAAAGTTCAAATGTTAGAAATTCAGAAAATGCAGTGTTACATTTGCAGTTCTCAAATCAAGCACCCAAACTACCTTAATTCTGCCCCTGTGCAGATGTCCTGGAATAAAAGAAAAGAAGTAAGACAAAGATGCTTTCTTCTCCATCCACGCAGCAGTGGCTGCACTGTAGCTATGATGGCGTAAGGCTATAAGCAAGGCAATGCTTGGAAATAGAGACAATACCAGAATGGGAAAGAAACTAGACAAGTTTCTGAGACACAAATCTTGATCCAGTGAGAAATGCTGCATCCTGTCTGCACGAGCTCTTCTCACTCAGCCCCCACAAGAACTCAGCCATCCCTTTCTAACTGTGACTGGGCAAGTGAGCAATGTTGTTGTCCTCTACACTGCATGTTCACTAACTGTGTTGGTGCCCTTCTTAGAAAGCTCAGCAAAGCAACAATTCCTGCAAACCCCCAAGTCCTGAACAAAACAACAGGAGAGATGACACACACATGCAGGTCCCCTTATCTCTAACCCCACCAAGAACACACCACCATCCCCTGCAACGTTTCCTCTGGCATTTGTTGTGAGTGGTCTTCATCGATGAACCACAGCCAAGGTCACTCTGCAAGGCACCAGAGGCCATGCCATGGCAAAAGGCAGGGAAAGCAGGGGGAAGCGGCAAGGGACAGAGAGGTCTCTCTCCACAGCCTCATGCAGGCGGTGAAAGGAAAGTGCATGTTGTACCTTATGGGATCCAACACAGGTTTTCAGTGCTGCAGCTGGGCACAGTCCTCACATGCAGTGGCTCAAAGGAAGGCTGTAAACGGCCTTAGTTTTGCAGCTGCCCCTCACATCAGGCTCGGCTCCAGCCCCATGCCCTCTTTGCAATGACTTCTCTCAGCTCATCTCCCTTTGGCGCAGGCTCCCCAGCCACACTTGGGAGCCAGCCACCCAGCTTCCCTCAGTGCTGGCCTCATTGCTGGCAGCTCAGCGAGATTTCCCTCAGTACAAAAGGACAGCTTATGCCTTCCCATTTTTCAGATGCTTAAATCTGGAGTACTGTCAAGATCCCTCCAGGGCCCAACAAGAAGTTCAGGACATGTTGGAAGGGATGGGGACACATGCAGAGGGGAGAAAAAGTATTCACAATGACAGGGCCCCAAAGGATCCAGAAGTTAGACATTCTCTGAGGAATGAACGAGGCCCTCTGGTTCCTACTCAGACCGGGAAGCAGAGGAAAGAGGCCCTCACACACCCTAAGAGGCTCAAACCCTGAAAAGCTGAACACACAAACAAAAGGCAGAGAACAATACAGGATCCCCCACAGCTCAGTGCATGTGAAGGGCGTGAGAAGAGCAGTGACCAACAGGTTCTACTACTTGCAAGGGGCAAAGGGGAGATGCTGCTCCCCTCTCCCTAACCACCCAAACCCTGTCATTCCTTCAGCCACTTCTTCCCATCCCCCTCTGTCCAATCTTTTGCCCTATCACTCCTTTCCCATTCCTGCTTTTCTCAGGACACTCCATCTGCTGACCTCACTCACCAGCCACCATACCCACATCTCATGTATTCTTCTCGATGGTGCCCAGTGACAGGACAAGGGGCAGTGGGCACAAACTGGAACACAGGAGGTTCAATCTTAACAGAAAACACTATTGTGATGGTGACAGAGCACTGGAACAGGCTGCCCAGAATGGTTGTGGAGTTTCTGTCTCTGGAGACATTTAAAACCCGTCTGGACATGTTCCTGTATGGTCTGCTCTAGGATCCTACTCTAGCAGGGGGGTTGGACTAGATGATCTTCGGAGGTCCCTTCCAACCCCTACCACTCTGTGATTCTGTGATTCCTTCCAGAAAGCTCATCCACCTGCATTCACCTAATGTTTGCTCCACGTTTAAAAACTAAAACAGCCTTCTTTGATGAGCAGATCACAGGCACACACCTGCCCCCTTCTGATTTCTGCCACTGCCATGACACTAACCCCCATGTACTATTATTATAAGCTCAATGAGGGTCTTGTCCATGCGCACCCCTGAACCAAGTCTTCATACCACGTCCCCCATCTGGTGGCTTCTCTGACCATACACCTGCCTGTCCCAGAGAGGCAAGTACAGTGCTTTCAAAAGTCCTGTTCCTAGCTCCACTTTCCCAAAACAGCAGTAGCTCCCTAGTGCAGTAGCTGTCCAAAGGCCATGCTGAGCCAGATCTGAGCCATGATCTGTGCAGGGCATGGCTGCGTTACTCAGATGACTTCAAGGGAAGTGGGGAAAGGGACTTCAGGAATTTGTATTTTCAAAACAAAACAAAATAACAACAAAAAAATCTTGTTAAAAAAGCTTTGAATCTGAAACTCTGGAGGTACCCAGCACCCACAGCCCTCCTGGCGGCACATCACTCTCAGGGCAATGTAATTTCAGTGCTTTTGAAAAGATTTCCTAGCAGTAACATTTCTCTCTGCCTGAACTGCAGCACAGTAAGATAATGTGAAAAACTCTCATTAATTCACAGAACTGGGTCTCACCATTGCCTGTAGCATTCAGTTACTGAACTGGCATTCAACAGAGAACTTACATGTTTTCCAAAATAGATGCTAAAGCACCCTAATAATGAAATTAACTTCATTCTATAAAAAGAGCAATTGCTACCTGCAGTGCTAAGTCTTCACACTTACCTTCACACTCACAGCTGCCTTCCAAAGGAACAAAGACTGATGTGTGCAGAGGCACAAGTTCAATGCTCCAGCACACAACAAAGGGCAAAGCATATAGCACGCCTTTCCACACGGGCAGAGTTAAGGTCACTTGTTTCCCGGCATGAGAAAAGCAACCCCGTAGCGCTCCTTCTGCTCCTCTTGGGTGCCTAACCATGAATATGGCTCTCCCTGGGTCCCTCCCAGCTGTCTTTGTTTTCATTTCCACCACCTAAATGTCTTGAAGGACGATATGCACTCAGAGCAAAAACAGCCGCCTACAACCTTAACTTCACTTTATCTGGACTGTTTTGGCTGGGAGTAGAGTTTCAGAAGCTTTGCCAAGCCCAGCCTTAAGAAAGCACAACTGGAGAGAGCTGTGAACCTCAGCAGACAGTTTTAATTCCCAGATGTGTCCCTCACTGGGCCTGGGCAAAAAGCTTTTCTGCAGGAAAAACACTCCTGCTTCCCACCACCTTTTCTTCCTCCTAGTTACCAAAGCCAGGAGTATGCAGAAGAAACACAAATGAAGACAGTGAACCACTCAGGCCTGCCAGCCTGCTCAGACACCTCACCAAAGCCACAAAAAACAGAGAAATGTCTTTACCTGTTTCAATGTCATCTATCGAACCCAATCCATTGGATGTGCTCTGCAAAGAGGATATAGGAAAGGGTAGAGAAAAATATCACCAGAACATCATCTTTAAAAATACATTCACACTTCACAGATGAGACCCTTTACTACTCCTAAATGCATCTGGCCCTTTCTTTTCCTTTATGGCCTCTCTCAGTGCAAGAGCATTAAAACCAATGAACTTCAAGAGGCCATTAATCCAAAGAGCCTACTCATTTTTACCTCCAGCAGTAGACAAACCCTGTTGCTGCAAAGGAATACCAGTGCTGCACAATGTGCAACCATGTGAACAAATCTGTACGTAGAACAGGATTTTTCACGTGTGGTTGAGAACACTGTGTCCCAAGCCCCAGAACACATCAATTGGTCAGCCCCATGCAGCATGAGAACTGATTAGCCTGATCTTACACAACATTCCTTTTCTTAGTTCACGTTATTTTAAATCTAACAACCACAAACTTTTACAGCAAACTCAAAACAGGAAGAGGTTTCTGCCAAGACAACTGCTGACTTGGAGCTCCGGGCAAGGAATAAAATGAGCCCGTATCTTACAGAAACTTAAACAGAGGAAAGTACGTGTGTCTTCAGCTTAAACTTGAAAAGGCATAAGTAAAGCATTACTTTTGAGATACCACATCTACTGCAATACTTTTTGCAACTTCTAGGTTTTGCAGTATTTTCATTTCCTGCAAAAGGAAACATTTTCCAATTAAAAACTAGGCATAACTATTAAAGAAAACTGACTGGCTGTCCCAGAAAGATGTGAAGACAAGTCACTGAACAGTGGGAGGTAAACTAATGCTTTAGTATCCCATCTTGTTGTACAAAATGTCAGTTTTTAAGGTTTACAGTTTGTTTGCTTTAAGGAGTAGTGTGAAGTACCAAACAGCCTGTAAAACCAGCAAGTGTTTGGGTTTTTTCTCGGCCAGTGGCGGAACAAGGAAATCTGCAATTTCTTATATTTTAGCTACAGAGCCTGACCCAAGCTGGATCTCCCAGATGACAGAACAATACAAAGAATACAAAAACTGCATATATGCCTTGCTCAGTACATGATATGATTTGATTTTGTATGTTTCTTCAGCAGCTGCACCTTCTGATTTTTACTTAGTGCTGCCCTAACTATGTAAAAACTTGAAAACTGAAACTTATTTAAAATGTGAGAGAAAGAAAATATTCACAGTAACCAAAAAAAAAACTATCTTCAATGATCTAATTACTGACATCAAAAATGTTATCACTAGAAATATTTTCAAATAAATTAATTTCCTTGGCAAAATTCCTTAAAAGCAGAAAACAAAGAGAGCTACACATTTGTATGTAAATAAAGCTGTGAAGCATTTTACTAGCACAATCCATGAACGGTAAGAACCACGGGATGCAAACTCTACCTGGTTTGACAAATTGATTGACGTGCCATTACTGAGTAGTGAGAATGTTTCCAATTCCTGCTGCAAGGAAGAGAGAAATCTTAGAACAGAGACAGCCCATGAATGCTTGTAAACTAGGTAAAGCTAGGTTACAATAGAGTTTCTTTCCAGGCACTGCCTATAAAGTAAAAGCCAACCCAAAAGGCAGACCAATGTGACAGAAAGGTACACTTTTCCAAACATGGGAAGGGGCATATATTTGTTCTGGACACCACAGTGCAAAACACCCAACATCCAACACACAATCAGGAAGCAAAAAACTTCCCTGAGGAACAGAAGTTTTTGTCTTTTCATTAAGAAATTACAACTTTGGGATGGCCTTACAGCACTGAAATGAAACCTGGAAGACAACACAACAGATAGCAAGGTGTTATCAAAATACCAATCACTAAATTTCAAATAATAAAAAGTATTTTGGAGTTTTTATTTTTTATTTTTCTAGCATGGTTTAAGTCCATCACAGCTGGGTAACATGACAGCAGCAAAAATCTGGGAAGGCCAACACGATGAGCAGCAATTCTGTGTAAAACTTCCCTTTCTTTGACACGGAATCATTTCAGAGGGTTGAGAGCTGCAACAATGCCGAGGCTTTTTTGGGAGGTAGGCCAATCATATATGTGAGGTTGGTCAGGGAGAGGAATAACATACTATATCCAAATTTACTGCAAAAGCTCTCTGCAAATTGGATGCCCACCAATCACTTCACCACATACTGCAACGGTGTCCCTCTAGAGGTGGAACAGTAGGTTGTTTAACACACTACTGTACTCTGTTCTCTACTTGAAAACCCACCCTGGGGTTTTACATGACCAAGGCAGCTTTATCCAAGAGTGCTAGCAGTGGCCTTAACGCCCTCTAGCTCCATCCCGAGGTATACCTTTAAAGTATCAACAGCACTCCAGTTCAGGCAGCACTTTCTGGTTCAGCCAGTTATGGACTCAGACACTGGGGTCAATTTATTGGATGCATGACTTGCTTTTTCCTGCCTTCTTGAACAGATGTGTACTTGTCACTTTCCCAAAGCACAACTTCCCATGAGAAGGTGCATGCCTAGATATGGGGCAAGAGCTCCTCATGACCCACTACACTACAAAACCAGACAAGCTTCTGATGCAGCAGAGGATCCCACCCTTCTCATCCCAAAACAGGGAAAGGACTGTGATGTAAAACTTCCTTTGGGATCAGGCCACACGTCCCTCTCCTCCCAAAAACACAGGCTCCCAGTGCATTGGAAGCCTTTCCTGCAGCACCAGCCCAGCTCTGCCTGGCTTAGCTGGGGACAAAGGAAACATCCTGGCAGTAGACACAGAGCAGTAATGGGGTTAGAAATGGATCAAGTCAAAGTGAGTCAGAGAGTCAGGACAAGGACAGTAGCCAGTGGTCTGCTAGAGGGATCACAGGGTAGTTAGTATATGTGTGTCTATAGCTGCAGAGCAGCACCTACTATTTCTGCAAAAGTAAATCTGAAAGAGCTAAAGAACAGTCCCTAAGAAAAAATAAAAGTCATACCTGAGGTCTTTTGTATGCTTTTCGAACTCTCAGTCCCAGCTTCTGGGCAAGCTCCTGTCCCAGCTGCGTGACGCTTTCATCCTGGGGACAAAAGATATTGGCAGGACATTTTCAGTTTTGCCTTTGCAGCACAGACAATGAAATAAACAGGAATGGAGTTATCCACACTGGGCTGTGCCAAGAAGTCTCGCTTGTAGACAACAACAGGTAGACAATTTCCAGAGCAGCCCTAGAAGGGTTCATGCAGACCTAAGTGCTCTTGTCATTCAGTCCTGCTGAGATACTGAGGCTGCACCAGGACCTCCCCCCCGACTCTTTTGATGCTGCAGAAAATCAGTATCAAGTGTCTGCTTCCAGGAAAGCACCTACTCGCTGAAAGCAGGGTTCACTAGTCCTGCTGGCAAGATGGCTGAAGGAGCTGCCCAGGCTGGCTGTTAGCAGACCCCGTGCCAGGGGCTGATACAGCTTCCACAAGTTCCCATGTCTGGGAAGAAGGAGCCTGTACGCCTTCCTGCATGCACAGCCTGTACACTTTCCCTCTCCAACAGCCACAGAGGAAATAATCAGTGTTGATCTGCAGACAGTATTCACTAGCCTGTTTTGTTTGTTTGTTTGTTTTTAAAGCTGAAACAAAGTCTCAGTTTCCAACTTAATAGCCACAAGGCATTTTCACCATCTCTGGTTAAACAGCCTCCACTTAGTAAAGTGGACCCTTCTAATTTCCTTGCTGCATGCCATTAACCATCCTCCCTGTTCACTGCCCAGGCTCACCCATGCACCATCGTGGGCTTTAGACAAAGTTCTGGGCCATGCTCCATTCCTCTGCTCCATCCTCTCCAGTTCTGCCTGGACTAACAACCTGCCACAACCTTCTTCACTTATCACCAGCAACTATCTCCTTCTGCTTTCCTCTCTCTGCCCGTTTGCAAAAATATTGGACTATTTTAACAGTTTCTTCGAAGAAGAAAAAAATATCAGCCCAACCTATTGTGATATCTCAGCTTAATGTCCCAACACCTCCTCCCTCATCTCCAACATTGAAGCTTGCTCTCTCTACTTGCCATGATGGTTTTCACAACCTCGTTCTCCCTGCAGGTTCATCCTTTCCCTGTCAGCCCCTCACAAGCCTCTGGTTCTTCCAGCCCACAGTATCAGTAACTTTTCCATTCAATTTGGAGTGCCACTTTTTGACTGTACTTGCTCCACCACATCTTCAACATCAGTCTTGTCACCATCTTCTCTGAACTCAGTGAAGATAAACTCTAGCTTGTCCATTTCCTCTTCTCTCTCCATCTCACCCCTTCACAATCTACCTTCTGCTGAAACTGCCCCCGCACCCTCCAGAGACCTCTTCTTGGTCAAATCTCATGGGCACTTCACCTTCCTTACTCTTCCACCCCTCAGAACTTTCTAACACCAATCACATTTTCATTGCTGTGCTTGCCTCTGATGATTCTGCCTTTCCAAACAGTCTCACATGTCTTCTGAAGTCTGCCATTTTCTTGCTCCTGTGAAAAAATCACCAGAAAGACCTCTAATGTCATGCCTTTTCATTGATCTCATACTTATACCTACTACGTTTACTGTACCCAATTCCACATGCCAACATCACTCCGAGATGTCTTCTCAGATTCCCGGACAAAATCAAGAAGGTATCTCTCTCTAGACTGGCTCCACTTTCCTTACTAACAACACATAGTTAATTATTGCCCTTTTTGCCAGTAGCTCTGAGGTTTGGGGGTGGGGATTTATTTGCTCTTGGTCGCCCCCAAGATCTTCCTTTAGCTTTCCCTTCCCTCAGCCAAATGCTACCCTCAGGCGCTTACTACCTCCCACCTAAATGAGGGGATACTCAACAAGGGCATACAATATGCTCTCCTCCAACACCCTAAAAAACCCCATGCCATACAATAAAAAGCATGCCACAAGAGGACTATCAACTTCGTCATGTTGGGAACCTCTGGAAACTATCAGCACTGAGTAACTGCACGAAGAAACAAGTTAACTCTGCTAGACAGTGAGTCAACTGAGTGGCAGATCCTTCATCACTGAAGTTTTAATACATGTTCTGCTTTGACCACAATGAAGTTCTCAGCTGTTACAGCAAGCTGGAAGTACCCAAGTGCTCCAGAGGCTTAGCAGCTGGTGTGATGGAAACAAGAGTGAGATGATGGACAGCATGACTTGCCTTCAATGCAGAGGTGGCTTAAGATTTCTGTTAATCAGGTAATAAGGCAATGGGGTATATTAATTTACAAGATTAAACTGTTTAGAATAGGGAATGCAAATCACTCAATATGGAGTTTTTAAGGTTGAATTTTCCTTCCACAAAGAAGTTTGATAAAGTGTTTGTAGACTATGATGATTGCAATGCTAATAATGAGGGATATGTAAACATGAGTATACAGATGAAAAATAAATTAAATTAACTAGCTCAACTGCAATGTGAAATATAACTAGATATGGCTTTACATGAACACATATATTAGATTTTTTTTTTATAAAAGGGTTTGTTTAAAAAACGGTTCTTTGGAACTCCCCTAACATGACACTTTCAATATGTTTTGGCCACTCCATTCTGCCAAGTCAAAGAAACTAGAAGATACAAAGGAATAACTCACTGCTAATAAGACTTTCAAAGATTGCTTCTGTAACACCATTAATAAAGGAAAGTTAACTTCTGCTGAAGTCAGTGCATTTTTCTTGTAATGGCATTCCTGTTACGGATCAGAACAAAATTTAGCAAAGACAACCAGTGCTCGCTAGACTCTTAACTAATCATAGTCTGGTTTCCTGTTCAATATTTGGCCTAAAAGGACACTCAAGAAAAGCACTGTCAGGAAAATATCTAAGGCCTAGTACATGCAGAAAGTCCTCTCTGAATGCAAAAATTTACACACCTGCGAATACAAAAATAACTATGATATGATGTTAAGGACACCTTCGCATGTCCAACAAGAAGAAGAAGAAGTAGAACAAGAAGTAAGAAGCTTTATCAGCTTGCCTTAGCAATCAGTAAGTAAAACACAAGACATTTTTATCTGAAACAGGAATACATGTTTTCCTTCCAGCATTCCAGTTCCCATTTGTCCCATGCTCCTAGTTACTCCCATTAGACATATAAAACCAGCTAATTAAAACAATCTCATGGCCTTAGTTCACATTTTGTTAGGGGAGGGTTTTGCTCTTCACAAACAGGCCACCAAACCCACTGTCACTAATTGGTGTCTCTGGCTGGAACTGTCTGTAGAGAGTGACTTGGACTGAAGAAACACTCGAGGTCAAACATCTTCAAGTCAGAGAGACACAATTTCTGGGCATAAGCATGATTCCAGGAACAGCCAAGCTTCCTCTTCCACTATCCTCTGTCCTCACACTAGGCATACTATGGAGGAGGAACGTGGTAAGCCTCAGAAATCAAGATGAGTTCTATGCCAAAAACTTACATGTGGGAGGGACAGCAAGCATCGGCTATTGCACTCATATGCTTCTTTGTGTCTTCCAAGTTCATTTAAGGAGCGGGCTTTCCGGAAGAGTGCTCGAATGTTCTCCTTGTCAAGACTTAAAGCCTTCTCACTGTCTTCCAGTGCCTTCTCATACAACCCCTGCATGGAAGAAACCACCTCAAGTCAGCTGAGGCACAGCAGACTAACCCCTCCTTCTGCATGAATGCAAATGTTTTATCTCTCAACAGAAAACAGGAATATAAAAGGCAATTGGAAATACATATATTACCTCATACACAGACCAGTGTACAAACACACAAAATCTACAGTAGGAGAACATTTAGTTAAGCCTTGCAAAACTCAAAACACCTCAAAGACAGCGAATGCCAGAATTAAGGCTGCTTGAGCAACCTTATCTTGTCTGCCCCTCTACCTTGGTCATGTGGCATTTGACAGCCTTTCATTATGTGACTGCTTGCTATTTTTTTTCATGGGACAGCCTCATTACAAACAGGATGGACCTGCTCTGGGGTTATGCCATAAAGGAAAGCTGTTAGATCCCTTAGGAAAATGGAAGCACAAAGTCTTTTAGAGACCGAGTATTGCAGAATCCTTTTCCATGTGTGTGCTGAAAGTTCTGTCGAGACCCAAAGCCTTCTCACTGTCTTCCAGTGCCTCACTTGAGGAGGCAGGGGCCTCCAGAGCAATACTCAAACTGTATTCCAGAGAACTACTTAGTCAGTACGGGAAGGCACTGGCTCTTTCCAATTTCCAGATTGTACTAACTCCTCACCAATGTGGACTAGAACTGCATTCTCAGTACCTTAGGCCTGGCCCCCTCTCCTTTCACATGCTTCCCCTGTTCTCACAAGACACAGTGCGCTAGTGGGGAGATATCAGTTTTCCGTGTGCCATCATCTCCTCCAGTGTTGGAGAAAGGAGAGGACAAAATCAGTTGAAAGCCCTCTTGATATCTTTTCCAATTGCATGGCACTGCAACTATGTCCTCCCTGGCCCCTGGGGATGACCTTGGAAGGCACTCACCATGGCAAAGTAGCAGGCAGCTCGGTTGACATGCAGCTTGCACAGGAGATCCTTTGGGATGGTCACCTCATCAGAGGCTGCATAATCCGCCACGTTCAGCCCTTCTACATACTGTACCAGTGAAAGCTTGAAATCCTTCTCTCGAAACAAATCATTGCCCTCTGCAAACAGGTTTCTCACCAGCTTCTGCAAAAAGGCCTATGCAGCAGGGAGAGAGCAAATAGACTGAAGTGGATATCCAGAGACAGGAGAGGTTTCCCAATTTCCCATTCCTTTCCATATGTTTTAGCAAGCTTCCTGCCCACTAAGATTTTCCTGCCTCTCCACTCTCCTGTAAAACATCAATCTTCTGGTAGAAGAGAATAATCCAGTCAAATCTCCTTCCTTCTTGAACACTCAAGTGTCTTCCCCTTTTCCTGAAAGGTGTCATTGTCAGAACCTTAAACCTTTAAGCTACAGACAGATTATGACAGACCATCCCATGCTCTCCACTTTTGGTACGTAAACTAATGGCTGTGCAGCAGAACAAATCTGGCTAACCAAAGAGTTCTCAAGTTCAGAAAACAAATTCTTCATTACCTCATAATCTTCTTGGCTTAGGGGTAATGTGGACCTGAAAAAAAGAAGAGGAAATTCTCATGAAACAGGCATTCATACAAACACAGGCTTTTGTCTGATGAAGAAACCATCTTTCTGGTCCTGTGTTGAATGATCTCAGCGAGCTGCTGAACAATTTACCACTGTAGAGGCAGCTGGGGCAAAGAGAACACAATTAGGGAGCACTGCACTCAGTGGTGTCAAGAGATGGTCAGGTCCCAAAGGGATTTGAGACTACAGGAATCTTATTCTCAGCTATTTCCTGCACATACAGTAATGTGACTTCAGCCAGCCACCCAAAAAAACCCAGTCTTTGATAAAGTCCCATGAGAGGTTGTCATGGAGAATACAAGCATATTTTAAGGGCATCTGGCTCTAACGAGAGGCACCAGACTGGCACTCCAAGATCTCCTCAAATCTAAGCAACCAAAGATGTACAGTAATAAATGCAATCATTTTCCTCTGTGTTAACTTTGCCATATGCCTTTAGGCATACACCACAAAAAGAAAGGAGAAAATGCAAGTTTGGGAGGCTATTTAACTCCAGCTGTCTTGGCCGAGGCTGCCAGGCTGTGCCACAAAACTTGCAGTGCTTTTGTGGATAACACCTACCCCACAACAGCACTGAGACTTAGATGAAAGGTTCCAGGCCCAGGCCATCCACATTTGGTCCACATGTATGTATTTTTTCTCTTCATGGAGAAACCAATAGTCTCTAGAGAAATCCTTACCACCTTTCATGGCCCTCCTCGCTTTTGAAATACATCACATACATGAATAAACTTTTTTTAGATTTCACCTAATCTAATCATCATCTGCTCCTTAAAACTAACAACAGGAAACGCTTTGGCTTTGTAAGAAACATTCATGCTGCTTTTAAAATTGGACTACCCCTGTTTCACATCAAAACAAGCCAACAAATGACACTGCCCCTGGTCTGGAGTTTAAGATACACTCCAGAAGCATGAACAACACCCCATATTTCTAAATTATTTTCTTTCTAATAAATAAACCTCATGATTGCCTCTCTGAAACTGGGTTATCAGCCCCAAATAGTCTCAGTATGAGGCAAAAATATCCTTGCCATGCCACAGGATATAAATATGTAACATGGAAAATTTAGCTTTTTTTTTTCCTATTGTAGATGCACAGATTTCAGCCATAATAATTGCAGGACTCAAAACAGACCTTAAAAAAACCCAAACAACTTGATTACAATCTTGCTGTGTCCTTACCATGGGATCTGGACCTGAGTCTGAAGCCTTTGCTAACTCAAACACTGGAGGGAAAAAACACTACTGTACTTTATAAGGAACCACTTGGACTTGTAGCTACCACATGAGCAACCACCTCAAGCTCTAGAAGGCCACATGACATTCCCAGAAGAGTGACCTGAGGCACCTACCGGGTTGGCAACTGTGAAAGAGCCCAAGTCATCTATTTCTGATATAGGCACTATATGAGGCACCTGGCAAGTCATTTATCCTGCTTTCCCCACCTACAAAATAGAAACACTATCTTCCTTCCTAAGAAAGGTGGGATAACCTTTTTGAGAGAGCACTTTGAGATCTTCACGCTGAAGATAACATAGAAGATCCAAGTAATATTTGCATTATGCTGACTGTGAAGATCACCCTGGAGCTGCAGTAGAGAACAAAACCCAAGGATATTAAATTTATACAATTTCAGTTTTAGAGAGATGGCAGGACAAGAAGCACCCTGAAGAACCACAGTGAAAATACTCAGGACCCATACAGCAGCCCTGAAGCAGTGAATAGAAAGAACTCAGTTCTTGCAATCCTCGATGCAAAGACAACTGCCTCCAAACCCACAGGAAACCATAAGATTGTCTACTTACTGAATGAACTGAAGTCCTTTCTCTATTTCTTGTTTTCTCTTCTGTCTCTCCATTATAGTCGCTGCAGAGAAAGAAGGAAAAAAAAAAAAAACCAACACAAAAAAGAGTCATTACAGGTCTTGCTGGCAACTAAGCAGCAGAGTGTTTTGTGTGTGCCTGAATTTACTACTAACAACATGTTCCAGACCAGATGCCCTGAACGTCGAAGCCCATAATTTATCCACACAGCAGACACAGGATGGCAAGCAGCTCACTACCAAGTATCTGCTTTTTCTCACATGCCACTGCCAGGATACATGGGCAAAGAAGAATTACTTCCATTTGAGCTCTCTACTTATACTGCCAGTAAATAAAGCAATGGGAACAAACTGTAATCATGACTGCCTTCTAAGAAAGGGAAAAAAAAATAAAAACGAACATTTCCCCTGCACTGACAGTCATTTCAGGAATTTGTGCTAGGACCCTCCCATTGTAAGAAATACTCTTAAGGCCAAATAAACTTAGCTCAGGCAAGGATCTTGGTAAAGCAGCTTTGTTTATTCACGATTGCAATGGCAGGTGTGCCCCCCTTATGGAAGGAGTAATAACCTGTGCTTAATCAACAAAGTGTAAACTGTTATATAGTATTTTTCCAGACGTGTACTCTCCTGTCCTCTTTATCCATTGGCTGGATACTCCAGGTTCACAGCCTATCCAACACATTTTATTAAAATAAGTTTCCATAAGAGGTTTTTCCAGTTTCCGTAATACGTCGTTCTACCAACTGGTTGTTTAAGTGCATTTATGGAATCTGTTGAGTCAGGATGGCAATATTTCTCAAGTCCTCCGTATCTATTGAGTCAGAATGTTGATCTTTCCGTCCTACCCTGTTCAACATTGTTCTAATAAAGAATGGTTTGTTATGAACAACTCCCATCCTTCTTTCTTATCTGGTACCAGGATGTTCTGAGTAGAACACTCCTTGTGCAAGGCCTTGGTTTTTAGTTCTGAAATGCCTTACACAGCTCTTTGCGAAACCCCAAATTAACTCTCACACCATGATAAGTGATTCTGACCACTGTTTATTTGGGACAGATTTAAACTGGTTTACCACACGCAATATGAATCAAGTAATCTATGTAAAGTGCCTGGAGGCACATCACGGAGAGAGATGCAAAGGAAAGAGATGCAATTGCTTGCCACGGTCCACATAATGGAACAGTGATGACTCTAAGCAATGGGAATTTCACCCTGAAAATCAGCAGGCAAGAGCAGCGGAGACTTGGGAACGCTCCTTTGGAGAGGGGACAGTGCCCCATTCTGCAGAGTTTTAAATTGGGATGGGCAGCACCTGAGGGAAACTCAAGATAGAGTTATCCCCACTTAGTCAGGGACACAAATGGGCAGAGTAACTTGTTTAGGTTTGACCAAATCTAGTCTGGGTCTCTGAGAGTGGAGACAAATAAGGAGTATGATGGAATAATTTCAGAGTCACGTCCCTTTTCTCAACTAAAATGGTTTTGAATCACAGCATTAGATACATGAGCTTCCTCCCCCATGTTTTGGGAGCAAACCCTGGAACGGCTCCTCCCTGATCTCTCCCCAAGGGGCACAGGTCTGCCACACAAGAAAAGAGTAAAGAAGGGGAGAAGGGATGGCGTTTTGTGGCAGAACAGAGCTGCTGGCAACAGCAAATTTCCCAGCCTTGCCATCAACCAGTTGTAATTGCAGTGCTCAGCATTTGAGGAATGGTAACTCGGGGACAAAGGAAGCAAGCACAGACACACCAAGATGAGACAGAGCTGAAGACACTGTGCCCTCGCAGCCTAGGATCACATCTGAAGTGGCTACTAGAAAAACAAAAGTAATTTCTCTAACTCTACACTACCACCCAGCTCTGTTTTACATAAAGACCATTCCTACTGTTCTAAGGTATCTATAGCATGTTTGGTCTCACACAGGGTGAAGGGACCTTTAAGGTACGTGAAAATCAATCTGGACAATTCAGCAAGCCCTTATTGATTGTGCTCTGCACTCTGCAAAATGTAGAAGAATTAATACCTGCCCTTTACCAAGAAGGAGAGTTGGGGGAAGGGAGAAAGGCAAAAGTGAGAGAAAGACCAGAAAAATGTGGTAGCAGAAGGAAGCAAGAGCCTGAAAGTGATACTGTGCAGTTTGTAAGTCATCAGATGTTAAATTTCAGAGCAATGTGGTTGGAGCAGCAGACAGAAGATTTTAAGCAGCTGCATTTGGAACGGGATGGGCAGCACAGCAAGAAAGGGAAAGCCAACAGACAAGGTGAGTGATGATCAACATCTCTATAAAGGCTTTTAACAGAAGCGATGGAGTAGAGCAGGTAGACTTCAGTACCACATCAACAGAAGGCCTGGAATGATTTCTAAATAACCTGGAAAAGGAGCAATCAGGAAGAAAGAAGGACATTTAACAAGGAGACTGTGAGGTTAATATGATCACTAACAGGCAGAGAGGCTTGAGGTGCAGAAAAAGAGAGTCCATTTATTTTACATTTCTCCTTGCATGAAATTCTGAAAGGACAGAAGGAGTAAGAGAGAATAGTCAAGGTGAAGAGGAGCAGTAGGAACCATTTCCACACAGACAGCACTGAAAGTCACAAAAGAGGACAGAGCAACCCCAGAGCGCTGTAGGGGAGAATTGCGAGGACCATCAGGGACACGGGTGGGGAAAAACACTCCATGAAAAATGACAAGACATAAATTGTGGGGGAGGAGTTAAAAGGTCCTGAGGACCCTCACAAAGGCTGGTGGGGGAAAGGACAGGGAGGAAGGAGGAATCCTTAGCTGTCTGGGCCCTGAGTGCACTAATAGGCTTTAAATGCCCCAGACCAGTCTCACCTCAGACCTCCACCTATGCACCCTCTGCCTGCGGTCCAGGAGCTCCATTTAAGCTCAGGTCCATGCACACTGCCTCATCTGAGCCACACTGCAGGTGCACCTGTCCTCAGTGATATCTCCTGGACAAAGCTTGGACCTACACTGTAGGGAGGCTGTCTCCAGTCCTGCCTCTGGCACCATCTCTTACTGCTGGACTTGCTGAGTAGGTCCTGGACCCACTTAACCACCCTCTTCTCTGGGACTGTTGATGGACCCCTGCTATCAGCATCTGGTCCTGCCTGCACTGCCCAGATATGGTGGGACTGTACCCTAGTTAATGAGGGCACTGCTGGTGACTGTCATCACCTTTGGCTCCTAGCTCCTCCTCCCTGGAGGAGTAGCCCTGCTCTTGCTGCTCCCTGACATGAGCCACGCAGGAGAGAACAAAAGTCAGGTAAGTGAAGCAGAAATCCATGGATCTGATGAAAAGGGATATTGTTGGCAACTACGGGGAGAGCAGTCAAACACTGTCTGGTCATCACAAAGTCAACGGCTCCACTCCAAAAATGCTGTGGCACACCTTCACAACTGTGTAGATCATCACCTTGAAATGCTTCTGATATGCACTGCCTACCTCAACCTCTGCTTCTCAGCTCAGCTTTTAAAACACTACTGCAAGGAGCAAAGAAGAGATCAGTACCTGTTCTCATGGCTACGCTGACCTCACGGCTAAAACAGCCTACACAGGAGGATGTGGGCATGTGTTACAAGAACTGGTTACTGTTGCTTGCCCACAGAGAAGGGCATTCAAACCTTACTGACCAAAAACTGGAGTGGAGCCAAAGGACTACAGGGAGACTCCAGAATGTCTTCTTCCTAGAGCTATCCAACTCCCCTTGCATCCTGGAGCTCCCCTTCGGTTTCTTCCCTCCTCACCACCCCTACTACCACATCCAACATGCGTATCTCCATCCTTGCTTCATGCTGTTGGCTGAGCAGCCTTCTGCATCTCTGTAAGTCCCATGATATCCAGCTACAGTTCTGATCCTTACTACAGAACCCTCACTGAGAAACCCATCTGTGCCCTGCATGCTCTTTAATCTCTGCAGTGCTACCCTGATCTTCCACACTGAACATTCTCCAACTCAAGACCCTCCATTGCCTTCTTCAAACATAAACTGCACGTCTGACCTCCCCTCCAGACTGTTGCTCCCTGATACTGTCCCACATTCCTCTCTCCTTGCAAATGGGTGACCGGCTTCCTCTGCTAAAGCTCTGTCATGCCTTCACACTTATGTCACGACTTTGCACACAAGACTCATCTCTTCATGGCAACACCCTCAAAATGCACACCACATGCTGCTGCCCTAACAACCTATTTCACACATCTCAGGAACAACCCCCTTTCCCTTCCAATCTGACTCCACCCTCCTCTATGCGTGGCAGACCTCTTCCGCATCCTGCCTGCCCCATTGCTACTGGAGGCTACCATTCGGACTCCTCCTTTTGCTCCTCATGCCTCCTCCCCTGCCACATCCCCAGCAAACTCAGGTCACTTCTGTCTCCCCTTGTCGTCACATCCTCTTCACTGTGTCTTATACAACCCTCGGACCAAGCCACACACTCATTACAACAGCAAATCCAAGACACAGCAGGCCACCCATATGTGCAATCCTTCAGTTCTGCTGCACACCATACCACGGCTGATGCATAATTAATTTTAAGTACAGAGCCTGTTTAGCTTTTGTTTTCTTGGTCTTTTAAATATTTTTAGAAACACAACAGAAAACATTTCATGAAGCAGTGTGCCTAAGCATCTTTTTTTTTCCCCTCCCATCAAATCTGTCTGTCCAGACTTGTCTGCTCAAATCACCAGCAGAATTCAAATCCAGAGTATTTATATCCCCACTACAAAGCTCTCATCCTTTCAGTCCAGAGATGTTTATCCTTTCTGGTCCAGCATCTAGAAAGGACTTTATTTGTAGTTTGTTGATGAGTTACAAACTATTTGCCAGACAGAAATAAAATACTATAGACAGACAAAATGGTTTTCTTGCTTTCAGAAGGAAGCATGAGCTTCACCAGTAAACTGGGTGACTCAATCACAAACTGGGTAGATTCACTCTACAAGACACTACGAGATGAGCGGAAAGACTTGAATTCACCTTATTGAGGACTGGGTGTTATTCCCAGCCCTGCAAGAGCTGAATCTGGGCAAAGTTTTTTATATTATATTTCTAGGGTGGCAATGAGTTCACACTTGACTGACTTCCAGACTTTGACTGTAACATTACAGCCAGAAATAAGTGACCCGAGATGCAACTGGCAAGTTGTAGAGCTGAGACAGGAGTGCTGCATGCGCCCTCCTCCAGGCAAAAGGCTCTAGGATGTGCTAGTCTGCAACACGAAGTCTTTTACTGGCTGCAGTCTGGCCGTCTCGGTGGTGCAGCAGAATGGACTCATGTCAAGCAGAGGACAAGCCAAGCAGCCACTACAACCATGGGCTACGGCTCGCTCCTGTGGCAGCTCTCTGCCATGCCCCACTCCCTGGGTTTGTATACTTCTCACAGCCACAGCTCTTGGGGGCCCCACCAGCTCTCATGACTGTGTCCCTCCTCACACCAGCCTCCCCCAGGTACCTCCAAGGCCACTCTCCTACACCTTATCACCCCGCTAGTCCCATTCCTGCCCCACAGCTGGCATAAAGGTGCCACCAGCTTGAGCCAGCAATACCTCCAGGAAACGCAGCGAGAGGTGGCAATGACCCGTCACCCCCAGGTGAAAAGAAAAGCATCAACCAGATGCTTCCCCAGGAAGGGGAAGGAGATAGCAGCCAAAGCCTCAAGAGACCACCCCGGCCCCCATCACCCCATTTTCGGCTCCCTCCAGCCTCCCACCCCACAGGTAACACTCTGTTTACTGCAGCCACCCCACACATAACACCCCCATGTACTGCGGGCCACCCTTCCTCCTGCCCCAGCCCTCCAGGCCATGCCCGAGGGGATCTGCATTGCGGCCGGGGCCAGGGGACAGTGGGGTGATGCTGCCTGTCCCTCGTCCACTTGCTCTTGGTTTCGTGCCCACCCGCGTCGCCCTCCTCTGCCTCGCTTTAAAAATTAAATCCCGGGGCCGCTTTCCCACACGAGTGGAGCGGGAGCACCCGCTCACCACCTCCCCCCACCCCCAGCACTAGGCCGCCGATCCCCGGCCTTGCCTAGCGGCTGCCGCGAACAAACACACCGCCCCGACAGGCCAGGGCGGTGAGGGGCCGACGGCGCCTCCCGCACCCCCTTCGGCTCAGCCGGACGCCGGCACCCCCCCACCCCGGTCCTCCTGGGGGGGGTCTCCCGCGGCAGGAGATATCCAGGCTTCCCCGAACAAAGGAAAACAAACCAAAATATAGTCTTCCTCCCTCCCCACCCCCCATGCGCTTAAATAAAAATCACACGTCTCCAGGAGTCTGGGAGTCGACTTTAAAAAAAAAAAAAAAAAAAAAAAAAAAAGAAGAAGAGAGAGACAGAGAGACAAACTCCCCTATCACCCGGAAACTGTCTACAGCATTAAATAATTTGGCGGGGGGGAGGGGGGGGAACCCTAAGAAAAAAAATAATCCCACCACCTTCTTATTTGATAAACTTTGCAAGCCCCTACGGAAGGTGGATGTGAAAATGTATTCCACAGGGCTTCTCTGCTGCTTCATGGGGTTTGTACCAAACCAGGGGGAAACTGCAGCCTCAATCCGGATCTGAACACAGCTCTCAAACCTACGAACCACAAACAGACACAAACGCGATTAATACTAAGTTTTTCCTATAAACCCAGGGGCTTTCCCTCTAGCTAGTCACTTGTAGACTACTACCACATTTTTTTCGAGCGGGTGGGATTAGGATCTCTGACAATTATTTTTTTGCAAACCCCGCATTTTTTTGGCGGAAGAGGTGGGTTAGCTTCAAAATTTCGCCCGTATTATTTTTCTCCACTTTTTTTTTTTTTTTAATAAATTCGCAATTACACAACGTTTCATCCATGCAGTTGCTATCTGAAACATTTACTTTCTAATGAAGCAACATCCAGATTTTCTCGTTTCTCGAGTCCACTCCTTTCTACATACACAAAATACACGCACATACAGAATTGGTTCAAGACAAAAATAATCCCCTCTCCCAAAAATAATAATAAAGGACTCACCTCTCCTTGGGTTTTCCCACACACACTATGTATAAACTTTCCTTGATAAATGGTATTGTATTACTAGAGATATTATTAATGTATTATTACTAGAAGTAATAATAATAGTAAGTGTTATTTAATTACAGAAGGCAGCATTCTGCTTCTGGATCGGCTGCCCCTGCAGCTCCCTCCATGTGCCTCCTGATCTCTTTACTTTCATTTCCAGGTCTCGCTGCTTGCTGGCTCTGTCGCTCTCAGCTGCACCAGCAAGAGAAAATGCCTCCCTGCAAATCCTCTGGGCCCTAGAGGCTACCGCTTTCCACTACAAAAATTCACAGATCTTTCCCTTGTGGTTGGTTTTGAGATTCTTTAAGGTGAACTGGGCTTAAAAAAAAAACCAACCAAACAAAACACTAAAAAACGAAAGCGCTTAAGAGGTCAAAGCTCCGTTCTTATTTTAACGTGACATTTTTCTTCTTCCCGGTTGTCTTTGCTGATATATAAAATACACCCCCAAAGAAAGGCAAGCTGCCTCTGCGGAGTGATTGCATGCATGCGAAGGGCAGCAATGAACTGAATTACGAGACACCCCCTGCCATGGTATTATCAAATATGTGAAGCGGGGACCCTTTTGCCCACCCATATGTGTTTGCTGGAAGGGGGCCAGAGCCATTGCTTACAGCAGCGCAATTATCTATTCCACCCAGACTTTAACTTATTCCACCTCACGCTGCTGAGGGGCTTCCCTGTAAATAAGATCTTGTGAAAACATAAATCATCAGGTGGAAAGGAATACACACTGTGTGTATATATATCATATTATCATTATATATTATTGAGTATTATACAATATACATGCATTATATTTGATTTATATGTGCATATATATATATGTATATATTTATATCAATACATACTAGTTTGGGCACTTTTTTTGCAACCAGATTTTTGGCTTGTATTCATCCCAAATCCCTTGGTAATTCCAGAAAGTGAACTGAATCTTCCCTAGCAGCCCATCCGGACAGAACCCCAGAAATGGAGTTCCTGGCGGGAAGCAGGGACTCAGTGGCACATGTTATTCTGTCTGGGGAAATGGTGGTGAAAACAGAAATACCCAGATCGCCTTAGGCAGGGGGTTCATCCACCCCTGCCCAGCTGCACTACCATTAACTTCAGATAACCACAGAATCACAGAATCACAGAATGTTAGGGATTGGATGGGACCTCAAAAGATCATATAGTCCAATCCCCCTGCCAGAGCAGGAACTCCTAGATCAGGTCACACAGGAACGCATCCAGGCGGGTTTTGAATTTCTCCAGAGAAGGAGACTCCAAGACCTCTCTGGGCAGCCTGTTCCAGTGTTCTGTTACCCTCACTGTGAAGAAGTTCTTCCTTGTATTTATGCGGAACCTCCTATGTTCCAGCTTGCATCCATTGCCCCTTGTCCTATCATTGGATGTCACTGAGAAGAGCCTGGCTCCATCCTCATGACACTCACCCTTTACATATTTATAAACATTAATGAGGTCACCCCTCAGTCTCCTCTTCTGCAAGCTAAAGGGACCCAGCTCCCTCAGCCTTTCCTCATAAGGGAGATGTTCCACTCCCTTCATCATCTTTGTGGCTCTGTGCTGGACTCTCTCAAGCAGTTCCCTGTCCTTCTTGAACTGGGGGGCCCAGAACTGGACACACTACTCCAGATGCGGCCTCACCAGGGCAGAGTAGAGCGGGAGGACAACCTCTCTTGACCTACTAACCACACCCCTTCTCATACATCCCAGGATGCCATTGGCCTTCTTGGCCACAAGGGCACATTGCTGGCTCATGGTCATCCTGCTGTCCACCAGGACCCCCACGTCCCTTTCCCCTACGCTGCTCTCCAACAGGTCTCTCCCCAACTTATACTGGCACATGGGGTTGTTCTTCCCCAGATGCAAGAGTCTACACTTGCCCTTGTTATATTACATTTCTCCCCCTCCCCCAAGTCTCCAGCCTGCCTAGGTCTCTTTGAATGGCAGCACAGCCTTCTGGTGTGTCAGCCACTCCTCCCAGCTTTGTGTCATCAGCAAACTTACTGACAGAGCACTCTATTCCCTCATCCAAATCATTGATGAATATATTGAATAGTACTGGTCTCAGTACCGACCCCTGTGGGACTCCACTAGATACAGGCCTCCAACTAGACTCTGTCCCATTGACCACAACTCTCTGTCTTCTTTCCTTCATCCAGTTCACAATCCACCTCACTATCCAATCATCCAGACCACACTTCCTCAGTTTAGCTGCGAGGATGCTGTGGGAGACTGTGTCAAATGCTTTACTGAAGTTAAGATAGACCACATCCACTGCTTTACCATCACCTATCCACCGGGTTATATCCTCATAAAAGGCTATCAGGTTGGTAAACCCTCTAAAATGAGTTTTGTGCTCAGCTCCCAGTCCAGCCTCCTTAGCAGGACAGGTTTCCCTCTCCTTAAAGGATTCTGTCTACCATCAGATCATAATTTCCTGACTGATACTGGTTTAAATTATCACCTCTTTTCCAACGTAATCAGTGACATTTTTACTCCTTAGGTCTCACTTCTCTATTTACAGTGACCCAAAACAGTGTCACTTTGTGCTTTGTAGCAGAGCAACTCTGACAAGGTTCAGAGGCAGGTAGAAGGTATCATCTGAAGTGTACTTAACTTGTTTAATATTTAAAATATGTTGATCAGAATAGGAAAAAACTTTATTATATTGAGTAGGATTGGCTTCTGGCAGCTCTGTCAACACAATAAACTGCTAATTTACAAAATATAGGCTGTGAATTGTATAACGTACCATATGACACTGGAGAACACTGTCTTACGCTCTTCAAGATATTTAATCACAATGTACTTTTTTTTATTTTGAAATTTGTTATGATCCAAAGAGTGCTGTTATTTGTGGATAGGACAATGTTTATTTTTATTATCTCTTCTGCGGATTTGTTATCTCTTATTTTTAGGCAATGACACCACGACAATGAGTAGAGTCCAACCAAACTGGGTCTCTCCTGTAGAAGCTGCTGGGCAAAACATACGTGAAATGGCAATCCCTGTTGAGGGGTGGCTTTGGGCAGAAGAAAGGTGGAGCAGGCCTGGTCAGGAAAAGTAAGCACGGGGAGACCTGACATGCCAGATCACGTTGGGAGGGCAGCCTTACAGAGCCATTAAGCATTAAATGAGTCACAGAGCCCAGGATTGCTCCAAACCTGCTGCACCTCTGAAACACACAACATCACAGCTGGATGAGAAGAGGGCTTAGGAACAGCTGAGGAGAAAGAGGAAAAAAACCCCCAAACTGCACACAATCAGAAGTTATACTGGAACAAGCAGTATTCTTTAATTCAAGAACATTATTTTCAAGACTGAAATTCCCCATTCAATGTCACGTTATACTTCCTTCCATGCCAGCTTCCTTTGCCTGTAAGACTGAGAGGTGTCCTGCAAGATCATGATCCAGCATGTGCCGCTCCTCTCACAAAATAACATCTTTCCTTAGTGATGAACATGAAGATTTTCACAACTTGCAAGCCTGGTTATTTAGGTCTCACGTGCAGGTAGTTATCAGAGTCAAAACACCGCCAATCCCTGCTACAAACTAGTTACAGTGTTGTAAAAATTACTTTGATTTGTAAAGCTATTATTTTAGGGAGAAGGAATCTATGGATCTGTGCTACAATGGCACAGTACACCTTCATTCCAGTATAGCTGCATCCACCATTAAAGACTTTATTATCCCCCCTCTGGCCCAGGTAATTAGCCAGTTATCTGGGAGAAAAAAAAGAAGGGAATCAGATGTATTTGATATGATCCTGTTTATTGCTGAAGATTGTGAAGAACTAATAACAAGTGCCAAATTCCTTGCTTATATGTTCCAAGTTCAAGCTCCTTCTGGAGATCACACCAATTTATTTCCTCATCTGCTATATGCTTTCTGGCAGCTTTATGCTTCTCACACACAACCGTAATCTAGCCAGTGCCCCAGCTTAATTTTCTTCAGTTGCAAGAGAAACTCCTCTTAATATTTAAGAGTTAGATTTTGCTCAAGTTTTATAACTGGTTGCAGTTTATGACTTTTATTCTTTCAGCTGTCATGCTCCATAAAGAAACTTAATTGCTTTTTGTACTCCCTTAGAATGAAAAAAGTCTCCCATGCCCTTCAGCCTCAATGCAGTCTCCCAGGTCATCCAGCGTTGCTGATTACTGACATTCGTTTCTTGGGTCCTGACGTGCGGAATCAAACTCTGTAACTCTTGAAAAGTTATAAAGCAGGTCTGTTTATTACGGTGCCGGGTGCAAGGGGGATCACTCCTCCTAACTTGCACACCTGGGGCCAGAAGCGTGCTCCTTTTATAGCATAAAATGTTACATATTCAAAAGTTTACATCAGGTGGGAATGAGGATTACATCATTGGGAGAGTCTTAGGGAGGAGATTTACAGTAAATCATTATAATACTCCATGCCTCGCGCCTGTGTGGCGCATCCTGGTGGTTGCCTTTGGGGTCTTCAGGAGGAAGGCTCTGAGTCTTCCTCGCGGTGTCCTTTTCATCTTTGCTTGCTTTGCACATCCAGACCGGTCTGTTCTGGTCTCTGGGACCCCTTAATTAGCACTGTGGTTCTTATCAGTCCCTCCTTCCTGAGGGAGTATTGTCTTTGGGGCCTCTTAGCCAACACTGTTTGATCAGTCAGGCCTGTCTGCTCCCTCTTTCAAGGGCAAGTCTCTCACTTCTTCGCTTATCTTACTAAGCATTTCTGTTTGGCAACTCCAAGCTTGCTGGTTAGTTTTGCAACTATTATATTAGCCTCTTTCTCATCAGTCCATATAAGCATTTGATATTTTTTCTTAAAACCACAGTTGGGAGAATTGTGAGAGAATGAAAAAAGCCTCTTATAATGTTTTGGGACTAAATGGAAGAATAAATCCAGCTTATTATTCACCTCAGTGCTGAGTTCACCAGGTATCTGCAGCTGCCACCTGAAGTGGTACTGACGTTGATGCCTGTAGGCTGCGACTCTGACAGAAGGGGATTGTGTTGGGAAGACCTGTGCAAACACACTGCAGTAGCAACTAGGTTTATGCACAGCTCACCTTGTCCCATCAGATGTACTTTTATTTCTATACTGAAGAGGAAAATGTCACACATGATGTACACACTAAACCATCGTGTAAACCTTTTTTTTTGCATCTGTAAGTAGGAATGACTACACACTCCTCCACTTTCTTTGGCAGAAAGGTTTAACAACAGCACATGAGTACAAAGATGAGATCTGCAGACACATTATCTAAATGAGGCTTCACAGAAAAAGCCACTCGTGTCTCATCTGTGGGTATGCGGGAGGCCTGCAGAGCAACTCGGAGCTCCTGAGGCGACATCTTCCCTGCACAGCTGTTGTGAAAGGGGCTCGGGCGCAGACCGCAGATCCACTCAGCCCTCTGAGACCGGTGCCACGGCTGCCTCTGGAGAGGTCGGACAGGAACAAGGCCCGCCATCACACGGCCTCACTAGCACCACCGCAGGCAGGCAGGGGACAGCCCGGCCCGGGCCGAGGCCGCCCCCTCACAAAGTGGCTCCGCGCGAAGCATGCCGGTTACTCCCCTCACAGGACTACACGTCCCGGCATGCCCCGCGGCCCGTGGCGCTGCGCGGGCCCCGTAGCCCCGCTCACGCGCGGCGAGGCTGTCCGGCTGCGGCACGTCGGCCGTCAGCACCCGGCGCGGGGCGGGTGCCGTCACGCCGCGCAGCCAATCCTGGAGGTGAGAGCAAAACTGCCGGCTTTCAAATCCTCCGCCTCCCCCGCCCACCCCTCCCCCATCGTCCCCGGCGGCGGCGGCAGCGGTGGCGTGAGGGCTTTGGCCGGCGCCATTCGATCGCTTCCTCCGGCAGACAGCGGCGGTCGGCGGCGCTCGATTCCTCGCGGCGCGGAGGTGAGGAGGGGAGACAGCAGCAGCCGCCGCCGTTGGTGGCCGCGGGAGGGGCAGTGTGCGTGAGATGAGGGGATCAGATCAACACGCATACACACACCGTCGCACGGCGCTCCCACGCGGAGGCCCATGCGGGTCACGCGCGCCTGGCCATGCGAGTCCCCTGCACGCCCCTGTCTTCCCCACGCGCCACGGGTGGGGCCGCCCCCGCGTGGGGCGGGAAGGGGAACGCCGGCGGCGGGGCCCATTATGTGCGGGGGGAGGGGTGTGTGTGTGTGTCACGGAGGCCGCTGCAGAGAGCAGGTGCCGGCGTAGCCGGTGCTGGGCAGCTTGCCGGGGCGAGGAGGGGGCGAGCCGGGCTGTGAGGCTGTCAGGCCTGGCGGGAGGATAACCTTGGGCTGTCACCCAGCGCGCCGGGCTGGGCCCGCCGTTACCGGCACAGTACGGCAGGCTGCTCCTTGGGACAGCACAGCAGGTGGCCGGTGTGTTGGCTGCTGGGCGGGCCAAACTGCTGTAATTAAAGCGTTCTGCTGAAGTAACTTTTTTGACCGTTGGGAAGCATACGACTTCGCACAGTTTTTGAGTAACGGGGAGACCTCTCTTCAGGCACTTCCAGATCTTGCTTTTATTTGCCAACCATACTAACTCTTCAAGTTTATTTTTTTTTTCTAAAAGCTTTCCCTGCAGAAGAACTAGCAGTGAAGAGACCTCTAGTAGGTTGACACTTGGGTGTGGCTGGCATGGTTGTAATAAATGATGCTTCAGGATGTGATGATGAATTCATATGTTGAAATTAGGAAGTAGCCTGTGTGTAAGGTGAAGAAAGTAAAACGGGATTTAAGGGAAAGAGAAGCAAAAGGAGTGAGTACACCTGTAAAGTGTAGAAGAACATCATGATAGAACAGAACTCATTTTTTTAAACAGGGTGATGAGGTATTTACAAGTAAAGTTAATAATTGTATAAGGTGAACAGACAGATTTATTTGGATCCTGACTTTTGTTCCTGTCTGGTAAAGCCTTCATGGGCTGGAGGATGTCCTTTCTTTCTTCCTTCTCTGTGTTGGATTGGCAGAGGTTGGGAATGCCCTTCAGTCTGTTGTCTGTGGCCTGGTGGGGGCTGAGTAAATGATGTGAGCATCTTTCTGTTGGCAGCATCTACTTGAGAGGACAGTCATCCTAGAAAAGTGATGTTGATAACATTGGAGATGGTTTTTTCCCTCCCTGTGTCCAAAAGCAATACTAAAGTTATGAGAGCTGAAGAGAAGCTGTACTCTAGGGAAGCTGAAGGCAAATACTTCACAGCTAGGTATCAAGAGGAAAGGATGTAAGTACAGCTTTCTTTTAGGGGGTGTTTTAAAACCAGTGCTGTTGAGCTCAAAGAGCTGCAGGAGTGTGGGGCCACTTCTGAGTCAGACAAGAATGGAAGGGAACTAGTTTTCTGTTGTAAGAATAAACCTTCATCCCTTCTGACACCAGGGATCTGTCTTCTAAGTGTGTTGGTTTTAAATACTAGTTGTGTGTACTCTTTTATCCCAGCAGAGGTGCTGGGATAAGAAACATGCTCTCTTTATCCTGCTGAGTGAATGGAGGCCAGTTACTTCACTCAGTGACTGATATTCATTAAATGACAGTATGCAGATGCTGCTAGGCTTGATTAGCTTCAAACTTGTGCCTCAAGGCAAAGCATTTGCTAATCCATCATTAGTGTAAGATCGTCTTGTTAATAATGTCTGTGATAAATCTGTGTGGGACATCTGAAAGGAAAGAGAACCCACAAACCTGAGAGAGAGTTTTGTATGGAACACAGATGATGTTTTCAGCAACTCGGTGGTTCTAGAACTGTGCTGACGAGTGCACTACCGGGGTTACCACTGAAAGGGAAAAACGGTTGTGTTCATCCTAGCTTGCTTTGGAGAATGGGGGAAATGTGCAGCACATATAAGTAAAGGATGGGGTTCGGGGAGAGAGGAACGTTACATTTTAATTGTACGAGTGATGCGCAGAGAGTGATGTCTTAATGTAGCCTTAATCCATAGTTTTAGCTACTGGTTATTTACGAAGTGTAACAACTCTATCAAAACCCAAGTCTTGGCATTATTGGAAGATTCAATGTTATCTGACTGCCTGGTTTTGGAATACTAATCTAGCCTAGCTGCTGTAAGTGAGCTATGGGGAAAACACTAATGACGCTGAAAACTCAGATATCTCGGGAACAGAAAACACATTAGTGTTCAAATAAATATGATTATTCAAATAAATACGATTATTCATACAGATTATGTATTGTAGTTTGCTTTTTTTAATGCTGAGTTTCTTCTAATTGGCAGGTCTTAATATTTGGAAAAGCAGAAAAATGGCGTCAGAAGACATCACTAAGCTTGCGGAGTCACTTGCCAAAACAAAAGTGGGTGGCGGACAGTTGAGCTTCAAAGGCCAGAGCCTTAAACTCAATACAGCTGAAGATGGTAAGAGAAAATACCTTTGTGTTTGGAAGTGTCTCCCTGAATTTCTAAGGTCTTGTGGTAAACCTCCTGCTAATCCTGCATGGACAAGCTATCAAAATATTATCTGTGATGGGTCGTTCAGCTACAGCTGCTTTGGAAAGAGCTGTTTCCTTCCCTTCTTGTACCCTGCTTTGACCTGCTACACTGGCAGTGCTACAGCTGGCAGAATCAGGGTTTGGCTCTCTGGTGTGTGATTCTTGTTTTCTTGCTGTTCTCTCCAAGTGCTTTTGACAGTCACTGCGCATTGGAAGTCAGTTCTCCTTTTAAAAACAGTAAGCAAGTGGATGACAGCCTTTGGAACAAGTAGATGCTTCGAAGGCCTGCACAGAGGAATGGGCTGATATGTTAGTCCATTGCAATAGTCTAGTTTCTTCCCAAATTCTTCCCAAATTAGTTAGATTCTTCTTGGGGTTTTTTTTTTGGAATATCTCTCTTGCTGGTGTATGTGTGTTTCCCAATTAAAAATGTCTTGCAGTGGCTGCTAATGTAGCAAATATCTGGATAAAATGAGTATATTCTTAGATCAACATTTCTGCCACACCAAGAAACAGCATGCTCTTCAGAGAGGTTATTTGCTATAGTGCGTACCTTTTTTACTGATTCCAAAGGTGATGCTTTTTTGTATGCTGTTTCAGTAGTGCAAAGCCACTGAACTATGGGGAAAGGCTTTGGAGCTTGGGAATGATAACAAGTGCCCTTTGACAGGTGAGAGTCTGCATCCTGCTCCTGTGTCTTGCATAGGGTTACTCTAGAGTTAAATTGTTTCACACTGATGTGTTTGTTAAACAGGCATCTACTTTTGCCAGAGTGGGATCTTCTTCCTGTTGATGTGGCACCAATTCCCATCAACTTTTAGGTTTGTCCTTGCGTCTTTGTAGGCACATGCTCTCCATCTCCTAAGCCATGTGCTGAATGGCAGAGGAATTTTACTTAGGAAGCAAAAAACCTTACTTTTGTAAGTAGGAGGATGGCTATCAGAGAGTACAACTAGAAATAAATTATGAAAAGGCAGAATGGGGAATGGAGAACATTCTCTCTAGTGACGTGATGCTTTAGCTCTGTTCCCATTGCGGTTTCAGGATTCTTTCAGAGAAAGTTGTACAGCTGTTTTAGCTAAGGGCAAAGCTGAGCAAGTGCTGCTGCATTAGAGTGTTACTGTGGTACCATGATAGTTTAAACGCCAACTAGGCTATCTGCTTTTTGCAGCTGAAGAAGTGATCAAGCAAATTGAGGAATCTGATGGCCTGGAAGCATTGTGGCTGGAAGGCAACACAGTGGGTGTGGAAGCAGCAAAGGTCATCGCCAAAGCCTTGGAGAAGAAATCAGAGCTCAAGGTGAGATCCTCAAGTGAATGGTGGTGAAGTGGAAGACATAATGTAGAAATACCGAAGGCCCATCTATGCACTCCCTGCGGTAGCCTGCCTTGAGTTAGCCCCAAAGCTTGCTTCCATGAGGAGGAACAACCATATGAAAATATGGCAGAACTTCAGGATTTGGAGATAGTGGGAATGCTTTCTGCATTCCTAACTGTTCCTGTTCAGAAGGCTTACAGTCTTAAAACTGGGAAGCTGTGCAAAGAAGAGCATCTCTGTGGAGGCAGCATCTATAAAGAAAACTGTGGCAATAAAAATTAAGCTCTAATGGAAAAGTTGGGTCATATCTTCTGGAGAATGATCAGATCTTTTGCAGGATGAGTCTTCAGAGAATGTCTGAATAAGGAAGAAATAATGGAGGAAATGCACCAGGATTTTCCATGTCCAAACTATGTTTCCCTATCACTGTTTGAGCCTAATGTTATGAGGATGCTGCACTGCTAAGGGCACTGTCCTTTGTAGTTGAGGAGTATGAAACATTGATTCACGTTAATCACCCAAGTGTAGCTTTTCAAGCAAGTCCAGTCTGTTGAGCTCCATACCTTAGTAAAATATGCATTCCTAATGTGTCCTTCAGTTTCCTGCTGCGTTTTCCTGTGGTGATTTTCTCAGTAGGAAAGAATTTCAGCTTCAATGCAAGCAAGAATTCTTGTATGGTGTTATTTACAAGGTGTTTTGATGGCTTTATGCCCTTGCAAGGGAAGTAATTGTAACATTAGTTCTCGTAGCTCTTTGATACAATCAGATGACAAGCCCAAGGGAAGGCAGAGAGGATTAAGCTGACCCCAGTGATTTAATGCAGATTGGATGTGTAAACCTCTGTATAACTCTGTTGTCCTAAATATTATTAATGGTTTCTATCTGTATGTTTCTTATTTTAGAGATGTCATTGGAGTGACATGTTCACAGGGAGACTAAGGTCTGAGATCCCTCCTGCCTTGGTAAGTAAAAACTAGAACTGAGGCCTCCAACTGATACAACTTTTCTCACCTGTCATGCTTTTTGTGGGAGTATACTTTTTAGCACAGAACTGTGCTTTTCACACTGATCGTCTCAGAATAGGTGTGTGATTCTTTTTTGCTTGTTCTGTATGAGGTGGAGAAGAGCTGATAAAAGCCCAAATGCAAATCTATGCTAGTGAAGAAACTTGTCCCCAGGGAAAACATCTTCATGACCTGATCGATGGCATGGAAACTAAACTTTCTAAATAAAAACATATGGCCATCTCTTCCAAGAGCATTACAGAGCTCCCTGCCTCCTTGAGTCCTGTGAAGCAAGAACATAAACTCAACAGAATGAAAGTAATGTTTCTTTTAGCTGTGTAGGGGGAAAACTCAAAACTCACTTCAAAAAATATATGTTTGACCTAAAGCGATGAGACAACTTCTTGGTAACTGCCTTATGGTTATCTTTAGCCTAATTTGCACAACTTCTTCTCTGGCTTTAGCGGTAAAGCTTTATTTGCGCATGCAGCTTTGCAGAATGTCTTCCCGGTGGAAATTTTTTGCAGCATCACCAGTTCACCTAGCCACCGCGTGATGCTGTCATTAAAAGTCAAGTCCATTCCCTCCCCCCGCCACTGCCATCTGTTCCGTTACAGATCTCCTTGGGGGATGCACTCATCACTGCTGGAGCCCAGTTGGTGGAGCTGGACCTGAGTGACAATGCCTTTGGGCCAGATGGTGTGCGTGGCTTTGAGGCACTGCTGAAGAGCCCTGTGTGCTACACCCTACAGGAACTCAAGCTCAATAATTGTGGCATGGGCATTGGTGGTGGGAAGGTAAGGGTTGTCTCCCTGTTGGGAATGAGGTCAGAGCCAGGACTTGGCTTCAGACTGCCCTACACAGAATCACAGAATGGCTGAGGTTGGGAAGGATCTTTGGTGATCATATAACTCGACTCCCCTGCTCAAGGCAACTAGACCAGGTTGCTCGGAGCTTTGCCTAGTCAGGTTTTGCATCTCAAAGGATGGAGACTTCACAGGCTCTGTGGATAATCTATCCCAGTGTTTAACAACCCTCACAGTAAAATGTGTGCGTGTGTTTAAACGGATTTTCTCTGCATCTGTTTGTGTGCATTTGTGTCTGGCTCTGCCTTCTTTACAGCATCTTCTCCGCCTGCATGCGTATAGATTTCCCCAGAGCCTTCTCTTCTCCAGCCTGAATAATCCCAGCTCTCAGTGCTCTCCCAGTATGTTAAATTCTCCAATTCCTTAATCATCCTTGAGACCCTTTGCTGGACTCACCCCTCTATGTCCATGTAGGAGCCCAGAACTGGACATAGCACTCAGATGCATCTCACAGGACTAAGCAGAGGAGAAGGATCATGTCCCTTGACCTGCTGACAATGCTTTTTCCCAAGGCAGGCCAGCAGGCTTTCTTTGCTGCAAGCACGTATTGGTAGCTCATAGTCAACTTCTCACCCGCTAGGACCCCCTGGTTCTTTTCTGCCAAGCTATTTTGCCTCCAGTTGACCTCCAGTTTATGCTGGTACATGGGGTTATTCCTCCCCATTTGCAGGACTTTGCATTTCCCTTTAAACTTAGAGTTTCTTGTTGGCCCATTTCTCCAGTCGCAAGATCCCTTCCCTCTACGTGTTTTCACGGATAAATTTCTGAACTATGAAAAGCTCATCTGTTTTTCCAGAATAGGAAAACAGTTATATCCTAAATGTTAGATTCCATATCGAGAAAGCTAGTGTCCTTGGATCTGAGAGAACAGTATTACCAAGCCTAGCACTGAAGGATGCCTGTTGGATGAAGCAGAAAACCAGGACTAACTGACATTATCACCATGACCCTATATGTTTGCTGGTTAAGAATCAAATGTTCTTAATGGGGTCAATGCATTCTATTGTTGTAAAATTATAATTTCTTGCCTAAGACTGTAGTGTGCAAATGTTGTAGTTACAGTTTTATTGTATACCCTACTGTAGAAGCAGATGCATTTCAGCAGCAACCAAAGTATTTCTTGAAATACTAGGTATACAAAATGCATTTGGATTCCTTCAGAATGAGATGCTGAGGTGGTATAAACTGCTTGTTTTATCTCTAGATATTGGCAGCTGCTCTGAAAGAGTGTCACAGGAAATCCAGTGCCCAGGGCAAGCCTCTTGCTTTGAAAATATTTGTGGCAGGCAGAAATCGTCTGGAGAATGATGGTGCCACTGCCCTGGCTGAAGCCTTTGGGGTAAGTACTAAACCAGAGCTTCTGGATAGCAAATTGGAGCAAGTGTGCTTATGTGCTAATGTTAAAGATAATGCATGTGGAGCTTGCCTCAACTTGGAGGCAGTGGCTAGTTGATTCACTGAAGTCAGGATGTTGTTTGTTGCTGAAACTGGCCTCTTCAACACGTGCAATTAGCATTGATGACTAAATGTTTATGTGATGTAAGTTTCCAAACACATAACCTAGTGGATGTGTAAAGTAGTTACTTGAGGGAGAAATAGGCATTTCCTGAGTAGGTGAATAGTCTTATTCCTTCTCTTTCTGTGCTAATGGAGGTTATCTGGCACTGAGGTAGATGTCCCAGCTGACCTCTTGAGTGCTTCTCGGCCTAGTTGTTCAATCATCTGGCAAAAGCAACCTAGTGTTTTCTCTAGGATCATCCTGTGAGAGCTCTAAATGGTGCCTAGCTTTCTCTGCCTGTCACTGGCCAATATGTACTTTCATTGGAGGAAGAGAATTCACTGTGGTTGGAGCCACCCACCCAGTTTCCTTTTCCTTCCTCCACTGCTGCTAAAAGCAACTTCTGAATTATAATGCATGTTTTCAGGTATATTAACAATGATATTGCAGGTTATAGAGTGCTCTGTTTTGTAAAGAGCTGTCTCGATGTGATTTTGACTCATCAGCAGTCATGACAAAAATAAGACTTTTTTAAATACTGGAGAGGCACATAGCCAAGTGATTCATGAGCAATTTAGACTGAATGGCACTAACAAAATGGGATTCATTACTCTGTTTTGTGGCATGCTGTTTAGTCCATAAACAATGTTTACACTAATTTTCTTGATGGATTTGCTTCTGCAGTCAGGGTGAAATGTAAATCTTAATTTTAAAAAGTATTATATCCAGTGGTGTTGCTTCGTCTGTTTCAGGGTTGTTGAACCACAGATGAAGAACTCTTGTTTTAAGGTATTGTAGAGCAGACACACTAGGAGGATGCTACCTGTAACTCTTAGAATCAAGGGCTTTATATTAATATGACACTTGCCATGAATCTGCAATTTCACTTAGATTTGTGACATAATTGCTCGTAAATAGTTCAATGAAGAAGAGCGAATGGAGTTTTGAGTTGTAGCAAAACAATTTTAAGCAAATCCTAAAGAGAGGAGCACTATACTCTTGAGGTATGTCTCCTAACAGCATTTTTTCGTCTGTATCCTTTCCCAGATCATTGGGACTCTACAAGAGGTCCATATGCCACAGAATGGAATTAACCACCCTGGCATCACAGCACTGGCCCAGGCTTTTGCTATTAACCCACTGCTTAAGGTTATAAACTTGAATGACAACACCTTCACAGAGAAAGGAGCTGTGGCCATGGCAGAGGTGAGTTGTTCTAAGCAGTTGCTTTAGATTTGTCTTCTGCCTCCCAGTCTTCTTGAATATAGTTAGCAGTAGCACCTCTAGGTTGGTGGAGCCACATGCCACAGTGTAGTAGGAAAGATGACCTTCCAGGATTGATAGGACACTCATTTACTTGCATGTCTGTATTTTCGAATTTGTGCTGTCTTGCAGACTCTCAAGGCACTTCGGCAGATTGAAGTGATCAACTTTGGAGACTGCCTGGTGCGTTCAAAGGGTGCCGTTGCTATTGCTGATGCTGTTAAAGAAGGACTTCATAAATTAAAGGTATTATCTTCTTGCTGTTCAGCTTTGAATCTCTTTTGAAGATGCCTTGTTTCCCATTTCATGGTTTTCTGTCTGTTCTCCTACCACTGCTGATTATTTTAAAGTGGGATTCACTTCAGTGCAGGCTCTGTGCTCACAACTCAAAAGCAGTAAGCTGTATTGTAGATCAGTGGCATTGCCACATGCAGCCAAGACTATTCTATGTGGAGCTGTACTGGTGATCTGTTAGGCTCCACTTGATGTTTTTGTAGCTGTTAGTTGAGCTCAGCAAGTGCTATTCAAGAAATCTGATAATATCTTTAGGTTTTTGGCAATACTGCAGCCTCCTGCATCAGTATTTGCACAGGACTTGCATTTGATGTTCCGGGCAGGCTTAAGTCCTGTTGATAATGTAAGTAAACTAGGGTCTCCAGACTTGCATGGGTTGCAGCTGCACTGGGACAGATGCTGAATGCGTAATTCCTAATCTTGCAAGTTTACAGCTTTTGTCAAAGACGGAAATTCAGCTGATATTTATTTATGTATATGAACCTGGTACAGAAAGAAGTAGGTGCTCTGTGGTGGGAAATCGCTTGCTCAGGCTTCTGCTGGTACTAGTGGAACTTATGTCTGAATCTCCCAGAAGAACTAAGTAAGGATTCTAACGGGGGTATTGAGATGAACAGCCAGAAGTTAAATCCTTTTTTTGACAACAGAAGTGGTTAAGGGAGGGTAGCATGAAGTAATTGTAGCTGATTCATTCCGTTCAAGGACTGCTTCCCTTTTGCTGTTAATATTAAATCTCTTCTCAGGAAAGAATTGATTGAGCACAACGTGGAATGGTGGGGATGGTGCCTGGTTGTTGAATAACTTCACTCTTACTAGTCTGTCCACACTGTTTAGCTGCTGGCTGTGTTTATCAGAAGTACTGCCGCTCATAGTTTGTCTTTTGAAGGCCTTAACTTGCAATGTGAATGTTCAAAGGCAAATGTGCAGTCCATTTAGTATAGTAGCTACCCCTCTTTGGTAAGACTTACCAGTGTGTGAATTCTGGAATACTCTTCTGATCCTTGAGTAAATGAAGATCTACAGTCAGCTGATTGTCAAGGACTGAAATGTTTGCTACCTTTTAGGTGAGCAGTCAGAATAGTCTCTCTGTGGCTATTCTAGTCAAGTGGTTACCTTCAGCAGTGCTGCTCTTAACAATAGCATGTTTCAAAATGCCCCTTTTAGGTGTATGAGGTAGGAGTATATGTCAGGTTTTTTTTCCAATTAAAAATACTGGGGTTTTTGGGTTTTTTTTTGCTAAGAGCCTCTTCAAATCGGAGTCTTTCCAGAACACTTGTGAGCACATGAAGCTTATGGAGATGATAGATGTTAATAGGGATTCTGCAAACAAATGTTCTTCTGCTTCTTAGGAACTGAATTTGTCCTTCTGTGAGATCAAACGAGATGCTGCTCTGACTGTTGCTGAAGCTATTGAAGATAAAGCAGAGTTGGAGAAGTTGGATCTCAATGGTATGTAAGTTTGCTAGATAAAGTATGTCTAGTCTGATCCCAACTAGAAGCCACTAGGAAGAATGTTGACAGTATCACATATCCTAGTCTTGTAATTGTCAGCGTTAAAAATGGTTCTACTCTGAGAGTAGCTGAACTTGGATGACCTTGGGACAGGAAATGGCTATATCCTGAAAGTTTTCTTAAGCTATGAGCTCAGTTAATTGTTAAAGTTAAGCAGTTTTGGTCGTCTCATAAGGTGGGGAAATTAAATTGATACCTATACCTCTTTTCAGTAAAACATTTTTAATTGTTCTTTGTGATCTCAGATATTTCTTACTTGAAAAACAAACCCAAAACTGTCTGCACATCTCTGCAGAAGAATGGGAGAACTTTCACCAGTGTTGGTTTTTGCTATTCATACCTTGGGTTACTGCATTTCAGTGGTACTGTGCTGTCTGACCTTGTTTCAGAATTGCTGACAACAAGAGCTGTTTATATAACTAGCAGGAAGTCACTCAAAGACACTCTGAAACATTAGTGGGTTGTTTTGTCCCCGATCATTATGTAATGCCGCTGAAATTTGTTTAACAACTGTTTGATTCTGATAACTGAAGGCTGCTTAACTGCCTCTAAGGTATTGTGTAGAAATCACTGATAACTGTTCAATTTGAGATATAAGAGATAGACAAGAACCTGTAGTGAAATACTCAGGAACAAAATTGTCTGCATCTGTTAAGTCTACTCCTTTCCCTTATCAACCTAGGTAACTGTCTGGGAGAAGAGGGATGTGAACAACTCCAGGAGATCATTGAAGGCTTCAATATGGCAGCTGTGCTGGGATCTTTGAGGTAGGCAGGGTACAAGAGTTTAAATCAGAAATGTCCATCAATGCTTTCATTCACCTATCTCTTTTAAAATAAGAACTGTAACATTGCAGATGGTTGTTGGTCTGAGTGTGCAGTGTGGAACACCATTAGGGGACTGCATAAGCAGGATAAGCCTTCTGGCTCATTTTCATTGGTGGACTTATCTTAGTCTTAGTTATTGATTGCATTCCTTGCTCTTTGCTTGCCATTGTCCACTGGGTGATTGAAGCCTGAGCCTCCTCTTCATCTGTTGTAAGTGAAGGATTTGAGAGAAGGCTGCTTTTTTGTTCTTGAAAAAATGTTTTGCATTCCAGAGAACAGGAATTGCTAGTGTGTAATTAATGTAACGTGTAACTCAAACCTTAGTGATGATGAAGGGGAGGAGGAGGAAGATGAAGAGGAGGAGGAGGAGGAAGATGAAGAGGAGGAAGAGGAGGAGGAGGAACAGCAACAGCTGAAGGAGAGAGGACAGGAAGAACAAGAGTCACTGACTCCTAAGAAGATAATTGATTCACAGGTAAGCTTACTTCCAGATGCATTCCTGTTTCCTCAGCTGGAGGAGAGTAAAGGAAGAAATGAGATCTGGAGTGAGTCTGAACTTGGCGTGCTGGCAGGCGTTCACATTCCTGTGTGAGCTGGCACTGTAGGAACAATCAGGGAGATAACATGAAAGAAACAAAGAAAATGGATGACTTTTGGAAACACGTTTTGTTAAAGTGTGCATATGCACACATGCATGGAGGGAAAGACTGAGTAGTGATTGTAAAAAACATGGAGAGAAAAAGTCTTCCCGTGTCCAGAAAATGGTGGGAGCCTTGTATGTGTAATGCCATGCAGTCGTGCTAGCATATTTTGGGTATTCCAGCTCTGGGCTCATTCCAGCCTTAAATAGTTTTCAAATACCTAATAGAAAAATAGAAGAAATCCTGACCTGATGTGCCTGTGTCCTGACCTGTCCTATGTGCCTTTGCTGCTGAACTAATTTATTTACTTCCAAGAGTAAACTTGAGATGGATTCTGCCTGTTTCAGGATTCCACTCCAGTGCCATCTCCTCCTGTAGACGTTTCCACGTTCCTTGCTTTCCCATCACCAGAGAAGCTGCTGCGACTAGGACCAAACTGCTCTGTGCAGATAGCTCAGCAGGTGGGTGAGCCAGTGGTCTTCTCTGCTTGATTCTCTCTCAGAATTGTTTAATCTGCAGACATGATACCTTTCTCTTTTGAGACGTAGATTTGCATCTTCTCCCCGTTGTTCCCAAGGAACCTTATTGAAGCGGATGATGCAGTTAACGCTTATACTGGCACCAGAGCTTCTACATAGAGTAACTTTGTTTCACAGTATTCTTATGCCTTGTGATATGGCCAAGGCAAAACTGATGTTCATCAGCTGAAGGCAGTAATTCTTGTCACAGCCACAGCAGAGACTCCTCTTCTGTAGCTGGTGAGCAGTGAACTGAGTGGCCCTTGAATTTTTTATTTTTTTTTTTTAAATTATTTTTTTTTCCTTGTCTTTCAGACGGATACATCTGACATAGAGAAAGTAGTTACGACTCTCCTAAGGATATCCTCAGTCTTCAAAGATGAAGCCCCAGTGAGAACAGCAGTGCACGAAACAACAGGTGATAGAGCTTTTCTTCACTTCATGGCATGACCTGCTTCAGTGTCAAGGACACCATTGTGATGCAGTGGCAGGCCCTTGTGGACCAGGCCATTTGACTGTTTTGTCTCTGGCAGCAGGAAACACCAGAGTACCAAGCTGTGCAATGCTGTTATGTGGAGTGAAAGTAGAGATTCATTCTGAAGTTAGCGTATCTTGTGCTTCCAAAGCTTGATGATGAGTGTCTGTTGTAGTTGCGGTCTTAGTAGACCTGTGCTGCCCTTACTGCATCTCCTTGGTGCTAGGCTGTGGTTCTGTGTTCCAAGGTCAGTTACTTTTTCAAGGTGGTTTATTTTAAAAAGTATTTTGCAGGAAGTAGCCTCTCCAGTGTAGTATTAAGAGAGTGCAAATAGAGACCTCTTAGTGTCTCTTCTTATCAGTCTGAAATATCTTTAATTTCTTCATAAAACAGAGATTTGCAACATGAGACAAGGCACAGAAGTTAATGTACAGGCAAGGGACTGTTCCTCACTGTATATTGTGGAGCCGTGATTTGGGTTAGGTCTGATTTTTTTGTGTGAACTAATAGTGTCCCTTCATGTTCTCACTTGGAAACAGGAATTTCCAAATGCTGCTAGGCATTTGACCACTGACACTTACCTTTTTCAAATCCCCCAGCAGTACAGTTCTCCTGTACATAAGCTACCTGTCAGTATTGTGCAAAAGAACTGGATCAATTATTTTTAAGACCATTTAGAGTGATTTATTGCAAACAAATGTGCATTTCCATAGTTTGGAATTTCTTAGTTTGGATTACATAGACACACGGTGAAACTGTGTTAACTGTTGCCTTTGAAACAGTAATGTAACAGGGTTCTCTACCATTGATTATGGGTCCAACCAGCCAAAAATAGTCAGTTGACATCTCGTTGGGCTAGTGCTGGCCTTGGCTCATACCCATTATCAGTTGTCTCCAACAAAAAAACTGGAGCATAGTTTATATGAAGTGTGCTTGTGTATGTATTTACCTTGATATCTGTTCCTTACTACTCTGACTTCTTAGTGAAACATAGAACCTAGCAGTTATTTTCCTTCCAGAAGAGTAACCATCAGCTGGCAATGAGATCTCCAGTTAATGTCTGACCCTTTTTTACAGCCACTCTGGTGGATTCTGTCCATTCCAAGAAACTAGAATGATCAGAGGACAGAACATCAGGTGCTTTGCCTACCTTGTTGACACGAGAGGCTAAAGCACTGGTTTGCCCATAGCTTGTGGCAGAATCGTGGTCCTGAGGGAGCCCAGAAAACAGCTGAACATTTCCCATTGTGTTTTAGTTTCAAATGAAAGGTGAATTCTTGATGGCCTTTAAAATTTTAAGGCTCTAATTCTTGTTGCTCTATTTCATCTGATCATATTTACATGCATGCATGCACATAGCATGCATGCTCAAATGAATTGAGTGGAGCATTTTGTAATGCACAGGACTGAGGTCAAATTGTATCTGAAGCTTGACGGCAGGGGAATTTGGGGGAGTGCTTTTGGCTTTGTTTTTGTTTTTCCTTTGTATCGGGCCTTATACTGAAGGACTGGGTTTTATGTGTCTCAGTGTTTCAGAGGTTATACCTCATCCCTGGAGAGACAACTAGAATCTTAGTAGATATTTCCTCCCAAACATCCTTTAACAGCTGATATTCCCTGAAATACTGCATGATCAATCTTGATCTTAAAATCTGTAACAGCAGTCCTTTCTGTATTGTTTAATAGGATGCATTTATTTCTTTTTAGATGCCTTGATGAGAAAAGCCTTCAATTCTGCCACATTCAATTCGGATGCATTCATCACAAGCCTCTTGATCCACATGGGACTACTTAAGGTGAGGAAGCAGGAAAGAGTTAAGTTATGGTCTGTTTAGGCTTTTGAAGACCAGACTTGGCTGGGTTTTGGGTAATTACGTTGCTATGGAAGCAGCTGGATGCCTGCGCATGCCTGGTGCCCAGGGACAATGGAAGTCTGCAGGTCCAGCAGAAATTGCAAATTGCAAGGTTGCATTAGGTTGAAGGAGGTGTCAGCTCTTTGTATCTTTTCTGCTTAGTGTGCTCTGCGTTCTCAGTCATCCCCTAAAGGTAGGGAGGGTCAGGTAAGGAAATAGTGCTTCTGCTGGACTGTGGTGTCTATAAAAAGCCATGTCCAGGAATCTAATCTGTGATATTATTAGTTAATGTGGTCCTTTAGGGAATCTCTTAGTAGCGTGGCTCAAAAACATGTATCCAGCTACTCATGCTAGATCAGTAGCATTCAGTGTCATGATTTGGAGTATCTTTGCCAAATACTAAAGTCAAATATGTAGTTATGTGGAATAAGCTTTCTCACAAGAAAAGATGGAGGGTCAGTAGGAAACCTGCAAATTGCATTAGAACGTCTGTAGCTTTACTTTCAGTGAGATGACTGGGGAGAGGTTCTGTCTGTGAACTTAAGGAGCACTTTTGCCTACTTGTGCTACAACAGTTAGTTTCTCACTGCCTCAAGAATTAGAAGCTGAGAATGGAAACTTGGACCAAGACAATTCTAAACCACAGAGCAGCAATAATCTATGTTATAGCAGCCTGCTCTTAATTAGGTTTATGGATTTCCTTCTGCAAATATCCAGCCTGGGATACAGACAGCTGTTGATGCTTGGATACATCTTAATTTCCTAAATATCAATTTAGCCTTTCCCAGTGTTCGTTGGACATTGGACTGATGCTGAGCATCGCACTTTTCAGACGGGTCAACAGAATCCAAGAATTCTTTTTGGTCTGCAGAATTCTTGTATCAGGGACTACCACCTGCCTCTTATCCCATACAGAAGATAGCAAATATACATGAGGCACAAAGCACAGACTTGTGCTCCAGAAGAACTCTTTCAGACCAGGAAGTGGCATTGATAATAAAGCCTTTGAGGATCATCCAGATGATTGTTCTCTGATATAGAGGACTGTTGATGAATTAAGCATATGTGGAGAGGGAGCAGCTTCCATCATTTTTTGTTGCACATAGTTGAAAGCACCCAAGCAACAGATATTCTTAACACCATGAAATACAAGGTCATACACCTGGGAACACATGTCCAGATCCTGCCTACAGGATGAAGGGCTTTAGTTAGAATAGCAGTGGAGAAATAAATGAAAACAACCTAAGAGTTGGGACACATAGGTTACCTTTATATTAGGAGCATGAATAACGTCTGCACTATGTAAGCAAGGGGATGACTACTAGCTTTATCTTGTACATAATTGTGAGACCAGTTCTGTGAAAACTGCCTCAAATTCTGGAGGAAACCTGCCAAAAAAATGGAGATGGTATAAAAACGAGCTACAGAATAATGCAAGGAAAAATTGTGTAAAGGCAACTGAATTATTTGAATTAAAGTAGGGTGGAATTCCTTAGCATAACACATTTACACAGGGCCTCTCAGAAGATTTGGCTGTTTCACTTGCAAGTTCATTACTTCTCTTTCCCCGTTGTTGCTGCTGTCAATGACTAGGCTCTAATTGATAAGTACTAGAATGTTCTTGATGATGCTCTATTTCAGATGCTGGTGCTGGAAGGCTATGGAGTTGACTACCTTTGTCTTGAGGAGCATTGCACTTAACTAGTGAGCAGCTTTCTCTCTCACAGTGCATGGTAGCACTTTATTCAACAGAGAATTCATTGCTTCTGTGAACTAGAGTGGATTAGATAAAATAGTGGTTGTCTGATGTCTGACTTCATCTTCTTGTCCTTTTCTCAGAGTGAAGAGAAGATCAAAGCTGTCCCTAGCCTCTATGGTATTCTTATGACCTTGAACCATATGGTCCAGCAGGATTATTTCCCTAAATCTGTGGCCCCAGTCCTCTCAGCTTTTGTCACAAAGTGAGTATTGTACTTGCCATTCAGTGTTCTCCATGGGAGTTAGTGAAGTTGTTTGAGGGTTAATAGTTACATGCAAGCTGTCTGTTAAAGCCCATTAAATATCTGTTTTGAAATGAAGGATGAATAGTTTAATGGGCCTGTACTTTTTTCTTGCTTACTCTAGCATGCAAGGTTTAGAGTAAAAAAATCTTGATCCTAAAGAAGAAATAGTGGAAAGCTGGCTTTGCAGTTAACTGGCTCTGAAGCAGAGACTGTTAGTGCCAGTCCCAGAAGTGTCTTGAGCTTAAGGAAACCTGCTGGGTTTCTAGCCACTGCTTGAGTGAACTATGACTGCACTGGATCTCACTGCACCTTCCAAGTCATCTTTCTGAGGGTCAGTAGAGCTCTACCTGACTTGTCATGCTGTGTAACACCGAACACCAGCAGATCAAAACAGTGCAAAACACAAAGGATGAATTTGTTCCTAAATGAAACTGTTCCTACTGTGACTGCATCAAGGTTAGTGGTTTTGGGTTGGGGTTTTTTTGAGAACTAAATTGGGAATGTAAGTGTTGAAAAAGCTGCTTCTACTGCCTGCTTCTATGTAACCTCGTAACTCAACTGGACATATCTTTCTAAACAAATTTCCTCACAACAGACACTTGCTCCCCCCTCCCTGTATGTATATATAATTCTCTCCAAGGCTCCAGGGCTGTGAAATTCCAATAAGTGTTTTTCATCTGTAGATGATGCTGTATGTGACAAAATTCTGATCTTAATGAATTAAAATTCCATTGAATCCCTAGCCAGCATTTCACTACAAGTAGAAGAGGGGAAGGTCTCTGTGAAAGTGAGAGATTGTTCAGAGGTCTTGTAAAAGTTGAGTGAGAACCAAGAGCTCTCACATTAGAAGGCAGATTTGCCTGCCTGCCTTTGTTATGCAAGGGTGCTAATGCCAAGCCTGCAGTGTCCCTGTGCTATGAAATTCTTGGAGCTGAAGCTCTCTGATTTGCAAACCCCACTGCTGCAAGGTGTGCTGTTACAGAGAAACTTATGTCCTGTGCAACATAACAAAGTCAACACTATATACAGACAATAGACCCTTGTGTTTTATAAATATATGTATTTCTTAAGGTGCCTTCCTGAAGGAGACAAGGAGAACAGCTATTAAATCCTCACAGTCGCCCAGAGAGAACAAGAGCATAAGAACCACAAAGTCCAGTTAAAAAGCTTCTCAATTAACCTACAGCCCTTGTCTTAACTTGGAACTCAGTCAGCACAAAAATAACATCCTAACCTTAAATCCTCTAACTGGTTAACCTAGTAATCTGCAGAGCTCGTGTGGGCTCTGTTTCTGCGACGAACCTACTTTCACTCTGTCAAACCCATGAGTCCTTCATTTGCAGCAAACTAATGTGCGTTTTTTTGATATTTTCTGGGGTTTTTTTTTAGGATCACAGTTAGCTCCTTTGAGCTTCTAGAGCTGTCATGTTCTTGTAGCTGTTTAGGCTAGAGCTCTCCTGCCTTTTGCTGCAAGCCACTTACTTTTGGAATAATCATTCTACTCCTTTCTTTTGTGACAATTTGTGATGGTGTGAGTAGTGTTCTCCATTCAAAAATATTAGTAAAATTATGGATATGGACTGTAAGCAGCATCCATCTTACTCTGCTGCTGTCAGTCCTTACTTTTGTTTTTTTTTGGATACAAGAGGGTGCTGTGAATCCACATGTGCTTTTCCATAATTGAGGTGGAAACACTGGATTTATGTGGTTATCTGCCTGCCCACTTGTGACTTGCTGGAGGTGGTGGTGGGTTTTTATGAGGGGTTTTTGGTGGGTGTTTTGGGGTTTTTTGGCTGCTCTTTGCTGTTGGATTGGATCACATCACTGGCCTCTTTCAACAGCCTGTAGCAAAGAATGGTGGGCAGTTTAATTCCACAGCAAATAGGGGGAGGCTCCTTAATGTTAGAGGAGGTTTGGTGTTCCGAGTGGGGGCTGAGAGAGAGTGGCTGTGATAATAGCAGCAGTTCAGGTTCTCTGTTTCCAAAAATAGGGAGCTGCCTAGACAAAATCAACCCAGCTCTTTGCAAACGGGGCTGGGTCTTCCAAAGATGCCAGCTGAAATGTCTCACCCAGCCACCTTGAAGCTAATATTCTAGGTGTAACTGTGTCCTTTCTGTTCAGTGTGGGGCATTGAATGGTTCTTGGGTGGATAACAGGGGTTAACTCTTCTGCAGAATATGCTTCTGTTAAACTGTAGCATAAACGGAGCACTATACCAAACAACCTCTGCAGCCATTGCCCATGTACTATTGTGGTTTAGACCCTGCTGGGACCTGAGACCACGTTGCCGCTGCCCCTCCCCCACCCTTAGATGGGGACGGGACAGGGAGTAAAATGCAAACCCCGGGGCTGAGATAAGGAAGATTTAATACAACAGTGTAAGAACAACAACAACCCGAACAACAATAATAACAGTGATAACAATGTACAGAACAAGAGCTGTACCGCACGGACACAGCACGAGGCACAGACCCGGACAAAAGCCGCTCCTGCACTGCCCGCGCCTGGGCACCCGGACATGATGTCTATAGCCCAGCTGTAGCTCTCTCCCAGCTGCTGGGGAAAATTAACCCTATCCCAGCCAAACCAGAACAACTATAAATCCAGAAATGAACTTTTTGCTCCTACCTAGATACTCCCATCTTTATTTCAGCTCCCTCTTCTTTCTAGGATTGAGTTTACCTCACTGCTGTTAAGGATATTTTGCTGTGTTGAAGGAGAAAGATTAAAATTAATGATTTCTATTCTCAGAACAGTGGAAAACATTGGATTAAAATTCTTTGGAGGAAGTTCCCGCATGGATAGATACAGACTAAGAAGTTGCAGTGATGCTTAGAGAACAGCTAACCTGTGGAAATTGAAATATGCATTACTGGAGGGAAATGGGAAGATTAGGGAGATTTAGCCCCATGTTGACCCTGATGTGGTTGTGTAGTTCCATCATCTAGTTTCAAGGAGCAGGTCATTCTGTGTGAGGTAGACCCTGCTATTGCAATCTCCATGCCAGGCTCTTTCAAACAATGGTCTGCAGATTCTGGGGGCTCTCTGTAAGGTACCCCGAAAGGTGGCCCAGCAAAGCCAGTCAGGTGTTACCTGATCTCAGGGTTGGGGAGGGCCTCTTTTAAAGACTTAAGCCCTGAGAACAAAATCACCATCGGGTCAAAGGTAGCAGATGACTGGATGAGAAAAGATTTGAGTATGAGCAGGCTTGTCTTCTGTGTTTTGGGGCCCTAAATGGCAAATCTCTGGAAAATTCCACTGCTGGGAGGGAAAGAGGCTTCCATTCCCACCCACTTCCTGCTACCTGAACCGAGACATGCGGCTGCAGAGATCAAGAATCCACTGCTGGCTTTTCTACCTGTGGAAATAAATGTTCTGATTCTTGGCTATTCTCTTCCTCACTTGGACTCAGCAACAGGAGAGAGAATTTTCCCCAGCAAGTTCTGGGGGGGCAGCAGTGATCTGTGCAGAGATCAGGGAATGGTTTCAGAAGAGATGACCAAGGGGAAAAGACACAGACTTCTGGGCATACAAGCCCAATGCATTTGAAATAGTGTTTATTTGCTCATTCAAAGTCAGATACAAAGCTCTTCTGAAATTTTGTATTTTAAATCTCATTCTCCTCTTTCCACAGACCAAACCGTGCTCTTGACTCCTGTTCATTTGCTCGCCACATGCTCTTGCAAACCCTCCACCAGCTGTAGGAGTTGAGATGTGCTGCTGTTCCCTTCCCTCCTCACAGGACTGTCATCAGCAGAGAACTCAGAGCTGCATGGTGGGAGAAGATCCTAGAGCCTGTACAGACATGCTGTCCTTTCTTTTATTTCCTTTTTTACCCTGCACGGGGTCTGTCCTTCCTTTTACTTTCATAAACTTGGACAAATCCTGCTGACTTTTTTCTTTTCTGTTCCTCATTGTGGTGGTTTAGACCCTGCCTGGACCCAAGACCATGTTGCTGCTGCCCCTCCCCCACTGTTGTATTGGGGCCAGGGTTGAGATAAGGAAGGTTTAATACAACAGTGTAACAACAACAACAAACTGAGCAACAACAATAACAGTGATGATAACGTACAGAACAAGAGCTATACTGCACGGACACAGCACGAGGCACAGACCCAGACAGAAGCCTCTCCTGCACTGCCCTGCCTGGGCACCTGGACATGAGGTCAGCATGGGCTGGAATAGCCTGGCTGTAGTTCCCTCCCAACTGCTGGGGAAAATTAACCCCATCCTAGCCGAACCAGGACATAATCCACCCGTTATTCTATACTATCTACGTCATGCCCAGCAGCCATTTAACAATTACCAAAAAGTACAATGTAATTCACGGTACATTCTCACCCAGAATCAAGTCCCCTTCTGGTACACATTGGACCTCTTCATCCTGCTGCATCACCCACCAGGTGCACCCAGGTCCTTGAGCAAAAGCAATCCTGTGGGTGGGTTTGCCTTTGCCTGGCACAGGACTAACCCAGACCATTGTTCCCAATACATCCCTCATGCGCACTACAGGGACTTTATCCCCCTCTACTTTACATGGAAGTTTTGACTGAGCCGGGCCAGCTCGATTGGCAGATCCTCTTGTGTTGACTAACCAGGTGGCCTTTGCCAGATGTGTGTCCCAGTGTTGGAAGGTTCCACCTCCCATTGCTTTCAATGTAGTTTTTAGCAGACCATTGTAGCGTTCAATTTTTCCAGAGGCTGGTGCGTGGTAGGGGATGTGGCAGACCCACTCCATGCCGTGTTCTTCTGCCCAGGTGTCTGTGAGGTTGTTTCAGAAGTGAGTCCCGTTGTCCAACTCAATTCTCTCTGGGGTGCCGTGTCACCACAGGACTTGCTTCTCAAGGCCCACGATGGTGTTCCGGGCGGTGGCGTGGGGCACTGGATACATTTCCAGCCATCCAGTGGTTGCTTCCACCATTGTGAGCATGTGGCACTTGCCTTGGCGGGTCTGTGGCAGTGTGATGTCGATCTGCCAGGCCTCTCCGTATTTATGTTTCAGCCATCGTTCTCCATTCCGCTGGGGCTTTACCCACTTGGCTTGTTTGATTGCAGCACACGTTTCACGTTCGTGGATGACCTCGGTGATGGTGTCAATGGTGAGGTCCACCCCTCGATCTCAAGGCCACCTGTATGTTGCATCTCTACCTTGGTGGGCCCACCAGGCTATGAACAATTCACCTTTATGCTGCCAGTCCAAATCCACCTGAGCCACTCTGATCTTAGCAGCCTGGTCCGCCTGCTGGTTGTTTTTGCAATATCCTGCCATACTTCAGTGGCCCAGATGGGTTTACCTCTGCGTTGCCAGTTGCTCGGTTTCCACTGCTGCAACCACCCCCACAGGGCATTTGCCACCACCCATGAGACAGTGTAGAGACAGAGCTTCGGCCACTTTTCTCGCTCAGCGATATCCAAAGCCAGCTGGGTGGCTTTCACCTCTGCAAACTGGCTCGATTCACCTTGCCCCTCAGCAGCTTCAGCGACTCGTCGTGTGGGACTCCACACAGCCCTTCCATTGCCGATGCTTTCCCACAATGCGACAAGACCCATCAGTGAACAGGGCATACCACTACTCCTTGTCTGGCAGCTCATCATATAGTGGGGCCTCCTCAGCACATGTGACATCCCGGAATCTTTGCTCTCTGGCCACTTTGTGATCACCTCCAATATTCCTGGGCAGCTGGGGTTCCCTGTTCGAGCCCGTTGTGTTATCAACGCAGCCCATTTACCCCATGTGGCATCCATTGCATGATGTGTAGAGGAAACCCTTCCTTTGAACATCCAGCCCAGCACCAGCAGTCGGGGTGCCAGAAGGAGCTGTGTTTCAGTGCTGACCACTTCTGAGGCAGCTCGAACTCCTTCATATGCTGTCAGTATCTCCTTTTCAGTTGTTGTATAGTTACCTTTGGAGCCTTTGTATCCCTGGCTCCAAAAGCCTAGAGGTCAGCCTTGGGTTTCCCTGGGTGCTCTCTACCAGAGGCTCCAGGTAGGACCATTCTCCCCGGCTGCGGTGTAGAGCATGTTTTTAACCTCTTGTACTGCCTGGACTGGCCCGAGGGCTACTGCCTGAGCAATCTCCTGTTTAATTTGTTCAAAAGGTTGCTGTTGCTCAGGGCCTCATTCAAAATCATTCTTCTTACGGGTCACGTGGTAAAGAGGGCTCACAATCAGGCTGTAGTTTGGGATGTGCATCCTCCAGAACCCCACAGCGCCCAGGAAAGACTGAGTCTCCTTTTTACTAGTTGGTGGGGCCATGGCTGCTATCTCATTTATCACCTCCACTGGGATGTGGCAACGCCCATCTTCCCATTTTATTCCTAGGAACTGAATCTCCCTTGCAGGCCCCTTAACTTTCCTTCATTTGATGGCGAAACTGGCCTGCAGGAGGATTTCAGTTATCCCCTTTCCTTTTTCAGAGGCTTCTTGAGCTGTGTCCCCCCATACAATGATGTCGTCGATGTACTGCAGGTGTTCTGGAGCCCCACCTTTCTCCAGTGCAGTGTGGACCAGTCCATGGCAAATGGTGGAGCTGTGGTTCCACCCCTGGGGCAATCGATTCCAGGTATACTGGATGCCCCTCCAAGTGAACACAAACTGTGGCCTGCACTCTGGTGCTATCGGAATGGAGAAAAATGCATTAGCAATGTCAGTCGTGGCATACGACTTGACTGCCTTTGACTCCAGTTCATATTGGAGCTCTAGCATGTCCAGCACTGCAGCACTCATTGCTGGCGTAACTTCATTCAGGCCACGGTAGTCCACGGTCAGTCTCCATTCGCCATTAGACTTTCTCACTGGCCATATAGGGCTGTTGAAGGGTGAATGAGTTTTGCTAATCACCTTCTGGCTCTCTAGTTGACGGATCAGCTGATGGATGGGGACCAGGGAGTCTCGGTTGGTGCGGTACTGCCGCCGGTGCACCGTCTTGGTAGCAGTTGGCGCTCGCTGCTCTTCAACCTTCAGCAACCCCACCACTGCAGGGTCCTCTGAGAGGCCGGGTAAGGTGGTCAATTGTTCAGTTTCCTCCAGGGCAGCTATACCAAAGGTCCACCTGTACCCTTTTGGGTCTTTAAAGTACCTTCTCCTCAGATAATCTATGTCCAGGATGCACGGGGCAGCTTGACCAGTCACAATGGGGTGTTTATGCCAGTTCTTCCCAGTTAGGCTCACTTCAGCTTCCAATAGGGTCAGCTGTTGGGATCCCCCTGTCACTCCAGAGATACAGATGGGCTCAACCCCACTAGAGCTTGATGGCATCAGGATGCATTGTGCGCCAGTATCTACCAAGGCCTTATATTCTTGTGGGTCTGATGTGCCAGGCCATTGGATCCACACCGTCCAGTAAATCCGATTATCCCTTTCCTCCACCTGGCTGGAGGCAGGGTCCCTCTGATCCTGCTCAGCATCACTCACTTGTTCTACGAATGACTCTTGTTGTAGGAATGTCTCAGAGGTCCCCTCAAGAGGGTCAGGCATAAGACCGGACATTCTATTCTGTCTGGGGGACTTCCGACTGGAAACTGGAGTGACGTTCTTCTTGGACAATTCCCCTTTCAGCTTCTGTACTCGTGCAGCTAGGGTGGAAGTGGGTTTTCCATCCTACCTCCTCATGTCTTCTCCACAGTCACAGAGGTAGAACCACAGGGTACCCCGTGGTGTGTACCTTCCACTGTCTTTCTTTTGGGTGGGGAGGTGTCTGCTCCTAATAGCCGAGACGCCAGTCTGTGCAGGTGGAGTGTAGGACATGTTCTCTTCCATTTTCTGAAGCCTCTGAGACAGTTCCCTTACAGCTGAAACACAGGCATGTTGAGAGGAAGGGAGACTTCCTTCATATTGCCAGAGCTGGCCAGCCACTTCATCCACTGTTTGAACCTGGCTGTGTCTCCAAGACACCACTGCCGACGCATTGGCATGTGATTGTGGTGCGCTTCGCAGGAACTTCTGCCACATGGAGGGTGTGCAGTGGGCCTGATCTGGGTCCATGGGTGATCACTCATCATTCAGATCACTGTAAATCATATCAAACACAGCTAATGCCCTGAGATACTGAATACCTCTCTCCATGTTGGTCCAGTTGTTTAACTGACATAGGATATCGTCCTTGTAGGGGTACCTTTCCCTTACACTGGACAGGAGTTGCCTCCAAAGGCTGAGGGGTTGGACCTCTCTCCCTACTACCTTGTCAATGACAGCTTCCCTGGACAAGGATCCCAGCTGCCTCGCCTCTTTCCCCTCTAATTCCAAAACACCAGTTCCACTATCCCAGCATCGGAGCAGCCAGGTGATAATCTGCTCGCCTGGAAGGCGGCTGAAATCCTTCCGCATATCTCACAACTCACTCAGGGATAGAGATCAGGTGATCACCTCTGGCTCTTCCTCCTGTTCTCGTGGTGGGCCTGGCTCATCTCCGTCCCTCACTATGTGAGCTGATTTTTTGGTGTATTTTGTTTTCTGTACAGGGGTGACTGATACCGGCACTGGCTGTCTCTCTGGCCCAGCTGCCGTACTAGTACGTTTGCTTTCAGGTCCTGAGACCCTTTCTTCCCCCAAGGCACTGAGTAGTGTTAAGGAGGACACAGTAGGCATGGGCAAGTCCCCAACACATTGCAGTGAGTTGTGTCTCCTGGGGTTTGTCAGATTGGCAACACACCTTTTCTAAATGCTCCACTGGTTTATCAGGACTCTGCACTTGTTCGGGAGTGAAATTCCAAAGCACTGAGGGTGACCACTCACCTAGGCACTTGCCCGTTTTTTCCCATGCACCTTGCCACTCATAACTATCTGGCCTCGGGGCAGGTCTCTGGGTGATACTGTTATTGGAGAAGAATGGTATAACCCAGAATAGGATATAGCAAACATTCAGAAAACACAGCACTGCAAGCATGCTGGCCTGGATGCTCCAAGGGTAGCTAAAACTCTCAAAAAACTCAGTTCTCTTCCCCTGGCTCACCCATAGATGGGTTGAGACCACTAACAAATGACCCGCGACCACGTTGCCGCTGCCCCTCACCCACCCTCGGACAGGACAGGGAGTAAAATATAAACCCCGGGGTTGGAATAAGGAAGATTTAATACAACAGTGTGACAACAACAAACCGAACAACAACAATAACAACACTAACAGTGATAATAATGTACAGAACAAGAGCTGTACCGCATGGACACAGCACGAGGCACAGACCCGGACAAAAGCCGCTCCTGCACTGCCCGTGCCTGGGCACCGGGACATGACCTCAGCATGGGATGGAATAGCCCGGCTGTAGCTCCCGCCCAGCTGCTGGGGAAAATTAACCCTATCCTAGCCAAACTAGGACACTCATGAAGTGACTCCCTGGTCTGCAGGCAGGTGCTTATGCTAGAAGAAGTCAGTGCTGCTTTGAGCTCTGCATGAATTGAAGAGTTCTCTACTTCTGTGACATTGGAAAGAGTGTGCCAAGACTAACATGCGGCTGTGAGAAACGAAGTTTTAGGCCGAAAAAGTTCGCTCAAGTGACGATCACGGTGAAGCAGCTCCGTTTACTCGCGGTTGCAATGGCGGGCGCGCCACCCCGCGGCCGAAGTGGAGACGCTCACTTTAACAAAGAAAAGAAAGCATTTATTTGGTTGTTTTATCCGGACGCGGGCTGTGCTCTCCTGTTTCTCCATTGGTTGGGTACTCCAGGCTCACAGCCCATCCAACGCATTTTATTACAATAAGTTTCCATAAGAGGTTTTTCCGGTTTCCATAAGAGGTCTTTCTTTTACCAACCGGCTGTTTATGCATAGTTGTGGAATCTGTTCGGTCTGGATGGCAGTATTTCTCAGGTGCACCCCATCTCCTCATCCATGTAAGACACAACATTCTCAATAACAGGTTGTTATGCATAGCTCTTGTCCTGCAACATTATCTGGTACCAGGATGCACTGAGCGAGACGGTCTTTATACGAGGCTCCTTTCTAATTTGGTACCTCTGTACGAGGCCCTGGTTTTTGGCTCTGTAGTGACGCACACAACTCTTCATAAAAGCGTAAGTCAGTTCTCACATCCTTGTACACTATCTGGCACCTGGATGTACAAGGCCTTGGTGTTTTTCTCGGTTCCGCAAAAATGTGATTCTCGCAGCCCTTTGCGAAAACACAAGTTAACTCTCACACAGCCTAGAAGCACTCTCATCACCATCAGCCCAGTTATGCATTGTATTTTATTGGACTGTGACTCCTGTCTATCACATTCTGCACTGTGGAGGAGGGAGGAGGCTATGCTGCTGCCCCTGCTTCTCCAGGCCAGGGGAGTGCTTGACCTGCTTCTGTTGCTGCGGGGTCAGAGGGGCAGGGTGTCCTCCCCTGTTTCTTCTTTCGAGTCCATTTGTCAAAGGCCATGTGTGGCTGATCTGTATTTTAATATACTACTCCCCTGCTGCTGTTGATTATGGAAAAATGCTAACTTAAGCAATTGTGTACAGATTAGTATATTTGCAGTAGAAAATATATACAGCTAGCAGAAAAAGGCTAATATAGTTTAGAGTTAAAAAACTAACCAGCAAGGATAAAAGTTTGGAGCTGCTAAACAGAAATGCTTAGTAAGATAAGGGAAGAACTGAGAGACTCATCCCTGAAAGAGGGAGCAGTCAGACCTGAGTGATCAAACGGTGTTGGTTAAGGGGCCCCAAAGACAACACTCCCTCAGGAAGGAGGGACTGATAAGAACCACAGTGCTAATTAAGGGGTCCTGGAAACCAGAACAGACCAGTCTGGAGGGATGAAGTAAGCAAAGGTAAAAAGGACACCGTGAGGAAGACTCAGAGTCTTCCTCCTGAAGACCCCCGAGGACTACCACCAGGATGCACCACGCAGGCGCAACCAGGCGGAGCCAGAGGCGTGGAATATTATAATGACTTACTGTAAATCTCCTCCCTGAGACCCTCCCAGTGATATAATCCTCATTCCCACCTGATGTAAACTTATGAATATGCAACACTTTAGGCTGTAAAAAGAGCACACTCCTGGCTCCAGGTGGGCTCGATAGGAGGAGCAATCCCCCGAGTCCCCGGATCCGCAATAAATGAATACCTGCTGCTAAAGATCCTCATCATCTTAATAGTTATTTTCAAGACACAGATTTTGCGCCAATCAATATTCTTTTGTAACTCCTGTTGTTTTTGAAAAGAGAGGGAAAAAGTGAGGCGGCTTATGCAAGCATGTTTTTTACTCTTAGAAATAAGCCAGAATGGCAAAAACAGTGTGGGATTAATTTGGCTCCACAGAATACTTTAATTTTTGCATTAGAAAAGGAGGCTAAGAAAGAAGGTAGACTTAAAAGATGCTGCTCAGCTTATAGCATAGGACAAAGGTGTTTGAAACTTGAGCTCAGACTGTTACTATAGCAGCGGTGCAAAAGGGGGGTTTCCCTGGACAGGGAAGAGGTCGAGGCCGTGTGGCGGGGGGCGTGCTCCGAGAAATCAATGTGCTATTTACAAAGGCACGGGTCACTGGAAAAGAAACTGTCCGTCTGCAGAAAATGTTAACTTGGCAACAGAGATAGCAGGCCAAGGGTCCCCTCAGAACCAACTAGCACTGCATTGACGGGGACTGGCTGGCTCTCCCCTAGTGGACCTGCTGGTTACACTAGAGCTAGGAGAAAGAAAACAGGTAGAATTTTTAGTAGATACCGGAGCCACGTACTCAGTTTTGAACCAGACTCTGACCCCGATAGGGAAGGAATTTGTTTGTGTAGCAGGCACAACTGGCACCAAGGAAAAGGCATTTTTCTTACAGCCATTGAAATTTAAATTGGGAAAGATAATAGGAACACATCAGCTTTTGTATTTACCAAATTAACCTAAAGCCTTATTAGGAAGAGATATGTTAACCTTACTAGAAGCCAAGACTGAATCTGGCAGTGGGGGAATGACTATGAAAATACCCGAAGAAAAACTGATATTAGCTTTAAGCATCCTAAATATCACACCACAGTTAACGATTGAAAATGATCCAGAAATAGAGAAAAGAATCTTTGATCAAGTATTCCACATGGTATGGGAAACTGAGACCCCTGGAAGATCCAAAAGGGCAACCCCTATAAAAATTGAATTGAAAGATGATGCTCATCCAGTATGTCACAAACAATATCCACTAAGATTGGAGGACAGAAAAGGGATTAAACCAATTATAACTAAATTTTTAGATCAGGGACTACTGGTAGAATGCAGATCGCAATATAACACTCCCATACTACCAGTTAAGAAGCCAAATGGTAGCTACCGATTGGTGCAAGATCTTAGGGCAGTAAATCGGATCACTAAAACTTTATACCCAGTAGTGGCTAACCCTTACACATTGTTAACAAAACTTCAATCTGAGTGGGGATGGTTTACTGTCCTGGATCTAAAGGATGCCTTCTTTTGCCTGCCTCTAGCAGAAGAAAGCCGAAAGATTCTTGCTTTTGAGTGGGAGAATCCGAGCACAGGCAGAAAAAGTCAGTTGACTTGGACTGTTTTACCCCAAGGATTTAAGAACAGTCCCACTATATTTGGGGATCAATTAGCTAAAGAACTGGAAGAATGGCAGGCCCCAGAAGGTGAAGGAACACTACTCCAATATGTGGATGATTTATTAATAGCTACCAGGACCAAAGAACAATGTGAGTCATGGACTGTTAGCCTCCTAAACTTTTTGGGATCGGGAGGATATAAGGTCTCTAAGGCCAAGGCACAATTGGTCAAGCAAAGGGTAACGTACCTGGGATATGAAATGGCTGGAGGAGAAAGAGCCTTAGGGAGCAGCCAAAAAGAGGCTATCTGTCAATCACCAAAACCCAAGACGGTAAAAGAACTCCGAACCTTTTTGGGAATGACAGGTTGATGTCAACTGTGGATTCCCAACTATGGTCTAATAGTGAAACCTTTATACCAGCTTATAAAGGATGACAATAAGCACATTTTGTCTTGGACCCCTGAGACAGACAAAGTATACATAACCTTAAAACGAGAATTAATGGAAGCTCCAGCTCGGAATACCAGATGTGACTAAACCCTTTCTGTTGTTTTCATATGAGAGACAAGGCCTTGCTCTTGGAGTGTTGGCTCAGGAGTTGGGGCCATATAAAAGACCTGTGGCATACTTCTCTAAGCAATTGGATACTGTGAGTAAAGGATGGCCAGGATGCCTGCGGGCAGTGGCAGCAGTAATCATGAATATCACCGAGGCCCGAAAGTTCACTTTGGGACAGAAAATGACTGTTTTTGTCTCTCATACAGTATCTGCTGTACTGGAACAAAAAGGATCCCACTGGTTGTCACCACAACGGTTCCTGAAATATCAAGCAACCCTTGCTGAAGTCAATGATGTAGAAATTAAGGTTACTAATATTTTGAATCCAGCAGCCTTTTTACAGGGAAAGGCAGATGAAAATCCTGTAACCCATGACTGTTTGGAGACCATAGAGGCAGTTTACTCCAGCAGACCAGACCTGAAAGAAGAACCTATTCCTGAGGGTGAGCACTGGTTTACTGATGGTAGCAGTTACATCAGTCAAGGTAAGCGCGTCGCAGGATATGCAGTTACCACAGTCACCGATGTTGTAGAAGCCTTACCGTTGCCCAGTGGGACATCAGCTCAGAAAGCCGAAATTATAGCACTTACCAGAGCAGTGGCACTTGCCCAAAGTAGGGCAATAAATATTTGGACTGATTCTAAGTACGCATATGGTGTCCTCCATGCTCATGGGGCTATATGGAAGGAAAGGGGACTGCTAAGCACACAGAAGAAAGAAATTAAGAATGCTGAAGAAATACTACAATTACTGGGTGCTATTAGGCTGCCGTCTAGCGTCGCCATTATGCACTGCAAAGGACATTCTAAGGGCGACACTTTGCCTGAGAGAGGAAATGCCTTGGCTGATAAAGCTGCCAAGGAAACAGTGCTTCAGGAAGTCCAGGAGTTAGGTTTAATACCCACTCACATTGAACCTAGGGGAGCACCACAGTATGCACCACAAGACTGGGAATGGATCAAAAGAAAGATGGCCCTTGTAGGATCAGACGGATGGGCCAGACATAAGGGACGATTGGTAATCCCCTTAAGAATAGCTAAAGCATTTATAAAAGAGGAACATGATAAGAGTCATTGGGGATCAGAGGCATTGTATGTCTATTTGAAACAGAAAATAGCTATAACAGGATTGAAACAATTGATAAGGGATGCTGCAGCACACTGTGAAATCTGTCTTAAGAATGATCCTAAACCAGCTCAGGCAGTGGAGCAAGGAACAATACCTAAAGGAACATATCCAGGAGATACTTGGCAGATAGATTTTACAGAACTACCTAGGCGGGGTGGATATCGATATTTGCCAGTACTTACAGATACCTTTTCTAGATGGCCTGAGGCATTCCCCTGTAGGAGCAACAAATCACGTGAAGTAACTAAGGCACTGTTGCAAGAAATAATACCTAGATTTGGAATACCCAGAGCATTATCATCTGACAGGGGACCACATTTTACAGCACAGGTAGTACAGGAAATAGGTAACATTTTGGGAATTCATTGGCAATTGCATACCCCCTATCGGCCTCAAGCAAGTGGACAAGTAGAGAAGATGAACCACTTGATTAAGATACAAATTTCTAAAATCTGTCAGGAGACCAATTTATATCGGTATCAAGCATAACCTTTAGCCCTTTTAAGGATAAGAGTCAAACCACGATTAAAAGAGAAATTGAGCCCATTTGAAATCTTGTATGGAAGACCATACGGGGCAAACATGGTTCACAGCGAGAACTTGGCTCAGGTAGGACAAGGGTACTTAGAACTTATTTGCAGCAACTTAATACTAAACTAAAAGAGAATGCCAAGGTTGTTGCACAGAATCAGCCACGACCTTTGAACCACCCTGTACATAATATTGAATCTGGCGATTGGGTATTTGTGAAATCCCTTACAGGTGATCCATTGGGAGAAAAATGGGATGGACCTTTCCAGGTACTCTTAATGACTTTCACTGCTGTTCGAGTCAAGGAAAAGCCCACCTGGATTCACTACTCCCATATTAAGAAATCTCCAAAGCCTGGATGGACTGTCACTACATTTGAGGAGAACCCTTTGCGCTTAAAAATACAAGGGACCTAAAATGGGTTTGATTATAAGAACTGTGATTCTTTGTACACTATCTTGTTACATTTTTGCTTTTGATGTAAATAGATACATTGCTTTGCTTGAAGCAGTTACAAACTACACTAAGTTACATGGTTGCTGGCTATGCAGAGAAGTGCAACAATGGGAATCCCCATTAGTGGGAGTACCTAGTAGCAACTGGACAGACATAAACCCCTATGTACTGTTAAATTCCTCTTCTGGATGTAAAGAACATCCAGTACCAATGGGAGAGCCAAGGTATTGACTAGAGTTAGTGAATCCCACTGTTGAATATGTTTCCTCAAATCATACAGGCCCAAATTTTGGTACCTTTGAATCTGCCAGGAACTGGACTAAAATAATGGCCCACTTGGGAATAAATACCACAACCTTTACTCCGATACGGTTTCCAAAATATACACCGGTCAGTAGCTATTGTATATTAATATGTTGCCAATCGGGAGTTAAGAATTATGGTAAATTCATAGCACAACAAATGAAAAATGGGTAATTTAGAAATGTAAAAGAATTTACATATGATCAAGTGATGGGGGGGAATGATTATGGAAAAATGCTAACTTAAGCAATTGTGTACAGATTAGTGTATTTGCAGTAGAAAATATATACAGCTAGCAGAAAAAGGCTAATACAGTTTAGAGTAAAAAAACTAACCAGCAAGGATAAAAGTTTGGAGCTGCTAAACAGAAATGCTTAGTAAGATAAGGGAAGAACTGAGAGACTCGTCCCTGAAAGAGGGAGCAGCCAGGCCTGAGTGATCAAACGGTGTTGGTTAAGGGGCCCCAAAGACAACACTCCCTCAGGAAGGAGGGACTGATAAGAACCACAGTGCTAATTAAGGGGTCCTGGAAACCAGAACAGACCGATCTGGAGGGATGAAGTAAGCAAAGGTAAAAAGGACACCGTGAGGAAGACTCAGAGCCTTCCTCCTGAAGACCCCCGAGGACTACCACCAGGATGCACCACGCAGGCGCAACCAGGCGGAGCCAGAGGCGTGGAATATTATAATGACTTACTGTAAATCTCCTCCCTGAGACCCTCCCAATGATGTAATCCTCATTCCCACCTGATGTAAACTTATGAATATGCAACACTTTAGGCTGTAAAAAGAGCACACTCCTGGCTCCAGGTGGGCTCGATAGGAGGAGCGATCCCCCGAGTCCCCGGATCCGCAATAAACGAATACCTGCTGCTAAAGATCCTCATTTTCAAGACAAAGATTTTGCGCTAATCACTGTGGCTTGGAACATTTGTGTAGTATGACTGACCCTGGTGGCCGTTGTTTATAGGAATAAGCTTATTTTTATTGTAAATTTTTTTTGCCATCGCCTGTGTTGTTCCCTCTTCCAGTCCTTTCCCTGTCCTTTTCCCTTCTCTTCCTAATTAAATAGGCTTGGTTTGGAAACGAATATGATCCATGAAATCCCTATGGAATATGTATTCTCTTTCTCCTCCTTTTGACAAAGCACTGGGACTGTGTGCACTGTTCACACGTTCAGAAGCTGAGGATGTGTAAGAGCGTGAAGAATTAGGGCTGTGCTGATTGTTCCCAGGAAGGGCTGTGCTTTTTCCTTGTGCTGAAGGAGTAGCAGCAGATGCCCCTAAATCTCTGTGTGGAGGATTGTCCATGTGCCTACATGTGTTTGTGGTACCTACCTGTACCACTCCTGAGCACACAAGCTCTTTTCTTCTTTCAAGCCTCTGAGAATCAACACATCTCTTTTTCTTTAGGTAGCAAAGATTTGTTCCTTCCTTTTATGTTTTCAGTTGGAGGAGACTCTTCATCTGACCTTACCCAACCTTACAATTGACATGCAGTGTAAGTAGGGCCAGTGCCAGGAAGAAGTCAGGGGAATGGAGCTGTCCCTTTGTTGTAGTAGGCAACGTGTACCACAGCTGGCAGGGTGCAGGTGCTTGGCTGAAATGCAGGAAGACCTGGTGTTAACTCACAGGGTGTGCAGGCAGCATTGAGTCAAAATGGGGCTTGGGGCACTGCACTGAAATAAAGCGTGTGGTACATGCAAGACCTGCTTGCGTGCACTCTCTGCTTACATTCTTCCAGGTTGTGGGCCTGTTCAAGGTATCCACTGGTGAAACTGGGGTGGCTGTGGAAGGTTTTGTGTGGCTATGATCCAGCAGGTTCAGGAAAGCTGCGTCTCTCAGTGCTTTGGCAGTGGAAGTGCTGGCCTTTGTGAAAGAGCAGTGTCTCCTCACTAAAAAAGGCTGCCCTAAGGCAAAGTGCAAAATGCATTTTCTCCCAGTTTCTGTGACTGAAGCTGGAACTTCTCTGTGTCCTAATTGGTAAAAATCAACTGAAGCAAAGGTACCTGTACCTACACAAGGAGCTTCAGTCACTGCAGGCTCAACCCTGTCTCCTTCACCTCATTCCATCCTGTTCCTTCAGCTGTTTGTTTCAAAAGCAAATCTGATATATTTTGCCATGAGCTTGAGGGCAAAACTGAGAGATAAAAGAATCTGTATTTTCTGCAAGTCTTGAACCTGGCCTTACTTTCCTTGAAGCTCCCTGGCCTCTTGCTGCTCTTCTGGTCCCTCTGCCCTGGAGGACGGTCATGTGGAAAAGGAACATGACGCAGAACAGAACTGCAGAGACCAAGCCAAGGAGTTAATCTCTACAGGAGGCCATCTGCACTGGGTCCCATGGAGCATGTCATGTGTGCGAGGCTGTCTGACAAGTCTGCGAAGGTCAGAGGGACACTGCTGCTTGCACAAAGGCCTGTAGGCTGGGTGGTGGGGCGAACCTGTGCTGGAAGCTTTGAGTAACCAAGTCACAGTAGTAGAAACAAGGGTGAGATGTTGGTCCCTAAGTTTCCTTCAAAAGTGAACAATACTTAGAAACACAATTTCCCTGGTCCTGGTATTCAGTGTTTAGATTAGGTTTCTGTAGGGATAAAAGGCTGTGTGAGGCTAGAAGTGACAGTCTCTGCAGAAGGCAGATTCACTTCAATGAGTGTTGAACATATTATATAATATTATATTATTGTATTATACTATTATAATATTATTACTATTATATTATATTATACTATATTGTGGTGGTATAACGACGGCATTTAAGTTCCCAAAGTTGTTTAAGGAGGGAAATGAGGGTTCTATACCAAGGACCTCTCCTTTAGTTTGCCTTTTGGCTCACTGGAAATTGATGCGTGAATTACGTAAAAACCAACTTATTGAATACTGTAATCATGTGTGGCCAATGTATAAGTTAGAAGATCAGGAAGTATGGCCCTTAAATGGAACCTTGAATTATAATACTATTTTACACTTAATGTTATTTTGTAAAAGAGAAGGAAAGTGGGATGAAGCTCCGTATGCGGATTTGGTTTTCTATCTAAGGGAAAAACCTGAGTTGCAAAAGGACTGTGGGTTGACTGACCAAATAATGCCTCTTATGATAAAGGACAGAAAGGTCCAGGAACGTTGCCCTGCATGTACTACTACTAAAATGTGTCTTAAGCATCTGGCACTCAAGAAAGAGGGACAGGTAGACACAGGTCCTGAGCTAGATATTGCTCCCACCGCCCCAGTAGCTCCTATATATCCCCCTATCTTTCCCCGAACATGAACCTGACCCCAGATCTGGAAATCAAACAGGGCAAAAAGCACTGCTCTTGTCAGAAGTATTTTTAATTTGAACTTGGTTAGTCCAGCAAGGCAGTGGAGGTGCATGGAGCAATCTGCATGGAGCAGTTTGGGATGCATCTGTGAGCAGTGAAACTCTGTAGTGGTAGTAATACGATTGGGCTCCTTGTAGGCAAAGGTGAAATGTTTTTCTTTAATGGAAAGGAAAAGTATCTGGCCTGGCAGAGGTGGAAGTTCAAATGCCCTGCCTTCATGCTCCATCAGAGCGAAGACTGGCTGCCTCTCTGCAGCCTCGGTAGAAGCTAAAGCTGGGTAAACAACAAACTAAAAGCCTGGGGGTAGGCTGGGGAAAGGGCAGATGTGGCACTGGATGCCTGGTACCACACCTCCACCTCCTCACAGTCCTCCAGCAGAGCCCAGGCTGCCACCAGGGAGAAGCTGCTGCCCAGGTGGTTGGCAGGGCAGGGGTGGGGGTTCCTGGCCAGGGGTGATGGTGAGGGGGCAGACAGTGGCTAGAGGTGTGGCACGGGTGGTCACTGCAGTAGGTGATTCGATGTCAGCTGGTAGATGGGGTTGCTGCTGAGGTGGAGGGTGGCCAGCAGTATGGCAGAGGAGGGTGTAGTTCAGGTGGAGGTGGTCAAGGTCTCCCAGACCCCTAAAAGTGCCTGACTGGAGCTGCTCCACCCCCCTGCTCCTTAGGCAGAGGGCAGTGATGTCCAGCAGGTCCGTGAAGAAGACAGCATGGGGAAGAGGTGGTGCTGCAGAGTCATCTCGGTGGTGGCACAGGGGGTGGCAGTAGGCAGTGAGGACAGGCTGGCATTGGGGCACTGGACACAGCACTGCAATACAGAGTGGGTGCAGCAGGGGCAGGGTGAAGACCACCAGTGCTGGCCAGAGCATGGCTGTAACACAAGATAGGGTCCCCTCCCTTCATCTGGCCCTCCCTGAGGCCAGCCATGACCCTGATCCGGGTCTTGGTGATTTGGTGCAGGCAGTGAGCTCTCCAGGGTGACTCCTACCAGCCCAGAGCAGCTTCATCCCCTCTAGACCTACATCCCCAGTGGTCCTTGCTGCACAGCAGAGCAGAGATGAGCATGAGAGACGGTGCCTTTGAGCTGCTCATCACACCAGTGCAGTTGGGCGCTTGCCCTATGTCATGGGAGCAATAAGCACCCCTGGGAGCTTGCAGGGACAGAGGGGATGCTGGTCCAAGACAGTGGCCAGGGAGGCTTTGGCCATCCAGTAGTGGGGAGGCTCACAGTCCCTGGCCAGCATGTCCATTGCACAGGGAAGGGACATACTGGTTCTGGCAGTTGAGACTGCTGAATAGAGGGGCTTGAAGGGGGAGCGGGAGGAGACAGAGACGTAAGTATCAGATCTTTAGGATTTTTGTCAGGCTGCAGCTCTGCTCACATCCCCTGGGAGAGTGAAATGCAGAGCTGAAAAAGAGAAATGACAGTTGGGGAAGAAAACTAATGCCTCCATGCCCCTCTGCAAGCAACTGATGCTTCACACAGGCACTGCCTCCCCTGGCCCCTTCAAAACAAGCAGAGAGGCAAAATTAGGAGAATGGAGGGCTGTAAATGTGCACAGCCCTGCAGCTCACCTTGCCAGCTGCCTCCTTCCTTTTGCTCAGGCTTACTGCTGCCGCTGCAATTTTGGCTAGATGTCACCTTTGTGCCCTGCACCTCTGTAGCTCCTGTGACTGACACAGCCAAGAAAGGCAAGGCAGAGCCCAGTAAACAATGAGTGCAAATCCCACACGGGCTCTGGCCAGGCTGGTGCTGCGACACACCAGGCTTTGGCTCCCCAGCACCGGTGCTCCCGGCCTCCTGTGAGGCGAGGGGGAGGTGATGTGTGTTTCGCTGCTGCCTCTCCAGGGGTGCTCTACCCTTCCTCTCCCCCTCCTCCTTCTCCTCCTCCTGTGTTTTTGGCTCCATCCAGCAAGCACTGCTGGGAAAGCAACACAACGGGGCCCATTCAGCTCTTGCTTCTGCAAGGAGAGCAAACACTGGCGCAGGAGCTCCACAGCCGCTGGACTGGGGAAAGGCCGCTTAATTCTCTTTCTTTGCTGCTTCTTGAGGTTCAGGTACCCCCAGCCCCCAGGTGTGTAGACCCTCAGGTGTGTGGGAGGGGGTGGCGGGATGATGCACAGCGTGTGATGGTGCCCAGGCACGAGATGAGGGCTGAGCTGGGCGCATTGCACTGGTGGCACTCACTGGTGGCTGTGCAGGAGAGGGGGTGATCCCAGTGCATGGGGGACTGAGGAAGGGCTAGCTGTAGTGGTGGCAGGAGGGCAGAGTGGGGACAGGGGACCATGGGGGATGATGAGCAATGGTGGGCAAGGGGACGGGCACCACAGTGGCTCTATGGATTTGAGCCTTGCAGACCCCACTGCTGCTGCTGCCCCAGGCTTGGTGTGGGGGCATGTACTGGCCATACTGCAGCCCCAGTGCCTGCTCTGTGCTCACCCCAGCCTTGGCCTCTCTCGCTGGCACCTCCACCCCAGGGGCTCAGTCCTGCCTGGCCAAAACCAACCAGTCCTTCCTGCAGCTAAACAGTGGAGATCTATTCCAAAACCTGCTATGAATAACAGGGGCGGAGCAGGGAGAGTGAAGGGTGGGAGGGGGGAACGTGGCCAGGGTGGCAGAGATGGGACGTTTGCAACTCAAAGAAAGGTGGCAGCATGATCACAGCCCCTGGGTGGCTATACGTGCTTGCCTTACAAAAAAACAAGCCTTGAGTGTACGACAAATATTGATACCTTTTACAAATCAAGACAATATCATGCTAGTGGTATACAAAGAAAAGGGGGGGGGAAAGAGAGGTGCGGTGTCAGCTTCAAGCCAGTTCCCCATGAGTAACCCCCTGCCAAACCTTGTAAGTGCTCTGGAAAGTCCCTCAGGCAGGTTAGGTAACCCAGTTAAAGCTGTTTCCAAGTGGAGACCTCCTATCTGTGACCTTCACTTCTCATTCTAGATACTTCTTTTTTCCTTCTTCTGTTCTCTTCCTCATTTATAACCTGTAAAATCATGGTGTGAGAGCAAAAGGCAATGACACCTGCCCCACTAGATCACAGCAATGGCCCTCATGGCACCCAGTGCCCATAGGTGATGCTGTCTGGGGATGCATGGGAGCCTAGACCCTCTCCTGGCCTCATGGCCATCTCTCCCTGGCCACAGGTGCCCTCTGCCATGAGGCTGTCCTGGGGCCTCCTCCTGCTCATGGTGGGTCTGACGCTGGGGAAGGTGGCTGCTGCCCGCTGCCCTGCACCCTGCATCTGTGACAACCTCCGTGCCCACGTCCTCTGCCTCAATGGGAACCTGACGGCCATCCCCAGCACCATCCCGCAGGTGGGTGAAGGGACAGGCAGGGGATGGGGGCAAGAGGAGATAGGGATGGCAGACCTGGGGTAACAGCATTTTATTTGTATGACTGACAGCTCACCAAAAAACTGGACCTTCGGGGCAACAGCTTCACTGTCATCCCAGTGGGAGCCTTCCTCACCACCCCATACCTCACGCACTTGGACCTGCGGCGCTGCCAGATGAAGAAGCTGGAGGAAGGGGCTTTCCGGGGACTGGGGAGGCTGGTGTACCTCAACCTGGCCTCCAACAGCATAGCCCTCCTCTACCAGGAGTCCCTGGATGGACTCTCCTCCTTGCAGCAGCTCATCCTGGAGGGGAACCGCATTGAGGAGATCCAGCCAGGTGCTTTTGGCCATCTGGGGTCCCTCACTGTCCTTGACCTGAGAGCGAATGCCTTGGTCTACCTCCCGGACATGGTCTTCCAGGGTCTGCAGGCCCTCAGGTGGCTCCGGCTGTCCCACAATGCCCTCCACGTACTGGGCAGCGAGGCTTTCACTGCCCTGCCCGCCCTGCGCAGGCTGAGCCTGGACCACAACGAACTGCAGGCACTGCCTGGTGAGGCCCTGGCCAGGCTGGATGGGGCCACCCGGCTGGACCTGGGCCACAACCCCATCACCTACGTGGCTGAGGAGGCCCTGGCCATGGCTTCCCTACAGCACCTCTTCCTGGACCACGCTGCCCTCCAGGATGTGGCGTCTGATGCCTTCACCCACAGCCCTCAGCTGCGCACGCTGGACCTCCGTGAAAACCAGCTACAGGGGCTGCCGCCCCTGGCCGGGGCTGGGGGACTGGCAAGGGTCACCCTGGCTGGGAACCCCCTGCTCTGCTCCTGCCTCCTGCGCCCCTTCTATGACTGGCTAGCGAAGGCACGGGTGCAGGCAGAGGGGTCCTGTGCTGCACCCCCAGCCCTCCGTGGCCGGCCCCTCGACTCCCTGAGGCCCTCCGAGATGAGGTGTGGCCACCCCCAGCTGTCCCCTAGCCCCCCCACACCATCGGAGCAGCCAAAGTCAGGCAGCAGCAGGCAGTGCCCCCGGGGGTGCACCTGCTCCCCCGATTTCCATCATGGATCCTGTGAGAACAGGGACCTGCAAGTGATCCCCCAAGGCTTCCCTGGGGACACCCGCCTCCTCGACCTGCGCCGAAATGCCTTTGGGACGGTACCGCCAGATGCCTTCCCCGGCCTGAAGGAGCTGGTGTCCCTCCACCTGCAGAGCTGTGGCATCAGGGTGCTGCACCCTGGGGCACTGCGGGGGCTGGAGAGCCTGGTGTACCTCTACTTCACCAACAACCGCCTCTCCACCTTGGCAGCCGCCGCCTTCGAGGGGGCCCCGCAGCTGGCCTACCTTGACCTGGACCGCAATGCCTTCACCCACCTGCCTGCTAGCGCCTTGCAGCTCCTGCCCAGCCTCATCTCCCTCCACCTGCGGCACAATGCCATCGGGGAGCTAGCAGAGGGTGACCTGGCTGGGGCCAGGGGGCTGCGCTGGCTCTACCTCTCTGGGAATGCCATCGAGCGCATCGCCCCCGCTGCTCTGGCTCCTGCCAAGATGCTGGAGAAGCTGCACCTGGAAGGAAACCACCTCACTGAGGTGCCCACAGTGGCCCTGCGGGGCCTGCTTACCCTGAGTGAGCTGAAGCTGTCCCGAAATCCCATCAAGCACTTGGGGGATGGTGTATTCCTGCCGGTGGCCTCCAGCCTGCAGCACCTCTACCTGGACAACATGGGCCTGGAGCGGGTGCGTGTGACTGGGGACCCTGGAGAGGCAGGACACCACAGGGCACAGCCATGGGTCCCACCCTGTTCCACCACCCAGGGCTAGGGGTCCCTACAGAGGCATCCAAACAGATGCCCCCAAACTCCAAAGGCTTCAGGAGATGTTCCATAGCTTGGCCAGGAGTAGAGACTTCCTTGAGCTTGGCTGCAGCATATTCTTGCTCCAGCCTGTCCCCCAGCTCCCCTGGGACAGCCTTGCTCCCTCTGGTCCTTAAGGACACCCAATTTCAGTGGGGTCCAGACCATTCCCCAAACCACACCCCTGGCCTTATATCTCCTGCTCTTATTAGGAGCTGTCCTGTGAGACTCTTCACTGCTATTACCCTGAATTCCTCCATCCTCTCAAGAAAGGAATGTTAGCACCGCTTTTGTAAGGACCGTCCACCTTTAACAGCACCCAGGGATCACACTAAGACCTGCTGTGTGTCACCTTCAGTCAGGAAGACTGAGCAGGGTCTAGTGAGTCCCAAAATATGACCGTGACTGGTTAATTAACAGTCCCCAAGCATGTGTGCTGCTGTTTAAAACAGCTCTTTCCCAGGGCCACCAGGTTTAGGACAGATTCTCAGCCTCCCAAGCGCAGGGGCAGAGATTTGCTCCCCTGTCCCCATCAGGACCCCCTGGACTCACCCTCACTTCATTGCAGATTTCTCCCAGTGCCTTCGTTGGCCTTGGTCCCAAGATCAGAAGCCTCTACCTGGAGAGCAACAAAATGAGCAACATCCCCAACATGAGCAACTTCACGGGGCTGGAGATCCTCAACCTGAGGGATGTGCCTTTCCACTGCGACTGCCAGCTCCTTCCCCTGCGCAGGTTAGTGCCGTGAGGGGAGAACAGCCACAGGGGACAACCCAGGGACAGTCAGACCCTGCTATGTAAGAGGCACAAGCCCACTGGCCATTTTAGGTCTTCTCCCATGGCACGCAGGCCATTTTGTGTCTTCTCCCACAGTGGCGAGATGGAGCAGGTGCCTCTGTGCAGGGATGGAAGTAGCCTGGGCTGTCCTGGTGTAGGGAAAGCAGCCATGAGCGGAGGTGGGCAGATACTCGGGTATTCAAAGGTCATCCAGGCGAGGCTCTGAGCAGCCTGGCTGGCTTTGAAGCAACCCGGGCGCACTCATGGACATGGAGTTTGCCTCTCCCTTCACCCCATCCTGCTCCTTTCCCTAATCTCCTGCCATGTTTTCAGGTGGATTGACAAACTCAATCTCCATGTAGGGGCCACCTGTGGGTCCCCTGCAGAAGCCCGGGGGCTGAAGGTAAAGCTTTCCACCACTTTCCAAACCTGCCCTGGCTGGGGCCGAGTCAAGGCTGGGGGAGCCACTCCTGAGAAGACCAAGGCTGCAAGCAAGCCCAGCAAGAAAAAGAGATCGAGAAAATCACCAGCCAGAGGCTTCAAGAGCAGCAGAGCGTAGGAAAACGTGCAGGACACCACAGGGCCATACCTGGAGTCTGGTGAGAGTGGTTTTGCTGGATTTATCCCCACTGTGGCGACACAGATATTGAACAAAGTGCAAAGGAGAGAGCCTGGTGCCACCAGAGCAATGACAATTTGCCAAAGATGCAGGGTTTGTTTTTGTAGGACACAGGGGCACAACACATTACCCTGGAAAAAAAAACAGTGCAAAAAGTTTCCATAGTGTTTGCAAGCAGCTTTGATGACTTGAACAACAAAGCCAAATACTTGCTTTTTCTTCCCAAGGCTTCCTTCAGCCGTGCAGAAGAGCTGGATTCCACATTTGATTTTACGAGTGCTGTGCTTTCCCAGCCTCAGAAATTATTAAAGAGCCCCGAGCAGGACTGCAAGCAGCACCAACGCACGATCCTGCACTGGCGCAAATCTTAGAGCAGAAAACTTAAAAATTATCCTCAGTGAAAACGTTGCCTGAACTCCCAGCAGCTCCTCTGAATTAAAACATGAGCAGATCGAAAGCTTTCTAGTTCCTGCAAAATTTGGTGCTTCCCATATCTTATCCATAAGTGACATAACACGCAACCTCTTCCCCATGGCAGCCCAGCTCGGGACCCCCCCTAATCCTGGGGGGAACACAAGGCAATTCTTTTTAGTCAGAAGTTTGTTCAGATTGGGAAGGCTTTAAAAAGTAAACACTTCTAGCTGTTAAATGACCGTGTGGGGCATGGAACTGTTGCAGGAAAAAAAAATAGGAGGAAGAAAGCCAAAGGCTTTTGGAAATTACCATCCTATAAAGCCACATGGCCCTGCAAGCCCAGTGGTTTGACAAGGCTGGGGAAAGGTGGCAGCTCAAGAGGGAGGGGAAGAGAGAAACGCAATGGCTTTGCCCTGAAACTGGATCCCCCCGCATCAAGACATCTATGGAAAGCTGGTGATAGGCAGAGCTGCCACAACAGGCAAGCAGGCACCAGCAGGGAAGCCCCATTTCCTGCCATCAATAAAAGTCCCCCATATACCTCCCCACCATGCTCACCCCATCATGGTTTCCCCAGGAGCCCAGGGCCCTCCCAGGGGTCAGTTAGGGATGGGCTGAGATGGCACGGCTCTAGCACCTGGTTTGACACAGAACCTCTGCATTTTTTCCCACTCTTCTCCCCTCTCTAGTTAAAAGCTCCATTTGCCTCTTTGAAAGGGAAAAGAGGAAGACTGCATTAATTACTCCCAGTTGCCACCCTGCGTTTTCTAGATCACTAGCTTGCCAATATTCTTTTTTTTTGCCACAAACCACCTTGCAAAGCAGGAACTATTTCAGCATCACAAGCTCTTGCCTAAAAGCTTGAGGGAAGCATGGCCAAGGCAGCCAGTTTGTGGCCAAGGCAGTGTCCTGGGCAGCCACCATTTCCCTCTAGGGTTTGACAAGGACTTGCCCTGCAGCCAGCCAGGCCTACGGTGGCAATGACAGGCAGGGCACTTCCTCAGCTGCAGAAAGATGACAGGAATAAATTTAAAACTCATTTTCATTACTGTTGCCACACTGACCTTTCTGATTTGTCCTGAATTTTGATGGCCAGTCTGGGGAAAGAGGAATGTTAAAGTTTTGCTACAAACCAGGAAATGGCATCCCTCATCTTCAGTTATCTGTTGCATTCTTGTGTTATTCAGCAGAACTGGCCAATAGAGAAGGGCAAATGCACAGAAAAAGCCTCTTGCACGCCTCAAAAAATAAAAATCCCCAATAGCACAAACCAATGTTTACTTATACCCACCCAATGACAGCCCTTTTCTCCTCCCCCTCTTAGATAATCCTGGTGTTTTGGTGACTTGGAAAATGATAAATAAGCCTTTGGCTTCTTCCTCAAGTTTAATTCAAAGGGCTTTAGCATACAGATTGTAGATCAAATTTACAGTAGGACTGCTAAAAAATTAAAAATTCAAACTGTGCACCATGACCTTTGCAGTTCTGGGTTCAAACGCAAGAAATGATGACACTCAAAAAGGTCTCTCACTCCCTCAAAAGGCATCATCATCCCTTTTTTGGTTCTTTTTCACTTCTTTCCTCTCTTCCTGTCCTAGACCAGGGAGCACAGACCCAATGTCCTATGAGGGCAGCTGATGTTCTGACGCATGTGACCTGCACACATCATCTCAGACTGCAGCTCGCCCCCTCCAGCCACAGCCGAGAACTCAAACTGCCCCTTGCTACTGTGGCAGCCTCTTTCCCCATTGGGAGCTCTTGCTTGGAAAGATGCCTGCAGAGCCAGGCATACACAACCCCAGCAGCCACCCTGGTCATGCTCCTCAGCATGCCTGTGGCCTTTCCAGAGTCTGTTTCCCAGGGCTTAAAATTACAAGTCTGGGGTAAATTTTCTTGCACACCAGGACAGCAGAGTTGTGATGTTGCAGGGTGGTCTGCCTCAAAAACGGAAGGTGCTTTTAGTCTTCTGCTTCCTTTTGCCAGGACTTTCCCCCAGGAGTCACAAGGTAAAGCACAGGCTGCTGTGGGCAGCTTGGGGATACTCCAGGGTCAGTCTGTGGCCTCCTCCTTTATGCTGCTGATGGGAACAGGAAGCTCTGTGTCTCCAAACTCTGCTACCGAGGGGTCGATAGTTTCTTCTTTCACCTGCACAGCAATGACTAGCAGGAGGGAGAGAAAGGGAAAAATAAATAAGTAAAACCAACTCACACTGCCTTGCTCTACCTCCAGCACCCCAAAACCAGCTCTCTTCATGCAGATACTCAAAAAACCTCAGGTTTCCAGCCTACTTCTTGAGGGTCCCTTACCACAGGCAGCCCTGTCTTGCCATCACAAATCTATCCATGGTCACAGCAGCAACCAGGATGGGTCTAAACCCTGGCAGCATTCAGCTGCCTGCTCCCACAAACAGCTTCTCTTAGGGCTGATGGAGGAAAAGCCAGTGTGGTCCATTCTCTATCTGCCTGGGTCCACACATGGGAAAAAAAAACTCTGTGAGCAATGCGGACCTTCATGAGGTGCACAAAGCACCTCACCCACCCTCTTCTCCAACACCCACCAGGGCTGGCAGGTGACCCAGCCACCAGATGCTCTTCTGATCACCACATCTCCTGGTGCACAGCATGATGGGCTGTGATCACATGCTGCCCTTATGAGGACTGGGATGTGACAGCACATTTTTGACATGTCCATCTTGACTCTCCTCCACAACCAGATTGCTCAGTAGGGCAGCCAGGTGCCGAGCAGGCTTCAGCAATATCAAGATATCCAGCTGTACTGGTGTGACCAAACCTCCTCAAGGAGGTTTCCTTCCCAAGGAAAGCAGGCAAAGGCTTTCTTCCACTCCGTCTCTGGAGGAGTGGGGAAGGACATTTTTCATGTGCTGCCTTTCCCTGCCAGGAGGCACCCATGACTTAATGACCGAGAGGCAGCACAGGCCTCAGGACGGCCAGGTGCATGCAGGGCATACAATAGCACGTGGCTACTGGGTAGAGTAACTCACTCCCTTACTCTCATCAGGTGCTGGCTCCGGCAAAGTCTCGCTGGCCGCTTTTGCTTCTCGTTTCATCTTCTGAGCAGAAGGTTTCTTGACAGTCTGCTTAACATTGCGGGTTTTGGCAGGTAACTTTTTTCCTTAACAAAGAGACAACAGAGCATGGGAAAAAGCGTTTTTCTTTTCCACTGGAAAATCAGCAGCCCTGCTTCACTGAGAAACCACAGGCCAGGGACCAGCACAACTGACCAGCAAGCTACACGGTCATTAGCTGCCAACTGGTGACTCGACAGAATTGGCCTACTGGAGAAAAGCTCTACAGTCATCATCTCAAAATACACCCCTCCGTGTTCTCCTTCATTAAAGGTGAGGCACTCCAGCATGTGCTTAACTTGTGAGGAGTGGGTCCTGTTGGAATCAGTCTAGTCAGCTTTTCTTACCTGTCTGGGTCTAGTCCTAGGCAATGGGCAAGCTCGCTCCAAGGCATGGACACTGTAGCATTAATGTTTTCATTTTTAGCTGATGTTTTTATTTAGGTTGAACATCTTTATATTCTTTAGATGGCCCTTCCTCTCCACCCCCCAGGAAGGAATTTCTTGCCTATCTACACATGATTTGTCACAGCTACTGCAACAATGACGACAACAACAACAAGATGAAACAATAACATGGTCCAGTCCCACTACTGGCCTCTTCAGCCATCTTAGGACCTTCTCTCCCTCAGCACAAAAGCAGGCAGGGTTGCTCTCCAGATACCCTCCAGCTGCAGCGAACAATCTCCTGCTGACCACAGACACAGTGGGGAAAGCAGCACAACCTCACGCCTGGAAGCAAGCGCCATCTATACCTCGGCCAACAGAAAACAGATGGCAAAACAGATCCTTTCCACACACAGAGCCCTCTGCTCTCTTAGGTAATGGGGGCAGTTAAGAAGGATGAAGCTGTGTTGTCAAACCCACAGCTGACTGAGGGCATCCACAGCAAGACAAGGCCTCTCTGCTGCTCTGACGGGACATGAACAGGGCCATCTAACTGGGCCCAGCCTGTGAGCGAGCGGGAGGGCACTAATCAAACATCACTCACTCTTCTTTCCATAGGGTTTCTTCTTCTTCTTGGGCATCTCCTTGGCCTTCACTGGAGTTGTGGGCTCTGTCATGGAGACGAGAGGGAAACGAAAGCCAAGTCCCATAACCAGTAGGTAACTGGGATGAAGTGACATAAGCGAGAAACAAGATATACCCGTCCCCCCGAGCCAATGCCCTCTTCCCAAGACAACCAGCTGAGGGGAAAGCAAGACTCTAGCGTGGTGGCTGGCTGTGCTTCCAGGCGAGGGCCCAGGGTGGCAGGCTGGGGCAGCATAGGGGAGTGAGGCCCAGTAGAGACTTCGTAGGGGCAATAAAGAAACAAGATCCGTAGCTTAGGACCAGAAGGAAAACATCTGCAAAGGTGAGGCAGTAGCCTCCCGTGACTAGGGAAGGAATACACTCTTGAGGGATGCTTTTACCTTTCACAGACAGAGTCAGAGAATTGATGAGAAAAGGGAGCAGGGGCTGAGCTCCCCCTGCTACCTGGCTGAGGTAGTAGGCACACTTAGTAAAAGGGAGCTGTGGAGGGATGGGACCACCTGGAACTCTACCAAACTTTATCAGAAGCAATTCTCTGTTGGTGTGCAGGTGGGGAAACAGAGGGTAAACAGCGCAAACCTCAAATCTCAGGCTATTTTCTTGGCACCAGACTCCTCCCTCTGCCAGCTGCTAGAATGTGCGGCAGCAGAGGAAGACTTAGGGTAGCCAGTGCAAATCAAGGAGGCAATTTTCGCCTCCCTACAAGGCCCAAAAAGGAAGAGCCATTCACAGAGCAGGAGAAAGGAACCCTTTGCCTCCAGCTTTGGAAACCACAGTCAAATCTTCACTCACCTGGAACAACAGGTGGCTGAAGCTGGTAGCCTGTCAGCTCACACCACCCCACAGGATAAATGTCTGGAGACTCGCAGTCCACCCACTGGTCATACTCATTGTCCCAGCCATCAAAATGGATGCTAAGGAGACGGTGGACCACACGCTTCACTGTGGCCACGCAGATGAGCCGGGGCTCCATCAGGTCCACTGCTTCCACCTTCATGCCTGCCTTGAAGCCATGGTTTGGGCAGTCCTCGGTGCAGAAAAAACAAAAGAGAAAACTCAAGGCCATCGCACCCAGTCCAAACCCACACCCAGCCACCAGCACTCTAGGACAGCTACAGGCTTTTCTCCAGCTTAAAGTGAACAGAGAGAGAAGGCACACATGATCAGATTCAAGGCCAGCTGTGTCCTTAGTGAATCTCAGCCCAGAGAGGGGCTGCAAAGATGGAGCCAGGCTCTTCTCATTGGTGCCCAGTGACAGGACCAGAGGCAATGGGCACACACGGAAACACAGGAGGTTCCCTCTGAATATCAGCAAACACTTTTTACAGTGAGGGTGACTGGGCACTAGCACAGGTTGCCCAGAGAGGTTGTGGAGTTTCCATCCTTGGAGATACTCAAAAGCCATCTGGACGTGGTCCTTGGCAACCTGCTATAGGCAACTCTGCACCTCACCAGTTCTGCGACTGTGACAGTGAGAGCTCCTTGCTGAGTGCAAGTATCCCTGCACAGGTCCCTCTTCCTGGAAGCACTCACTGTGTTGAAGAGCCGTGCTGGAGCAGGTCTTGATTTAGTCTTTTCCAGGTAACTTTCCCAGCTGAAGGTCTTTGCATCTTGCCCTGCAGCAGGAAGAAATGGTCAGCAGGAAAAAAGCAGTCACTGGGCAGACCAGCTGGGGGAAAAGGCAGAATAGGCAGGAAGGAGGCATAGCAACTGGTTGCAAAGCACCACTTCATTAACCAGTACATACAGCCTGATCTTGGACGTACATCTAGTGCACAGATTCCATGGCAGTCTAGCACCCTGCTCCAGTGGGCAAATATAGAAAAGCGCAAGCTGCAACTCTGAACTCCTGTGTCAGTCACGTATCCAGACCACAGAAGGCAAGGAGAAGCAGCAGACAGGAAGTATGTTCAAAACACACCACTAAGGCAAATCTTTCTCCCACCAGAAGGAACATCAAAGGAAGACAGAGCAACACTGCACAACAGTGCTGCAACACAGAAATTCAGAGCAGGCATGGCCCAATGAGGCACTAAAAACACTCCTAGGGTGATTGCCTCTCAGATTTTGCAGAAATATTGTTCTCAGATTTATTCATACAAAAAGAACAGAGGTGAATTCTGCCACTTTTAAGTACTGAGTTATGCAGCAATGTCTCTACTTGTCCCTTCCCACCCTTCTTGTCCTTTAAACCTTTCATTCTGTTCAGTTTGAGCATCATATACCAGGAGCTAACGACCATGCCATTAATGCCCTCCGGAGATGTTACTGCCTTCCATAAAGTACCAAGACTTGGTATATGGGGAGAGCTCAAATGGACTGTCTCTCTGAAGCAGCCCTATCTCCCTGAAAAACAGGCAGATTGGGAACCTTGTGGTTTTGATTCATCTGAACCTGACACCTCTCAGAAAACCACAGCCAAGCAGGTTCTGCATGCAGGTTGGCACCACAGGGCAGAGTCCCAGTCTCACCTTTAGGAGGGGTCAGATCGATGCTGTTCTTCTGACAGAAGCTGATGGGGAAGATGGCATGCGAGGAGGCATGATAGCAGAACCAGTCAGAGCAATCAGCAGATGTGGGTCCATCAATGCTGATCATGAGATATCCGTCCAAGAGGACCTGAGATGGGAGTGATGGGCATGAGTGTAAAGCTTTGCTTGCTTGAGAGCCTCTCCTCTCAAAGGACCCTCCCAAAAGTCCCCACATAGATCACAATTGTCACTAGATAGTAAAATGCAATGTTATATGCTCCAGGGCACACAGTAGCTTCTCCTGATATGTTAGTCAACACAAACTAATCCCCCCCAAAGCAGCAATTTCTGCAAGTCTGGCACCAACGCTAATAGCCTTGTGAAAATGACAGAGCCATAAACAGTCAGGAGCTCTGTTCTCCCTCAGAAACAGACTTTATTGGCAGCCCAGAGACCTTCTACACCAGCCAGGTCATGAATTTCTATCTGGGCAGAAGGGAAGGGCACCATCTTCAGACTTGCCACTTCCTGAACAGCAACAAGACTTGTCCCATCCTGTCACTCACTTGATGCCTACCAAATGTAATAGAAACATCTGCCCCAACCTCTTCACATTTCCAAGCAGTGACTGAAAGGAACATTTTACAGACACAAAGACCTTTCCTAGCATCCCCCTGGCAAACCCCAACTGTCAAAGTTCTCCACTTAGGTTCTACAAGAGCAAACAGCTTCTTGAGGGAGCAGAAAAATCCCAAGTTGATGCTATGCTTTAGGACATGCAACACACCTCACTGAGTAAATCTGGCCAAGCAATTTACTTCCCAACACTAGTACAGGATTAGAGCTCACTACCACCTCATCAAGAGAGGTTGCACAAGATGTCCATCCTCAGCTTCCTACACCAGTGAATGCTGCCCATACAGATACACCCCATTTCCCAGAGACCACACCACAACTCTTCCCCTCTCTTTTCTGTCCTCAATACAGCACTACAGAGGCCTCTCTTTATGCACTCCAAGAACTGGAGAATAAATCTTCCCTACTGCATGCCCAAGGATGAAGGAAGGATGGCTGCCAGTCATACACACGGGACAGTTAGCTTGCACACCGAGCATGCTTATCTTCATGTTGTCCACTTCAGCACACGTGGACAACTGCTGGTTTCATCAGCTTCTCAGACCTCTGAGGTAACACCCCAATCCCCTCCACACACCACCTGCCTACCACTCTTCACAGCCCTCTCCTCTTCCTCATGCAATATTCTACCCAGTCTTACTCATTTGCAAAGACCCGAGGAGAGGCTCAGGTAAATGTAGCAGACCCCCTTCTGCCCACTGAACTTACCTTGCAAACAGTAGCCACACAAATGTTGCCCAGATTCAGGGGGTCAATGGCCTCCAGTTTCATGCCTCTCTCGAACCATCCACCTTCAGCATAGACAGCTCGTACCTAAAACAGACTCTGGTATACCACGTGCTGTCAGGAGTATGGGACAGTCTCATCCCAGCACAAACTGCGCCAGGTGCAACAGGATTACAACTTCTTTACTTGGCTCAGCCCAAGTTAGGAGAAGAAAGAAACGTCATAAGAAATAGAAAGAGGCAGCCAAACCAACACTGTGTTTGTATCAGCAATCTCCTGCCAAGGCTCTGGTCGGCCAGAGAGCCAGGCCCAGCACTCAGACACTGCTCCACAGCAAAGCAAGCCTCCTTCTCCTCTCAGTCCTTACCAGTATGATCCAGCTCCTTGACTGAACTAGCCTATCCCATGCAATCATCTTCGCTCTCCAACTCAAAGCTCCAAGCAACTGCTCACCCTTCAGTTGAATTCCTCAATCTGTCATTGCCTTTTAGTTCTTCCATCTTTCTGTTTTGACCTGCCTCTGCCTAACCACAACCTTGACACCCCAAACACCTTCCTGCCCTACAGCTGTAAGAGAGACCAATGAGACATCCTCAGCAACCCACACAGCAGCACATATACCCAAGGAACCCAGGTATCGTTGCTTCATTTTCTGTGGCCAACACAGAAAGGCAGACTTGTCCTACCTTCTTAAACAGATAGGGGACAGCATCACAGTAAATCTTCCGGAAGGTGGGATGGTTTGCCATGTCACTGCGTTTTTCTTCTGTGAGGAATGGAAGAAAGAAAGAGAGGTAAGAAACCCGTAGCAACTGCAGTAAGAAAACACGCTGGCTATTAATTATAGCAGCTGAGCTCTCACCAGATAAAAGAACTAGATCGGAGACCATGAGAAGAGTAATAAAAAGAACAACTCAGTCCCTCTACACCTTCCCATCACATGGACTGTGATGCAGGGCTTGCTCAAAAGCCGATGGATGACCTTCCTAGGCGCTAGTGATAGCACCTCTACGTGCAGCTGTAATCACTAGGGAGAGGCAGCAAGGGAGGGAGACACAACCAAAAGAATCAGCAGGGCTTGATTCTTAGTTTTTTTTCTGCCAGTCTAAGGTGATCAAGAACTCCTCTCCATAAAGCCCAGAAAAACACAACCTGATGGCATCTAGTCTTACAGAAGACAGCACTATAGTCTTTTTGAGGAAATTCAACACCTGTTGCAGACCCTGCATTCTCACAGTGTGGGCATAGGCTACCTGCTTCAGGTACGAAACTCTATAGTCCACCTGTCTGGATCTGTGGCAGCAGACCACTGGGCTTTTCCCTATCCAGGGGGAAAAGCAGCAGACATACGACTGCATAGACCTTATCTGTCATGTCCTAAGGCAACTGTCTGGCTCCCAGCAGGCCAAGACCGATGCCAACAGCAGGGTCCAAGCAGTTTAAAGCAAATCAGAAGACGCTTGTGGTGGCCTGATCCCTACCTGCTTTCTTCATGCAGTGTCCCATTCTCCGTGACCAGCCCACGGGATGAATGAGGGGACTCCACATGTGGCACCAGAAGTCATCATCACCGTCACCATCCTCATAGAGGAGTCTCAGTCTGCCCCCAATCACCGTGTCCACCACTGCCATGCGTGTCTGGGACACATGGTTCTTATCCACCACCTCCACCCGCATGCCCTGCCGGAATGGGTACTTCATGCTCTCCGCCATCTGCCAACAACCAACAGAAGTGAGATCAATTGCACTTTGCATTTTCCTTCACCAAACACTTCAGAGAAGAGCTTTCCTCACAGACATGCTGGCCAACCCGCTACGCTGCCCAAAGTTGACTGGGAGACGCCCCCAGGAAGGGATGCATGGGAGTGGGCTCATCTGGGTGACAGGGAGCTGCCAGACCCACACATGACAGCACAGTTGGGCACATGCACCCTGTCTCCCCTGTCCTGTGGCCCCGTAACAGCTACCCCCACCCTGGCCCAGCAGCTGTGCTCAGCCAGCACCTTGTGAATGTTTCAAGTGTGAGAAACAGATGTCACTTCTGTTCAGTGGCAACTGAGAGGGGAATTGTGTGCCTTTTTCAGTCATGAAAGACACCATAAGGGTTTCAAGGCTGGAAGCAGACAGAGTGTAGCTTCCCAAAGGGGAACAGGATTTTAGAAGAGGTCAGGCCCGTATTTTCACTTTTTTACTCTGGTAAGAGGTTGAGCAACATGACGTTTTATCTGCCAACTACACCTTCAACACAAGTTACTCTGCAGACTGACCCAAAGGCACAGGCACATGAAAAGTCACTGGCTGACTTTTATTTTTCTTTTTGAGACCTTCAGTCTGCTGATGCAGCCTAGCCCTACTCATCCACAAATACCCAAAGGTGCTTATAGAACAACTGATTTTTCAGCACTGTGATCCCAGAATGCTGTGCAGCACGTAAGAGCCACAACACAACAAACCAGCCTGCACTTGAATCCAGAAGAATTTTGAAGGGAAGGTCTACTCCCTCCTCCTCCTGCTCATTAGGTGGCAGTGGGGACGCTGGAAGGAGAAAGATATTGACAGCATCTGTATCCCTCTACCACTTCCCTTCCATGGTGTGAGCTCTCAGCTATAAGCTATGGCCCAGGAACAAGCAGCTACGAACACCCTCTCAACTTTGAGAGGCAGCAAGGGAACACCGGATACGTCAAGGTCTCCACCTCAGCATCACCAGTTACTTCACACACAGGAATAACATCGCCTGCCTTCCTGCCTGCTGTCTCTGGGACCATCTTCCTTATCCGTTGTTTACAAAGCTGCTAGCGACAAGAGTCTCTTCTCCCACATTTACCTTGACATGGAAATCCACTGGGATGGTCCTGGCTCCCACCAGTTTTTTCATGAGGTAACTTCTCCAGTCAGTGTACTTGGCATGGATAGCTATGTATGCACAGGGGAAAAGCACATCTTTATGGTCAGACGAATTACAGCACCACAGTACACCTTTCCTCCTCTCTGAGAGTCCATCTGCACTACAAGGCATTCTTCATATTCAGAACCTGTACCAGCTCTCAGGCAGACCCTGTTGTGCACGCTCGCCCTCACCACTGGCTGCAAGGGATCACTATTACAGAACTGACTGTGCCAAGCAGTCACCCAGCTCCACTGATCTAGATGTGCAAGTGGTAATAGAGCAAAATCACACAAGCCATACCAAGCAGACTTCTGCTAAACTGGCAACCCTCTCCAAACTGAAAGCTGAGCAGGGGCTGGATCCAGTGAGCTCAGAGACACTGTCCAGGGTATAGGACAGAAAAGTTCCCCCAAAGGTTAAGGGTAGCCACTATGTGGGTCAGAATGAGGAATGGCCACCTGTATTAGCCTCTGTCCCTATGTCTGACACCAGCTCTGCATCCAGCACCCCCAGGTCAACCACAGGGAGATGCAGAGGGAGCAGTCCAAGCAGTCTCCAGCTTCGCAAACAACTAACCATTCCTTGTAACTCAGAGCACAAATGGAGCTGTGGTCCCACATACAGTGGGAACATCTGTCCCACTGCACTAGGCATAAACCAAGGCTCCTCCACGCCCAGGCACACACTGACACCTTTTGCCCCACACTCACTTTGTGGTGGTACCAGAATTTTGCTGTTGACGGCACACCAACCAATGGGGTGAATATCCACTGTGCCCAAGTTGCACCAGAAGTCGTGGCTGGCATCATTCTCAAAGCCCTCATATCGCAGAAGAGCCCTGTAACCTGCCAGAACAAAGTAGACCAGAGAAAGGCATTAGAGGCGAAGAATTTCTCCCCCTCCACTGGGCACCACAGGCTTATTCTGTACAGTACGGCCGTCAGAGCTCTGCACAGGTTATCATAGCTTCTCCAATCATTCTGGAGGAAGAACCACTCACAAAGAGCCCAGCAACCAGAACAGGAACCAGATGCTGGTTTCCTCCCCCCCACCCCCACTGTGGTATTTCCTGTTCCAAAGTCTCTCAGCAACTGCAGAGCTCCTAAGAGCAGATGTTTTCCTTGACCAGCTACATTTGGCTCCCCAAAGCTTCCCTCAGAGGTTAGCCATCCCCAGCTGTCAGGAATTACATTGTAAACATACCAATAATCTGGATGACGGATGCAATCCAGTACACGCGGCTGGGGAGCACGGCATCACTGTTCAGCACTTCCACTTTCATACCTTTCACCACATCATCCCACTGATCGAAAAGCGGCACCTGAAGGATTAAGGCAGCCATACTGGGAGAGGGATGCTGACAGTGAGAGCAGGGCTCAGACCCTCATTCTAGCTTTCAGAGCCATGTTTTAGGTAGCTACACTTTCATCTTAGGCCCAGGTTTTCATGCCTTACCCTTCCTATATCTGCCAATAACTTGAAATGCAATGGCACTGTCCCAAATATCTCACTGGGATGTTCACTGAGGATCCCAAAAGGCCAAACATTATATAGCAACACTTAATTAGTTATTTCACTGCCAGCTGTCCTGTTATCCCAAAGTAGATGCTGCCAATCCTCTATGGTATCAAAATCCCTAACCATCAATCTGACGTGTCTTCCTGACCGTTCCTCAAGAAAAACAGTTTTGTTAGTATTATCAGAGGTCACAACTCAAAAGGAACCTAACAAGTGAGTCTTAACACAGAGAGAGGCAGAGACTGCTATGATACCTAGGAACTGCAATTCTTCCGTGAATCTGCCTTGGCTAGTAGGCCCACAAGGACTGCAAATCAGTATGATAGGAACCAGCCATGCTGGAGGGGCAGTTAGTGCCAGGACCACATAAGCAGAGCTCCTCCCTGCACGTCACCCTGAGCTGTGCTCACCCACACAAACTGCAAGGGCAACCAGGAGCTTGCTGCTATCCCTCCCTAGTCAGACCTAATTCTGTCCCAGCCAGCACTGGGCCATCACACTGGCAGTACTTCTACCAAGTCTCCCTCTGCTGCCTCTCCAAAAACTCCTGGTCCCTCTGTGGGACTCCCATTCTTAGCTGTGAGAAGCCCAAACTTCTCTCCTTGCATCAGCTGGGGCTCTATAACTAGCTCCCCAGGTCTCTGCCCACCACTTGTCACAGGAGTACACAGGAGGCCTGTGCGTATGGCGTGTCCCATGTGCACTGCAAGGCACAGCAAAGAAGAACTCACGTGTTTGAAGCAGCTGACAGGAGCTGCCTTGAAGTTGTGCTCCTGCAGGTAGTTCCCCCAGTCAAAGCCCAGGACAAGTGCTGTAAGCAGACATGAGAGAAGAAAATCAGGTGGAATGGACAGTTACCTCTGGACTACAGCTTACAGCCACATTGTGGCCTACTCTGGGACAGAGCCTTCTGCCTCAGCACACCAGGACTCTGCGTTCCAGTGCATTTTCTCTGGTGGGGAACTAGATCCCAAGAGTGCATGGGGACCAGCCTCTGCAAGAGGCATAATATATTATTAATCAATTCTTGCAGTCACTTGCTTCTGGGGAAGGGGCAGGAGCGGCAAAAAAAGGGGTCAAAATCAGCCCAGGCCTGAGAATGGAGACTGCATTATGTCAGTGTTAAACCACTTATCAGCTTTGCCTCTCAGCAGCAACACTGCAGGGTCATATCAGCAGCACTTGCTTCCCCAGAGGGTGCTTGGAAAATCAAAGTGAAATGCTGGGATATTAATCCCAGTCACTCATGATCCAAGGCCACAGCTGTGCTTCAGCAGCAGTCTGCTGGGATCAGTCCCTCCTGCCACCCCTGGGGCTCACTTTTCCCCTAACACAGCAGCTTTCTACTCCTTCAGCTGCAGTGACTGGCTGTTCCTCAAGCTCATCAGCAAAGGACTCAGCTTAAATAGAACTCCCTCCAGGCAGCGGGGCAGTGAATGGCTGGGAGCAGCAGGGCACCTTTAAGTCAGCTTTGGCAGTACCTCGTGAGACTGTGACTAGAGAGCTTATGCTTCAGCCCAAGTTGCATGAGGAAGAAGGATGAGGCTGCAACAGTGGATGGGCAGAAGCCCACCAGGGCTCTGTTAGAATGGAGAGGGAGAGAGACCTGCCCCATGTCCTGCCAGCTTGTCAGAGCAATCCACACGCAGTTTCAGTACAAGGCTCTCCCTGAGGGGAGGAAGAGTCAACCGTAGAGCTTTCAGCCCTCCAGGTGTCCCCATTTCTGTAGCTCCAGTAGCTGCATCTCCTCACACCTCCTACACTCACCATCCTGGCCTGTCAGTGTCCCATCTGCCAGCTGCCCCGTGCCCTGCGAATGGAGAAAGGCCCCAATCTTGGCCGACCAGGCTGCCTTATGCAGCACTTTAGCTTTCTTCGTTGGTGGCTTCCCCTATAAAAGGAGGAACATTATGAACATTAGTAGTACAGGAGAGGAAACTAGTCCCTACAACTGGCCAGCCGGGCACACAACTCTTCTTGGCATGATTTTCAGGTTACTACAATTTTTACTAATGCTCATGGCAACAAGAAACAGCAGGTAAAATATCAACATGTCCTTCCTCAGCATCTAGGGAGCACCACATTTCAGCTGGCATGCCTTCTCTGGGGACTTCAGGCAGGAAGAACAAGCCACTGGCAATGGCAGTCTGATTTTTAACTAGAGAGCAACCACCTGTCCCTGCATACAAGCACATCCTACTCCATCCCCAGGGAAGAAGGAAGGGGTTTGACTCACCTGCAGTCTAGCCAGGATGCTGGCCTTCTTGGAGTTTGAGGAGTAGCTTCGGGAGCAGGAAACGCTGCAGAAACGTTTGGTCTTGGAGAAGAAAGCCTCCCTGGTGCCCACAATCCCACACATCTCACACACAGCTGATAGAAGGAAGGCACAGAAACATGAGCAGTTGGCAGGTTTGATACACTACAAGGACAGAGCTGAGCCCAGGTAATCCTCATTACACATAGCAGCTCCCCGACATAGCCCAGAAAATGCAGTCTCAACCCAGTGCTGTTCCCAAAGCATACTCAAGATGTAGTCATGTGTCCTTTGACTTCCCCCAGCCCTTGTACTTCCCATCATGCATGTGCTTTAGGTAGAATAAGCAGGCAGTGCAGTACCTGGCTCAGAGCCACTGTCATCTGTGAGCCGGCCTGTGGGCGGCTGCTGCACAGAAGAGGTCATAAGCTCTCCAGCTTCCCGGTCTGCCACTTCATTATCACTAGACTCATCCAGACAGGAGCTGCTGTCACTGCCCACACTGCTGTTGTAGCCCCGGAAGCTGTCATAACCCCCAAAGATGTCCAATTCATCCTCCTCCTCCTCCTCACCCTCCTCCTCCATCCGCTCCAGAGACGAAGTCTTGTTGCAGCAGGTAGACACCAACTGAAAAAAGAGCCAGTCTGCTTTAAAACAGAGGTTTTTTACACCACACTCCATAACAACTGCCTTCAGTGCTGGGGGGGCCTCCTGGACTGCGGAGAGGCCTCAGGGTGAGCAATGAGTCCATGTAACAACCTCAAAGGCAAGAGTCTAAATCCCTAGCAGGCAAGCTATCACCCTCGCAACAGGTCCCTTTACAGGTTCTTCACAGGCTGCGTTCTGGGACCCAAGAGGAAACAAACAGCCACAGACCTACAGCTACATACAAGAAAGTTGGAGGAACATGGAAAGAATACAGGAACTACGTTGCCATGCAGATGAAGACAGAGGAGACTGCGCCCTTCCAGGCATTCTCTCCCAACACAGTTGCACAGCACAGCAGTGCAGACACCATCAACATTAAAGCCACCACAGACTTCCAGTGCAAGTGTGCAAAGCTGCACACTCTGGCCACCACAGCTCACAAAACCACTACACCCTGGATGTCAGCAGGACAAATTCAACTCTGGAGAAAGTTATGTTCTTTGGAAACTGCACATGCCACAGCTGACCTCAATTCAGAAGCTACATCAGTAGGACAAAATGAGATGTCTCCTCAACTAAACATCTTCACTAGGTCTTTGTACTTGCTGCTACGGACAGAGAGCAAAGAGGCAGTGACTGAAGAAAGAGCACAGAAAACCAGTGACTGTTTCTCAGACTAGAAGAATTTTGAACCGGGCTTCAAATAAGCACAAAAGAAGGTGGGAAAAGGTGTTAGCAACACATGAAAGAGCAGCAAGAAATCAGCAGCAGCACAGGGAACAGATGTAACGGAAAGGTAAATTGGAACAGCCACACAAGGCATAATGATACAATTGTTCATCCAAGTGGGCAACAACAAAAGACCCGTGGCAAGTCCATCACCTTCCAGAGATATATTCCCTCCCATCCCTGATGACTTCACCCACTGCTGTCTCTCCACATCCTCCCTGGCTTTCACACAAAACAGACCCAAGGTACCCAGGTTATTCCCTGAATAGAGTTGCTCTCCTGCAGATCCACATCCTCAGGCAGCATTCCTGACATCTGAAAGGCCTGAACGCCTCAAAAAAAAGTACATTCACCTCTTTCTCACCCCCTTCTGGGGGTGCACCTTCCTTCAGCTCATAGGAAGTGAGCATCTTTGGATCGTTACTGTTCCACCAAACGCGAATGAAACTTACGGACACGTTACAAATTCCCTGGGCTGACGAACAGGGACAGCACCACCCGCAATCTCCTCAGGAGAGGCGAGGGGGATACAGAGGCCAGTCCTTCCCCGGGTCAGACCCATCATCCCCTCCGGCACCAGGCCGGTCCCCGGCAGCGCGGAGGCGGGGCGGACAGCCACGACGGGCACCACAACAATGCAGCGGCCAGGAGGAAGCAGCCCGGTGTTCCTCGCCCCCTCCCGGCCGCGGGCAGCCTTTACCCCGCTAACACGGCCCGGGCCTCGCGCCCTCCCTCAGGGCACCGGGCGGCCCAGCCCAGTGCCCCAAGGCTTCCCCCAGCACCATGCGGGTAGCTCCGCGGCTGTAGGAGCGGTCGGCTTCCCTCTGGCCCGGTTCCTGCCCCGGAAGAGCCCCCAGCCCGGCCCGTCGCCGCTCACCTCCCCCTGATCCTGATCCATGGCTCCCAACGCGCCACTAGCCCGCCTCACGCGCGGGGAGCACGTCCTGCCCTCAGCGGCGCTTCTGATTGGCGGAAGCCGGGAAAATCAAGCCTATCAGAGAAGCGCTTGTTCTCGCCGCGCTCCCCGCGGGGCACGACGGGAGCTGTAGTTCGTTGCCCACCACGGCGGCGGTGAGGAGCGGCCATGGCGCCTCAGAGCGGTCCTACCCAGGGCCGGAGGAGAGGCCGGACACTACTCCCGTCTGCCCGGGCACGGCGCCGGGGAGTGCTGGCGGGCCCGCCCCATCCGTTCTCGTAGTTCTAGGTCAGCTCTCTCAGTCCCAGAAGATCACAAAATCACAGAACAGCTTTGGTTGGAAAAGACCTCTAAGATCATCAAGTCCAACCATTAAAGTCACCACTACACCATGTCCCTTAGCACCTCATTCACCTCATTGTGTAAACAACAAAACGAAACCAGCGAAAAAAACCCAACGAACCCCCAAACTTCAGCCCCATGGATGTGTTCGATGCCCAGCAGGCACCAGCATGCGGGTGTGAATGCAGTGTCCCTTAAACGTAACGGCGGATGTACACTGCATCCTAGAAAGCCTGGTGAGCAGGTAAGGATTTGGTTTCAGATGGCAGGCACGCCGTTAGCGTGGCTGGTACCTAACATCACACCAGCAACACCTTTGTCCCTGTCCCACTCCACTGACATGACCAGCATGTCACCTGGGCTGGGGAACCATCAGAGGATGCTGGTAGGCACTGCCAGGCAAGCAGGGTGCAGAGGACAGAGAGCTCAACTCCTCCACTCCCACCCTGCCCTGCCACATCCAAGAATCACACAGTAAATAACCCACATGAGTTAATGCTGCTGCTCCCCATGTCCTCAAGCGATCAGTCGCAGAGATTTCATGCATAAATAGATGTCTTATTTGGCAAAGAAAGTATTACCTATGCAAAAGAGGCCTTGAAGTGCTTACTGTGCTATGCAACTGGTTTTAAAACTTTTACACACTTATAGCATAGCTTCTTCATAGTACAAATGCTTCTCTCCCTTTTGGCCTTTTTTCCCCCATGGAAAAGTAGGGTGGTACTGGTAGCAACATCGTCACCACAGCATGCTGCCAAGAACAGCCAAGAAGCAAGTGTCTCTCTGTATGTCGCTGGCACTGATTCTCTTCTACACAAACAGTAAGTCCCCTGGAGTTAATTCTGTTTTCCATTCTACCCCTTTTCTTTTGTTGTCACCTTCGTTATGCCAACATTGTAAAAAATAATAAGAGAAAAAAACCCAAACCTGTACTGAACGTTCCTCCTTTCTCCTGCAATAATCTTTCATGTAACACATTATGAGCCATCACTGGTATGCATCCCTTGCTTCCTTCCCAGAGTGGAACAAGCAGCACTGCTCCCTTAGGTCACAGCCAGGCTGGCTCAAGGCTTCTTGAGAGCTTAAGCAAAAATGGATTCTGCCTTGACACAGAACTTAAATGCAGTCCCCATCCCACGGCTGTTCATTTGTCATTGCAGTTCTAACCTTTTCAATAAATAATAGTATTTAAATAATTTCATTTTAATTTGAATCAAATTCAAATTGCTTAAGGAATACTGATATTCTCTTTAATAACAAAAACTTTGCTAACTAACATAAATTATAATACCTTTATAAAGCCAGCTCCTCTCTTTAAGGATATCCCTAAAACTTAGATCAGACTTCACTTTTCCTGTCTCCTTCCCTATTGCTGCTCTGGGCCTGGTCTCTGTTTTGATGCCATCTGAACTAAAAATTTTAGTAAGATCATTATAAAAAGGCTGCGTTAGGTGAAAGCACAGAAGGAGTCCAGGATGCAACGGGAGGGATTACTCCTGCAGGGCAGAGGACAGGCTGCTTTCTCAGAGCTGTACGCAGGTGCTCAGGTCCAAGTTGTGCAGCTGAAGAAGCTTTTTGTACTTCAGCACCAGCTCTGTCCCTCATCATGACAACTTCCTTTAGGAGCAGTGCCACACTGGATCTTCATGCTTGTCTACTGGGGCTGTACCCTTACCCACGCTCTGGGGTGGGGAGTTCATGCTCCAGGTCCTCAGGCTTCATAAATTCATCTGCTGCTCCTCCAGGGCATCCATTTCCAGTTTTCTACTCTCTGTCATTTCAAAGAGCTCATGAGAACCCTGGCAGTCCAAGGGCCTAGGTTCACTTCCAGCACCAGGTGGCAGCCATTCTGGTTAATGGGGCCAGCTTCCGAACTCTTGAGTGCAGTGTCACATGGTTTTATTAATGCTTCTCACTTTGTATGTTGACACCGTAAGAAAACAAAATACATTGCAAGAGCTTCATTTCTGTCATCAGCACTGGGGAAGGCAGCCATTTTGAAGAAAAAATCTTTATAGACTCATAATCCTTGGTCATAGGTTCATTATACTGTCCTTTGAAAAAGGAAAGTAAGGTAGAACAGCTCAGCAAACCAACCAACAAACAGAAGAAATAATAATAATAAAAAACCCCACAAACGTGCTCTGCTTAACTTTTGGCAGACTAATTTTACAAAGGTAACTGTGAAAGGAAAAGAGGGAAATGGTCACTAGCCTGACCATGACAGTACAGGATTCCCCTGCACCAGGTAGTCAGTAACCTACAGTCCAGGAGATGAACAGCATGCGTTATAGTAGGTGGACTAAAAAAACCTATAGGTCAAAAATGCCTGCCCCAAGGGTCTCCTTTAGAGAAACCTGAAGTTACTGACCTGCTGCGAGAACAGCAGAACAGATTTGCACAGGAAGAATATGGCATTTCCCAACTGCTGCTGTTACTCTTGCTGCGATCTCAAGAAAGCAAAGGAAAACAAATGCCTGAAGGACCTTCAGATCAGGGATCTGGGTTTGCTATGAGCAGAAAATGGGGTCCAGGCTTCCAGAGCTGTGTTTTCAGTCCCCATTCCTGCCCCACAGCCCCTACCCCTGCGGTCGCTATCACCGGCAGTAGTGCAGAGGGCTGGGCCCTGGCTTAGTAGTCTTCATTTCCCAGCCAAAATTTAACATCCAAGTCGTGTCTTACAGCCCTTGGAGATTCTTTCTATACCAGCCCAGGAATGCCCCTGCATCTGAGCTCCCACTTCACCAGCCCCAGAGTTCCATGCCGCTGTGACTCTTCCTCCACACGGTACACAGCTGTACCTGCATTCTTTCCCCATTTTAGAAAGGCTACAACAATGGCATGGGGCAGCAAAGCTAACAAAAAGCAGAAGTGAAGAAGGAAACAAACCTGAGTTGACTCCCTGCTTTTCTGGGCAGCAGAAGCTATGCTCTTTCAGCCAGGGGAGTGTGGTTGACAAAGAGCATTCTTGTAATGCCACTGTCACAGCCTTCCTATTCCTGCTGTTGCCCTGGGGACTGCAGGGGCATGGGGAGAAGCAAAACACCCACTCACAGAGCTCATGTTTGCATCCCACATAGCAGTCTGCTCCCGAGATATGCCAGAGCCTGCCACCACCCAGCACACCTGGAGAAAAAAACAGTCTGAGCCATGCCAACTTCACCAGGAGCCATGAAGGGTTTCAAAGATGGCTATGGGAGATGGTGCCTATAGTAATTCCTCTACCTTCCCTAAATCCACCACACACCCTACAGCAGGGAGTGTAGACTGAAGCCATGGCCGACTGCCCATCGGCTACCTACAGCACCAGTTACAGAACAGGTTTCCTTTTCAAACATCCACTGTGCACAGGATCCCTGCTGGGGAGTTACAACTAAGACCCTATTCTAAGGGACTGCAACTAAGGCAACTCAAACAAATCATCAAACCCTCATTTTTCTAAACAAAGTGCCAGATCAAAGTCAGGCAGGCAGATGCCAATGCACACAACATGCCTGTCAAGGCTGACAGCAGCTCGGTGGCTTTTCAACCACGATGCAGAAATAAATGCTGCTGAAACCACTGCAGATGGAGCCTGTTGCATGCTCACACTTTCAGGGGCTGGACTAGGCTCTGTCTCAGGCTGGGATCTATAGCATGTGCTCTGTTTTGACAAGCCAAGGGAGGAAATGGCTCCTTGTGCAAAATGACAGTTACCCAAGGGCTGTGTTGTAGGAAGGCAGCTGCTAAGAGAGTTTGGAAAAACAAACATTCCCCAGCCAGGGCAACATAAATCTGTTCTTCAAAGAAAAGCTCATTTTAAGGGTAGGAGGCCTCTTCACACATTTAGGCAGAACCAGTCGTTAGGAGCAGACACTTCTGACCCCTGCTGTCTTTCAATACAGGACCTGCTCCAGACTTTCCAGAGAGGCTGGGCCAGAGTCCTTGAGTCTGGTTGAAGCTGGGAGCAACACAACCAAGGACATGGTATGTGTAAAAAGAGCGTCTTGGAAACAGGAAGTGGAGTTTCTTGCAGAGTAACTGTGTATCAAACACTGGAAGAAACACCGGAAAAGGAAGCAGAAGCTGGTATGGCTGTTGCTCTCACATGGTGTACCTCAGCCTTGTTGTGGTGCTGCCACCACTCGTACGAGGCCGCAAGCTCTGCAGTAAATGAGTAACTTGGACCCTGTCAGGCTTTGTCTGGACTTGTCTTGGCCGACCACCAGCTGTGTTGTAGCTTGTTTCTCTGTTACAACAATTGTCTAGTGACCTTGTGACTATTACCAATATTGCTTTATTTTTTGTATGATTATCTGGTGTCACACTTACTGCTATGACGTGGGATCCACCTGACCAAGGGAGCAAAACCGTTTTTGGTAAGTGGATAAAGGCTGCCCAACCTGTGGAGAAGAGCTTTAAACTAGGGACAACAGGCAAGGAACAGAAAAACTGGCAATCAAGCAAGGAATTGATGGACTTGCTTGTCAAAGGTTGCAGTGTGATGTGGACAGGAGTGATCTTGATACATGGCAGACGGGGCCCAGCCCACATGTATGCATGGAAACAAGGGCGTGTTGGGAAGACAGCTTCCTGGGGAAAGCTCTCATAACTTTTCTGGGCAATCAGCACATCTGGGTGCCTCTCCGAAGTTCCCTGCTTTCAGCAGTCCCAGCTCCCTGAGACCAGTGAGAATGTCTGGAGCAAAGGAGACACTGAGTGAAACACAATCAGGTCACAGAACATCTAAACTAGACGTGCTCAAGCCCATCGAACTTGACAGTTGCACACCCAAGTGCTGAGCAAGTTGCCTGATGTCATTGCAAGACCACACTCCATTATCTTTGAAAGGTCATGGTTACTGGGGGAAGTTCCTGAGGAGTGGAAGAATAAGACTCCTGTCTTGAAGGAGGAAAATCTCAGGAACTACAGGCCAGTCAGCCTCACTTCAATCCCTGGAAAGGTGACAAAGCAAATCTTCCCAGAAACCATTTCCAAATGCACTAAAGACAAGAAGGTGAACAGAAGTCACCATGGATGTATGAAGGGGAAATCACGCTTGTTTGTGACTGTCTTGGTGAATGGGAGGAGAGCAGTGAACATTGTTCATCTTGAATTTACTTAAGGCTTTTGAGACCATCACTGACAACTTCCTCACAAACAGGAAGTATGCACTGGATAAATAGATAGCAAGGTGGATCAAAGGGTTGGGATCAGTGGCAGAAAGTGGAGGCAAGTCACTAGGGATTTACCCCAGGGGCTGGTACTAGGGTCAGTACTGTTTAACATCATCTTCATTAGTGACCTGAATGATGGAGCAGAGTATATCCTCAGGAAGTTCACAGATGGTATAGAACTGGGAGGAGTGGCAGATACACCAAAGGGTTGTGCTGCCATCCAAAGGGACCTCAAGAGGCTGGAGGAATGGGCTGACAGGAACTTTATGGAGTTCAACAAAGGGAAATGAAGTCTTACACCTGGGAGGATCAACCCCATGCACTGGGCACATGGTGGAAGGCTTGGCAGAAAAGAGCCTGGGGGCCCATGTGGCAAAGGCAGCCAACAGCCTCCTCAGCTTGATTAGGAAGAGCATTACCAACAGGTGGAGGAAGATGATCCCCTCAGCACTGGTGAAACCACACCTGGAGTGCTGTGTCCAGGTCTGGGCTCCCCATTACAGGAGAGACATGGACATACTGGAGTGAGTCTAGCAAAGGACCAGGAAGACGATGAGGGGACTGGAGCATCTGTCATACAAGAGGCTGGGAGAGGTGGGACTGTTAAGCCTGGAGAAGAGAAGGGTCAGGGGGATCTTATCAGTGTGTATGGGGGGAGTACACAGAGAGGTTGTGGCACCTCCATCCTGGAGATACTCATCTGGATATGGCTGTGTGCAACCTGCTTTAGGTAACCCTTCTTTGAGCAGGGAGACGGACTAGATGATCTCCAGAAGAATCTGCCCACCTCAGCCATTATGTGACTCTCTACTAACAAGCAGCTCTGTGTAGAACAGGGGATCTACGATGTCAGAATTTGAAAAAAAAGAAAAAAAGGAAAAAAAAAAAAAAAAAAAAAGCAGCACAGCCACACAGCCACAGGACAACACTGCAGGCCCAGGGCTATAACCAGTTCACTGGTGGCCAAGTCATCAGAGTAAGTGGGAGCTAGGTAAAACCAGTTTTAGGAATTACAAAGAACAAGTATGCAACATATGTAAACCACTCCATAAACAGTAAATTTGTACATAATGTGGCACAATGAACCAGGGAAGAGCAAGGTATATTTTTTACAAACAGATGACCTGGAGACAGAGGGAGAAACCATGATTACATACCTGCATGTGACTGTAAGCCCTCCCCACCTTCAACATCAAGTCATTGGCCCTAGGACTCAAAGGGGCATTGGAAGGGGTAGACATTAGAAAGTTTACATCACTGAGCTACTCATTATTTAAGCATTAACATAATTGTAAGAGGACAATAAAACTTTGGACTGCTAAAACATTGGACCAGAGTTCTTTTTGCTGGTCTAAGAAGTGAAACAATCTAACATGGATGCAACTGACTGGCAAGAGCACATGGCTGTGATACAGATGACATCCTCATTTTGTTGCCATCCCGAAGACCCACCACTTCCCCCCTCTGCCATAGTACTTCCCCAACAGGTGGGTTCTGGTTCTCCAGTAGAATCAGGGAAAGCAGAGGCAGAGGAATTAAGGGAAAGAAACTCCATGCAAATTCAAGACCCTCAACTTCTCTACTTAAGCATGGACCAGATGCTTCCATGCAGGCCAGGACAAATTCCAAACATATTTTTTGTGCTAACATAGCAAACAGCTTTCATTCATGCCTCTAAATTGGGATGCACAAAAAGTATACAAGCCAGAAAGCTGGGTACACTTTCCACTTCACTAGCCAGGAATTTTATTTATACTCCAGCCTGAGAAGCCCCAAGGCTCAAAGTAAAACTAGGCTTTGCTTGGGTAGCAGGGGTGGGGGGCAGGGAGGAAGACAACAGCAGATCTAAACCATCCCAGCCTGCTGCCCTGGCATTCAAGATGCGGCTTCTTGTTCTCTGCTGTCATCCTTTGGAGTGCATCAACAGCACTCCCTCTGAAAGCAGCTGAGGTAATTGCAGGCTTGGTGCAGAGCTGGTCTGCACCACGCAGGGGAGATCAGTATGAGGATTATCTAAGGCAGAACACCAAAGCACAGCGCTGCTTTCCTGCAGCCTCCCAAAACTTTCCACCATCTTGCTGAAGGCTTCTTGCCACAAAATACACCCTTTTGACTACAAGATTCATGGTTCTACCCAAGCATCAAGCATCCTGCTCCCGTTCTAACAGCCTGGAACATCCATCCACATCTCAAAACACCATTTACTTTTGTTTGGCACTTGGCTGAGGCTGCCATTTGTCCAGGTTCTCCCTTCTCTCTTCCACAAGCTGTTTCCTGGGGGTAGCTTGCTCACGTTGTTCTTTGCCTGGGATTTGTGGATATACTGATGCTCACGACACAGCCGGTCTTACGCAGATGTTGCGCATCCGGGTCTTCTGGGTGTGCAATGCCCTGTTACAGGTTATTCCCTAGGCAGCCAGCACTGTAGATACATGCACAGAATAAATAAGGCTGTATTTTGGGAAGCCCTCAATGGACCAGCTGCATACCTGGTGCCCAGGCAGCGTGCAACATGAACATATTATTCCATGATGGAATTAACTCCATGCGCACACAGCTATGGGCAGCACACAACTGGGTTTTACTACACATGCACTCTACAGTTGAAGCACTTCTGTTCAGGAAATCCCCCAAATATATATAATATACAATAACCAACCACACACGCCCTACGTCTGGCAGATCACCACATGCAGCAGTGGGTGACAGAGCACCCACGCACCGTATCGGTGCGGTGTCTATGGGACATCCACACAAGCTTACCTCATGCTCACACTTGGGTGCCAAAAGGTGTACAATATATTCCAAGTGAAATAGGATTTTTTTTAATATCACATATCCAAACAATAGTTCTCATTTCAAAATGCAAAATAGGTCCTTTGGAGATTAGCTGCTCCCAGGCCGTGTGAGCAGGGTGGGAGTACAGCTGACTGGCACAACTGCTGAGGTCAGACCTCGCTTCTTTGGTAAGATACATGCCCAGAACAAACGCGAACGCAGAGCTGTACCAAAACTGTCCATTTAGAAGACTAATTATTACTCCATGTCCCTTATTAGAGATTTGCATTTTAAAACAGTCATATACATTAAATAGCTCTCCAACATCTAAACAGTGAACATTTGAAGTAGCATGTATTCTGCTACCCCCACCATTTCAAGAACAAGCAACACATGTGGGAGAGAAGGGAAACATTAAAAACAAGCTGTCTGTCTCACACAGTTTATTTAACAATAGGTAATAAGAAATCAATTTTTAACAGTCTATACAGTGATCGAAAGTTCATATTTATAAGTAATCAACTTTAATTGCATGATTTACAACATTAGAGGGTTTTTTGCTTTCTATTTTCAAGTTTTACAGAAAGTGGAAGAGGGTGGGAAAGGGACATGGGAGAGAGAAAGCAAGCATAAAGAAGAAACCCCAGGGACTTTTTCTCAGGTTAAAATCATCCCATTGGAATTGTTTCTTACCCTCTTTTTTATTTTTTTTTTTTGTTAGATGCAAAAATAACGAAAAAAATTCTTTCAAGAAAACAGAAACCACAATATATATACTACATCCATTTGGCAGCTGCCCCTGTGTATTATTTGCAAAAAATGTTGTCTTCTCTCTACATGTACAAATTATTTTAATACTTGAAGTTATTTTTTTTAAGTTCAGACTCTTGTATAGAAAATTCTTGGAGGACAAAAGTAGACTTCAGGAGGGGACTGAGTTACTCAGTATTTTTACATTTTTTCAAAGAATTTAACATTTCCAACCAAAGAGGAAAAGATTGGTATTTATTTTTATATATATATTTATATATGTAATGTATTAAAGCAACATTAACCCCTTTTGTCCTCCAGTTTTATGAAAAGGTTTTCCTGTGGATGTTTTGTTTTTGTTGGGTTTTTTTTGCAGTGATATGAAGAAAAACCAGAATAGGGAAAGTGTTTACCATCTGCCACAGTAAATAATAACTATCAATATTACATATTTTCATTAATTTAAAAAAAAAAAACCCAAAACCTATTGGAGGCGTAAGTAGAGCATCCTTTGGTGAACAGCCAAAAGACCACCCTCTTCCCCCAACCTCAATGCACACAAAGAAGAAAAAAAAAAAAACAAACCAAGAAAAAGGACTGGTTGCAATTCCAGCCATAACAAAAATATATTCTTTGTACTCTACTTTCCCTCAGGTTTGTTGTTGGTTTGTTTTTAAAACCACAAACTACTGCTGCAGAGTTCAGATGTATTCCAGGGAAAAATGTTGGTTTTAGCTAAGAAAGATTCAAAAAAATTTGTCTTCAGTACAAAAAGTCTTGAGAAAATAAGTTTTTCCTTTATTTTTTTAAATTTTTTTTTTTTGCTCCCAAAATGCTACAACGTGTCTAGTGTATGTCTAGTGTACTCTGTGAAAGGTTTGAATTCAAGTCCGAGTTCTCAGAGTTGAGCCCCAGTTCCGTGGCGCTTGTACCATGGAGGCCTGCCATGCCGGGATTGCTAGCAAGCTGGGAAAGCATTGCACTCTGGTCCGGGCTGGCAAAGTGCCCTTGATCCATGGGGTTAGCCTGGGCAGCTACCAGTCCTGGATGTGGGGAGCTGGTCTGCGGGGAGACGTGGTGCGGAGAAGGCTGAGGTTGCATCCGGGGGGACGGGCTGGAATGGGGGGGCTGGGACTGGGGCCGCGGTGAGGGTACAGGCTGCGGAGAACGCACTTGATTGGTGAGCGATGAAGGGAGCTGCTGGCCCTGTAGGTGCGGGGACTGGGCCTGATTGGGGAGCATGTGCTGTTGGGGGCTCATAGGATTGGGCTGAGCTGGGGACCCCATCTGCTGCTGAAGTAGCCTCTGCTGGAAAGCCTGCTGCAAACTGGCTCCTGTCTCTGCACTCATTGCCTGTGGAAGCTGGCTTATTTGTCCCATGCTTCCTTGCTGCATCTGCTGCATGTGATGCTGCATTCGCTGCTGCTGTTGCTGCTGCTGCTGCTGTTGGGGATACCCGATGCCCTGGGGCTGCTGAAACTGGTTGTGGTTGGCCATCCCGGGACCCAGTGCTGGTCCTGCTCCCTGCTGCTGCTGTTGCTGCTGGTGGCGCTGCTGCTCAATCATCTGGTGCCGCCTCATCAGGAGGTCTCGGAACTGGGGAGCCATCCCCGAGTGATTCATATTCATCTGCTGCGCCTGAGGATTCATCCCAGCCATGGCCTGCTGTGGCTGCTGCTGTGGCTGCTGCTGGGGCATGCTGGGCCTCTGCACTCCTGCTTGCATGGGGTTCATGTTCTGCATGGCTGGGTTGGGGTGCACCCCTCCTTGCTGCCCTTGCATGGCCTGCTGTGGCTGAAGCCCCGGCTGACCCTGGGGGATGCCAGGCTGACCCGCCATCCCCTGGGGGTTCTGGGACCCCGCATACTTGGCAGCCCGCTGCTTGATGAAAGCGGCCAGCAGCTGAGGATTGGAGTGAAGGATGTTAAGCACCTGCTGCTGCTGCATGGGTGAGCTGGGAGACCTGAGAGTCCGCAGCAGGTTTTGTAAGGCCGCCTGGGGCAGAGGTGGTTGTTTGGGCTGAGCAGCGCCAGGTACCTGACCCATCCCTGGCTGAGGTGCCATATTCATCGGCTGACCCGGCTGGGCTACTGACATCATGGATGGTCTCTGCATTCCTGGCTGCAGCTGAGCTTGGGGTAAGCCCCCCTGTACCCACGGTGGCTGCTGCTGGATTCCTGCCGGCCCCATTCCTTGATCTATATGACCACCAGGACCTCTGCCTATCTGTGAAGGGTTCATCCCCATAGGCGGCATCTGGGGCATCTGGTGCTGAATCGGCCTTTGGAAAATCTGAACCTGTGCCATCTGACGCTGCGTCTCTGCTGCCCGCTGGATCTGCATGGCCATTTCCACTGCTGCTGGAGGAGGACCCTGAACTGGTGGTTGAGGTGGCTGGGGTGGAGTCGGAGGAGTCACCTGGCCACCTGCTTTGCCCTGGGACACAGCGCTGGGGGGATGAGTTCTTGGCATGTTGTAGGGTGGCATACTGTTGGGAGGTGCAGGTTGAGGCTGCGAGGCAGGCTGGGGAGGAGGCTGGGGTTGCGGCGTTTGCGGTGTTGGGGGTTGCTGGCCTGTTGGAGTTGTTGGGGTGGCTGGCGTGGGCGAGGGTAATCCTTGCTGCTGGCCTACCACACCAGTCCGCTGCATACTCGCCATCCTCCTTCGGAGCATCTGCGCCTGTTGCAGGCGGTGCTGAAGTTGCTGTTGACGGAGCTTGTGTTTAATGTTGAGGCAGAAGGGCACCGGGCACTTGTTCTCCTGGCAGTGCTTTGCATGGTAGCAGCAGAGAGCAATGAGCTGCTTGCAGATAGGGCACCCTCCGTTGGTTTTGCGTTTGCAGCCTTTGGTGTGCTGGACAACCCGTTTCATCTTCTGACAGGATGGCAGTGAGCAGTTGGCATTACGACACTGGCAGGCATGGACCAGAGACTGGATACAGCGCTGAATGCTCAGGCGGCGGGAATCACCAGGGCTCTGGGTGGTTGCAGTCTGCTGGTTGTTGCTCTCATCATCTAGACCAAGGCCTAATTTTTCCATCTTGTGGTCATGGTTTTTAGTGTTATAGCAGGTAATGCACAGGTCGTAATCCTGGAAAGACAATGAAGGAAGAGTTATCAGTGTTACTGAAACTTCATAAAATAAACCAACCATATCATGTCACCTCAACAAACTACTCCCAGTCTGTTCCAGGCAAATTCTTGCTCTAGGGAAAAATTCAATCTTTCGCACCATGTTGAAGTACTAGAGAAGGAATAAATCCATATTATAGCCAGGGAAAGTGTGTGGGTGCAAGAGTGTCTGAAATCTACACAAATATTTATAGCTGGAAAAACAACTGTACACATCTTTTTTCCACCAGTTAATATTGAGAAATTAGTTGAGGTAAAGAGCATTCTGGGCAGAGAGGCAAGGGGGACACAAGTAGGGAAAACTCCACCAAGCATACCTCACAAACAGTGCAGTGCCATCTGGTCTCCACATGATGCTTGCACTCATTGCAGGTGTAAACAAAGCGGTCTTGGCTCTGGGTATGCAGTTCCACCAGCATGCACATGGTTGACCACTGAGCCCTTCGTAGTGAGGAGAACTCCAGGTGTTTGTCTCTAGCAAGGGTTAGGAAAGCATCACGCCCATCCATCAGGTCACATGGGATGAGTGGGTCAGGCTCCACAATGGGGGGCAGGGAGTTGGCTGCCGGGCCAGCAATGAGACGGATGACAAAGAAGACCTGAAAAGTAGGAAGACTTAATATGACAGCACTTATCAAGATGTTTTGGTCACCAAACTTCAAATGCACAGTTCCGGGGCCAACTAACACTTGAATGATGTGCCACGGTGGTGTGCGTGTAAGGGCTGGGAAATTTCAAACCTCTGGGTGCCCTGCAGGTTCACCTTCTTCAGAAGCATTAGGTAAGGAGCGCCGGACTGAACAGTAATGATAAAACTGTTGTGACAATCTAGACTGTTAGGAAGTTCTGTATGAGCACAGTTGTATTTATCCCCACTGCCCTCACAGCAAAGTGTGTCCAGACTTACTGGTACTTGTCTGGTGTGCTACTCAATTCTCCAGCCAAACCTGTATCATTTACAGGGCACAACTCTGAAGTATCAAAGCTTTGTACACCTCTATACTTAAGTAAAATACATATTTATCATTCTGTCAACTCTTACCTCCTTGTGCTTCTCCATAGTGGCATACAACTTTTGGGAGAGGTCATTGGACACATTGGGCATGCCAGGCTTTTTCTTATTGCCACGACTCAAGCTGCTCTTGTTCTTACTTGTCTTCTTGTTGTTCTTCTTTTTGGCATTTTTGCTGTCTCCCTTGCTCACCTATTAATTTTAAAGGCATTTTAAGTCAGGTATCTAAGTCACATTACATCAGCATTTTATTACTTTCGCATCTTCTATAACTGCACGAGAAAACACACTTCACAATAATTTACTCCAGAGAGACTTATCAGTGTCCCCTGAAACATTAAATTAATTCCATTAGAATCACTCCAGAAGACACAAAGATCAGTGATATGTAGTTCTAAAAGTATTTAAAGCATGAATGCTCCAGAGGTGCAAGGGAAACATTATTTACTGAAACCTGTTTGTCTGCTGTAGTTGAACAACGAAGAACTTCTTTGATAGTCACAAAGGGGTTCAGCAGATGGCTTCTCAATGCAATTCAAAACTAAAAATAACTGAAAGGTGCAACTGATGTTGCACTAATCAGAAGTAAGAAAGACTTAATCCACACAGATTTAGATTGTTATAGCTCTCTGACAGATTTTTTTAATAGACTGCATTAAACAGATTTTTGATGTGAAACTGTTCTTGAGTCCAGAAGGCATTAATAGTGCAATTTCTAGTATACACCTTCTTCCTGCCATATCCTGCAACAGTCGAACAAAATGGGTCAGCTTAATTTCAATTATAATCAATTAGCAGCGAACAGTTTATTCGTCTCTGTGCTTCTCAGAGGGCCTCTCAAAACACTACAGCATATGATGATCAAGGATCAAAGCAATTCTTATCCAAATAAGCATTTTTCCTAAGCTTAAAATAACTTTGCCAGGATGGAAAATTCCAGTGAACATGAATGACTATCACTTCTTTTGAGAGTACAGTTTATTACTGCCTCATTTTCAAGAAGGGAAACATGGAGTCAGTAAAGAGTTAGAACTATTTTTAATAAAGATTAAACAGTAATATGCTGCAAGCTTCCTCCCACTGCAGGATTTTAGGGCCAAACTGCTATGAAGGATCAACTAAGTGCTGTCCGACCTCTCACACCGAGCTAGGCGATTACTCATGACTGGTTTCTGGTATGAGAGAGATTGCAACTTGCAGCTATGCCAAGTGGAAAACAAACCTTTGAATAATACCTTTGTAAGTAAAATGTTAGTTAATGCAAATTTGATATCAAGTTGCCCAGTTCCTAGGTTACTCTTGCACTTAAATTTATTCAAAGTCCTTGAAAGGAGGTATTGCAAAGAACAGCACAGGAGAACCACAAATTCTAGTTGTGATGTTAAACCTAACTTTTTTGATCCAAAGATCTTTTAGGAAAAAAATTAATTCTAAACCCCAACAAAAAAAATCTAGTATCTAATAAGGTGACAAAGCAGTTGTGCTTAAACTGAGTTAACTAACAAGTACTACTGCGCAAGGAAAACTACTAACCTTATCCCAGATTTACCACCTCTTCCATAAAAGCTCAGAGGATCCCAGGATGGGCAGATGCATAAATTCCACATCTATTCATTTTCAATTTTATTGTTGAATTAAGAGGTATACCTTTTTTGTTCTTTGTGGAATGTGATTCCACAGTTGTGGCTTTCACATCTCAAAAAAATTGCACATGATACCAGCAAGAAATTTCTTTAGTTTAAGTAGCCCTACAACAATTCCACAGTATTTTGCACTTCAGATCCTCAATGCCTTAAAGCTTTCTACTAAAATACCCTATATACTTAACAAAGTACTAAATCACAGTGCTCTGTTACTTTCTCAGAATGTTCTGTTAAGATTGGTACTATAACATCTAAGAAAGAAAGGAGTTTGGCACTATCCAAAAGCTAAAGCTTTGGGAAAAAGCTTCCAAATCAGACCGCAACATGAACATTGACAGTAATTGGTTTTCAGCACCATAAATATTCAATTAGCAGCTGTTTCAATCTAATTGACTTTGGTAATTAGGTTTATAGCCATATGAACAGCCACTGCTCATATAAGTGTAGCTTAGTGGTATTTTAACAGCTCTAATTTATAAAATGTAAAACTGAAATTTATACTAGAGTGAAGGTATCAAGGTGAAGAAGCCAGTTAACTCAAGTGCCTAGCCACGCCCGCCCATTAGCCATATGTACTTCACAACTTTTCCATTATATCATGAAATAGCAGAAGCATTCTTACATCCGTGCTTTCATTACTAGTGTTTTCTTCTCTCTTCCGTTCTTCTTCCTCTTGCTCTAGTTCCTTAATGCTCTCCTCTAGAACGTTAGGCCAGAAATCGCCTTCGAAGTAAGGCAGCTCTTTTGCACTTGTTAGACGATCTTCTGTTGCCTGCTTAAATATATCCTGAAAAAGAGCAAAACACTTGGTTACTACTACAAGTCACATAAGTAAAGGCAACCTTTTCAATAAGTAAACAAAAAAGGCACAAGCAGATCAAAGGAGAGCCTAATATTTCAATTCATTTTATGAGAGCACATTCTGAGTGCAGATTTAACAATGCATCAGTTACAGACAGTTCATCAAATATATTTCAAATATTCCCACTTCAAATAAATAAATCATTCTCATGTGCTAGACTTCGATATGCATACTTACCAAATGGGACAATATAATCACTATAGTATTGACACTAGCTGAAGTCCTGATAATCCCAAAAATTTTACCTACTTCTAACCGCATCAACAGCCTAACCCTGCAATTTTATTTAACCCAAGAAAATTAAAGATTCTATATGTTTTCTTTGTATTAATGAAATGATATTTGCTGTGTTACAGTACTCCTCATGAATTTAGTTTGTTCTAAGGAATTATTTCAAATCTCTTGCTAGAACAATTTCAGAAGCAACATGCTTTGAAGAGGTTATATTTTAAACTCTACACTTTTAGTGCTTAATTCACTTAAAACTAATACAGTAAATTCCAAGAATCAGGCACTATGCAGAAGGCAAGGAAGAAACCAAGACAAGATTTGTGCTTCCCCCCCCCGCCCATACACTTAACAAACCTTGTAATCATGGACAATGCGCTCCGACACAGATTTGTCCAGCATCTTTTTGTACCACTCTTGCAGTCGTTTCGGTTTGGGTATCTTTTGGTCAGGAGGATGGCAATGGAAGATGTAGTCATCTCCTTCACTAGGTGGGCATGCCCAGATATGTCCAGTAGTATACCTAGCATCATTAGACAAAAAAAGTACATGTGGGCTCTGATGATGAACACTAGAGATTGCTCTTCTCTCTGCCACGAGATGGAGCCACTACGAAATTGGCTGGTGTTACCAGATGGACAGTGAATATAGCTCTCCAAGATTTTAATTCTAGTGTTCATTCGAGCTTCATTCGTCTTTTCACTAATTTTTAAAAATTCAGCACTATACGCAGAGTAGTTTATAGAAAGTGTGCATGTTTTCCAGTCTAGATAAAAATCTAAGCCTGACAGACCTGCAATCGCTACCTCCCAATTGACTAATAAGAGAAAGATGGAGACTAGGTACTTCAGTAGTAAGAGCCAGAATTATTCTTCCTTGAGACAGCGCAGTCATTCATTATCTAGCAATATTTTAAAAACAGATTTACTTAAACACTTTTCTACTGTAAATCTTCTGGGGTTTACCTTTGAGGATCAGTTTTAAAAGGTTTCACAATTATACCTGGGCATAAATAGTCATTGTCAACCTATGCTACTGGGTGTACAATCTAAGTACTATGAAGACAGATGCCATCCAAACAGCAACAGCTTCAGAGAATGTAATACCACAAAGATTGCTTCTTCATCCTCAGTTCTTCTCTATTAGTTTTTGAAAAGAACTCCAGTAGGAGGAATAATCAGATCTCAAGTTAAAGAAAGATAACCATCCTTGCCATGTTGAGAAACAGCTCTGCAGAACCCTACCCAAACCCTGCAAACTACAACCAGCTGTCATTCCTTCTGCCTGAGAAGGAAGAGATGATACTGCATGACCAATATTGTTCTCCCAAAATGAGAACCTAATGTTACCCATTAGCACAGAAAACAGCTTTAAGTAAAACTGAGGCCTGAGCTCTATGCAGCAATTTTACAGACTCACAGGTTAGAAAATACACAATAGAAAAAATGCATAAAGAAGTCTAAGGTATGCTGCCTTTGAAGTACTAAGGAACATAACATCTCACTGAGGTACTGAAGACACCCACCTGCACTCTGACTCCCCTAATTTTTCTCATGGAACTACTCTAAACATAGTCCCTAACAATTTCTTCATGAATAACTCTCTGCCAAGTGTCCTGGGTTACAATGTATTCTATTATCATGAGCTGTAGAAACCAGGTGTGCCGATGTCCCTTGCCTCCCCCCTCGGGACTAGCTTCTGTTAATAGGCCCAACAATACCTTGCCCCATGACCCATAGATAACCTGGACTATTCTTCTGTTAATGCGCCCATCAGTGCCTTGCCCCATGACTCACCATCCCTTTGTGAGATGCTCCGCCCAGGGGGGAGGGAGCCAAGCATTCCCACCTGGATAAAAATCTGGGGTTTGGAACAGCACGAGCAGCCTTACCCGCTGGGATCCCAGAGGACAAGGACTACACCACCACCGGATTTTCTGAGGAGGACCAGACTTCTTTTCTACAAGATCACCGCTTCAACAGGACCATTTCAAAGAGAGCTGCAGCTACCACTACATCGGACTGCTACCAGCACCCTGCCCGGCAGGGTGCCAGGTTATATCCCCGACTCTGTCAGGCTTTAAACCAGTTTCTCTGTATTATTGTTTTGTTGTATATATTAGTAAAAACTGTTATTCCCATTTCCTCATATCTTTGCCTGAAAGCCCCTTAATTTCAATTCTATAATAATTCGGAGGGAAGGGGGTTGTATTTCCATTCCAAGGGGGGCCTCTGCCTTCCTTAGCAGACACCTGTCTTTCAAACCAAGACACCAAGCTACACCAGATACTTTTCACAATAGACTGATGTTTATTTCACTGCCTTTTCTACTTCAGTAATCATGGTCATTTAATTTCCACCTTTCTCATTTCTTCAGCTGTTCTGTGTTCTCTTTTGTGCTGTCCCAAGTATATTCTCCTCTTCTCTCTCTCTCCTAACTTCCCAGTTTCTCACTATTTCAACTACTCGTTCTAGAAGTGATTTCTTAGCGGCCTTACATAGCTATTACAGAGTCAATCAGTACAGAGAGAATACACTTACCTTTCTCCTTATAAACATGGGTAAGAACTTACTTGCAAGCCCAAAGAATGACTTGATTAAAGCAGTGGCATTACACAAGTACTGCACTATCAACAAGACCAGAAATTTTTTTGTTCAGATAAAAAGGCACACTTTTTCTACTTAGACTTAACGAATTTTTACCTAAGTTTGTAAACCTGAAAATATCTGAAATGTAAGCCTCTCCCTTTTTGTCTTTTCTCCTTTTCAATTATACACAGTTGTCAAGTTATTCTCTCACTGGTTGATATTTAGGCATGATATTCTGCACAGTAGGATATAGTAATTTCATTTGCAGTAAGAGCTACCTAGCAAAAATGCTGCACAGAAGACAACATTTTAAAAGACTTACCCTAGTTTCTTGACGTATTCTAGATACCCAATTAGTATTTCATGATAGACAGCAGTCCTCAAGCATTTAGGGCGGAAAAAGTGAACACTGTCAAGGTAAGATATATACACTCGCCTGAAAAAAAAAAAAAGGCATGATGAGAAGGGGAGATTTTGAAGTAGTTCTACAAGCTTATTCACGTTATTTTATGCATTTGAATCATCCAACACAAAAGCAATTTTCAGAGCCTCTGATCCTAATTTACTTCTACAAACTCAGCTTTTGATACACTTGCTGGATCTCTCAAACTCCCCAATCTCTTCCTTGAGAATAATGACAACTGACCCTTAAGGCAACACTGTCTGCCACACAGAATCTCCAGTAAGAAGCAACTCTGACATATTCCCTACAGAACCTACTTTGTTTCTAGAAGCTAACAGCAGTCAGATTCTTCACATATGCAACACTGAAGCTTTCCACAGAACTTCAGAAGCTTCATGCAACTGAGACAGCACCAAAATAAGCTTTCATGCAGCTCCTCACCTTTGATTGGGTGGAGGACAGTCTGAGCCATACTCCTGTACATGCATCCCAAAAAAACATAAGTCTACACCATCAATCTCCTCAAAGGCAAAAAGCGCTTTTGTTCGATAAGGGAAAGACTCAGCCATCTCTCCACTGTCTACAAACCTGCAATTACAGAGGGTAAAGAGGAACACCAAATATATTCACATATTAGAGAATACATGTCAATAGGTAAAGGCAACAGTGATGAGGGCTACTGTAAGTGTAATTTTAGTGCAATTTTAAAGTTAAATGCTTACAGACTACTCGAATACAAGGCATCTACTTTTTACTATGAAAAAGATGACATCCCAACTAATGAATTATGCAGCTGCAACATATGTTTGTCAAGAATTGTGGTGAGGTTTCGAATACAACAGTCTATGTTTTTTTAAATACAAGCATGTAAGTAAATTCAAATAGCTCCCACCTCCACCAAAAGAAAGCAGAATTAGAAACGGCAAGAACGTACCTTGCTTTCATTCCTGGTTTTACTTCAACAGTTTTGTCAGATGCATGTACCACCCTAACTGTAACCTCTCCTGCCTCAGGGTGATTCTGTCGTCTTAGAAAATCATTGACTCTGTTCTCTAAGAAGGTACCAAGTCTCGTAGCCGGTAACCCTGCAAGAGAAAAATACAGTTCTAAAATATATACAAAACTGAGCTGTACAAACATGATTTCTCTATTCAGATGTTAAATGAATAGTGACTCAATGTATGCAGTATGTTAACATAAATTAAAGCTTTATCTTTAAACACTAGCACTTCTAGATGGGTAAGGTGCTCTTCACCTGCAGGCACATTTATGTTTTATACATTATTTAAATGATGAAATAATCTGTATTTCAACTCAATTTCTATCTGTCTTAAAAGTCAATCACACAATTAAGGCTCCTCCTGAAGAGAAACTGTTAATTACTTAAACTGAATTAAAAAAACACTGCTCTCAGCTTCAAGAGCAGACATTGCATTTGGAAGTGTATTCTGTCTATAAAGCCACACTAGCTAAGTTAGTCTCTCCACTTACCAAAAGAATGTGTTTCAATAATGGAAAGAACAACTAAAGACAACTGTATCTACAAATAATGCAGTTAGTTTAGAAGTTTCTCATTTTCAAACAATCTTCATTCACAAGAAGTACAAGCATTAACATCAGCTGACAAAACCTAAAGCTGAAATGGAGTTTAAGACTCCTGGTGTAACAGGACCTGTCTCACTGCTGTCCATTACTTCCGGCAGAGTTACATATCTGCCTATCAGCTTTTCATTTTTCCAATTTGATGCCTTTCAGTAAAGCATCACTTTACTCCCTTAAGTATGCAATACATACAGGTTGCTAGAAACAAAAGCTGATGAAAACTGTAAAAGAATCCTTGTATTCTTCCTGTATTCTTGGTGAATCTAGGAACCTCTGATTTTGGAAAAAAGACTCGGATGTTGAAACCATTCATGAAGTGGTTTGCTTTCCATTTCATAAGAACATTTGAAGGGAACACTTTGTGACTGAACTGCAAGCCATTCCCCAAATTTCCAGACAACTGATAGTCTTTCATACCCCTCTTTCCTCTTTTTCCAATGAAGGACCTTAAAAAGTAAATGCTTAACACTACAGTTAATACGTACTAGAATACTGACGCTATTGGTTGGCTGGAGATTTTTTTTAGCAGAAATGAAAATACTCATTTTTAAGAAGTACACGAACCTAAGAAGCTTCTGACAGACTTATTTTGTCTATAGAACAGATGGACAATGACTGCACATATTTCCTCCTACAGTGCCTTCAACTGTCTTGATCAAGAGGAAATGTCTATAGTGAGTTTTGTCACCGGCTGATGCAACCTTTATCTCCATTAAAGCTTTTAAGAGCAGCAGTAGTCCCGGTGACTTGAACATGTTATCATAAATTTAACTTAGACTGCAGACACGGCAACTATTTCCCAATGCTATTAATACTGCAATTGAGATAAAAGGATGTGTACCTTGTATGAGCAGTGCTCAAACAGTAGGTTAACCCAGACTTTTAATCAATGAGAACACCCATGAATACAAACGTTCTGCACATCACAGAACTGATCAAAAGTATCCTCTTTGAACACAAAAAACCTGAAATAAATGCTAAGTGAGCATAAAAGCCACCTCTCCCCCATTCTCAACAAATTGTTTAAGATTTGTTGGTGCAAGCACCAGAATCTTACTTTTAGCAGAGAATTTGTTCTCTTTCCTGGTTCGTCCTGTTTTCTTTAGGCAACCATCACAGACAAAGCTGAAGCAAAAATAGGAGAAAGTGAAAAAACACCCCAAGTCAGACCATAAAATTCCTTAGCATTTTACCATTAGAAGTAAAACCTTTCACCAAATTGTATGTGGTCTGGAAAATACTAAATACTTTAACTGAAATTTGTTATAAAAGATAACACAAAGAAGAGTTCCAGCAGAAATGGTCCAATTGTTTCAGAGCTTCAGAGGAGGATCTAAGCTCCAGGGCGTGCATTCTCCTGTCAGTCACCCGTGTCACTACCGGTAAGCTCAGGGAACAGGGTCCCCACTAGCAGGTCTGTGAATATTGGCTTAAAGGTATTCTTGCAACAAATAGTCTCAAACCGCTCTGTCTGATGAAGAAGAGCTATCACAACACACAAAGCAAAAGGCTGATTTTTTTCTAAATGCTCAAGTACACTGTAGCATGAAATGTTGGGCAGATTCTTCCTCAATTACAGGATGTCTACCCTCTTTGGCAGCAGTGTGGAGAGGATAACAGGATGGTCATTGCTTTCTTGTCAAGAAACAACATTTAAGCTTCTACAGAGCTTTACCTACATACAGTTTATCAGCTTTTTAAAAAGTCTTTTTAGGCAATTAGAAGAAAACCCAGTATGTTGCCCAAGAACTATGGAGTATCTGAAGATGACTAGATTGTTTTTCAGATTTAATCTGATTACAAGGTCAAAAAAGTGAATTAATCCATTAAAAAAAAAAAAAGTAACAACTAAAGAATTTAAGATGACAAAACCATATGATTTGTACAAAAAACCAGATCACTATGAAATTGTTGCCAGAACTAAAAACATCTTTTCATGAAGGACTAGCATCTTCAAACAGAAAAGGCTGAAAGGCCCTCTTCGACACAAAGGGATGTTAGAAACATTTAAGATTATAAAAAACTTCACAAACACGATGTCTAAATTTGATGTTACCCTATTGATTCTGTAATATTTTCAGGTGGGAATGCAACCTGCTTCATTAGACACTCTTTCAAATATAACCAATGTAAGGAAGTTTATGCACTAACTCCAGTAAATCTATCATACACTCTCTATTTAAGAAGGAGAAATTCCTCACCCAGAAGGCCAGATTGTCTCATTATGAAGAACACAGATCTGGTGCATTTTTCTTCCACACTCTATACATTCAACAAATCTGTAGAAAGAAAAAAGGGGGAACGGAAGCAAGGTTAGTAGTATCATTACTTGCTTGCATATTTTAAAATATTTTTTTAGAGGAGCTCTAGCATTTAGGCTTTTGAGCCTACCTAACAGAAGGCATATCTATGATGAGAACAGCCTCCAGAATGAATTCAGAATCTGCCACCTCAAGTCAGGTGGACTATGCAGGGGCGCATTATTATTACTATTTGCTTGCCTTGCCTTACTGCCATCCACTTCAGTCATTTTTTAAAGAGAAGTCCTTCTAGGAATAAAATCCATAAACTGCTGTTGCTATATTGAACAGAGGAAAATGGATTTACAGATGTCAGAAGCAAAGAACAAGAAGAAACAGTTAACTGTTAGTTGCCTCACTATGCCTGCAGCCTGGGGTACATTGCAAATATACTGCAGAAAGGTAGGAAGGAAGAAACAGAAGCAATATCAAAGTCGACAGTATGGGAAGGACATTGAGGTTCTGGAGTGAGTCCAGAGAAGGGCAACGAGGCTGGTGAGAGGTCTGGAAAACAGGCCTTATGAGGACTGGCTGAGGGAGCTGGGGTTTAGTCTGGAGAAGAGGAGACTGAGAAGAGACCTCACTGCCCTCTACAACTACCTAAAAGGAGGTTGTAGTGAGGCTGATGTTGGTCTCTTCTCCCAAATTGCTAATGATAGGATGAGAGGAAATGGCCTCAAGTTATGTCAGGGGAAGTTTAGGTTGGATATTAGAAAGAAGTTCTTTACTGAGAGGGTGGTTAGACATTGGAACAGGCTGCCTAGGGAGGTGGTGGAGTTGCCGTCCCTGGGGGTGTTCAAAAAACAGGCTGATGAGGCATTTGAGGCCATGGTCTAATGGTTAGGAATACGATGGGATAAAGGTTGGACTTGATGATCCTGGAGGTCCCTTCCAATCATAATTATTCTATGATTCTATGACTAGCAGAGAATAAGATAAATGCTCTGGTTTTGATGAATATAATTCTCAAAAATACCTAAGGTTGCTTCATGTATCAGGACAATCTGACTCCTTTTGAGCATGCCTACAAGAGTCTGAGACTTGGAATGAACAGCTGTCATTTATGTAGGACATATAGTATCATACTGTAAGTTATGCTTGTATTCTAGCATTAGGCTGTATCTTCACTATAACAAAGGGAAAGAAAAGTTATGAATGGAGTTACTATTCTTTCCTTCCCACAGTCCTTGTAAAACAGAAGAACTAGCTGACCCTTATGTCCTTAGAAGGATGGTGTGGGAAGAATACATATCCTTTTTGCTCATTCATTTGAGAATGAAGATAATGTTTACAGAGTAGCAACACAGGTGTATAAAGTAGGACCATACACAATGGCTTCAAAAAACCTCTTAGTAATATAAAGAAAAGCAGCTGAGCCACCACCATTTTTACTGATAGTCTAATTTTTTTCTACAGCATAGAAAAAACAGCTGATTCAAATTTAAAAACTTCTACTACAGCTGCCTGTAAAATATGACAACTATAACAGCCAACAGCACCAAAGAAGCCACTGCCAAATGACTCGAATTAGTTCTGAGACTTGAACATTTGCCACAATGGGGTTTCAAAGCAGTTATCCGCATTCATCCTTCTGTTGAATCCATATTCAAGACAACAAAATCCGGTAACTTTGGCCCATACATCCGGCATTAAGTACGTCTCAAGTGCAGCTGTGGTGGTTTGGGTTCTCAGCACAGAATACCAGATATGTTGTTCACTGAGCAGCCCTTACTGACTTAACAGATTTACATGAAATTTGGAAAACACTGAAAAACAAAGTTGATGGTGAATGAGTGACATCCTTTGCAAAATAATCTTAATGAAATGAGGATCATTCCAAGTGTGACAGCAGTACTTACAGTTCAGGGTCCAGTGTATCATTTTTCCTTTTTGAAAACTGTTCTTTGTTTATCGTCCTACAGAGAAACAGGCAATAAAACTCAGCTTTAACACAAGTCAACATATGTTCATGCCATATCATACATATCCGCACAACAAGACAAAACTTGCTAGCAGATTTTTTTAAATGCTGGCACTACAGGGAAAGTAGTTGTATTTCACAGACAACTAAAGTATATGCCACCCTTGACTCTGTCCATGGAAAACATTCTTTTCTATGGGACAATAGCTTGTAGAGAACCACATTGCTCCTTACTCAGTTTTACTAAAGGATAAATGGTAAAACTTGATGTCATTCAAGTCTTGGATCAGTCTGATGAGTATTTCATAGGGAAAGGACTATTTGATATGCCTCACTGATACTCTGAAGGCAGAGAATTCCAATTATCTTTGATTACCGAGAAAGGCAGCTTATCTTATTTGAGATTCCCCTAGCCCTCCTCCTAGATTAACTTCAAAGGATAAATTTCAGCTTCCTAACACTGCAACCCCAGCCCAGTCATTACTACACTATCTTTACCTCCCCTACAGGATGTGCAAGGTTAGAAATTCCATCTTTTTGACAGTGAGGTCCCACGTGTCTTTTATACCAACCTGGTTCAAAATAGTCCAGAACAACCATACAAGAATATGTAGATCTGAGAATTTACCCCAAGGTAGTGCTGTATAACGTGAGATCAGTACATGGCACTCTCAGGAACAATGACAGAGACTCAATCCAACTTGCACAAGGTGCACTAACCTTCCTATGCTTTTATTTCAGTGTTTAGTCTGAATAATGCCACCTGCAGAATACTTCAAGCTCCTTATCAGATAAATAAGTCATCTCCCAATGACTTCAAACTATTATTATAAAATGGAGAATAGAACTGTAAACAGGACCTGACATACATATTCTTAATCTTTTTTTGCTTTTGTTCATTTTAAATAGAGGTTGTGGGAAAAGAGCAAGGGAGCAGGATCACTATGCCCCAGTAAAATGAGTTCCTAAAAGAAAGACGGTAAGCAGATGAGAGAACATTTAAAAGTGTACTTGCTCCTCATGTGCAGCCTACAGCCTCCATTTTCACTACACAATAACCAAGCATTCAAACCAGCTATGGAAAAAAATACCAGAAGCTGGAAGTACCTTCTTACCACTGGTTGCATTCAAAGAGCTTTTGATTGTTTTCATTATGGGGGGGGGAGAAAAAAAAAAACCTGTATGTAGCATCTGTTTCCAAATCTAGTGTAAAAATCAAAAGCACTCTGCTGCCTTCTATTCTACCCCTACTCAAAGGTCTGTGGCAAACCATTCCAACTTATGTTTATGAGAAAGATCATACTCTCTCAGCAGCTAAACAAGTATTTATATATATATAAAGATGAATATATTTGGTGGTTATTTATACACAGATTTACATGTAAATAGACGCTTGCTCCTCTCATAAGCAAGTACTTCATATCCCACATCTCATATTAACAAAACTGGACAATATTGATTACACTTTGTGTCTCTGCTTCTAGTGCAGTAGTAATCCATACTATCCACAGGGATATGATCCATTGTACTAATCAGCACATAAACATCTTGTCTTCCCTTTGTCCTTCCAGAAAGGCAAATGTACTCTCTTACATTTTTCCAAGCCCCAACGGATTCTTTCACTACAGTTCTAGATACATGCATCAGTACAACCAGGATCTGGTAACATGCTGCTAAAGAAAAATTCTAGGGAGAATTAATTCATTTTGTCCATCTACCAACTTCAACGACTTCCCCCTGGCTTCAGACACTCCTAAGTTTCCTCACTTGCCTCTATCTACAGTGTTCCTGCAATGCCATCCTCCAAAGAGTTTTAAACAGCTCAAAGAGTAACTGCTTGGCACCTGTTTGTCCCTCACACATCTCCTTAATCTCCTAAAATTCTGTTTCAAGATATTTTTGGGGGAGGAGTGAGGAAGACACAGTAGAATGAAAGACTGTTCCAACAGTTTGCCACCAGCATGGAAAAGGCGACTAAATCCATGCACAGCCTTTAACCGTGGTCTCCTCAACAGCTGCACAGTATTTCTCATAGGCAGATGGCACTCCAACAGTAAAATATTTGTATGGCAAAAGGAGGTTGCCTGCTTCTGATTTGGATGAAAAACAATCTGAAGCTGAATACAAATTTAGTAGCCTAACCAGTCTACAATCAGAATGGTACATTTGACTATCTCAAACTATGACTGCCACCTACCTGCCTGCAGGCATGGTTGTTTTTCTGCAGTAGAATACTCTGTTTTTTTCAGAAAAAAAAGTAATTCTCTTCTTTCCCTTCTATTGTTGCCATTTTAAGCACTAAGTGCTTATTTTTCACCACAATTCAGTCAGTCCAGATTTTAAAGAAAAAACCCTACAGCACAAGTCCAGGCTTTTATGAAGAATATCTAGTCCACCTTCTACTAGCCTACAAACAGTGAGGGGTACCTAAAGCTAAACTCCTTTCATTTGAGAAACCACTATAGACCATGATACAGCTTATGAATGCACAGCCAAAGCAAACATAACTAACTCACGTTTGAGGTTGCGATGGGTCATCTCCCAGAGAAACGCTCTCCCCTTGGATTTCATTGAAGCACTTCTCACAGAAATGATACCTGTCAGCAAGAAGGCCATATTTGGGTGAACTGCTCCGTCCACACAACACAGCCCAAGCCAAGCAACGGAGCCACCAATCACAGCAGGCCAAGGAAGGGACAGGAGCAGAGAGCAGGTCATCAACGGCGACAAGGATATTCAATGATGCAGATTTATGGGCCCCACATTGTGTTTGGTTGGTTTGTTGGGTTTGGTTTTGGTTTTTGGGTGGGGTTTGTTTTGGTTTTTTTGGTGGTTTGGGTTTTTTTTTGCACAAAGCCAAGTGCAGACAATGACAAGCATGAAGGAGAAATAAAAAAATACACACACACACAAACAAAGAATGAGGGTTTGTAGGACAAAACCAAAAACATAGAAGCAGGACAAGACAACACAAAGCAGAAAGCCAAGGCAAAGCACAGATTAGCATTAAATCTCTCAAATGGCTTCACAAGCAGCAAATGATTACAGCAAATTAAACAAGAGTATCCCATTTAAGCATACCCATACCCTCTTCATTTTAATAATCCATGCCACGTACAGCAAAGAATTAAAATGAGAAAGGGGAAAGAGCAGAAGGAAGAACTGCTACTCGTGACTTGTATATCAGCACAGCAGTTCTGCTGACAGGAAGATCTGCAGGATATCAGTGGAAGAGGGATAGTCTTCCATCTTAAATGTGTAAGTGCTGAGAGGTAACAGGATTCTCCCCCAGTTAAAAATGAAAGCTAAACATCGGAAGCTTCAAGAACAATAAAATCTGTCCTCAAAATCTTACAGACATTAATTATACAACTGCTGAACTATATGTTAACTGACATTAACTACAGACATAATGCTCTACATAGATACAATTCTGCCATATCCCAGATTGAACGTAGAACAGTCCAGGCATCAATACAGCAAGCACTACAGAGAAAAATTTCACTTATACTTGAACAAAATAGTCATTAATTCAAGATTCTACCCCAGACCTCAAAAACGTTCTAAAAATGTGGCCTCTCCATTACTAAGCATGTTAATTGAGTGCACAAGACATCAAAAAATAAAAAGAAATAACAGACAATTCAAACAAGTTTATAATAAAGGTACACTAACACTACAGCAGCTGTTAAGCTGAAGAAACAGGTGTCAGCCCTCTCTGAGTCTTCATTTGAGATAATGCAGAAAATAGTACTTCTGGAATTGTACATTTCAGTCTATAGATATATATACACATGTATAGTGTAACTTACAGTCACATGTACGCATCTGTTATAGTGCAAACATTCCATTCTAATGTCTGAAAACATGTACAGCATGTCAGATTTTTGAGTATTAATCTTTCAGTTCATCTAGTGCTTGCCCATAGATAAACATAAGCAGAAGGTAAGTCTGAAACTACAATTATTATGGGATACTGTAAGCTTATTTCCTACTTCTTCACTCCTAAAAACCTCCATCCACTGCTATAAACTTTTATGAAGCCTAAGAAGGTTAAGATAAACTCCTCTAGTTCTTCGGTTGCTTTCACCTGACCAGGTACTAAAGACAATTACAATTCTTGCAAAATTTTCTTGGCTTTCAGGTAAAAGCCTTAGTGCTTTTGTTAGTTTAGTGGGGTTGTTTGTTGGATTTTTGTTTGTAGGCTGGTTTGTTTGTTTTAAGGTGCTAGAAACAACTGATAGCAGCAACTGAATTGATGGAAGTAACATAATTTGGAGGTAAACCAGCTCTCTGCTCTAACAGGTGCATTCTGATGATAGGCCTGGGGATAAGGGAGTGTTGAAGCATGCATTTCCCTGCTTCTTCCTGTCTCACATCCTCAGTTGGCAAAGAGATATCTAGCAAGCAACCTTCTTTCAAAAGTCAAATAGGTCTAAATCCTTTAATAAAACCCAAAAATATCCAAAAGAGCTCTAGAAATGACAGCACTTTATACAGCTGCTGACAGGTACTGCAAGACAACTCCCTTAAAGAAACTTAGGGAGAAAAAGCAAGCATAAATCTACTCAAATCTGAATACACAAGTCTTCCAATGAAGATTTGCACCACAAAAGTTCTCACTTCAGTGTTAATGTGGGGAGAAAAACAAAGACTTGCCAAGTATAATATGTATTACAAGCATCAATATACTTGCTGCATAGTTTACTCAATGTTCTGCATGAAAAATACTGATGCATGGCAGGAAACAGACAACAGACTTGTATATATGATTCGTAGACAACTGAAGATTTAATTAACTGCAGGATAAAAATTTAGTAAAGCATCGCATTTCTGCAAACAAAAGAGGAAGAGCAAAGGCTGCAGTGAACTTTTGCAGAAAGAAATCAGTAACACACATGGTAAACTATTCAAGGGCACTTCCAACACTATCTTAGAACACAAAGGTGTACACATATAAAGAAGGTGTACATGTAAGTACATGCACGCCTTTCAACAGACCGATCATAGCATGCACAAAACCACATAAAGTGAGTGCTCCTTACCTGTTCTGGTAACTGTAGTAAGTGGCATCTCGAGGGATTGTGCACAGCTGTTTGCCATAGCAACACAGAGTCTGTGGCGAGAACTCCAACTGCAAAGAGAAATGGGACGTCTTAGGACTCATACATGTTTTCACTTGCTCTCCATGGGAAGGAAGCATGACCGAGATAACCATCATTTCCACCTTATTCTGTGCACAGATCTCACAGCACAGTAAGCATATGAAGTGCTAGAGTCACCAAAAAACGTTTGGTGGGCTGTTATTCTCAAATTAGCTCTTCTCCAAAGATGGAAAGTGTATCAAAGCAAAACAACGGAAATAAGAGTCTCAGTACACAGTGAAAACAGAGCATGCTTCTTCTGCAGTAACAAAACCACATCTGTTTAATTTGCAATAGCAAATGGGTTCACCCTAATCAAAATAAGCTTTCAGTTATTGACTCCTCCCCCCCCGCCCCGGCTTATATACAAATAGATGATTTAAGCACTAGACAGAATTAGAAGATCCATAAAAACATCAAAATCACATTACTCGGGATTGCTAAATCCTGGTAAATTTTCAACTTCTGACACAACATAATGGCTAACAACTGCAACTGCTGTGTTTTCCCTCCCTTCAATACCAGGAAGCAAGCAGCAGACTAAAGATATTTATTTTCTTACCTTTCTTCCACAGCAATAACCAAGGCTCTGCATAACTGGGTCAATTTCTTGCTCAAACACTTCTGCCAGTTTGGAACAGTACTTATATACCCGGGATGTTTTGCGGTTATACAGCCAGGCATTATTGAACATGAGCCAGATGTCATCTACATATTGCCATGGTTCTTGATACTGTCCTGTGTCTAGCTTCCTCTTAATAGTAGAAAGGTCCATGGGGTTCTTCACTATGTCAAAATAATCCTGCAAGAATACACAGCACATCAAAACGCTACTACAGAACTATGTTGTGACATAACAGCATGTGCATTCTCAGCATATAAATTCTTCTGCAGTACATCAAGAAAAACAGGTTCCTCCCTGACCTGACTCTCAAACTGCTTGTGCCATACAATGAAATCTCTAAGTAATATCACTCCTCACTGCTTCCTTTTAGTTATTCCTTTATTTCTCAGGCTCTACTGCTCTTCCATTCCTGATGAAATAAAGCCACTCTAATTTTAGTCAGCAATATGAGTATTACAACAGGTAGGAAATGGCAATGTTTTTGCAGCCAGTGTGATCTGAAGATATACTGAAGAGCATTAATACAAAGTGATTAATTTTAGTAGACCAGACAACATAATAAACAAAATCAAATAAATTTATTAGATGATAAAAGATATCATGTCTCCTCCAAAGAGTATCTTTTTCCATCAGTTACAGGACGACTTCAGAAGGTCTCAGAATACAACAGCCAACTGAGAACTTGTTAAAGAATATTGACAACATTTACGCCTGCTTATGTCACAGCAGTCCTTGAATTTTTGCAGTACTTATCCTGAAAAAAAAAACCCACACCAAAATCAAACAAAAAACCCTTTAGGCAAAAAGCACTGCCTAAAGCACTTAAGGAAGACTTCTGTGTATAGATATTTGTGTATAAATAGTAAGCTTATGTGGTCAAAGAGTTTAAAATGCAGATCCCTAAAGGATAGCAATGTCTTCTGAAGACAATTCTAAAACAAGCAGAAAACTTGACCTAAACAAAAACTAAAAGTTGGATAGTCTCTTCCTTACTTTTAACAGATTAATAATCATTGACTGGTTTGGGTTTTTTTTAAAGTTGTCCCAATCTGATTAATTTCCTACATATTCAGCCAACTTTTATATGTGATGAGAAACACCTACGGAATTCAACACCACAAGCATCACAGCATGAAGCAACACCCATAAAAAGCCCACAGAGTACCAGGGATCTGTTGGTAATCACTTCAATTTATGGTATACCTGCTTATTTAGCAAAAGGAATAAAGAATCAAACAAACTTTTTTAAAAAACAAACTTTCCTAAGTACAGAGTTCCACTGCCTGAGCTAAACCTCTTCAAATGCATCAGTATAAAAGTACTAAAAAGACAGATTTAAGCTGTTCTCAAGCAGGTATGCCATAAGTTTTAAATTAAAGCCAGGAAAGTATCTTGCTAAGACACTCACAGGAATGCCTAGTAGCTGGGGATCCACAGGCTGTCGAAATGGAAGAGACTCTGGATCCTGACGGTAAAGTGCTTCCAGTGTTGGCATAAGAGACTGCCGCAACTCTTCCGGCTTGAAAACTTTTGAAAAACAATCAACATTAGAAAAATAGCAGAAACAGCTGTAAGGAAGAAACCTGCTGGAAAATGTGAGGTCTGTGGAAAAAGACTACAGATGATGGGTTTAAGTTACTCAGCGTGGCTTGTTTATCCTCTGCAACACTGAGTTCTGAAAAGCATATTAAAATAATCACCTGGACACAAAGAGATGGCCAAAATAAATAAAAACTTGTTTTTATCATAGGAAGACACTGCTAAATTTAATAAAGCCAGTTTACATTCCAGATACAGCCTCTCTCTGAGGTCCCAAGAAAAACCTTGTATGTAAAATCTCTAACTGAGGAGTATTTCATATCTCTGTTGTATTGACAATTTTACGAAGACTTAATGTCTAATACTAAACCCTTAGAGAACTTGCCCAAAGCCAATTACATGCACATGTATTATTAGATATTTTTGTCCAAAAGCCACAGAGAACAATCCGTAAGAGCCTAATGACTACCAACAAAGCAAGCTCACGTTTTTTCCCCAATAAGATTTCTCTGGGGAGATGCAGTGAATTTCAGTCAAAACAGTGTTCCTGGCTTACTTTTTTTCTTGGACTGCCCAGCTGCCGGAGAAGACTGAGTAGCTGGACTAGTAGGTCTTTCTTCCCCCTCTGGTACTTCAGTCTTCACTTCAGATTTCTTCTCCTCTTGCTCCATTGGATCTGGTTTACATTCCTCCACGACTGGTTCTACTTTAACCTGGAAATTAGTTTGGAGCTTGTCACTTAGTCTGCTGTGAAGTCACCCATGCATATTTCTGTCCTTTAAACCTATCTTCCATCATGTCCACCACTCCTTCCTAGGATTAAGGGTACCTACTTTGTAGTCAAAACTTGCCTAAAACTTGAGCAGATGTGCACGAATGCATCTTTAAATACTGCAGTAGTAGCAATACTGATGCCAGGATGACACTACTGGCAGCCACTCCTTAGCTGTCCTGAGTAACAAGTTGCAGAGCCCAGTAAAGCAGCCCATTATGTACATATAGAATCATTTACATTGGAAGAGACCTTTCAAATAGAGACCGACTGTTAACCTAACACTGCCAAGTCCACCACTAAACCATGTCCCTCAGCACCACATCTACACATCTTTTAAATACCTCCAGGGATGGTGACTCCTGAGCAGTCTCTTGCAACGCTTGATAACCCTTCTGGTGAAGGAATTTTTCCTAATATCCAATCTAAACCTCCCTTGGTGCAACTTAAGGCTGTTTCCTCTCACCTTAATATCTGCTATTCTAACATTTAACTGCTCCCAATAATATCTGAAGGACTGACACAAGTGCCCTCTTACACTGGCATTTACCAAACAGCCTCACAGCTGCAACCACATTATCATGGTCCTTCCTGTGGCCACTGGCTCCCACCACCATTTCACCAGAAAACAGAGACTCTTCTTTAGGAAGAAATAGAGGAAGACGACAATCAAAATAGCAGCAGCAAGTAGCACCTGCAGCTCTCAATGAACTCGAAGGAACAGCTTGCATGCAGACAGAAAGTATCTAGCAGCACTTGATAACGACATTCTACCCAAAAACTGGCTGACAATCTCACCTCAGATTTCTCCTCTATTTGCAGCTCTGTTTGTTCTGGTTCACCTTCATCTGTTTTAATATCCATTTTCACTTCCTGCAAGGGTGGCTGCTGCTGCTCTGGAACAGTCTGCTGGGAGTTCACCTCTGTGCTGCTGGTGGATGGGGGGTTGGATACCTGCCCATCAATGCTTACGGCTGGCTGTGAAAGCTGAAGGAACAAAACACACATTGCAAACAGGCTTCTAATGAACGTGTTTTTTCTCTAATCTATCTTCTACCTATACTATGTCTGTATGAAGTTTAAACGCACTCTAGTCCTTCTGCTTGTTTCACCTCAGTAACACACTGCTGCACAACTCCAATTATAGAAAAACATTCAACAGAAGTATGCACTGCAAGGCCTACTATACAGAAAATTGCATACCGTTTCCCTATTGTACACCACCATATGCAGACATAACTCAAGATTTCATCCATGTTTCACAGTGAATTTCAGAACATGTACTAGAATTCTGAAAAACACTCCCTCCCTGGAAACACCATATGATCTGTAGACTTGCTTTGATGAAAAAAACAACTATTTTGACATTAAGCACGCCAGGAGCTACCTCCATTATCACAGACTCTCACAAAAATAAAAGACCAACTTAAAATTAAACCTTACACTTAAATATTTGCAGGGAAAGCACAATTAAAGTATTTCCTTACAGGTGTTGTGGGGTGCTGAGGCTGAAGCGGTGCTGTTGGTGTGGGAACAGATGCAGTTGTGCTCTGCTGTGACAAGGGCTGCTGCTGTTGCTCTGCAGAAGGGGTAACTGGAACTGGAGGCTGGACTTGTGGAGGCACCTGTGCCTGCGGAGGGGTTGGAGTCTGCCTTTGAGGGGGGTGCATAGTTTGAGACTGTGGTCCAGGTGGCATTGCCTGAGGAGTAGGTGTGGGGGCAGTAGTAGCAGCTGCTGCTGCTTGCTGTTGCTGTGATCCCAAGCCTGGGGGCGTATGGTGAGGTGTTGGGGTTCGGCTAGGTACTGGAGAAGGAGAATTTCGGTGCATGGCAGGCTGTGGAAGAGGCGGGCAGTGAATATGGCTCCCTTGAGAACCTGGAGCCACAGCAGGAGAATTCACAGGACAGGAAGCGCTGGTCATTTGTGCCTGTGGGAAAGCAAGTACACATTTGCCATGACTTGAAATAGAAAAGTGAAAGCAGCCTTTTGACAGTAATTTCTTTCCCACAGTTAGTGGCATACTTTTAGAAATGTGACAAACTATCTATTTTGTTTTTAAAAACTCTATTTCAAAATAAGAAATGCTCTATTAGGTTTATTTTGCTCCACATGAACATGAAGCTGTTTTATAATTTATTCAGCTCTAAGAGAAGTTTCAGTTTAGAATGGCACACCTACACTCCCAGTTTGCAAAATATTTCCTTCTAAAACTGCAGATTTGTACATCCCAAATATGGGACAATGCACCACAGTGAAAAATTGCATTTAAATACACTCAGTGTGCCCCTGCCCCCACCCCCAAGGCTAGAAACTGAATTTATCATCAGAAATAAGTACAGCTGTAACTGCACCATTACAAGATTACCAAAAAAAAAGTACTGGTCAAGGAAAAAAGCTGTCACTCCACAATAATCTTGCCTGCAAACTAGGAAGAAGCATCAACGAGAAGCAAACTGATGTTCCCTACTTCTTCCTGGCCTGAAAGGTTCTTGCTGAAAAGGGAGATGGAAAGGACAGAAAGGAAACTGCTAGACTTCAAGATCTTTAGTAGTGATCACCCTCCTATCCCCCAAAGCCAGCAACACACATTGGTCCTGGATAGACATGTCTTTTTATGACTTATTCCACCATCTCTTAATTTCTCACGCTCTGCTGCTTCACTGTTCAGCAAGGAATTCTTGAGTAACAATTTCTTCTTTGCTCCATGAAAATAAACTTTAAAAAATTCCTCTGTCACACTCAAACTTAAGCCTGAGAACAAGCCAACAATGTTTCACCCTTGCCATTCCCAGTGCTACATCAGAAAAATGCAGTGTCTCAATAAATGAATTTGACTATAATTCCAAAAGCATCTTGAGAAAACAAGTTGTTCTCCTTTACTAGAAACTGAACAATGAAACCAGTATATAACAGAGCCCACCAATACCACTTTCAGAAATCAGAAACTTACTTGAGAAACTGGTGTCTGATTGCCAGGCTGAGTCATAGGCATGCTTCCTGTGTTCATTCCTGGGGAAGAAGCAGGAAACTGGGTCTGTTGTAGAAATTGATTCTGACCAGAAGGCTGGCCAACTCCTGGTTGCTGCATACGTGAAGGAAATCCCATCTGCTGGAAAAGAAAGGAACTCATTTCACCCAATGTGCATACTCCACCATAACAAGAGAATGAAGAAACAATGCCTGATTTTTATATTTTTAAAAAATTATTAATGTATTAATTTCAATGAAACCACTGCCAAAAGAAGCAAACCCGTGAGGGAAGTACACACTGACCTGGTTCATGGCCCCAGCCTGGCTTAGCTGTCCAGGGTGCTGAAGAGGAGGGGTTTGCCGGGGTCCCATCGGTGACAGCTGCATGTTCATCTGGCCAAACTGATTCATTCCTGTGCATATGTGCCAAAAAACCACTTATAAACAAAGGCCTGAATTCTCCTTTGGGCACCTTCCTTCCTAATTCCGTTTCCTAACAACCAGTTTTCAAGTATGCAATGCTATAAAGGAAATACTTTGTTCTATCAACCAGTTACATAGGATAATTGTAGAGTCCAAGCTATCATACTGCTTCTGAATATAGGCTTCTTTTCCCCCCAAATGACCTGTTTCCACTAACTGTTATCAAAGCTCTGAAGTTTGAGAACTACTGGAGTACATGGTAAACAAAAGTGTTACATCTACTGCTGAAGTACAAGTTTTTTACAGAAAGCTACATTATCTTAGTTACCTTATTAGAAATTCACTTATTGAAATCCAGTTGTATCTTCACTTCCTTAAGTACTTTGTACGTTGACTACAATACTTCTTGAATATGTAACAAAGGTCCTACCCCTTCCTTCTGCTCAGTAATTCTCACCATCTTCCACCTGCCACCAATACGTCCTCATCTAAGCTGGCTAGGCCTACCATGTTTGGCCCCATCATCCCACGTTCACTGGGTCAGAAGTTCCAAAAGCACGGAGTCCTTCATTTAACAAAGCAAGCAGCTAACATGCAGCTCTTAAATTCACAAGCTCATGGAATGTTATGAGAGGTATATATATAGTTACATAAGTATTACACAATATAGATATCTATTTTCTTAATCAAATGGGAAAACTGCAGGCAAAACAAGGGCTATGACGCTTCAGCAAGAGCTGCTCAATTCCAAGATTCCTTCAAAATCACAGTAGCAAATTTTCTTCAAATATTTACCCGGCTGTGCCTGCATGCGATTCATCATCTGGTTTGGCACATTGGCACGTATCAGGGTTGGGTCAGGGAGAGGACCATCTGGAAAAAAAGATCTTGGAATAAGGTCATGGAATTTAGAAAACCATCAGGTTTTATCCACCAAACATTTTAGTGAGAATTACACACTAAAACTGATGTGAAAAAAAAGTATGAACACAGTCCAGTAATTCTAAACACTCCTGAGTCCTCAAAGTGTGAAGCAAAACCAAGAAGAAAATATAAGCATGTCTCATTGACAGAAAATCCTCTGACTTAACAGAGCTGGCTTTCAGAAATTGATGACAAATCTGAAGCATATTATCGAGGTACAATGACAAACTCAGTAGCTCACAAACGTTCCAGACCACAAAAACTTCTACAGACCACTCTACACTGCTACTGCACCTCTAAATTTAAAACACTATGAAAATGATATGGCTCAATAGAGTGTTTATCATAGCTCTGAATTTTGAGAACTACTGAAGTACATAATAATCAAAAATATGACATCTACTGCTGAAGATTAACTTTCTACAGAAGTTACAGCAAATAAAGTCACAGCATCAACCTTCAAGAATCTTTCTTGGATCTTGGTAATGCCCCTAGGTAAATCCTGTTCTGACTTCAAGCATAAAAAGACCCAAAACTGGATTTGCTAAATTCAAATTTAAGGAGGAGAACTCAGATGAAGGCTCTTGTAGCACATGCCTGGAGCCACTGGATCTTTCTGTAGTGTTAGGAAACAAACAGGATGTTTTTTGTCTTTTCAGTTGTCTAATTAAAACTTTGACCCTATCTTCTTAGGCAACTCATTACACTGTTACTGACAGCTATACATCTGTTTCCACAAGGTGCCCGAAGAACTCCATTCTTAACTGTAAAGTATCTAAGAACAGGCAAGACTTAAAGAATCAAGAAAAACCCTTTTCTACTGAGAAGGAAGCTCAGGAGAGAGAGTCATGTTGGAGGGGGAAGGGCAGTGCTCTTGAAAGTATGTTTGCATAACTGTTGCACTTAGTTCTAAAAAGGGCTATGCTTCTGTCTCCAGAGTTGTCAGTCCAGAATTGAAGAGGGGGAAAAAAAAAATAAAAAAAAATCATCTTTAACTAGACAGTGGCTCCAATAGTAAAAAAAAAAAAGTCTCTTTTACAGTTAAATCAGAGTATGGGATGCAATTTTATTTAGAAATGTACAGTTTAAAATCCTGTACTTCAATTATTTAGAGGACATAACTGGAAATACAAGATTACAAAGTCAGCAGATGCCTCTCTCCACTTTCTAACTAGAAATATCACTGACAACAATTTGTGTTACCTGTTTTTATCTGTTACCCAGATAAAGATATACCAGATACCCGATAGCCTACAGTACCTTTCTCCCTTCCTGCTGTTGTAAAGACACATTACACTCTTCAGCAGCATGGTAGTTTTATCATTAACTCCTCTCCAAAGTCAAATTTATTCTAATATACAAATGCATAGTCAGCAGGGAAAAAAATAATAAAAATAATGATAATCTGTTTAGCATTAGGAAGGTCAAGTCAAGTAACAGAACTGCTGCGAAAGAGAAGACAGCTGCAGGGGGAAAAAGTGAAATCTGGTTTTCATTGCATGCTGGAAGGCCCATTTGTCCAAAAAACCAAATGTGGCACAGAACAAGTGCTATCTAAACTTTCAAAGGCATAAATACCTAAGCATTCCAATCACCATACTCTCTGCTTAGCAGTGATAGTAATAGTGACGACCATTTTAAACACCACACAACTAAATATTATGAAAATATACTTCAAGTAACTGAAGTTATCTTCAAATCAACTAATTCTACAGCTGTACCTAATGAGACTGAAGTTCTACAACGTTAAGGATGAAACTTAATCTCCATTCCCTCCACCCTCAAAGTAAGTGCAAAGGTTTACAGTATTTCAATTTGTCCAGAAGACTAAATGCTTTTAGATAATCTATTGTCGTTAATTAACACATAAGCAAAGCGAAGAATTTGCAAGTACTTGTGAACAAAGAGGAGAAAGCTCTGTTTAACTCTGAGTAAGCCAGGTACCTGTGAGACAAGAAGGGCAATATGGTCACCAGTCTATCAAAAGGACATTACAGAATTCCCCCGCATCAGGTAGTCAGTAACCCAACTGTTCTTACTTGCAGACATCCCTGGCTGGGGCTGTCCCATGTTGGGCCCTTGATTCATGGGAGCCTGTGGCATGCCCGGAGCACTTGGGATCATGTTTTGCTTCTGCAGCCTGGTTCTTCGTTTCTCCTCCAGCTCCTTCTGAATCTTATAGATCTTCTCTGCTAGCAAGTGATAGTACTCTGCCTGTTTGGGAGGAATACAAGTCAGGAAAGGAGATGACGCACATTAAGTAAAGGCAACAGGTCTCAGTGAGCCAAGCTTTCTAAACAGCCTTCCACACACACAGCTTGGGTGGGGTGGCTTTCCCTTTGCAGTGGCTGCTGGGCAGATAGGAGGATAAAAAGGGGCACCGCTCAGGACATTGCTGGCAACCATTAAGTCAACACCGGACATTTCTCACATCCAGCACTTGTTTGGGACAATTACAGTGAAGAGCTTCACACTGCCTTCCGGGGACCCCAAGAAGTCTCAGGCACAGCACACCCCAACAGGCACCACTCTGACTCCGAGTACATTCAGGCTGAAGCCTGCAGCTGGCTTGTTCCTCAACCCCATCCAGCATTCCCTGAAGCCCCACATTTTCTCAGCCTGGGACTCTCATCTGTGCTTTCTCTCTACTTCCTCCCCAACCACTACGGGATCAAGGCAGACACGCACAACTGGATGACAGAGGATGGCATCTCACCCTGCTGTTTGCTGATTCATACATATCGCCTTCCACTTTTCGAGCATATGCCACCAGATTCTCCATACGCCGATCCTTCAGTGCTGCAGGGTCAGGAGTCGGAAATATGGCTTGGACTCTGGGGGGAGGCAGAGAAAGACATGCAAAAGATCAGAATATCCCCAGACGGGGACATTGGCACTAACCACAGTGATCTGAACACAAAGCAGCAAGCAAATCTTCTGGCAGACTGTGGCTACAGCTCCCAGGTGACACTTCCCCCATGTAGATGGCTTTAATACAGAGCGGCCACTACGAGTACAACAGCTCTAAATCAGCAGATGCAGCTCCATCTTTCAGGCTTCTGCTTCCCCTTCGCATGCACCCTGACAAAACTCACTCCCTAGTGCCCTAATTTGGGGAGTTGGGCTTCCTCATTCCCCCCCAGAGGTAGCAACTCACCTAACAGGAGATTGTTTTGACATTAGCTACTCACAATTTATGAACAAGGTGGTTTCGGAGATCCTGAGTAATGTCTTCATGCCACTGCTTTCGAATTCCGGTATTGGATGGTTGAGCTGTTGGCATGGCTCCCAAACTGGCAACATTGGCGCTTTCACTCATCATGGGGCTTCAAAAACAGAGCAAGAATTGAGGGCAAAAGTCTAGCCCAAGCTTAGTCATCTTACAGTCATAACCTCTTTTAGAATAATGTTAGGACAAAGTGCTAGTTCAGCCATTCCCTAATCAATGGACAAACTCTGCAGAAACAGCTGCACAGACACCAAAACAACGCCGTGAAAGAGCACATGCTGTCCTACCCAAGGATTTGGAAAACTGCAACAAAAGCTACAAAATCCAAAGGGAGAGATAGCCATCAATAGCATTTACTCCACTGTTTATGCAAGAAGTGCCATGAGATCAAAACAAAACCACTGGGGTGCAAAGAATAATTCCACTTACTTTTGAGAATTCATGGTTGAATGTAGCATTGAGTCAGGCAGCAGATTAGGGGTTTGAACCCCTACTCCTCCATTCACTCCCATTGGATTTGTACCTAGAAAACAGAAGAATAAATATTCTTTAATGAACAGTCCATTTACTGTGCAAAATCAATAATTTCTCAGCAATAAAAAAGTTCTACACTTTCAAGTATGTTGACACTTGTGAAGGGAGTTTAATTACCCATTGGTTTCTTTACCCTTTTCCTTTTAGAGACTTAGAAAAAGTCTGAGGCACAACACTGGTGACCTCCAAGTGAAACATCATACCACATTACTCCTCTGCTCATCTTCCTGAACTTCTCAACAAGTAATTTCACTTTGCTGCAAATGCTACATACCAGAGTCCTGCTAAGCGACTCCTTAACTAAAGATTCAGTATTACCAACCAATTCTGTGTTTTGTTTTTTTTTTGTTTAGAAGTGGTTGGGACTTTTTTGTCATTCAGGTACTCAGGATATATATTCACGAAGGCTTCAAAAAACTTAAAACATCAGCTACCACCTACATCTGACAAAGTCCCCTCTCACTCACTCTATACTTAAGGATCCTACAACTAACTCCAATGTCGATACTAAGAAGGAAAATCTGACAATCCTTTGCAGGAAAAACCTCTAATAAATTGTTACGTACCAAAATCTGCTTTTCTGAATCACAGATCTCAATCACCACAAAAAACCTGCTTATTTTCTTTACACACTACAGTTAAGACTCAAGTACTGAAGAAAAACGCAGTATATTTCTGTGTGGAGCTCCTGAATAGATTACTACTTTGTGAAGCAGAGTAGCATGAAAGCCATTAACAAGCTTCACATGTATTTAGGACATCTGAATCCTACAGAATCTGTATTTCAAGCAAAATTAGACACTGCATACAAGAGAAATCCAGTGAAATTAAGTATATCAAGCCTAATACATACCTCTAATATCACGGAATATTCAGAGTTGGAAGGGACCTCCAAAGATCATCTAGTCCAACTCCCCTGCTTAAAAGCAAGATCCCCTAGAGCACATAACTCAGGACTGCATCCAGCGAGTCTGGAAAATCTCCAGAGAAGGCGACTCACAGCCTCTCTGGGCAGCCTGCTCCAGTGCTCTGTCATCCTCACTGGAAAAAAGTTCTTCCTCATATTTAAATGGAACCTCCTATGTTTCAGCTTGTGTCCATTACCCCTAGTCCTGCCACGGGGAACCACTGAAAAGAGTCTGGCTCCATCCTCCCTCAACCCACCCTTTAGGTATTTGTAAACATTAATTAAATCACCCCTCAGCCTTCTCTTCTCCAGGCTGAAGAGTCCCAGCTCTCTCAGCCTTTCATTATAGGGGAGATGCTCCAATCCCCCAATCATCCTCATTAACACAACCAAGTGTTTTACAGTCTTTTCATAAAGCTGCCTCCTGCCTCCCTTCCCTTAGTCATAAAAGGGAAGTCACTTTCTTCTCCTCCTTCCCAAACTCACTTTGCCACCTGAGAGCAAGCTAGTGTAGCAGACAACTGTCAATCTTTGCCTTCAATCTCCCTTTTCAACTGCCAAAACCAACCATTTGTTTCATCTACTTAGGACTGCATCTTTTCACATCACAGTCCTCACCAAATCCTGCTGTTCATCGTAAACTAGCCCTCTTGTCATGTAGGTCATGACCTGACAATCTCTATCTCATCTGCTGTAATTCCCTTGTTAGCCACCCCACTCCTAATAATGAAACAACAGTCAAAAGTCTACACTCTCCATGCTTGTCCTTTCTACATTATGCTTCAGTTCTTCATTCTCCAAGACCTTTTCAGCCCTTTGCATTAGATTTTCCTATTAGTGCTACAAGGGAGTGCCCAACAAGAATTTGCAGGCCAAACTCTGTGACTATAAATAAAATAATAATTAAAAAAACCCCAACATATCAGAGAACCATTTTGCTTGAGAAAAACAGATGAGACATTCCTTCCAATCTTTCAAGTCCCTAACTATAACATCTTGGAGCTTCTATAGATTCGTCTATTTGTAAAACACTCTAACGCACAGTTTACTTTTACTATTTATTCACTTAATTGTTTTAAGACTCTCCCCCTTTTTTAAACAATGCTTTACACACTGGAAGGCAAAGCTTTTGCAGTATACAAGTCACACAATGAGGACAAGTGATCTCATTAACAAGCCTACTCTACCCAACAGCCTTTTCCTGAGTAACTCAGGAGTAGCATGTCCTTTGGTGCAGAAACAGCACAAACAGCAGCCTGCAACCAACTACGACTTTCCTCTGCCATCTCTCAGGACCTTCCCCATGGAACTCCTGTGCACATACAGCACTCACTCCATACATGAGCATGTCATGGGTCATTTAATCAGTATCACAGCAATCCTGTACAAGCTTGTGATAAATCTCTACCAGCTCATCTTTCCTCTTTTCCATTAAAAAAACCCACTTCTACTTAAGCAAATGAAGCAAAGCGCTAGGAGCGAGAAAAATTCCTGTGATATAATCTCAAACTATCAAAATTACATTTGATGGTTAAAGGTTACTTCATTTGACACCAGTAATAGCCAGGTGAGAATTAACTGCACTTCAAATTAAAATTCTTACGTAGTCTTTTGTGATTTTTGCAATAAGCCACCCAGACAATTTACAGTTACATGACAAGATTCAAAGAGTCTGTAATTGACTACCTTCCATTTTTAAAACAAACATTACATATCTGAGATACAACTGTAAAACCCTGCAGTCCGAGTGACAAGGAAGTACATTTGAATATAGGCATTCCAATGCATGGATTTCCAATTTAAAACTCCTAAAAAACGTGAAATTTGCACTACAGTACAACTATAAAGCTACAAAACAACATAAAATAAAATGCTTTGGAAAACTGACTAATTTTTTAAAAGTAATTTTTCCAAAGAAAATACTTTTCCCAGAGAACTTGTTTTCCAAGAGAAGGCATCTGGGCCCTCTAATTTTCCTGTTCCACTGAGTAGCTTGGTATCTCGTGTCTGAAATATTGCAAAGCCATACCTTCTGCAAATTAACTAGCAGCATTAAGCTAGTAGGTTAAGAAAATCTGCATTAGATATAACACAGAAGAGTTGCCTGTAGTTTGTATTTTAACACTAACAGATAAACTTACTCATAGGATTCATAGGGCGCAGACTCTGGGGTGACTGTCCTTGCTGCTGATTCTTTACTTGTGCCTGGGGCTGTGTCTGCATCTGGTTCCCTTGATAGGTCAGACCAAGGGCTGCATAGGCTCTTTCGATGGAGCTGGGGTCTATCTGACTGGTAGTGTTTATGTTGGGCGTTGTCTGCTGCCCCACTCCCACAGAGCCAGTATTTGCAAGTCCTACTGCAGCTCCGCCCAGCAGCGCTGGAAGAGACATACCAAGTTAATAAGGACAGCAAGAGGTCCACAAAACCAGGGAAAGAACATAAAGAGTGCACTGGCTGTTCAGAACTAAAACATCTACTTCTAGGAGCATGCAGAGAAGAGGCCAGGTCTAGAAAACAAAACAGAGAGACAAGTTTTGACCCAGCCATTCCAACAACATGCTGTTGTCCCTTTGAGCTGCTGAAGAGGAAATCCCATTCTAAGTATTTAGGACACATCTGTTTGCTTCAAACTGAAAACAGAGGAACACCATGTCATAGAGGCTAAAGGCAGAAGGGTACATACAGCTCGTCAGCAGCCATTGTAATGATTTTTTTTTTTTTTTTAAAGTTTTCTTAAAACAAGAAATAGCTCACATTAGTCATGAGAAGACCCCAAGTAACATGAAGAAAGGAGAAAAAAGCATATAGATATGACAATGACAAAAACCTTGCCAAAGATTTTGGCAGGAAGACCAAGGGGACACAAAGAGAAGGGGTGAGAAACATCTGATGCAAACAAAGGATGAAGACAGAACAAAATATCATCAGGGCTGAAGTGACACAACCCTCTGTATATGTGCACATCTGCCTCCAGAACTTGGTCAGCTGGAAGCGGTACTGGTGAAAAGCCAATCAATTGGTTGAGAGAGCTATGACTTGTTCACCCTTATCACTCTCCTGCTAGGAAAATCCAATAAAGTTAGAAAGCTTCCATTTACTCTAGCTATCAGAGACAGAAAAAAACCTCTGTCTTTAAAGCACAAGGAAAATCAAACTACGTTTTCCCAGGTTCAAAAGCATCACAACTATCACTCAGGTGCAAGGAGGTTTAACTCCTAGCATGCATTTTATGGTTTATCCAACACACAGAGCTCCCCAGTATACTTACATTGTTGATTTCTTTTGTCCCCAGCATTTTTGAGAGGCAAACACACAGGACAGTCATGTCTTGTACAATTCTTCCAGTGCGAGATGATTTGTCGGGAAGATGCGCAATGTGCCACTGAGAAAGAGAGGGGAATAAAAAACTTTTACAAACTACTGCCAGTATCTCCACATGGTCAACACAAACTGGGTAAGGAGCAACTACTTCTCTTGGGGCACACACCTGTATCAACATAGGTCAGCAAAGAATTCCTCGAAACAGTTCAGCACTAATTAGCCCTGAAAACGTCTTCAAGTACTATTGGCTCAACTAAAGCTTATTTGAAAGCTCTATGTAATACACCCAAGCCTGTATCTACCTGGCTCGAAGTATAACACCGTATACATCAGGCAGACTGTACCAAGCAACTGAGATGCCAGGAACTGGCACAATCCAGATGAGCCTAGGCTACTGAAAAGGTATGGTACGTTTTCCTTGGATACTAAGATAGGCAAAGAATTCACCAGTATCAGTAGCAGCTTAATTCCTGGCTAGCTATTGCTTGAGATTTGTCTCTCCTCTTTAAGGGAGACAGACTCCTACTTGCAGATTCCTGCTTTGTGTCTACCCTTATCAGACGGCAGCATCCAAAAGATCTTACAGTGAGTATTTATAATGAAGTTAAGCAAAAGATCTTCACTCACCTCTTTATGCTATCTTCTCCCCTCTAACCTGCCTAAACTTTAAAGGCTCAGAAGTCGTTTATGATTTCCATTCTTAAGGGGAGAGATACGTTAAAAAAATTCTACTTCCCAAGCCAGCCACTAGTTTTCCATCTCCTCCTAGGAGCCCTTCACATCCTGCAAATGTTGACTGCATCTATATAACCACTCCTCCACTTACCCTGGCATGATTTGCCAGCCTGACAGTGTGTCATGTGGTTCAGGACATTCTTCATGGTCCGGCAATGAGGGAGGTTGCACTGTCGCACCTCCCCGTTGGCTTGCTCTCTCCGCTGACACTTGTGAGCGTGTAAGAGAAGAACTAGTTGCTGCTGAATGAGTTTGCGTTTTTCTGGATCTGCTGTCGGTGCTCCAGACCCCATTCCTTGAGAAGCTGCTGGCCCCATCCCAGCTTGCTGAACCTGGGGAGCCTGCTGCTGGCCCTGGCGAAGGTAGAAAGGAAATTCCCAGAAATAAATCTATTTTTGAGAATAATCCATTTAGCAAGTAAACAACAACAACAAAAATCAAAGACAAACAACTACTACATCCTGTGATTAAGGAAATATCCCATCTATCTGTAGTTCTGAAGGACTTATATGAAATACACCCATTAGCAACAGTCCTGGCAGTAATTCTCTTGCCAGCCACAATTTCTTCCCACATCACTCTCCTAGTACTAGCTCTTGCCTTATCAAAGACCAGCAGAACTTCGCACATGCTCACAGGTTTATTTGTGGTGACAGACCAACTAGAAAATATTAATAGCACTTAGGCCTCAAAACTCTTCCTCATTTTGGAGGCTAGAAAGTTGCATCCACAATTCTTGCATTAACAGAAGAAAACACCTTTTAGAGTGAATAGAGTTCTCCCTCTATTTCAGTATAGGGCACATCAATTTGACTATTCATAGAAAAGGAGAATGAAGAGGAAGTTATGGAAACCTTCTGCCATCAGAAGACTTGCGCACAGGCATTCAAAACAAGCATCTCCTAATCTCTACCAGAGATGAAGCACAACTTCAGGATAATACATGTCACAGAAGTAATGTCAAGTATGGCAACATCTAGTGCTTCTCTGTATTTCTGTTTATTTCTTCAGACTTCTTTGTATTTCTTCCAGGTGACATCTGAGGAGTACTCAACAAAGAAGAGAGGCTCAGGGAGCCTGTGCTGCTTGTATCACTTCAGTTTCTAACAGTCACTTCACAGAGGTTTTAGATGTTGTTTCTGGAGATCTCCAGATTTTTAGAGCTCAGCTACCTGCATTCCTAAACCTCAGTTCTGTAGCTCTTCAATACTAGAATTAACCTTTCATTTCACAAGGAGACTTCACCAATTACTCAGTCCCCACAGGGTTTGTGTGTGTTCCAGTATGTCCGTAACTGCCTTGCTTGCAGCCTGTTATTCTAAACGACAACTGAGACAGCAGCAGCTTTTCATTCCTGGGTTCAGCTGGATAGCAGTTCAACTTCAAAAGAGTTATAGACTCGGCACTGAAACCAAGCTTGACAGCTGAGGTTCTGAACTACAGGTTTTGGCTGATGCTTTATTGCTTCATAAAACCAACTGGTTTGCTAGACTTTCAATGTTTCACACTCAAACATTGAATGAAACTCACAGGAGTGAGCTCTTTTTAATTCAAAGGTACAAAAGTTACCTGGAAATGGTTTTTCAGCAACAGTTACTAAGATCAAGAGACTGATGCTGCCAGAGCAGGGAACCTGAAGCAGGGAGAAACACAACCTATATTCAAAAATGTTAATTTGTTTCTCCAAATTAAACAAATCGATGTAGGGGGAAAAAAAGGCAGGACACATTGCATGTCACACCCCTAACCAATTTAAGCTTCTAAAATAATGAGGTAAACACATTCAGCCACCAGTGTTAAGGTCAAGCTTAGGAACTTAACATTAAGGCCTGTCATTTATAAGCTTGGGTCATCCACTTTTTGGCCATCTGCTTTTCCCACCACTCTTACTTCTTCTTTCCTTAAATCTTGCTGCAGTAAGACTGCAGGGTGGGGTGGGGAGGTAGGACATGACATTACAGCAACAACTGCCAGTGAACCTCCAGCATCAGGATTGTTGTGTGTGTTCATGTAATTCAGAACAGGAACAAACACACAACTGGGGCTTTTAAGTCCTATCATAGGTAATACCTGTTCAAGAAGGGATACTTCTTTCTCCCCAAAGCATCAGTGAGTACAAGCAGGAAAACAATCCTCAAGACAAAGTTACACTGAAGAGGCCCAATACACCAAACAAGAGAGAAGGGATGGGAGTACAGACGTGTCCAAACAGGTGGCAAAACTCACTACAATTAGGGAGCTCCATTTCATTTTCTCTGCTAACAGGGTTTGAAGGGCAAAGAGCGGAGGTGCAGCTTATCAAGAGAAAACGCACAACTCAGCCTTCTCCTTCATATCAGCCTTTTTTGGAGTTGAAGCAAGTGCATGATGTGTGGATTCACAACATGCTTTCACATTGGGTGTGACAGCTGCAAAAACTTCTAACATGGCAACATCATAGCATATTGCTCCAAGTACAATGTCTTCTGGAGACAGCTTCCATTCTACTTACCATATTAGGCATTCCTGCCCCAGGAACTGGCTTCTTGTCCATTGGAAACTGTGGTAAGCTATTCTGCAGTCCAGCTTTATTCTGCATCTGAGGCCCAAGTCCACTGGCTCCAATCTGCTGCCCGGTATTCTGACTATATGGCTGGCCATAAGGGCTGGGATTGTTCATCATTCCCATCTAGGAATTAAAACAGGTAGATATTCAAGCAAGGTAGGTTAAGTTCATAACGTAAAAGGCAAATGAATACTTCGGAGAAGCAAGAGTGATCACAGCCATGAACCAGCTGCATTGCAATACTCATTCACATACTTTCCCTGCTCCTCTAAGTGAATGTATTTACCCGTCACACTAACTCCTCAACCAGATAGTTCCTCTAAACACAGCAAAGCCAACTTACCAACCTTTAAGGTCAGTCTTTAAGATCAGAAGTGGCCTGACTGTTTACTTATAAAAGACTTCGTTCAATAAATTTCTTATTTCATCTTTCCCAGTCACAAGTTTGTACTATGGACTATATAACTCAAGTCTGGAAAAATTTTTCTGCTCCTTACATCTGTACAGACTCCAAATGAGACAAATACCACCTTCATTCATATCAGTAGGGTTTATCCCAAAACCCTCCTACCCAACTGTCAGCACTCCCACAGCTCCTCTCCAGACAGCCGTAACAACGCATGCCTACATCTTCAGTACACAACCATTTTCAATTTAAAAATACACTACAGTCATAGGTAACACCACATGTAGTCACAGGCACAGTAACTTGTTTGCAGTGAGCAGTACTAGAGGCCAAAGGAAATGGTGGGAAGGAACTCTGCAAACAAAACACATCTATTGAATCATTAATCCACAGGGGAAATAGATTTGTATTTCATACAAGCTATATGGTTATTCAACAGCTTTAGCATACCAGAATATACCATTTGTTGCCGTGGGATGCCCCAGAACCTAAAGAACAGTTAGGAGCAATCTTGTCAATGAAGTTGTTTGTCATTTGACTTTTTTTTCCATTCCTTGCATTCCCATTTATTTTTCAGGGGAAATCTGGCCTTCTAGCACCAAAACAACTAACCATAGAAGACCAGGAAAACTGGAGATCTTTGTTAAGATTACCAAGGTCTCACCATTACTCAGGCAGGATCCTCAAGGAGCCATTAACTCACAATAATAAAGGCACAAAAATACTTTAAAGAATTGTATTGTTTCAACTCACATTACCATTTGACTAGCCAATGTTCAGTCTCCTGAATACTTTTTGGTTCAAATCTGGGCATTTTCCTGCATCCAAAAAAGTGCATACAACCTCCTGTGGCAGGTTTGTTTCCACTTGCTCTTTGTATTTATTCTCAAAGCATCCTCCCCTAGAATAGAAACACTTTGTTTCTCTTCCTTACCTATCTTCCCCAGCCTGCACAGAGAAGTAACCTTCGTGCCCAGAGATTACCTGCAATTAGTCAAACACTTTCCTTTTTCAGGTTGTAACATCTGCCAATCCATTATAATAGTTTGCATTTATAAAATAAAGCAAGATCAAACCCAAGCTACAAAAAAAGGAACACAAAATTCACTAAAGAACCTGCCACTTTAGATATCTGATAAGCAGAAGTAAACTCCCTTGAGGACAGCCCCCCTCCTCCACACACAAGCAATAACCATAATCACACAGCAGTAATTCACTAGAGCGCAATGAAAAGAATCTCTACACATGGCAGATAAACAAACCATGCAATGATAAGGCAGAACTAAAAAAACTTCCTTTCCTCTTTCTCCTTTGGCACCACCCCTGCTGCGTCTTGACCACGATGAATACACATACAGTGACCAATGAAGCAATTCGCTGCCAAAAACGGAACAGGTAAGACTCAAACCCTTCCTGCCTCCCCTTAGAAGACTAGTAAAATCTTATGTGCAAGTTGAACAGAGGGGAAAGGGAGAAGGAAAATGTAAGGAGTCAGCAAACACTTTCAGGACTCTTCCCCATCAAATTGATCAACAGGGAATTATTTCCTTAAGAAAATAAAATATGTTTTCCTGCAATATAGTCTGATCCCTTTGGCTGCAGAAAGGGTTTTTGAAAGCAAAACATCCCAAAAACAGAAATTTGCCCTAAGCAAAGTTTTCAAGTTCATTAACAATCATAGCTCCCAAAGCTAGCTGACACCTGAGAGGACACTAAAGCACAGACTATTTTGGCCATCACTAATGCTGCCCCATATGACTTCTGCAACTTATGCTGCTGTCAGCCTTAAAAAAACTCCATAACCAAACATTTCAGAATTGAAGGCTGAGGGCATATTTTCACATCCTGGTGCCACAGGGAGAAATCAAGATGCTCAACTCAGACAAATGGGGACTTCACACATTGATACCAAAGGATTCAACGTAGCTGTGTCCTGATGAGCCAGCTATGTCCGGGCTGCAGGGGGAGAAACCCAGACCTAAACTTAAAGCACCTGTGCTCTGTCACCCAAAATGGAGGCTTTCTAATCAAACTTGGGGATGAGGTTTGACCATGCCAATCAATCAAACTTTGTATCTGCAACACAGCTGGACACAAACTTTATGTGAAGCATCTGGCTTTTTCAAATCTAATCAAGTTGGCCCAAGACAAAGGTCTCCAATGCTTTCTCAAGCATGAACCACTGGCACTGTTTGGGGTGCAAAACCAGCCTCCTCAAGGAAGGCTGTCTCCACAGCAGAAACGCAGGGCTCCACTCTCCCTAGGGCTGAGAACCATCGTCCACCCCACCAAGGAAGCTTCCTCCACCCTGCTGTACCCACCGACCCAGCAGCAGAAGACTATATGCCCAGCTCAGCCCAGCCGCTCCCAGCAAGGGCAATCCTTAGTTCCCTGTCTCTAGTCAGACTACAACAGCACAGGCCAGGGTGGAGGGCAAGGATGCTGAACTGACTCTAAAAGCCACATACTCAAGCAACACCCAAGAAGGAAGCTAAAAACCAAATGCCTCAAGGTCTCCTGGATCAAGTCAGGAGCCATCACTTGGTCCAGGTGAGACTAACCTCTGCCAGATCCACAACTGAACCTCACAGCTCCCCCAGTTTTGCTGTCACAGACCCACTAACATGACAAGGACAACCTGCATGCATCTCTAGACTGAGTCAAGAGAAGGGTCATTTGAGAGATTCTTCACTCAACACAAGGTGGCCTTGTGACCCTGGCACGAGAAGCAGGAGCATGCTCATGTCGTTTGCTGTGACACGTTGAGAAACACGAATGAAAGAAAACATCAAACAGGAAGAAATAGATGACCTCATGACTGCAGAACAAAGATAAAATTCTACAGGATTATTGTTATTAGTAGGAAACAACCAGAAAGACTGACATATAGTTTATGATTATATTAATGATCTATTGAGAGTGAAGTGTAGATAAACAATCAAGTGCAGAACCAGCCAAAGAAAGATGGTGTTAGTACCACTGCATGAGACAAGTACACGGCTTCATCTGCAATACCATACAAAAACATACATGGCTGAATCACAGCTACAAGTCAGCGAGTGCAACCTCTACTTGCTCCTTCCTGATCACCACCTCCTTCCACTGCTCTTCCCTTATCTCTTCTTATCCATCCCATCTGTTGTTCTTCCTCTCCTCGTAGCCTCAACTTACTTTCATCACATATGCAAGGACTGGCATACAAGGAAAAGTAGACAGAAATCCACGTCTCAGTAAAGAAGAGGAGGAAGAAAGAAGGAAAACAGCAGAAGAGTATGATGCATGGCTAATAGATGGCAAAGGTAATCTCAAATGGTTATACCCTCTACATACACAGTGGAAAACAACTTGACTTTCCTGCTTCCAATGGAAGCAGGGGCTGTCATTACCAGAACAGTGGAAGATGAGCACCTCTCACCACATAAACAGTACGGATGACACAAGCTCAAGAAACGTCCCAGTTCACAAGCACCAGCAGCATCAGACAGGGCTGTTCGGAAGCTCCCCCCATCTGAGAAGAACAACTACAAAACTGGAGGAAATTCCCTGAAGTTTTGTTCAAATGCCATGAAACATACACAACTTAAGTGTGGAAAAAGGTCAGGTAACTAACTGCTTCTAGTTTTACTGTTGATACCACAGAGTACAAATTGAGGAGGAATACCTGTTACAGCTATGCACATAGCCATTACACTATTCTACTGTTTCCCTGTAAAAACAACTGCTTTACTGACAGCCTAATATTTGAAAGACAACTAGATATCAGCAATAGTATTGAACAGTGACCAATTTTAAGATTTGCAAGGATAAATGTAAGCGTGGACAAATAAAGAAATAAGTTTTAATAACATTCTTCCAAATAATCCAACATTTGCAGTATCAATTATATATATATTTATCAGGGTAACTGCAGTGCATGCACTAGTTTAAGACTGTACTAACGGTATCAAGTATCTTTCCATATCTACATGTTCATAAGTGGAAATAAATTAACTTTCTTTAAACTGTAAAGTTAGTTTTATTAATTTTCAGCTGGATCTTTAAAAACAAGAATTTATAATTGATAAATTGTACATAGTTTTCTAGTGCCATTCTATTGTCTGGTAAAGCATTGCTCGATCAGACATAACCAACTTAACAAAAGTTTGCCAGTGCTATCTGCTGCATTGTTTCCAAGGACCATTATCAATCACTGTTCTTTGCACTTGATTACATTACATTTTAAGATACCTACTGCAAGACACTATCATTATTTCATTGCCATCTGTGCAAGATACTCCCCTATCCACCACAGAAACTTAGACTCAAGACAAATCTTTACTGCTCCATTTCTCCCTCCCACACACACACATTCTTGCTCTACAATGGGATAAAGTATTAAATTACCTGTTTTTTCACCTTGGTTCGCCAAAGAAACAGAGAAGAACCAGAACACACAATTTTTAATGGATCATATGGCATACTTGGCACCAGAATCTAAACAGTACGGATACATTTACCTGTTGAATCAAGCATCTATTAAAAATAATAAGGCAATCAAGAACATTGACTGTTCTTCTACCTAAAATGGGACACTGACCATGCTAACACTTAAGGAACATAAAGTCCTTTGTTTTCTTTATCTCATTTTACAATTTGAGGGTGACATCAACTTCAACCTCTCTGCAACTTTGAACAGGACTTAATTATTCTGAGATTTCCTGTGTTACTTAAAGGAAGTTATGGAGATTCTGAATAACTACATTTATCTTTGTAAAATACTGCCATCAACTCTCCTTGACAGAGGTTAAACTGATAAAATCAAGGGTGTCCATTATAATTGGAGAGAACCTAATTGCATTACTCAATCAGTAAGCCAAATGACAAATAATTACTACTGGAACTCTAAACAATTCCAGTAATTTCATATGCGATTTCACACAGCAGAGGCAGTAGTAATGCCCTTACTAATCTGAAGTGTCTTCACATCCATCTCAGTACTGGAGTAACCTAAATGACCTGAAGGCCAGGACACTTTGCAATAGAGCACTGCTATCACAGAAACACACACCAACTTACATGCTAAATAAGAGGCTGGACAGTAAGGCTGTAACTAGGCACTCAGAACAGAACTCAGGCAAACAAACTGAAGGTTTTAACCATTCTTCATTTGGAATTTTACCTAGTTGAAAACAGGAAACATGAATTTGTTCTTAAATTATTATAGAGGCTGAATTTGCAATCTGTTTATTTTTAAATTAATCAAAGCTATAAAACTATCTAGTGAAATGAAAAGCCTGAAAAAACATTTAAACACCAAAAGAATCAAAGCATTACAATTTCCAAAACTCTATTTTAAGAGTAATAGGCACGTCTGTCATCCTCCTAACTTGCACACAACCCAACACATAGGAAACAAAAAGCTATTCTAAAAAGGAAAATTTGTTACAATCGCTTTCTCCTTCAAGCTTCTAACAGTTCCTTCAGGCTAGACTTTCACAGGCATTTTTAAACTGGTACTGGTACAGAGCAGGGTCCACAACCTCTGACTGGCAGTATCAACTCCTTAAATATGTCCCCTCCCTAATACCAGCACTCGCTTTCCAACTGATGAGTGCAAATTGGACCAGAAAAACAATTCAAATTAAAACTTTTTTTTTTTTAAAATGACCATGTGAGTTTCAAGCCTGCATTAGTTCCTCAACACAGCATGTCACGCGACTGGCGAGACTGCATGCAGACAGAACTGCTTCTTTGTATGTCAGTGACTGTGTACATCACACAAAACTACAGCATTAGACCAGAGGACGTACGCAGCAGATTATGACAGTACAAGTTTATGTATACCACATGACCCCAAATCAATCATTACATTGACATTTGGGATTTCAAATCCTAAAAAGTAACACCCATAACTAGGAAAGCTGGAAAGTACATGGCTATTGTGTAAAGGAGGTGTTCCCATTCTATTGCTAGCTGATGTGCTGGGAGGAGAGGAAGAAAACGCTTCAGTAACTCCACAGCACAACAGAACAAAGCAGAAACGCAACCAATTTTGCTTTCCAAACTGATTAGCCACTTGGAGCTCATCTTTACTGCTAGAACAGCGTAACATCCTCTCTCCCAGTTAGTTAACATCACAGAAAACCTACACTACTCCTCCGTACAAACCATTACAGAAAACACACTTCTGCTTTTTACCAAGAGAGAACTCAGAGGCAACCCTCCCATCACCTAAACAGGCCGACTTTGGGAAGCTAACATGATGAAGTTGAACCCAAGAAGTCTGGTCTGTTTTTTCCTCCTACTGAGGTACAGCTCCTGGATAATGATCATTTTTTGCAGCGATGAAGGAAACCTACAGAAACTATTACACAAATTCCCACATTAACAGCAACACTGTACTAAATTTACCAATTAACAAAAAAAAAAAAAAAAAAAAGGCTTTTAAAAACAACTGCTTAGGGTCTTCTCATCTACTTTTTGAAGATTTGTAGGTGGGAAAAAAATAAAAGCTGATGGGTGGAGAGATAAAACAGACATTACTGTTGTCAGATTTTGCTAACTCCACTGCATGAAGTGAAACACAGGCTCCCTGCCAACAACCAAACCAATTGAAGACATTCTGGAATTTCAGCCTCCATTTCAGACTGTTCTCAGTCGGCAGTTTCGACTCCCTTTATGAGGGCTCTACCCACCACACTTACACTAAAAGTCTCAAGGTTTTTTATCAGCAACTGAAGAACTCTACGTAATTTTAACCAGTCTGTGACTATGAACTAAAAAACAGAAGTATTATGTATTTAGTCTAAGTATTCCCAAAAGCACAAAATGTTCTCACTTTAGATGTACGGCACATTTTGGAATTCAAGTGAGGAATACAATTAAATCTTGGTCTACATCCACCAAAACCTTGATTTGTGTCCTTTCTTTACTTCTTCTAGATAAACACATTTATCACAGTGCATAACCCTACTTCAGCTAAGTAAGGATTAAGAACTTGCATTTCACCCAAATACTCAAAAACATCAATTTTTGACCTCTGAATACAGCTTTCTGAAGATCAAAGTTGGGTTTTTTTAACTCCAAGGAATAATGAATGAGACTTTATATAATTCCAATACAAGAACACTTCTAAGTAGTTACATATTCCTTTCCACTGTAAACTGCATACAAACTTTCCACTGTAGCAACCAAGCTTTGCAACAACCTTCCTATCAGGCAAACATATCTGAAATGACCAGACCACAAAAATTAACATATTACTAGACATCTATATATCAGAACAACTGTTAGCAGCACTCTGAGCTTAAGCAAACAGCTACAGTCAAAGAAATTCATAATTGGTAACATTCACAAGACACTAAAATAATTGTGTTTAATCACAGAATCATAGAATGTTTTGGGTTGGAAGGGACCTCACAGATCATCTAGTTCCAACGCCCCTGCCATGGCATACATTTAAAGCATAGAAAACCCTTTAATACAAAGCTTAATTTGCATTTATGTTTCAAATAAATTTATAGTATGTTACTTATAATGCCAAGCCCTCCAAGTGGACTGACTTTGCAATTCCTGAATAGACATATCTTTGAATGCCTAAAGAACATTGGAAAAACTTTCCCCCATTAGCCAAGAAACACAAAATACCCACCTAAAATTAACTGAAACGCTTAAGTATTTTCTAGGCTTTTGATCAAAATACTAAAAATTTGCAAAGAAATACTCAAATGGCTCCCTACTCTTAAAAAAAAATGGTAATTGTGCATGACAAAAATTAAATTTAGACATCTCCTTGTCACTTAAACCACTAGGTCTTCTCTGATTTTTCAGTGACTCATGACAACTTTCTTCCAGTCTCCTAAATTACAAGTGTGCATTTATTTCCCTCTCCAGTATACATTCTGGTTTACTCTCCTATAGACAAACCCTCTGTAAATTTTAGAAGTAGAACTGAGTTGGATTAACAGTCTTTAGAACTCAACATCTGTCTTCAGGTGCTTATACAAGCATTTATTCCCTGCCATTAGCTCCAATATCTGTATCTTAACAAGGCCAATGTATGTCTTGGCATGTGCAGTGCTATCAGGCCACTCAAACCTGTATGTGCCTCTTAGCATCTGCTACAGCATAAACACTCAGCTGATCTCAGACAATAAACACACTCACTGTCACACAAAAAAAAAAGCACCACAACATCTAAAAAGGTCCTGGTGGATTCCCTTCACACTCACAATACCAGCATCACATTAGATGGGAAAATACATTTGTGAACAAAGCATAAACCAGAAGAAAATACAATCAAGTTACTTTCCCATGTTGTTGATAATTTATAGTCCCACAAGATTTCTAAAATTATAGTCCCACAAGATTTCTAGAATTATAGTCCCACAAGATTTCTAGAATAGGCTTTTTAATCTAGCAATAGCCTTGTTTGTTGTGAAAGACTCAACTTTCGCCTCCCATGACTGCTGCAAATTCCACTTCAGCAGCGTATAAAGTATTTATATGATCCAGGACTCTTAAAAGATAATTCTATAGAACCCATACCATAGAGGAATAATTCTTACAAAACCAAGTCAACAACAAGAAAGAAGGCAATCAAGTCAAGTTTATCTTGTCTTACCTTGTTCATGGCTCCAGGCTGTGGTCCTCTCAGTCCAGCCTGTCCTCCCATCTGTGGAGAGCCTTGTTGCAGTGTCTCAGCCAACAAGTTCCCAGCACCACCCATTCCTGGGTTTGGGTATGGCATATTGGGTCGCCCTCTGCCTGCTCCAATTGAACCGTTCATGACTTGCCCCTGCATCATCCCCTGTCCATTGCCTGCTGCCAGCATCCCAGGATTCATGCCAGCATTCATCCCTGTGTTCATTCCCATGCCAGGCTGGTTAACTGGACTGTTAACTGTTGGCATCATTCCTGCTGTGGATGGGGCTGAAGGACCCTGGTTTGGTCCACTTGCACCCATCGCCATACTGGGAGAAGTCAACCCAGCCTGTGCCATGGGACTTTTCACCATGCTGTTTAACATTCCCATTCCAGGACTATTTTGTTGGGTTTGACTGGCCATGCCCTGGCCAGGGCCACCAACCCCCATATTGAGATTTGGGGAACTACCAGCCCGTAGAAGTTCAGACAGCTGCTTGTGTTTAGAGGCAGCATCTTGTGCCAGGCCAAGGCTGGTCTGCAGCTGATTAATGTCACCACCATTGGTGAGTCCCAGTTCTGTGGAGCTGATCAGTTCATCTGGCAAGTCATGTTCCAGATCAAAGAGTGATCCAAAATCTGAAAAACAAAACAAATTTTATATGAGGTCAGAGCAATCAGTAGTATCTTGAAGAAAGACCTTGTTCATTAGTTTCTATTTTTTTATTTCAAGTTAACTAGCCAAGTTTCACTTTCTATGTTCCAGCAAAGTCACCATAATCAGACATTACTGAAAACTATCCAATTTGTTAAGATAAAAGGAATTTCTAAACTTTACAGAGCCTAAACTAGAGAAGACCATTCTACTTCACTCTCCTACAACAGTGTGTATTGACAGATCACTGCATATCTCAGACTGTGATCTCTCAACTTGAGAAATTTGACAAGGAAGGAGAGAAAAAAACCCAACACCTGCATTAAAAAAATCCTACAGAGTTAGCCAATGGAATTAGACAACAATTATCACAAAGAATTAAAAGGCTGTTAGGATAGCACTGTCTTCAATTTTTAACTTTCACAAAACTGTCACTTTTGCAAAAGACATAATACAGAAATATAGTTTCAAAAAAATGTTTGGTTGTGGGTTGGGTTTTTATTTATTTTTTGTTATTGGCTGTTTGGGACTTTTTGTTGTTGTGGGGTTTTGTTGTTTGTTTGTTTTTTGTTTGGGTTTGTTTTTGTTTGTTTTTTTTTTTATCTACATTCAGTCATCCCCAGCACAGAATTGCAAAATTCCATTGAACTGCACTGGACAGTCTTCCCACAATGAACACTATCAGAAAACAAAGTAACCCTCCTGGTCACGAAGCTGTTAAACACTGGGATGAAAAATCAAATTCACATCTCGAGCCCGTGCAAAGTAATCCGCAATGCAATCAAGTGGAGAAAGTCTACTATTTGGGATATATAGATACAAGAATATTACACAGTACCAAGAGTTAATTTGCTCAAGAAAACAGTAAGTTCTTTTGTTTGCAGAAGCAGCACGCACCTTGATCTGTATATTTAATCTATGGCAGTTAAAGTAAAAATAACCTAGAAAGTTTATGGCTAAGAGTTGAACCACTGTGTGATATAGCTATGCACAACTAGGCTGCAGAGTTTAACACCTGGAATCTGAAAATACCTAGTGAAGGAGGATTTTTAAAATCTGAACTACTGGAACATTTCAGCACCACTTCTGCCAGAAAGGTCATTTCATGGATGCTCTGTAGGAGGTACTGCACTGCATTTTCAAAAACTTCAGATCTAGACAATGACCTAAAACACTACTCATTATCTCAGCAACTACATTTAAAAGGAAATGTCAATTACACTGAATTCTAGAGAGGCTGGCAAGATGACTTCATCCAAATATTAACGGAAAAAGACTTCAGTTAAATGGTACCTAAGTCAGAAAAGCTCATCAGCATTAGAAATATGTTCAAAATGTTTCACATGATACTAAACCCAAAGCACCAAACTCCAGTACTAACAGAGTTTCTATGACTTCACAACTGTTATCACAGATAAGATCATGACTTAAGAATTCTGAAAATAGGGTATGAGGTTGGCAACAACGCAGGTACACCAGAACAGAGGAGATTTTATAACTCCATGTATATATTCTTCATGACTGCAAAGCACCAGAGACAGAATGATAATTTCCACTGAAGAAATAGGTTTTAAACTACTAAAATCAGTTAGCCCATTCTTCATTAACGTAAATCTCATGCTAAAAGTTATGCTTTGCAACACATATAGAGGACTGATCTTCCATTTGCATCACTGGTGTTCTTCAGGATGACTGGTATTTTTGAAGATTCAGAAGTGAAGGAAGAATCAGAAGAATAAAGCTTTTGTCAAAGTTCTCCTCCATTTAAAATCATGAATTTAGAATTTTATGTCAGCAGTCACACACCCTCTGAAAAAAACCTCACAATGCTCAGTGGTTAAGAATTAAATATTGAAAGAACCTCATCTTAAAAATGAAATACTGATGAACATGGGAAGAGTTACAGTCGAAGATACCCTCAAATTAGAGGGGAGAAGGTAATAAAAAAAAAATACATGACAGTTTAAAATTGCTTCAACAAGCATCTTGGGATGCCTGTCAGGATGCCTTTAACGGGCAAATATTGAAGCACTACATCCAGAAAACACTCTAGCTAACAGTCTGATAAATAGCCCACGAGTGAGGAAGTAGTAAAAAATACAATCAGTTATTCACAGGTTAGTCTGTTGCCCAGAAAAAAAGTTATTCCTAATGATGAACAAACAAAACTGAAAACAAAAGTGTCTGGGAAGAACAAGAGCCAGCACAAACTCTGTACCTATGACGTAACCATAACGGCAGAACACAGCAACCTCCCATCTCCAAACTCGGAAAGAGCTGTTGAGGCAGAGATGCCCACATGGCTCAAAGGCCAATTTTGTGACTGATTGTAGCTGGGCAAAGAATTTCTGCTCTTTAACAGACACAGCCTTCCAGGACAGGGCGAGTCCCAAAACAAAAATCCCCACTTCACATTTCTTGACATCAGGCCATTGTATATTAAGACTTCCATAAAATCACCTGGAAAGTGATCAGTAAATGTCTAACTATGAAGAACCAACTTGTTTTTCAAACCACCATGGAATATTTTCTCAGAAAGACCCATTTAGATGATTTTAGATATAACTCTGCAAAGAGGCAGTGCAACTCTTGTATTGAGAGACAAAGATCTGCTCATCTTTCTTCACAAGAAAATATTAACCTGCTCCTCTGAAGACCTCATTCTTTTTGAAATTCCCCCTCATAAATGAGAAGGTAATTCCAGCTTTAAGGCTCACTCGCTCATACCCAACTGGAAAATCCAGGTACAAACTACCTGAGCTCCTTGGCCTGGTCATTCTGTGCCACCCGTGAAGAGGAAGAAAAATGTCAGAAACTCAAAGTGGTTTTAATTCTTTAACGTCTCAAAACAAACAAAAAACCCTACACAACCAGAACTAAGTGGTTGTGAGATAATCCCAATCAGATTAGTACTTTATATCAAAAAATGTAAACTGTCCTTCCCATATAAGACTAACTTGTAAGGTGTTTTTTTTAATCCTGAAGAATACACGACAGAAGATTCATCATAAAAGAATACTACCAGCTACAAGCCCAAATCCTAATTAGTAACTACCAACAATACAATACACCAACAATACAATGTTTCTGGTGTGAGTTTGATCTATTTATAAGTCTTTTCCAAAAGCAAAACTTCAAAGTCTTCTTCAGCCAGTAGATAAACAACAAAACTAGAAAAACTTTCAGTTGTCTGGTCAACTATGAAAATTACATTTTTAGTCAACTGCTGGGAGGCAGAAGTTTTCAGATACAGGACTGAAACATAAACAGTCTCAAAAGACCATAAAAATCAGTAAGATTTCATGTGTATCTAGCAACAGTTGCAATTCATTTCACAATCTTTTACATATAATATGCATCCCTAAAGCCCACGGTATAGAGTTCTACCTATGGCCAACACAAAAACTGTCAAGGCTGGGCCAGACAGCTCATAGACTACATGAAAATAATGGTACATACACACACACAAAAGCTGAAGGCATATCTTAAAACACTGGTGATAAATATCCAGAGAACTGATTGACTTTCCAGTACACTGAGTCCACTGGTAGCCTTGCAATCTGTTTCATTAAGGATACACACAAAGATTTCTTACCAACAAAATAAAGCTTGCAGGAAGTTGGAGGAGGCAGATTAGTTCTGCAAAGGTTTCATAGAATGGTTCACGTTAGAAGGTATCTTTAATATCACCTAGTTCCAAACCCCCTGCCATGGGCAAGGGACACCTTCCACTAGAACAGGTTGCTCAAAGCCCCATTCAACCTGGCCTTGAACACTGCCAGGGAGGGGGCATCCACAACTTCCCTGGGCAACCTGTTTCAGTGTCTCACCATCCTCACAGGAAAGAATTTCCTCCTAATATCTAATTTGCATCTACTCCTCTCCAGTTTAAAACCTTTACCCCTCATCTTATCACTACATGCTCTTGCAAATGTAAAAAGTTTGTCTACTTGATTCATAATCTCCAGAGATCTTAGGGTATAATCAGCCACAGAAAAACTGGGATGTAACAGAATAGACAGCATCTGGCCTAAGAGCTCAAAAACATCCAGTAATATGAAGGTAGTAAGTGGTACAGGTAAATTTTGATCTCAATAGAGTAGCACAGAGTGATTCCACATATGTTATTTATGGTATTTGTCCTGGTTCCCTAGGCACAGACCCATGGGCCAGCCATGCAGGCAGGCCATGAGCAGCCCTGAGTCAGCTGAGAGATCCAATCAGGTCAGCTGACTCACACGTATATCCCATACCACCTAGTCATGCTCATAAGGAGGGAGCTCAGTGAGGGTGGGGCTCTACCACCTCTCCCTGAGGCTCCTTGTTGATGGTGCTCTGTTCCTGCCATCAGCATTGAGAACCAGGCTGAGTAGACCCTTTGTGCTTTGTCTTGATTTTTGTTTGTTTTGTTATTCTACTAAATCTGTGTATACTTCAACTCACGGGCGTTTTCCTTTTTTCCCCAATTCTCCTTCCCATTTGGGGAGGGAGTCTTGGGTGATAGTACTAACTGCTATGGTTTAGCCCTGAGTACTGGCTAACCGTAGACAGTATTATTAGTGTATTTCTTTCCATGGGTAACAAGAAAATATAGATTGCTACTGCCATCCGACATTCAAAGGAAAGAGAAGGAAAGTACCTCCATGAAACAACATCTAAGTAGGTAATCAGAAAGTGTTAACCTGAGGCAGTCTCAACATGCAAAGGCACATCATAATTCCTTTTAAGAACTGTACCACTACTGAACACTCACAGAATCACAGAATTTTTTGGTAGACTCAAGAAACTGGCCTGACTTGCCCTGGCTACATTAGCTCTACAGTGAGAAAGTGGGTCAGAAAAGACAGTAGATGGAGAAGGTCCACTTCTTTCAATAGCAGTCCAGTTAGGCTGGATTAAGTAATATGAACTGCATCTTAAATGTGAGAAAGCAACTTCAAAAATCAGTATGCTAACTTGCATTGCATACTATGGATTATTTTCTTAGCTTTGGACCCTACAAAGAGCTGACTTCTTTGATGTCTGCCTTTGACAGTGTCTGATCTGCAAGATGCAAGAAACTGCTGGCCTGGATTGGAAGCCCACCTGGCACCAAAATGGACTTTAAACTAGTACAGACTCAGAGTATGCAATCAAAATCCTTAAGTCAATAAGATATCAGTGCCTTATCAGGTATCAATTTTCAATGAGTTAGAGTATTTATTTCAAGCTAGTTTTCCTGCAACACCATCTGTCAGCACCAGTGAGGTAACAGGTCTCAAAGCACGCAAGGCAAAGTAGAGATTCCTGACAAGGCTTACAACATAAGGAAAATATACCCATACTAACTACTTAGCAAAGAAATCCACATGTGGGTTCAAGTGGCACACGATAGTTTATTTTTGTGCTTTCTAGCCTACAGTCATGATTCAGTCATTTTCTCATTTCTGGATTAAGACAACAGACTTCTATTCACCTTTCAGATTAAAACAGGCATTTTTATCAATATGGAGATTATCTGGTAGTCTCAAATAGACTGCAGTGAATAATTCTAGTTTTCTAAGAACTTGCTGACATGCTACACAAAACAGCAAGAATGCTTTACTCTCATGTACTGTACCCTCAGACTGGAGGCATTCAAGCATTCAGTCTCAAAGAAGAGTAGGTATATCTGAAGAAATAGCATCACATGTGAACAGTGACACCTGAAGAACCCTGCATGCCCAACATGTAAGGCAACAACTTACTCCAGTGCTTACCTCGTTGCTGATCTTACAGAGGCAAGAGATTTTACAGTTCCTGTCCCTGCATCCCATGTATTTTCTTATATTCTGAACACAGACAGACCAAATTAGAAAGCTGCTGAACATTCACCTTTTGCACAAATGTTTCTGAGCTCCAGAAACGTATCAGTGGATCAAATTATATCAGTCATTAGGTTCACAACGAAACAAGTAGACAAGGCTTAACACACACATGTGACAGAGCTGACATGAGCCACAGATGATGGTGGACTACACAGAAAACATGATACCTTTGCCGTGTTTTGAGACAAAGAGTAATAATAAGATGCTGAGGTCAGTATCTTCACTGCACGGCACATGAAAGCTATCCAGGAACCGAACAGAGCCTAGATGTAATGGAGAAAGTGCCCAGAGGACACAACCAATATCCCAGAGAAACCAGCCATTCAAACTTGCAGTCAAGCACCAGCATTACAGGCCCTAAAACGTATTGCCTGACATGCCCTGAAAAAAAAGCCAGAACTCGAAACATAAAAACAAAAAAGGCACATCAAGGAGATACCTGAAAACAGTCTTGTGAGAATGTATCCATCAAAACATAGAAGCAAAGGTGATGCACAGACATGAAACAAAGCGCTAATAAAGTCATCAATTCCCAAGGCCTCTGTAACTGCAGAAAATAAAGCTAGACAAGTTCAGGCAATTTTATTGGGGGGAAAAAAAACATTCTAAGAAATAAGCAAAAAACTCTTAAGATTCCTACCCGATGAGCGTTAGAGAATTTTGCTATACAGCATTCTGGAGATCAGATTTATTCTTACCATTAAAGCCCATTAAGGAGAAGACTTTTCATGTAGCTCCTCTATGAAGCCACAATTACACAATGGTAACACAAACTCTGACAAAACATTTTTTCCTTACTTAAAATGTAGAGTTAATTTAAATTAAGCTACTAATTTGACACAAAATAAAGGGGTAAAAATTCAGTATCAGCCTAAAATATTAAGGTCTAGATTGATCATTGCAACTACTGCTTCCAAAATTCAAGGACATCAGTCCCTGTATAACCTCAATCATCACTCATCCCCAAAGCAGAAGCATGATGCAGAGGTCTTCACTACTGCTTATGCAACAGCAACTGAGAATTCTTATTCTGTATTACTCTATTTGGGTAACAAAGTCTTCAGCACTGGACTTCGATATTAATTCTGTTCCCTGCAAGAAAGTAGGGAAGCACTGCCTCCTTCCTTCACTGCTGATCCAGAAAAGACCGGAATTTTTTCACCACATCAAAAAAATTGATAATTTCAAGAAAGACTGCAAAGAATGCAAACAGAAAACACATCTAAAAAAGGACACACTCAAAAAAACACCTCTGGAAGACAAACACAGAGGCATGAAACATGTTAGCATGTCATGGTAGCGCACAACTTCAGGCACAGATTTTTTTAAAACAGTCAAATGTTTGGTTGAAGTCCTATTCACCATCTAGAATGTACATTATTTCATTAGTAGTTGTAGCAACCAAGTATAAGTATTTTATAAGTGTAAAAAATCATTCTAAAGAAGAAATGATTTACAGCTCAACATCTACTGAAGTCCTAAAATTAGGACCTCACTCTCAAATTTTTTTAAGCTATCCTAATTCCTATTTAAACGCTGATGACAAACACAACTCTTGTTTATGGGAAAAAACTCTCAGTTTTGCGAAGCTGCAATTATCTACAAGTTTAAATCCTACTTGTCCCAAACTATTATCAATAGAAATGCCAATTTTAGAAGACTCTGATTGATGCAAGTTGTTTGCAACTTCAAAAGAAAATTACACTTACAACAAACTGTATTCCTTTTCATTATCATACTCAAAGTTCTTCCAAAAAATTATTTAGAGATACAGATGGTAGCAGGTGTTTACCACTGAAAACTATAGTGAAAATTCAATGGTTATGATTCTGGAATATGGAATTGCAGTTGTTCTAGGGCAACAGAAAAGGTGTAATCATATGGAAAAGACTAAGTGCAGAGTATGGTTAGTGTTTTTACATCACTTACTGGGAAATTTCAGAGATGCTGCTGTTTGTGTACCTGCCTATTGATGCTGTTACCTAACACAATGCAAAGGTACTAGTCTTGCCATCACTGATGGCCTAAAGAAGATGAAGTTTTGACATTTTAATTCTAAAATGCTCAAGTCATAGTTAATTTCCCTGTGAACATGTTGCTACATGTTTTTTGTCAGTGCATACAACCAGTTGCAGAAACAGATGTATTTTACTTCAGCATGCTGCTACAGTTTAAGGAAAGACAGAAAAGCCAAATCCTTGGAGACAGGTGTGCATTGTTTCTCTGTCGGTAAAACTTACACACCTAAATTACTCCGTTTGTCAAATAATAAATCTAAATGGCTTCTGGCCAAGCCCTCTCAGAAGGGGCACTAGTTAGAGTGACAAGAAAGGTTAAAGTAGTATCATTACATCATTGGAACAAGCACTGAAAGGCTGCTCCTACTAAAGCAGCTAAGCAACACACTGAGGTGACACTGGAGATAATCAAGCAGCCTACAAAGAAGATGCAAGAAATTCACACTACATCATACAAAATTAATATCTAATAATAAACTCATTTTCTCCAAGTTGTAAAGGTACAAGAAACCAGAATTCCTATAGCAGAAGTTCAGCATTTATCCCCAGTATCTTATGAAACCCACATCCCCTAAAAATGCAAACCAAACCCTAGAGTCTGCTAGACCCTTCCCAGATAAAACTTGGGTTTTCTGCAAATACAGAACTGATCAATAACCTGAACTAGGGACCCTCTAGACTAAATCCAAACCCTGCTCTAGAACCATGAAGGACAAGCTCCAAAAGTTCGTAGGGTTTTTTTTAAAAATCTAGGACTTAAATTCCCAAGTTCAGCAACAAATGTTTTCCCTTCAATATCAAACTTGTGAATCTGTATTTTTCAATTGGAACTGTAAACTGGTATTCTAGACTCAAAGGGTTTTTATTCATAAGTGCTCAAGATTCAGTTTTACATTATGACACGTACGGTGCTTGTGTTGTAGTGGATGTTTCTTTTAAAAAAAAAATTACGTACCTGTCAAACACTGCACAGAAAAGTACGTATCTATGTCAGAGATACACACACAATCCACTTGGTGAAAGGGGGGAAAAAAGCAGATACACAGCAGTTTAGAAATCTACGAGGTTCAAAATTCCTAACAGTTACTTCCACAATCTACTTAGCTACAAAGCAAAGATGCCCATTTTTGCCACACACACACATCACTGCAATACCTGATTTACAGTACCTGCCATTCATCAAACCATATTTCAAGGTCTCTCTTGTCTCGTAACAACTAATATTGGGGGAAGGGAGGGCGTGGCAGGGCAGAACTAGCAAAGAAAGTTTGGCTCTCAACAAGAACGGATAGAAATATTTACCTGATGGATTCAAGTTAAATGCAGTTAATAACTTGGTCTTAATCATTAGCCTGAAAACAGATTTGTGAGACGTATTTGGTTTTAAAAGTAGTATATACAAACACTAGGAAAAAAACCCATAGCTGTCTGAAAATAGAATTGAAAACTGTGCATGTGCCTTTGGAAAAGGCAATGAGACAAGATTAATGTGACTCATTTTGAGCAAAGAAACATCCTGACACATTTGGAACAAACGAAAGATGAGTATCAGTCAAAATCACAGTAGTCCAGATGAGGAGTTTCATTACAAGTCTTAGACCTTTGATGTAAGGGAGAGCAAGTAAGATTTCAAAGGTTGGAAGCAGTTCCTGAGGAAAAAAAAAAAAAAAGAAAAAAAAAAGAACATACAAACTTTACAAAACATGACTACTGAAAGGGAGACTGAAGATGTACTATTACTCAAAAAAAGGCAACTTTTGAACATAGTAAACAAGGATATTAAGGCACGTACCACAAATACACACGTTTATCTCTGATATAACACACGTGCCAACTAATTCTAGACAACTGACTTCCAATGTTACAGCAAGTCAGAAACACTAAGCGCTTAAAAATCCTCATTTTTGATTTAGCAACCTAAAGACATGACACCACACAACCATGCTGCAGCAAAGTATACTCCATTTTTATTACTTGATGGAACACAGCAGTTCTGAACTCACAGCCTGAAAAGCTTTCCTAGTTCACAGAACTAGGGGCTGTAAAACATTATTAAACTCTCCTTTCCTGAATACATCGAAATCTGTATGTGGCAATTTCAATGCACCCGCATTGCTGGAGGAAAAAATGAGGGGTTTACAAATGAAAAGGCCAAAAAAAAAAAGGCACTAGTTTAGGACATCCAGTTAAAAATATGTCTTTATGAAAGACTTCCACACATTTACTCAAGGAGAAAAAAAAAACAGACAGGTGTACACCACTTTGCTAACACATTTAAGACAGTCTTGTTAGACTAGGTGCAACACATCAAACCAGTGTTTCTACCAGTAAGGAAAGGTAAGCAAAATGAGCTACACTGGCAAATTACTTATGTCAATGTAACCATGCTGATACAGAAGAGCTGTGCTAGCATCCAGTGTCACAAACTCACATCCAACACTAAAGATACTGTACCAAGAAAGCTACAGAGTTACAATGGTCTTCAGAAAATTTAACATCTGGGTAATATGTATATGTTATTAGAATTCTTCTTATCAACAAATTTAACTTTTAAATAGACAAAAATGCAGAGAACCTCTGGTACTTCAAGGGTATCCGCACATTCTTGCTCCTGAAGCTATTCTAGAACCACCCAACATTTAAGAAAAAATATAAGACTATTCAAAAATTTACTAATATATTTCACGGTACTGACAATACGAAGACCTTCTAAAATACTTCAAAATGCTTATTACAAAATGTGCTACAAATATTCCAGTTCCCCTGTAAGTCTATGTCATTCTTACCTCCTAAAGCAGAAACTGGCATTAATAAAGCAACTCAAAACTACACAAATACAGTAAGTTCTATGGCAAAGCGAATTCTGAGTAGGGAACACAGAAATCATTTAAGACTTTTAAGACAGAAGGCGATGCAGCACTGTAACAACAGTGGGAAATGCAGTTATATTGGGCTGCTGCCAATAAATCAAGCGTATTAGGACAACCATTGCTGACTTCTTTTTAGAATAAAACCAGTATCATTTGAGTTTAGTACATTCCAAGCCCTGAATACCAGTATCACCCAGGTCTACAATGAAAACACAAGTGAATTAAGAGACTCAACTTAGTCTCCAATAGAAATACACTCAATATCTGCAAGTTGGGGAGTAAGTTAACTGGAGTCAGTCATTATTTTTACGTATCTAAGAAGCTAAAACAGTATTTCATATAAGAAATGCATCAAAAAGTTAACAGCAGAAGAAAGACAGTGCAGGATCCACTATGCACATGTGCTAGAAAAAGTATCATCAGCAGTGCAATTTTCTCACCTTTCTCTCTCTCTCTAATGATGCTGTGACTCTAACAGTTTTAAAACGAGTGCTTGAGTAAGTACATAAGCAGCATGTTATTTATTTTCTATAATTAACTATGGAGTGGGTACAATACAACATATTCTATAAGTGGAATTTACTTAATGAAAGTTGCTTGCACTATTTCAAGCAAATTTCAGGAGTAGATAGGTTGAAAACATAAATTTGAAAGCAGTTTCCCACAACAGCAGAAGTGGGACCAAAAAAAAAAAATAACTGCAGTTTCTCAAGCAACAAATGAAAAATATAACCCTCAAAACACACTTATTGGTTGAGAGCTTAGATTTTATTTAGTTAGAGAAACAGACAACATATGTTAAAAAAACCACAGAAAGTGGAACTGTCCCAAATCCAGGTAGTAAGCTGCCAACAAATAAAACCCAGAAAAGTAAGAATCCCTTAACGGTTTCTACATAGCATCTATAAAGTGTCTGCAGCACTACAAACCTCTGCGTAGCTATCAGGTGACGGCAATCTCAGTCACTTTGAGAAAAATTATGCCATTTGTGCACTACTGAAACTGTCCCAACAACCCCTAGTGTTTCACCATAAAAGTTCATTTACTAAATTGCTCAGTAAGCTAACATTAAAACAGATTAATATTCCATGACAATCTGCACCTGTTAAACGGAAATACATTCAGAAATTATCCAAACCTTATTTGATCACAAATGTCTTAACTTAGACATGTGCGTTAATCTAAATCAAAATATGCCTTTAACTTTCTTATTTTTGAGCATCAGGACTTCTCTCACAAAAATATATTTTTCTCTCTAAACAGAGCAAGACAACCACCACCAAGACAAATTAAAAATGGTTACTACTGAATTAAATACTGGTTTCCAAGTCTAGCACAAAAAACTCAACAACTAGCTCTAGCTAAAGAGCAGCTTCTCCAACTCTCTCCTACTCTCTTACTAGAGACCTGTTGATACTGGACACAGTAATGTCCTCAGGTTACAACATAATATTGCCTATATTTAATATACTCCAAAAGTTACACAAACTTTTCAAAACTAATACATCATTCACCATGAATATAGAAGGCAAAAATCAAAATTTTGAAGATGATTCTAAGCAGAAATACATCCATTGCTCAACCAAAAACCAGCTACTAAAACCTCCTGTTTTCTGTCGAATTAGGAGCTTTTAAAAAAAAACCAAACAAACCCAACACACAACTCTTCCTTTTCTTTGCCAGCTGTAACTGCATTGAACAATACCACTGGTGGCATGAGAAATGCCACCACTCACCAGACTCTGGCCGAAGGAGGTCTCCTCCATATCCCATAGGCTAAGAAGATCTAAAGCAAGTTCAAAGAAACTCCTTTGGGACAGGTAACCAAGGGCTCTCATAGCAAAATGACACCAAATGCTCATCTGCTTCAGAAGAAACACTAAAAAGCTGAACAGTCCTTTGTTACTCCCTTCTCCTTCCCAGTACAACCAGTTCATATTTGCTAGGGATTGGGACACCTAAGATTTCCAACCTCTAGCTTGCCTTCACAGCATCACTGAAGACCTCTGCAGGACTGCAGAGAAGCCCCTTTTTCTCCACAGCCTGCAAGTCTACAGGGGAATTTCAGACATTTTGGTCTCGCAGCAAAGAAATGGGAGATGCAAGATGAACTGCACTCCATATTGATCCCTAATGCAAATAAGGTGAAATAACACTTCATTTCTAAGAAGATATGTGTCTCAATAAACCTTATCCACCAAGCTCAAGATCTTGATTTTGGTTTTAGCAGTTTTTTCCTCAAGTCGACGGTTTATTTGAATTAGAAAAGCAGCTTTTAGGTATCCTTCTGCAAGGATACCTAAAAAGTAAGGACTGCATGTAAGAAGAAAAAAAAGAAAAATAGCACAGAAATACGACTCGTTTCTAAATGAGCTGTAAAAAAAACCCTTATAGATGCAAAATATAAGAAACAAGACATTTGTGTACAAACGTACAACAATAAAGCGTACAAAAGCATCATCTTGAGCACTATTCTTATTTCTGCAACTGGAATGAAAGCAAGGAGCACAGTAATAACTACTATTGTGAAAGACACGAAAACGACAAACTGTTAAGTCTTATCTGCAGTTGATCAAAAGCACAATAAACTGAACAGCTTTACTTTCAATCACTTCCCAAAAAATAAAGGGCCAGAAAGCTCCAAACACCCTCCCTATGCCATTAACGGCAATAGGTACAAACGGAGCAAGAAACACGGGCAGAAAGGCCGAGGGCTGGCAGGGGTGATCAGCAGGGAAAGGGAGAAGGAGATTTGGGCAGCAGAAGGGAGAAAAGGGGCAATAATCGCGGGAGGGAGAGGCGGGGAGGGCCCGGGCCCCCGAGACTGACCTGTGCCGTCGCTGGCGGACACGGAGAGCGCCGGTGAGGAGAGTTTAGGCCGCTTGGCTGAAGGCGGGCCCTGCTCCACCACATTCTCGGCCATTTTTAATTCTTTTTTAGACAATCCCTCAGAACAGAGAGGCGGTGGGGCGGGTGAACCCCAAAACCTTCACCTTCTTCTCGGGCCTCGGGTCAGCTGAAGAGCAACAATAACGCGGAGGATCTGGCGGGCGGTGTGTGTGGGGGGCGAGTTCCCCTTTTTCTGCCCCTTGGGCTCCGGGAGGGCGGCAGCGGAGAAGAGGGGAGACGGTGGGAGCTGGGGCGGTGGGGGAAGAGGCCTCTTCCCCCAGGCGAAAGGACTAAACGAAGATGGGAAGTGCAGGTAAAACCCCCGCCAAAAACCAAAAAACCAAACCACCACAAATTAAAAAAAAAAAAAAATGAGAGCCTGACGGGTTTGGTTTGGGGTTTGGTTTGGTTTTTTTTTTTTTTTTCAGTAAAATTAATCCCGGCTGTTGTCCTGCTGGTGCTTCCTCGCCGCTGCCACCATCATCATCATCATCCTTCGAGGGGTCTCCTCCTCCTGCTGCCTCCTCACCGCCGCCATCAGCCTCTTCCTCCTCGGCGCCGTCCTCCTCCTCCTCATCGCCACAAGGAGGCGAGCGAAGGAGAGGAGGGGAGGAGGAAAAAAGAAAAAAAGATCGCCGTCCTCTAGCAGCAGCTCCTTCCCCCTCCAACACCACCCTGCAAAAAAACACCCACCGCCAGCGACAGGGCCGGGGGGGAGGCGGCGGGGAGGGCGGCCAGGCGTGCGCGGGGTCCCCAGCTCCACTCGCGTCTTCTTCCCCGCCCGCCGCTAATGGCTGCAGAAAGGGGAGCCGTAAGGATGAGGAGGGTGAGGATAAGTCCCAGGAGTCTCCGCTTCACATCTTGTTGTGCAGGGAAGGAGGAGGGGTTGTTGTCCTGATGGAGGCAGCACCGATCGCGGGATGGGAAGGTGGGGGGGCGGGTTTCAACACCCTCTCTGCACCCCCCCTTCTCTCCTCTTCTTTCCCCTTCCTCTTTCTCTCGCTTGCAGTAGTAGGCTGCCCCCCCTCCGGCGCAGGCACAGGGGCCGATCCCACAGCAGTGGCAGGAGGAGGAGGAGGAAGACGGCCCCTCCCCCCCCCCTCTGCCTACCTTCCCTCCTCCCGGGCGGCTGAGGATGGTTGCGAGCGCTGGCGCCGGGCAGGGAGGGGGCTGCCCGTCTCCGCTCCCGCGGACCCACGGGCTATGCGGGGCGCGAAAAGGGAGGGAGAAAACCCTCGGCCGCTGCTCGGGCGCGGTGGGGACTCCCTCTTTGCCTCTGCGAGGGTGGGGAAGGAAACCAAGAGGTTGGTAGTCGGGGAGGGGGGGGGCGAGAAGAGGCCGCTCAGCGACCCCGAGGAGGAGGTAAAATTAAAATAATAAAAGAGCAGAAAAAATACGCCGGGGGAAGGCAGGGGACTCGCTCTGGGTGGGTTAAACGGCCGGGAGGGGGTCCTCGGCGCTCCCCGGCGCGGGGGGGTGAGGGTGGGGTGGGGCGGGCGGCGCAAGCGGCGCGGGGCCGAGCGCAGGCTCCCTACTGCCCCTGCCTGGCGCTCGGCGGCGGCCCGGCTGCGGCCGCTCCTGTGGCGTGTGTGGCGGAGCAGGCAGAAGCGGGGGCAGAGGGTAGCGGGGGAGAGAAAGAAGTCGGGGAAAAGAAGAGAGAAAAGGAGAGAGAAGAGACGAGAGAGAAGGGACGGGCAGGCTGGCGCGGGGTGGGGGGGGCGTCTCGGCTCCTCGCTTCTCTCCCCGTCCCCTGGCCAGGCCCCTGGGTCTCTCTGCGCTGCCCTCCCCCTGGCTCGCCCCGTCCGGCTCGGCCTCTCGCTCTCGCTCCCTCCCTCAGTCGCTCACACACAAACAAAATGGCGGCTGTTGTTTCTTCACTCTCCCGAGTCCTCGGAGGGAAGCGAGCGGCGGCGGCGGCGGCCGGAAATGAGCCAAGAGCAAAAAGGGGGCGGGGTCGCACCTGGGGGCGGGACCCAGCGGCGCTGGCGCACACAATGGAGCGCGGGGGCTGCCGTGCCGGGGGTGGAGGGTGGTGGTGGTGGTGGTAGTGGAGTGGAACCGCTCACCCGCCGTCAAGATACTGCACCCAATCAGCGCCGGCCTCTCGCTGGGCTCTTCCGCAAACTCCCCTGGCTCCGCCCCTTAAAGGCGAAGAGGGTTTTTTGGGTTTTTTTGTTGATTTTTTTTTTTTTTTTTTTTTTAAAAAAGGGTTCCTTTTTCCGTCTCCCCTCAGACGCTTTTCTGTCAGCTGAAAGGCGCACGGTGGCGGCCCAGGAGAGTCCGGCAGTAGAGCCTGCGGCCTAGGCCAGGTAGGGAGGCGGCCGCTCCGCCCCGCCACTTTCCCCCCCGGCTGGGTGGGCTGAGGGCCGGCGGGCCCAGCAGGTTCCTCCCGCCGGGGCCCTCCCGCCCGGTCTGTTCCCCGCGGTGCTGGCGGGCGGGGCGCTCCTCCCGCCGGTCTCAGGCTTTACTGCGCCACAGACATGGCAGCCCAGGCCGGCAGGCAGGCTTCGGGGCGGCGCGGCGCCGCGCCCGGGCGGGTGTACAGCACACCACGGCCTGGGAGCAGCACCCCGTACGTTGCCGCTGTGAAGTGGCCGAAGATCCCCCCCGGAGGCCCAGCGGGCAGCGAATGTACGAGGCCCAGAGGTCGAGGTCCAGAGGTGCTTTTTACGTACCGCTTAACTCCGGGGTGCGGGAGGTGACGCAGTTTGCCATCGACGTTACAACAAATAAATAAATAAACAAAAAAAAACCCACCGAAAAACCTCTCACTTTACGCTGAAGAGTAAATAAGCCCACAACGCGCACGCTTGATGCCAAACCCCGCAGGTGTGCTGGGAAGGGGGCGCTGGGTGGTACAGCAGCCTCCTGAAGAGGGGCCCGCTCTTCTGAGGCGGGCATGGGCGGCTGGGGGTGTAGGCAGGGACAGGTAACATTGGTGCCATCCTTTGCAGACCTCCACAGCCTGTGAACCGTTCCACAGCTTTAGTGGGGATTAATGACCTACCAAGAGTTTTCCTCAAATCTATTAAGCAAGAAAATAACCCCATCCCAGTTTTCCTCTTCGCCGCGTTTGGGGTCTTTCGGGCAGTACGCCGTTAGGTGATAGGGATAGAAACGGGCTTGTGTATGTTTTTAACAGAAAAAAGCAGTTCCGTCTGAGTCAGGTGGGATGTGTTTGAGGACTTCCTCTCACCACTCACCCTCAGGACTAGCTGTCTGCAATCCTGCGCACAAGAACTGAAGCAGGTATTTGGGAAGAGCCTAACCTAAACACCAGAATAAATACCACAAGAGATGAGAAAAGGCATGAGCGGAGATCCTCAGCCCTATAACAGTTATCCACCGTCCCCCTCACATACTTCCACACTTAAGTTTCCCTTGTTTGGGCTTGATTTCCAGAAAGATCATTGTTGTCTCCCCCAGCGCAGAAGTGAAAACGCAAATAGGGTCATGCTCAAACCACTCCACAAGTCCTTAAAGATTGTGTGTGTATTAGCCTTCTAGAAAAGTCTTGGAGCAAATCTGTATATTTTAGAAGAGAGGTGGAGGGAGCCTTGCAAGAACAAGTAGGAATAGGAAAATAGTCTGGAAAGCAGAAAGCTTATTAGTCTCAGCGCTAAAGCTGCTGGGGTTTCCAGCCTCAAACCTAACAGTGTCACCTTAGAAACACCGTTATGATTCCAACAGGTTTTTTGCCTCATTGCTCCTAAATTCCCCAAAATATTTCAGTTACTGAAGTCCTGTATTACCTCAATATGTTTATTTTGTCAGATTGACTGTTTCCCTTGTTTGTGAAGCATTTTTTTTTAAACACAGCTGAGACTAATTTGAACTTTTTTTTTGTCTCCTTAGAATTAAAAGTTGACTGAAATAAGTCTATATAAGATTTTCAGACCCTCTAGAGGCCCTTAATACATAGCTCAATAAGGAATTAGTGCCAGCTTTATAAAGACACCAAGGTGCACATAAACACCTAAATGCTTTTAAAAGTCAGGCCCTTACTAAATGAGAAGTTTGGACCAAAGCAGATGTTTCAAATAAGTTTTGTGACACTAGTTCCTATCTGGAGACTTGATCCTACCAATAGTTGCATGTGTGTTTAGTTTTTTATAGCACATAGATCCACTGAAATCACACTGTTCTACTTGCCATAGTAAAACTAAGCACATGTGTGCTTGCTGGAGCACAGCCGGAGAGATAAAAGTTAAAGAACTGGGTAGTTACTTGCTACTCCAGAGAGTACTGTATGGATTGGTTAGTTTTGTTAAATAGCAGAAAAATCTGACAAACAAAATAAAATCCTTTTTTTTTTTTTTTTTGGGTGCATCTTCCCTTCTGCTGTGGCTAGCTGTTTATCTACCCTTTGAATGAGTCTACCCTTTGAATGAGTTCAGGAAGCATAGCTGAACTGTGGGAAACATAACCTGTGGTGAATGCTACCAAACCAGCATATACCTTCTGAATATGAATTACAGATATAAGTAATTAACCGATATGTTAGTGAAACTATACCTCTACCTTACAAGCTTCACCTCTAGTCAAATAGTTCTTTATATATTAGAAAGTCATATTCAGTTAGCTTTCCATGTTACAGACTTAAATGCAACCTGAAATATATGGAAAATAAATAGAAAACAATGCTGCTTGTGCATTTTTTTTGAAAAAGAAGGTAATCTAAAACAAGAGAAGGAGGAAGAAAAAGAGGAAACCCCAGGAAAATAAGGTTAAAATAAATCATATTTATATATAAACAAAAAAAAAACCCTTCAGCATCTGTTAATTTTTCTAAAAACACCACAGTTTTCTTAAATGAACCTTAATAAGTACACACAACCAACTATTGCTGAATGCTGACTGCCAAAACAGTAACATACAAAATTACTGGAAAGCAATAATAGAACACAAAGCACACTAAGAAGCAAATACATAAACCTGTACAAATAAAACCAGGAAAGGATTATACTATTAAAAGTAAAACAAACCTATTGACCCAACAAGTGGGTCATCAAGGATAGTAGTATTTATTTATCCCTTGAAAATAATACCCAGAAGAATTAATTAGCTCATTATTGCCAGTAATTACAGGAGTCGTTATGTACTTTGAGATAACTGCATGAAAGTACCATAAGTCTGATTAAAATGAGAATCTGCTCAGGAAAGCAATAAGAAGAATAATGCAGGGCCTTGAAATTTTATCATGGGATCTTGTTTGGCCCTAGCTGGTGGTTACTGACATTTGTAAGCATGCCCAGCTGTTCCAAAGGCTACAGGGAACAAGATAAGATCCCCTCCTACTGCAAAGGTCAACGTGATGCCCAGAGCTCAGCATCCCAGTGTCAGCGAGAGGAGCAGGCAGAGGAGTTATCATCTCCCTTGGCTTGGAGGGAGCCAGGACCGTAGCCTTCCCCTTCCAGCTGCTGGAAGGAGAAGCACCATGTGATCTCAAAGTCACCCGACCAACCTCCTCCCCTCCCTAATGCTGCTTGGGAAATCACTTATACTATATAAAATTTCTCCGCTCCCCTTTGGCAGGATTTGACCCACAGCCCTGCGGCCAAGCAAGAGTCTCCAAAAGAGGGGGGCTCATGGGATGGAGAGCAGGAGCCAGGGATGGGGCACTAGCATCTATCTTCTCAGCTCTGTTTCTGCCTGCACTTTCCAGCTGTATTATATTTTTTTCCTGAGCTTTCAAGGGGCCGATGCCTGTGTCTGGCAGGTAATTGCTCCTGTTCCCCAGCTGCCTCCTGCTGCCGCAGCTCTCTGCTCACACTGCACCACTCCCAGGGAGCAAAGGAGGGATAACCCCGTTCTCCATACGAGCAGGGAGATCTGCATGAGGGTCTTCCCTGGCACAGGTCAGAAGGGTGAGGAAATGATTTAAGGCTGCAATTTTTGCATGTAATGCTGGGGCACAGCTATATTTCTGGAAAGCAAGAGCCAGCTGTGCCTAAGCAGAGAACATCGCTCAGCGCGGTGTCAACATTAAAACCCAGGAGTGTTTTGATACGAGACTAATTTTATTAAAACCGTAAGAAGTCACCATCCAATAGCTGGTTCTTGCATCTAGCATATACATAAAAGAAAGGGCTGGCTTTCTGACAGCAAGCAAAATGCTTTCAGTCCTCGGCCCCAGAAACGCGGGCTGCCTTGGTCACACAGTTTTCAATAGCTGCAAACACAGAGTTATGTTGCTAAATGTTAAGGGCTCAGCTGTTTACCAGAAGAATGTTTCCTCCCTGGAACACATGGTTTTGCTTAAAAGAAGTTAGCCAAAACCCCCCACTTTATTTCATTAGTGAATGCAACATTATAATCCTAACAAACATGCCATGCAGTCTCCCCTTACAAGGGTGAAATAGAAAAAGAAGACAAAAAAATGACCTCTCTACTTAACAGCAGCACAGAGGTACACTGCCCAGGAAACGCCGCAGCTTTGAGCTCTGGTGATCTAGAGCCGAATCTCGTGCTCTGAAATGTATATATATATGTATATACACATTGTTTTCATATTCTGCTGGAAAACACACAGGTGAAATAGGAGCAAGAGACTTGAGTGCTCCCCCAGCTTTACCAAGGGCTGGCCAAATCACTGCCTTCCACCTCCCAGGCTCAGCTCTCCTCTCTGTAACAGGTAGGTGATGCTACTCCCCCCTTACAGAAAGCATGTCTGAGTCATTAAACAAAAATGTGGTACTCCTGTATCTTCTAAATGAAATTACACTGAAATTAATGCATTTACATTAGCAGTTGATTTATCCCAGAGTGTTATGGGGACACAAGCAAGAGGGTTTAGAGTGAAAATATAATACTTTTAATTAAGAGCCCTTGAACTTGCCACATGCTTTGAGCTTGGGGAAGGTGAAGGGATGGCAAATCTCTGAACAGCTTGTTCAGTTCAGCACTATATTTACAATGATCTGCTAAAAATTATCGTGCGATGGAGTTCAAGCTAACATGGGAAATCTGTGCTGAAAGAATTAGGGTTATTGTAACAACCCAGAGGGAGCACGCTGTTCACCTTCCCCTTACTTCTTCTGACTCTGGTATCCAATGGGAAGGTTCTTGATAAGCTTTATTACACTGCAGAAGGTATAAACAATGTGCTTTGAAATCTGCTGAGCTTAAACACAAAATTTATCTTTTCATTTGTTTCTTGAATTGTCCCACAAATACAAGTCCACTGTTCACACATGCTTGTGAAGAACAAAATACAATTATCTCATTATCTCTCTTACACCTGCCCTTCCTTTGCTTTTTTTAGATATTTTTTTTACGTGCTACAACATTCTTCTATATGCTGAACTGTGATGCATTGTTTGATGTCTGCAATCAAAACTCAAAGAGGGAAAAAGTAACATTTTTTCTGATTTAGTAGTTTTCATGCTTCAAGATATAAAGTGATTCCTTTGATGGGGTCAGGCAGGAATTTACTTTGTGGCAGAGAAATGTACTGAATCAAGAGGTTTTCAGTACAGAGGGTATTGGCCTTCTGATGGAGCTAATGGGACCCTGTTGTTCATGGGATAATACACTTGGTTAATCAACACAATCTGAGCTGTATTTACAGTTGCCACAGAAGAAAAAATTTCCACAGGAAGTACAGGTCTGATTGTTGTTTTTATTTTATTTTTCTGCTTTTCTCAAAAAAGATCTTGTACTTTCTTGGCATTTTGGCATGCTAGAGAAGGCAATGCCTTCAGGAGTGCTTTCCTTCCACACACAGATAAAAGTCAATCATTAACAAAAAACACCAAAAGCCAATTGATTCTAGTCTGACAACTCTGTGTAAAACAATAGGGTTAATCCTCAGTTCCTTACCTTCCTAATTTCTGTTGGTTTATCACTTCTCTTCCCAGAAGATCCCTCACAAACCCTCATGTTTCAACATCCACAAGGTTGTTTTTTTTTCTCCTGGTCTCAAGCAAGGGATGCCAACATCAGGCAGCCCTGGACTTTCTGTTTGCATCCTCCTACATGAGACCTGCGAGCCTCGGAAGAGGGAGCATCAGCCCCTGATGGTGCTATGCTATTAAAAGCCACTGAGAGAGCCACATAAAGGCGGATGCTGTAGCAGCCCCCGGCAGTACGCTTTTCTCCTGGGGTTGTCCCATTGGCTGATGCCCTGGAAAGGTCGGTTCTGCAGAGCAGGGCTGGTTTATGAAATGATTTGCGATATTTACTCCAACCTCTTTTGCCATCTCCAACGCCTTCCCTTTGCTCTCAGAATGGGCATGTGTTTTGCCAGTTACTGGGCCTAGCACAAAGGACGCAACCAGCAGCAAAACAAACCAGTAACCAGATTCTAATGCACATTAAAAAGTCAGTAAAAGGGTGATCAATGGGTGTACAAACAAGTCAAACAGATCACACATAACAGACAGCAACCCCAGCGACCCCAGGAACGACACAGCACGACCAATAATAGGTGGAATAAACAAAGAAACAAAGTCTCCCATAGAAGAGATGGGAGACAACCAAGTCAATAGACTGATCATATAAGACAGAAGTAGCCACATATTGTTCCTCCACAAAGCCTGCATTTGTAAATGCCAAACCTGACCGGGGCCCAGTTGCAGGGAGAGTCAGGAGGTCCTTCTCCAACAGGAAACTGCAAAGTGCATCCACTTCACAGACAGACACTCCACCCTTCCTCTAAGTGGTCCCAGCTTTTATCCCCAAAGCAGGACACCTGGGGCTTGTTTACCCAAGGGCTTTCCTTACAAGGCCGGCTGCACCTTGGAGGAATGCGAAAAGGCAAACTCATCCCCTCCTCTTAAAGGGCCATGGGGACCACCCATATGTCAACCTTAATTCAGGGCTCGGGGTTCAGACCCCAGCACTTCATTCGGCCCTTTGACATATGGGTGGACCACAGCCTCCATACCAATCCGTAGGTGTACAGGCATCTTTCTTTGTCTTCAATTAACCTCAGTCCATTAACTACAGATGCTGCTGCAGTCATGTTGGTCATTGCTTCATGTTCTTCACTGTCATAGTCTTTTTCATTGGAAGATCAGGTTCAGTCATATTTCCAGGATGCCACAATAGACCAGGTTGACTGTAGTCTGGAGATGATTTCATCTACTCGGTACAGTTCAGCATTAAGTCACATTGCAATTCATGAGATCAGATTCAGTATACATTTTCTTCATGTATTTGTTCTCACACCCCCAGCGGCGCTGCGCAAGATCTACAGGACAAAACTTTATACCATTTAGTTATTCCTGCAAATAACATTTATTTGCGGGGACATGTTCCCATTTTTCCTGTCTGGGTCTCATAATTAGGACGGTGTTATCTTTTCCTACAGCTGTTACTTCAGCTGGCTCAGGGGGCCCACTTGGCCCTTGGACCCATACCTTTGCCCCATTACTAAAGTTGGTGGATCCAAATCCTTTGTCTCCACGAACAGCAGTAACTTGGGGTGGGTCCCCCCTCCTCACTGTTGTTTTCAAAATTGGTACTATTAATAGTTGTGCTACTCTATCCTTGGGTTGAATAACCAAATCTTCTTCACTGTTGTTTAACAGGATTACTTTAATCTCTCCTTGATAGTCAGCATCAATCACTCCTCCCATGACGTGAACACCTTTCAGGGCTAAGTTTGAGCGAGCAGTTATCAGACCAAAGTGTCCTGGGGGAATTTGGACTCCTATCCCGGTGTTAATAACCCTTGTATGGTTTCGGTTTATCTTTACCAGTTCTAACGCATAGAGATCTAGCCCAGCAGCCTCTGGAGTGGCCCGGTAGGGGGCCATCACACCCGGGACAATTTCCCAGTAGATGAATGTTTCAGTTACCGTTAAAGGCTGTATCTGGAGATTGGGCATAGTCATACGCATTAAGGGCGTCTCCATCTCCCCAGTGGGCCTGTTGTTGAGGGTATGGAGCGCATCCGTGAGGTTAGTTCTCCATTGGGTTAGCTTTCCATTTTCCAGCTTTTTAAACTGCTCCTTCAATAGCCCATTCACCCGTTCAATTAATCCTGCAGCCTGGGGATAGTATGGTATATGGAAGACCCACTGAATATTATGCTGCTCCGCATATTGTTGTACCAATTTGTTTCAGAAATGAGACCCATTATCAGTTTGGATTTGTAAGAGGATCCCATAGTACAGAATCATTATATCTATGGTAGAAGTAGTACTATGGAGTGTGGCTTTTTTGCAGGGATAAGCAATCAAATATCCCAAGTATGTGTCTACAGCAGTGCAGATGTATTTGCACCCTCGGTCCTGGGGTAAAGGTCCAATGTAGTCCATTTGCCAGATTTGTCGTGGCAATTTCCCTCTTCCCAGTTCTCATATTTGGTACTGGGTGTTTATGCGTGTGTTGGCACACAGGGCATTGGGCAGTTATTGTTTTGATCATATCCAGTGACATAACTATGCCACGCTCTTGGGCCCACTTGTAAGTGGCTTTCTCCCCAAGATGCCCACATTTTTGGTGTGCCCATTTCACCAAGCCTTCATGGTCCCCCTCCTGAGGGAACTCCAGTCCAGCTTGGGAAATCTTTGCCCGGTTATCAGTGACAGAATTGTAAAGTCGCTCAAGTGAATTTATATTGCTATGAGCGTCGACATGAAACACTGTCACCTTTATTCTTTGAATGAATTCCCAAATATCCTTCCAAATTTCCTTTTCCCAGACTGTTTTAGAATAAATTTTCCAATCCTTGGCTACCCATGTTACCAACCAAGTAGCCAAACCATTAGCCACTGACCAAGAATCGGTATACAGGTTACACTCCCCTAAATCCTCTTGTTTTAAAGCCATATATGCTGCATATAATTCAGCATATTGGCTACTTTCCCCTTCTCCCGTGGTCTCCAGAAATTTTCCCAAGTGAGGGTGATAAAGCCACTGCCTTCCAAAACCTTTTCCCTCCTATATATTTAGCTGACCCATCCGTAAACCATGCGTGTTCCCTTTCAAGAGCTAGCAATTGATCCAGGGTCTTCCCCCATTGCACAGGGGATTCCCGGTCAACTATAGGATCAGGCTTTACCTCTTGATCCTGCATGGGGGCAGCTACTATTTGTTCATGAAAGGCAGCAACACCACCAGGTCCCACCTTTGCTCTGTCCTGGATGTACCATTTCCATTTGATAATACTGGATTCCTGAGCATGCCCTATTCGGTGGGTCTTTGGGGAACTTTTAACCCAGTGCGTAATAGGGATTTCAGGGCGCAGAGCCACTTCGTGGCCTATCGTAAGCTGTTCAGTTTCTATCAAAGCCCAATAGCAGGCTAACAGTTGCCTCTCAAAGGGCGTTTAGTTGTTCCCTGCCTCTGGCAACTTTCTTCCCCAAAATCCCAAGGGGACTTTTTTCTTCCCTTGTTTTTGCCAGAGGCTCCAATTAGCGTATGACCCATTAATGGATATGTTCTAAAGTCTAAAGCCCTTTGAATAGCCTCTTTAGCCAATTCAAAGGCAGTCTGCTGTTCATTTCCCCATTCAAATTTGTATTTCTTCCTAGTTACCTTGTATAATGGGGCCAAAATCTGTCCTAAATGGGGAATGTGTTGTCTCCAGAAACGGAACAGCCTGATAAATCTCTGCGCCTTTCTTATTCTGTGGTGTTGCAAAGTCAAGGATCTTTTGTCAAGCTTTAGGTAGTATTTCTCAATGACCACAGTGCAAATGGATCCCCAAAAATTTAACTGTCTGAGATGGTCCTTGGATTTTGTTTGGATTAATCTCCCAGCCTTTCTGCCTCATATGCACTAGGACCACTTTGAGCACTTCTTGTAATTCAGCCTCATTGCTCCCCTGAATTAGAATGTCATCAATATAGTGGACAATCTGCATATGAGGGGGAAGCTGTACCTCATCCAGGTGCTCAGCCACTATTCTATGACAAATAGTTGGACTATGCACCCATCCTTGAGGCAACCTGGTAAAAGTGTACTGCCGCCCTTGCCATGTAAATGCAAATTGATCCCAGTGCTCTTCTGCAATTGGGATCGTAAAAAATGCATTGGCCAAATCAATGACGGCATACCACGTGCCAGGATGCCTCTGAACTATTTCTATTAAAGTGATCATACCACGTACAGCTGCTGCAAGAGGCGGAATGCTCTTGTTCAGTTCCCTATAATCCACAGTCATTCTCCAGCATCCATTGGCCTTCTTAACTGGCCACATTGGACTATTCCACATGGTGGTAGTCTGTTTTAAAACTCCTGCAGCCAGTAAATCTTTGATTGTTTGGGAAATTTCTTTGTGACTGCCTGGAATCCTGTGCTGTTTCATGGTTACTACCTTGGTCGCAGTTGGAATTTGAACAGGAGGCATCTTTATCTTTCCTACTAGAATTGCCCCAAATTGATACCAACCATCAGGGAGATTCGAAGTAAGTCCCTTTAGTATATCTATTCAGATTATATACTTGGGGATCGAACAGTCATGACTATATATTGTTGTTTCGGAAGGTTTCCAATTTTCATTTCAATTTGGGTTTGTCCTGTCTCAATTTGCTTTCCGCCCAACCCTGTAATAATCATGGATTGCCCATTAAATTTCCCAGGGTTCCCGTAGATTAAGGAGGCCTCCACTCCCGTATCCACTAAGGCTTCTACTATTTGAGAGGACTGTTTTTTCCAGAATATCTGTAGCTCCACATGAGGTCGCCGGTCCTCCCGCGCCCCATGTACCAGAGCTTGGCCAACATTTCAGAAGGAGTTATAACACCTAGTTTCTCTCGAGGGATATAGGTCAGAGTACTGCTGCCACTCGTGGTTCCTCTCTGGAGCAACAGAGGGCCCACCATGAGCAGAGGCGGGGTCCCGCTGAGGTTCCAGAGGGGGTGCTGTAGGCTGAACGGCTCCCAAATTGTGTGCTTGATAATTTTTCACTTTCCTACGGGGTTTCTGTAACCCTCTCTGTTTATACATCCTCCATAATTCATTGGTATCAAGACCATCAATCCTAGTGAGAGGTACAACATCTTTCAGCAAACTTTTAAACATTTGTCCTTGATACATCCTATATTCGGTATTTTTACAGCGTCGGGTGTCTCGATTCCCCGTACTCTCCCAGGGGCCCCGTTGACGTCGGAATTCTCAATACTCCTGACACTCCTGGGGGCCCCATTCTCCAAGGTCACTCAACTGCTGCATTTTCTCAGTTACATCTCTAATGGGATTCCCTGTTTCACTAAGTAGAAGAGTCACAAGAACATTCTTACATGCCGGTGGAGCTGTTTTAATGATTGTATTTCTCATGGGCACAGACAATCTAAGCTGCATTAATACCTCAACATGTCCTACATGAATGGCCAGTTTCATTCCTTCTTCCTTTACCCATTGTATACCATCCCGCAGAGTATAACATGGTTGGTCATATCCTGGCCAGGTATTCTCTAGGGGGTATTTCGCCTTGCACCCTGCAGCAGCTGCAGCCAATAGATTGGTACTCTGATCATTATTTCGAAATGCATCCTGCACAAGAGGGTCTGAACTCAATGTTACAAACTTTTTACAATCCAAGTTGTCCAGGATAACCCCTGATCATACAAACATGCCATCCAAGCAAGCAGGAGCTCTCCTGGTCTCTGACTAAATCGTGCAAGAATATCATTTACTTCTTGCTGTGTAAAATCCTCCATCGTGGGTCTGTTCACTGGCGGCTGGTGTTCGGAAAATTCGATCTTTCTCCTGATGACGGGTCTCGCATCTGCAGAGTCATCTGAGGCACCAGCCCCTTTAGACTCCACAGGGTACCAAATATTGTGATCTGACTCATCAGGATTACAGTGCACGTCCACCTGTACAACTTCTGAGTGGACCTTCTTATGATTAGATTGCCCCCTTCTCTTCCCACGTTTACACTGGGCAACTTGCACTGTAGCCTTCTCAGGTACAGTTTGGCAAGTGTCCAGCTTGTCAGTAAGGAGCTTGTTTAAAGATTGTAAAGTCACAATCTGATCCCGCATGTGGGAACATTCTACCAGTAATTGTTCTTTCTGCTGGTGCTGTTTCTTATATGCCATCAACAAAATCCATCCTCATCTCCCAAAGGTTACAGCATCCCGTGCCTTATTGGAGAACTTTTGAATAGTTTCCAATACATCCTGTGGTTCAGCCTCTGCCAACCGCTTCTCCCACTGTTTGCGTGGTCCCCCAAATTTAACCCATTCAAGAGCCAGCGAACTGTACACGGGATCTTCCCAACTGGGAACTTCAGACGGGGCCATCCTCATCACCAATTTTGTTTTGCCAATTACTAGGCCTAGTAGAAAGGATGCAGCCAGCAGCAAAACAAACCAGTAACCAGATTCTAATGCACATTAAAAAGTCAGTATATGGGTGATCGCTGGGGGTACAAACAAGTCAAACAGATCACACATAACAGACAGCAACCCCAGCGACCCCAGGAACGACACAGCACGACCAATAATAGGTGGAATAAACAAAGAAACAAAGTCTCCTATAGAAGAGATGGGAGACAGCCAAGTCAATAGGCTGATCATATAAGATCGAAGTAGCCCTGATCATATAAGATAGATGTAGCCACGTATTGTTCCTCCACAAAGCCTGCATTTGCAAATGCCAAACCTGACTGGGACCCAGTTGCAGGGAGAGTCAGGAGGTCCTTCCCCAACAGGAAACTGCAAAGTGCATCCACTTCACAGAGAGACACTCCACCCTTCCTGCAAGTGGTCCCAGCTTTTATCCCCAAAGTAGGACACCTGGCACTCATTTACCCAAATGCAGGGCACCTGGGGCTTGTTTACCCAAGGGCTTTCCTTACAAGGCTGGCTGCACCTTGGAGGAAAGCCAAAAGGCAAACTCATCCCCTCCTCTTAAAGGACCATGGGAACCACCCATATGTCAACCTGAATTCAGGGCTTGGGGTTCAGACCCCAGCACTTCAGCATGGGAGAAGGATGCCACAGTGTGCAGTGGATTAAATACATAGAGGTGGACACAACCAGCCTGGTGGTAGGATGTCAGGGGAGGGTCAGTTGCCTCGTCCAATGCAGGCACTGCAATATGGATGCAGCCACCTGGGAGTAAAGCTGAAAACTTTTGCAAGGGCTGGACCAGCCATAAAAAAACCCTTTCATCCACTGGCAGGCCCCAGTGAGAGGTGAAAATCATTGTTGGCATGATACTTTGCCAGCAAGGACATAACATTCACAATGTTAAACTGCCTGAGAATAAAGCTGATGTCCGTGGCTCGGAGAAGGACAGAACTGCCTAGCAGGTCATAGAGGGACATCTCCATCCTGCCCACTTGTGACAACATACATTAAATACAGAGGTCTCACAGAGCTGTGAGTGCAAGGAGGTATGGCAAGCATTACAGATAGGGATTTTTAGTGCTTTTGAGAGAAGAAAAATTGTGCTGAATCCTGCCAGGCAGCAAATCTCAGCTAATTTTTTATGTGGCTTTCAACGTTCAAAGATAAAACGCTTTGTTTATCTTTTGTCAGAGCTGAAGAAACATTTAGGTAACTTTTGGGGAAACAGAGAGGGCTTCTCTAGTGATTAGAGAAATAACAATTTCAAGGTTGATGTCACTCCTCTTTTGTCAGTATTTATATGACTGCAAATTTGTTGCTATTTAAGAACCTGCTTCAAGAAAATGAAACGCAGTGTGAGATATACAACTGGCATCACAAAATGACAGAAAGTTTGGTTAAGCCTTTCACCATGGTATATGTGATGAGTAAATGTTTTGTGCAGGCATTTGGGCACCGTCTGAAGGGGCTTGGCTGTGGTCATTCTGCATGGTGCAGCAGGGCCAAGCACCAAGCCCCAAGAGAAGCTTCCCAGGGCGACCAGCACACTGAGCTCCCCTGGACACTAAAAAATTAGTTGTCTCAGCAGGAGGAAAAAGGTTGTAACATTGACCTCACAACGAATCCTTGCAACACACCAACACCCCCTGGCTTCTGCTGCTGTTGCCCTGTGTGGTGAGCATCAGCCCCATGTTTGGGAACAGACAGAGGGGACTGTGCCTGGCCACACTGGACATGCTCCCAGCATGCCTGCCACTTGCCTCCCTGGGGACATCTTGGTGATGGTGTCCTAAACAGCTGCTGCAGCAAAAAGGACAGTGCCGGTGGGTATGTGGAGATGCAAAACTTAAAACACCAGAGCAAGTAGCATAGCAAAAAGTCTGGCGGCTGGATGTGCTGGTTGTCTTGGCAGCTACGCAGGGTTTTTTTTTCTCATTTGGTCTGATAGATGTAGGCATCTGAATTCCTACTGAAAAGAAAACAGAGGTGCCCAAGGCCTCTTGTGATACTGCAGTTTGCTGGTTCATGTGTCTTCCTATCTGTGGCAGTGCCACGGTATATTTATATATAAATATAAATGTGTATTTCTATGCCTTGGGGGTATAGAAGTTAAATGGGCATTGTTTAGAATATTCAAGCTATCCCAGCTTATTTTGCCCCTGCAAGAAAATTCTTTAAAAATTATTTGCACAGAGGTGAGTGTCTCTCTACTGACAGAGGAATGTGTCAGCTTCCAGAAGGTGAGACACGTATGGAAGATTCCCTGTTCCCATGTGAAGGAGCCGAGCCAAGGGCTAACAGTGGCCTGACACTACAATACAACTGGAGAGTGCGTCTGTGCTCGCACATGAGTATCCTGCATCGGCACAAAACAGGCCCGTGGATTCCTCTGTCCCTCCTGGGTATTTCAATTAAAAACTGGGGAGGAAGTCCAAGAAAATGCCTAAAATGGCTTGAGTCCTTCCTCATGATCTGGAAATGGAAGTCAGCAGTGACTAACTCCAGCCCAGCCACCAAACCCCTCCCTCCCCAACTCTGTATCGCTCCGTTTGTTCCCAGCTCCTCTCCTGCGTTTGCAAACAGTCGGCAGTGGAAACAGTGAAGCAGCCTGGATTCAAACGCCAAGAACACACAAGCGGTATGTGACTGCAGCAGTGACCGTCATCCACCCATCCTGGTGTCTCACCTAGGCAGAAATGATTACAATCTGACAGGGACAAGTCTTGTTTATAAGCAGAGAAATGATTTTAAAAGAGGCTGCTGCCAAGCCTGGAAACAAAGCCCAATTAAATCCTGCCATGGACTTAAATTGGCTTCAGACCAGGCCTCTAGCAGCTTCTCCAGTGAAAAAAAAAATAAAAATGCTTGTTTGTAATTTTTTAAGCCAGTTCAGACAATGTCTTCCAGCCTCCTCACAAAGCAAACAGATAGCAATACCCGTAAAGAACAAGACTGACTGAGTAGTCAGGAAAGTCGCATCCCAAACTCTCTCACGGTGTGATGGCCTCTGTAGTAGGTGTGGTTTTTGCTGCTGATTCAGTTTTGGTTATGCAGTTGACCTGGATTTGAAGGCATTCACCCCAAAAGAAGAGTCATCTGGACATGGAGAGCAATGGGAATGCATGCTCTGATGGCACACAGGCACTCCACAGGCACCAGCCCTGTTCCTTCTCTCTCCGTTCGCTCCTATCCTGTGCCAAGCATGAAGTTTCAGCCGTTCTGCTCAAAACTTCTAACCATGTGGGTGCAAATACCCAATGGGGAGCCTTTTTGTGGGATTTCAGCTGCCACTTCCCTTCCACCACCCATCGATCTCACATAAAAAGTCCATCGAGACTTGCTTTTCCTGTGGTACCTACCCCACCGGGAGCATGATCTCTCCTGGTATCCAAGAACTATGGTAATGCAAAAAATAAAGAACAGAATGAGAGGCTTATGATCCCAGTTATGTGTTACTCAAAATCTTACAGTTCAAAATCTCACCTTCTCTTTCAGTTTACTTTGGTTGCAGCTCTTTCCCTGAGGACTTTAAAAGAGCCAGAGCTCTGCTTGCTCACAAGTGAAGGCTGAGGGAGGAAAAATCATCCATTGTGGGGCCCAGGACACTCTGTCTTCTTCTTGGCGGTGCAGCATAGAGACAGATGTCCTTAAAAAGTTTGACTGCTTCTGAGATGACGCCCTCATTAGCAGTGCAAGAGGGTGTCTTTGGGAAATGCTGGAGACTGAACATGCTTAGAAATGACTTTATTCATAGGGTGTGCAAGGTGTGGGCTGGAGAGCTGCAGAGATGAGCTGCCTGCATATGTCTTACCCAAATTTACCACTGCCCTTAAGTTTGTGACCTCAGTGACTATTCCATAGGGTAAACCTACCTTGCATATTCCCTGCAGTGATTAAAAAGGAGGAGTGGATGAAGGCACACCTGAGCAAGGATATGGCTAAACTAATTCATTATTTTTACTAAGCTAATTAAAGGCAGACCAATGAAGTGATTGCACTGAGATAATGATTAAGATCAAGTCAATAAATCAATAGATTCAAAAGATCGGTCATCAGATTATGTATCTGTCTATCAAAGTGATTTGTGAAGTTGCCACTGAAGGAATTACTTAGATTTAATCTTGTCTACAGAGACTCCAAGGAGGAGGCAGAGTCTTTCCAGGTTAAAACACCAGCGAGCTTCCCAGCAGATGCAGTGACCCCCCTGTTAAAGAACACAGGTCTTCAAGGTATATAAGGATATATCCCCCCCTTTTGAAGGATGTGTCCAGTCTTCTTCAGATTTTTTGATAAGCTACATGACCCAGGTCATGTGGTAATCTTGCCTTAGCTCTGTTTGGGGAAGTAACATGATAGGTATCTCCACAGTAACTATACTTTAACACATTGTCCTTAAACCTTAAGCTTATTTTTAAACACACTAACATTTACTGTCCATATATTCCCCATTTCATGAATGGACCTGTTTTCCTCCACTGCTAAAGCAGAAGGGGTGGTTAGGGCAAACTCAGCTACTTCTGAAAAATCTTGTTTTCAGTTCCGGAGACTGTCACCCTAATTAATTTACAACTTAATTTCAGTAGTCCTCCAAAAGTATTTTCCCCACTGACACACTCATTCACTTATTCATACCAATGGAAAATGAGAAAAACAAGAAGTGAGGGAATCGGTCCGTTAAAATAAAGGTAAAAATAAACAATACGATTTCATCTGCAACATTCCTCAGGGTTTTTAATTCTTGTCTGAGTTTGTTATGCTGAGCACAGTGTTGAAGGCTTCCTTTGGGCACACAGCCTGGAGCCTAATGTGGTCTCGGAGCAGGCTGACGCCTGCACAGCCCCATGAGAGCCTTCACTTGAGTCCAGTTCATCTGCCTCTGCGTGGGTTATCCAGTGCAAGGCAGAGATGTGCCATTGGTAGTTTTATTTTGGAGAACAGATGACACAAAAGAACCACATTTCCCCCATTGTTATCATTTGTATAGGTGTAAAACCTCTGCCTAGATCAGCCTTCAGGCTGTATGGCTGGTGGGCCAGTTGTGAACCCTGGTGTTTTGGATGTTATTTGTCACCCAGGTCCCTCACAAGTTGTGGTGGAAAGTCCGATCAGCAAGTGACCTTTAGTTTTACCTGATCATACCTTCATTGGTAATATAAAATACAGACATATATGGGAGGAAGCCTTGTCAGTAAGGCAGATGCCGGTCTTGCAGCAGAGGTATAACATGCTGTCAACAGAAAGCAGCTTTCAGGAAAACACCTGGTATCCTGCTCAGCAGGCTTTCCCCTGAGTACATTTTCCTTGTGCCAGTTCCTCCTCCAGTATTCTCAGCAGCTGTTAAAAAAACGTGAACTTTTTAATGGAATTGGGGAACTAACTTGGGTAGATTTTTTACTTACTCTCATGGCTTGTGACTTAAAACTACAAAATACAGTTATATCAATCAGTATTTGACCACTCAGTTTTCTCAGGACTGACTTTTTTCAAGAAGAAACTCTTAGACGCACAGGAGCAGGCTGTCCCCATGTGTCGTAAGACAAACTGGTGGGGAAAACAACCGGCCTGGCTGAACAGGGAGCTTCTGCTGGAACTTAGGAGAAAGGAGAGAGTCTACCACCTTTGGAAGAAGGGGCAGGCTACTCAGGAAGAGTATAAGGATTTAGTTAGGTCATGTAGAAAGAACAGCAGGGGGGCAAAAGATCAGCTTGAACTCAGCCTGGCCACTGCTGCAAGAGTTAATAAGAAGAGTTTTCACAAATATATTAACAATAAAAAAAGAACCAGGGAGAATCTCCATCCTTTATTGGATGCGAGGGGGAACACTGTTACCAAGGATGAGGAAAAGGCTGAGGTACTTAATGTCTTCTTTGCCTCAGTCTTTAATAGTCAGACCTGTTATCCTCATGGTATTCAGTCCCCTGAGCTAGAAGATTTAGATGGAGATCAGAACAAAACCCTCATAATCCAGGAAATAGTAGTAAAGGACCTGCTGAGTCAATTAGACACCCATAAGTCTGTGGGGTTGGATGAGATCCACCCGAGAGTGCTGAGGGAGCTGGCGGAGGAACTTGCCAAGCCACTCTCCATCATCTATCAACAGTCCTGGTTATCGGGGGAGGTCCCGGGCAACTGGAAACTTGCCAATGTGACGCCCATCTACAAGAAGGGCAGGGGGGAGGATCTGGGGAACTACAGGCCTGTCAGCCTGACCTCGGTGCCGGGGAAGATTATGGAACGGTTCATCTTGGGGGAGATCACGCGGCAAGTGCAGGACAACGGGGGGATCAGGTCCAGCCAGCATGGGTTCATGAAGGGCAAGTCCTGTTTAACCAACCTGATCTCCTTCTATGATCAGGTGACCCACCTAGTGGATGAGGGGAAAAGCGGTGGATGTTGTCTGCCTGGACTTCAGTAAGGCATTTGACACTGTCTCCCACAGCATTCTGCTGGAGAAGCTGGCGACTCATGGTCTAGACAGGTGGACTCTTCACTGGGTTAAAAACTGGCTGGATGGCCGAGCCCAGAGAGTTCTGGTGAATGGAGTTAAATCCAGACGGAGACCGGTCACAAGAGGTGTCCCTCAGGGCTCGGTTTTGGGGCCAGTCTTGTTTAATGTTTTTATCAATGACCTGGATGAGGGGATCGAATGCACCCGCAGTAAATTTGCAGATGACACAAAGTTGAGTGGGAGTGTTGATCTGCCTGAGGGTAGGGAGGCTCTGCAGCGGGATTTGGACAGGCTGGAGCGATGGGCTGAGGCTAATTGTATGAGGTTTAACAAGGGCAAGTGCTAGGTCATGCACTTTGGTCACAACAACCCCATGCAGCGCTACAGGCTTGGGGAAGAGTGGCTGGAAAGCTGCCTGGCGGAAAAGGACCTGGGGGTGTTGGTTGACAGCCGACTGAACATGAGCCAGCAGTGTGTCCAGGTGGCCAAGAAGGCCAATGGCATCCTGGCCTGTATCAGAAACGGTGTGACCAGCAGGAGCAGGGAGGTGATCGTGTCCCTGTACTCGGCACTCGTGAGACCACACCTTGAGTACTGTGTCCAGTTCTGGGCACCACAGTATGGGAAGGACACTGAGGTGCTGGAGCGAGTCCAGAGAAGGGCAACAAGGCTGGTGAGAGGTCTGGAAAACAGGCCTTATGGAGACTGGCTGAGGGAACTGGGGTTGTTTAGTCTGAAGGAGAGGAGACCTCATTGCTCTCTACAACTACCTAAAAGGAGGTTGTAGTGAGGCTGGTGTTGGTCTCTTCTCCCAAATTACTAATGATAGGATGAGAGGAAATGGCCTCAAGTTGCGTCAGGGCAAGTTTAGGTTGAACATTAGGAAGAAGTTCTTTACTGAGAGGGTGGTTAGACATTGGAACAGGCTGCCCAGGGAGGTGGTGGAGTTGCTGTCCCTGGAGGTGTTTAAAAAACGAGTAGATGAAGCACTTGAGGCCATGGTCTAGTGGTTAGGAAGATGATGGGATAAAGGTTGGACTTGATGATCCTGGAGGTCCTTTCTAACCATGGTGATTCTATGATTCTATGACTCTAATTTGGACCTACTTGCTTCCTACAATCTCCAGTCTGATCTAGGGTCAAAATTTATTTGAATTCCCAGTTCATGGAGGCTGCAGGCTTGCTGGTAACGTAGCGAAGACTTTTCATATTTCTTTGTCACCTATGTGAATTACAGCGTGCCTGAGGTGAAACAAGGGCCTTAAAAATAAAAAATGAAAATGTAAAATAAAAGATCCTCTCATTCCCCTTTTGCAGAGACAGCACAAATCAGGAGGTGAGCTCTGCACAGTGCTCTGGTAGAAAGCCATTTCCTGATTTAGGGTGACATGTAGCTAAGGATGTTGACTGATCTGATCTATATGTATATTCATTCTTTCCAGGATGCTATTAGTAAGCATATCCAAAATTTCAATGTCTTATTTTATTTTATAAAGTCTCTTTTGTATTATTTTTAGGGAGAGTTATCTGTGTTACTTGCAGCCCAACGCAGCTTTGAGTCATCTGCATGTTTCACAAACCTGATCTGTCTTCTTTCAGGCAGATAATTCATATGAAAGCTGTGTACAGGCCTGTGCCCAGGCTGGATCCTGGCTCACTCTCATTCCATACAGCCTTTCATTTTGAAAATGAATCACGGCTAAAGACCAGAATAGCACAGGGGTTTGCCACCCATCCTCTACTTGTTTCATCCAGCAAATTTCTTTGCCTAATTTAGGAGAGCATCATGTGAGACCATGCCAAAGCCTGGCTGGAGCTGACCTGCAGCACATCTGGAGCTTCTTTTGCCCCGGAGCCCACTGCTAGTCTGCTTTAGGAGGAAGGAGGGTTGATTTGGTATGGCTTGCTCTGGACAAATCCAAGTTGGCTGCTTCTCATCTCATTGCCAACTCCTGGCTCTTTACAAATAAATTGATTATTTGTTCCCAAGAGTTAAAGTTAAGCTGACCAGTCTGTGATTCCCTTGTCTCCCCTCATCTTCCCTTTTCTGTTGATAGAAACTCCTTTTCCCTTTTTTAATCTTGGGGTGCCTTGACATTTCTGCCACAAATTCCCCAAATTAATCACCTACCGTTCTGAGGTAATGTCAGTCAGTGCTGGGTGAATTTCCTCCTGCACAGTGAGAATGAAAACATTTGCCTCATCCAGCTGCTCTCTAGTCACTTCTTTCTTCCAGGCTTGCATCTCATTCTCTTTCTTGGCTGCCACTTGGCAGCAATATATTCACAGAAGACCAATAATAAAAAAGTATTCATAGAATGGTTTGGGTTGGAAGGGACCTTAAAGATCACCTGATTCCAACCCCCCTGCCCTAGGCAGGGACACCTCCCACTAGACCAGGTTGCTCAAAGCCCCATCCAACCTGGCCTTGAACACTGCCAGGGAGGGGGCAGCCACAGCTTCTCTGGGCAACCTGTTCCAGTGGCTCACCACCCTAATCTAAATCTATCCTCTTTCAGTTTAAAACTGTCCTATCACTATGTACCCTTGTAAAAAGTCCCTCTCCAGTTTTCTTATAGGCCCTTTCAGGTACTGGAAGGTGCCCTATGGAAGGTGCCAAAAGGTTTCCCTAGAGCCCTCTCTTCTCCAGGCTGAACAATCCCAACTCTCTCAACCTGTCCTCATGGGAGAGATTAAGCATTTTTACTTTATGGATGGACATTATTTATCAATAGTGTTTGCTATTTATTGAGTAGCAGAGCAGCACTTTTCCTTACTCATATTCTTATTACAGCATCAGATGAAGTCCTCTGTGAACTGTGCCCCATGCTGGAATCAGGGGCATCCAATGCTGTTTTTTCTATCGGTGTACAATAGGGCAGATTGTGTGGAGCCAAGCTGGTTTGTTCTGGCCTCTGTCAGGCTTTTAATATACGTTTTCTAAAGTACTTCTGGACTCATTCACAAATAGAAATTTGGGCTGGCGAAGACACCAAGGTCACCTGCCCTGCCCAGTGCTTGCGTGAAGCCCAGATGACTCAGTGGCTGCCCAAAGGCCACGTTTCTGAGGGTCTCTTTCCAAGATCCCAAATCCTCACATCTGCCTGATGACTTTTTTGGCAAGGGGGCCAGCAGGGAGGATTCTGTCTGCACAACCTCCCTTTTGCCCCATAGACAGTTCCCTGAGAAGGACAACCTCTGTCGGGATGCTCGTGCTTTCCCTTGGCTGTGGATGCTGATGATGCTGTCAGAGACTGAGGCTCCCCTGCATCCTTTTGGAAGCCCCGTCGCTATGGCGACTGTGTGCAGCTTTACAATCTGTTTGTTGTCCATCTATTTCAATCAGAAACACTTCTGGAGCTTTTATATTTTCAGTGATTTTAATTCGCATTGCTAGTGGGTGGTTTTGAATTCAAGAGGGAAACGAGACACTGCACAGAAAAACTTTCAGAAACCTTTGTGGTCCATTGTGGCATTCATTTATTTTTTAATGATTAATAGAGCCTTTTTGTCAGTTTTATATCCATTTTATGTCATTGTCACAGTGCTCTTAGAACATCCGGGAGAAAGAAAAATCTTTTCTTTGCCCCTTGATTTGGATGCTTATTGTGACCCAGCCAGGGCTGCCTGCAGCAGCGAGAGTACTGGCAGGGCTGCCTAGGTGCTCCCCTGCCCCAGTTCCCTGAGGACTGGCAGGAGCCAGGCAGGATGGACAAGAAGTGCTTCGAGGTCTGCAGCTGAAAGGCAGTTTTGGTCTTGGGGCCCAGAGCAGACCTGTGGGTGGCCCAGAGGGATCCTGCTCTTGGTGATCCCAGCTCAACTAGGGAACAAATGGAAAGAGAAGCAATGAAGGTGAAGCCCCAGAATGTGTACAAGGCAACCGCACCCACCTTTGCTCACCTGCAGATGCTTGTTCATCACAGAGGGACATTTCAGACCCCAGCGGTCATTCCTCTGCATCCTTCTTGCCCTGTCCCCCACCAAGGTTCATGCTTATTTGACAGAGAGAGTTTTTATTCCTTGCCTTCTCTGGGTTCCTCCAGCTGCTCCAACCCCCCAGCCACAGCAGTTTCCTGGCAAATATCTCCTTTTCAGCACATCTTAGGAGGTGAAGAGCTGTTCAGCTTTGACAAATGGTAGTACTTCTGCATTTAATAGTAACATTTTAGGGAGACAATTGCTTGCAAAGGCATTGAAATCTCTCTCTCTACCTTTGTTGCATTTCAGACTTTCACATCTATGGGAAAAGCTGTTTGGTTGCAAACTCATGGTTTGCTCTGTAGGTTTGAGATTTTCAATGAGCAAATCTTATTTCTCAACGTGTAGTTTCATAAGACCTACCAGGTGAGTAATAATACAAATGTACAGATGTGAAATCCAGATATTGTTGGGGAGAAAAACTGAACTCTGGTTAGAACGCTTTCAAACAAAGAAAATACAGGCTATTTTAGTTGCATTTTCATTCAGTTTGGTTACTAGCATTCCTTTCTTCTGGATAGTCAAAATAAACTTTCTTTTTAGATTTCCCAAGATTTTTACTTACAGAGCATGATATGGTGCTCATGGATTTGGTCTTCTAAAATGTAGCGGCATTCTTAAATAAAGCTGCTTAAATGGCAAAGGGCTTCCTTGCTACTCAACAGCAGGTTTTGATAAACCTCTGTTTTATGGACAGAACCAAAATGTTGGGAAGTTTTTTGCAGGAATCCCTCTGGAAAAGACCCTTCTATTTCAAGTAGCCCTCAGTGTGGCAGTGGGAAGAGGTCTGGGACAAGGGACAGGTTTGCACTCAGTGCCCCAGGAGCCAGGGAGCTCACCGGTATGCTCCTCTCCTCCCTGGGTATGGGGCAGAGCCATGACAGGAGCAGAGGGTCACAGCAGCTCATGCTACTGAGTAGCTTTTCCTGAAGGACACACTGGGGAGAAAAGAAGGGATCCGTGTCATTGTTTTGCCAATTACTAGGCCTAGCACAAAGGATGCAGACAGCAGTAGAATGAACTAGTAACCAGATTCTATTGCACACAACAAAGTCAGTATATGGGTGAACGCTGGGGGTACAAACAAGTCAATCAGATTACACATAGCAGACATCAACCCCAGCAACCCCAGGAATGATACAACACAGCCAACAATCATTGGAACAAACCAAGCAACAAAGTCTGCCATGGCAGAGATGGGAGACAGCCAAGCCAATAGGCAGATAATATAGGAGAGAAATAACCACATATTATTCTCACAAAGCCCACGTTCACAAGCACCAAACCTGACTGGGGCAGGGAGAGTCAGGAGGTCCTTCCTCAACAGAGAAACTTTACAAAGTACGTCCACTTCACAGATAGACACTCCACCCTTCCTGCAAGTGGTCCCAGCTTTTATCCCCAAAGCAGGACACCTGGCACTCATTTACCCAATGTGGGGCACCTGGGGCTTGTTTACCCAAGGGCTTTCCTTACAAGGCCGGCTGCACCTTGGAGGAAAGCCAAAAGGCAAACTCATCCCCTCCTTTTGAAGGACCATGGGAACCACCCATATGTCAACCTTAATTCAGGGCTCGGGGTTCAGACCCCAGCACTTCAGTCATTCACCATTTTTGGTCATGGCCAACCTTTTGCAGGCAGCTTTGCTCCGTGCTGCTGAGCTTGCTGGGAATCGTAGCCTGCCCCAAGCCCACCTTATCCTCCAAGCACCAATTGCAGTCCTGAAGGGTGATGCTCAGCTGTGGGGCGGTGACTGCCAAAACTGGCTCCTTGAAGGAAGTCTCTCCCCTGTTTATACTATCAAATACCCCGCAGACACCAGCCCCGATGACTGTGCCCCTTTTGCAGGATAATCCCACCTGCAAATGGGAACGTGGGAAAATGTTCATCTTCTCAGGACTGGTCCAAAGTGCTTCAGCTGATCACCTCCTGCACATCGGGGGCCGTGACAGGCGTCAGCAACTCAAAGGGTAACGGTGGGTGCTTTGAAAACCTGCAAATGCAGCCCAGGCCTTGGCCCAAGGTTTGCAGGGAGCAATGTGTGGTATTTGCCCTCACTAAAGAAGGGTGGCAATGAAAAGTCACCTCCCTGTTCTGGTGGCACCGTTTTGACTTTCGGGAGGCTGTTCCTACCAAAGATGAGCACACTGAAGTTGGCCCAGACATTATTAAAAAGCTATTCCAAGCACTCTGGCTGGCTGTATGAATTAGTGAAAAGATTACTAGCATCAGAGGAAATCCCAACTTTTGTTAGGAAGAATGTAAACAACTGCTGTGCACAAAAGAGCTGCTTCATTCAGCATCCAGGAAAGGAAAAAAAAAAAAAGATAGAAAAAAAAAACCCTCTCAGGCTGTTGCTGCACAGCTGGCTTCTGCTCAGCACCATCCTGCTCCAAAGCAGAGGGCCTGAAGGCTGTTTAGGGACAAACAACAGGGAAAAAGCATAAGCTTAAATGCAGCATTTCACGTGAAAAATGCCTGTGTGCAAGTTTAGATGCCACTTCATCCCAAAACCAGCCCCTGCTGCTCATCAGTTGAGTTCAGACCATCATTTCTATATATAGATATATATATATCAAAAGTTATGAGTGGACACGGCATTTTGTGAGCTCCCAGAGATTTGAGATATTTGAAGTGCTCTACATGTGAGAAGCGTTGAACTCATTGCAGTCCAGGGTCCCGTACTGGAACTACTGTCCCCACCCATGATATCATGGCAGAGCTCAGTACATTGGCTCAGCGTTGCCACTATCCTCTACTATAAATAAAAGGAGTCAGTTTTAAAAATCCCTATTTTACTGCATTTTCATCTTATGGAGTTGAAAGAGCAGCAATTGAATTCAGGACAAAACAATGAATTATCACATCGTTGAGTTTTTTTCTTTCTTCTTATAAATAGTCTGTCTCCAACTATAAAAACAACCATCTGCTGGTCACCCATCTTTGCTGAAGGACCCAGTTTCAAATTATTACTGGCCCAACCCCAAACCACCATTTAATCAGCTACCTCTCAAGGTCACCCCTGTCCTGTGTTTTGATGCTTTTCTGAGCCAGGCTGACCCCACAGGTCTTTTTACTCCAGTTGGGTTTATTGCCTTTAGGGTCATTGAATTCCTCTGCCTCTCTAAGGAACAGGAGTATCCAACAGTGGCAGATACTGCTGTCACAAAATTGCAAGGGCTCAGGTCACCACGGAGCTGGTCCAGAGACATACATACCTTGCTCCCCTTGTAAGACCTCCCAGCTAGAGGTTATCTCTCTTATTTTTCTGGTGCCATCTAGTAAGTCCATGACAATGTCCACCATGCCAGATAGTCTGATCCCTGCTCTGCTGCAGCCACTTGAGGTTTCAACAGCTCCAGGGTGATTCATCCTGGATGAGGAGTAATTGGTGTTGGCTGCTGAAATGCCAAGCCCTGAAACTGTTTCATCATATTTAGCATTTCGCACTATATGACATGCAACTTTGCAAAGTGCTCTGCTTGGTGTTTGCACTGTAGTAAAGCCCTTAGTCACCTCCTGGTCCCAGCAGTGGTGTGCTGGTTCTGGGGAAGGAGCAGGCACAACAGATCTTTCAAGAACTGGCAAATTACTTTCACTTGCTCAAGGGAAAAAAGAAAAAAAAAAAAAAAAAAAAAAAAAAAGAAGAAGATAGTAAGAGGAAGTGAATTATTTAAAGCATCAGGATCCACAGTGAGTTCCTTTATTACAGAAAAGCCTAAATCTTCTACTGGCATGGTGTGGGGATTGCAAGTGCCTGAGTGACAGCAGGGAAACCTTTCCATGCTTGAAGGTACACATAGCAATAGCAAAACAAGTAAACTGGACTTTGCTAACTGCTTGCTGAGGTTTTACCCGAGAGGGCTCCTCTCTCAGAGCTTAGAAAAATGGCTGCCCTGGGGCCAGCTTTCCCCAGTGAACCTCCACAGGGCCCAGAGGACTGACAAGTGCAGGCTCAGACATGCTCTAAAACCAAGATAATCCCACAGAGAATATCTACTGATATCGTTTAGTGTCATGTGTTTTAAGAAGTTTGGTTGCCTAAAATGCTAGTGGATTTGTTTTCTAAGGCAGGCATTTTGCCCACGAGCACCTGGAGAGCTTTATCAGAGCATTTTGCTTCCCGCACCACCACCTCAGTCACCGACCCTGAAAAATTCAGCCCTGTAAATGAGGTTGCAGTGGTCATAGCATTCCTGATGGAGGCACCAATCAGGTACTCTTGAAGACTGCCTAGTCTTCCTATACAGGACTTCCTATACTGTAACCAGCCCCATGAAAGATGCTGCAGCATCAGCCCCCCGAGCAGGGGACAGCACATTTGTGGGGCTCACTCCTCCTTGCTGGCAGCCAGCCGCACTCTGCAATTTGCTGTAGCCTCCAAATGATCTCCGAAGGTGATCCTGAATACTTCTGTTGGCAATTCAGTGGTGGGGAGTCCACCATCCTTGGTACAATATCAAACCCTGCATCGGGCAGCGAGGCTCCCACACCTTTGGCAGCAAGAGACACCTGTACCAAAACTCCCACCCCAGCAGCCAGACTTAAGGGCTGGTGAAAGGCTGAGCCTGCCACACTCTTCTCCAGCCATAAACCAGGCAGCCCTTGTAGAAGTAATCCTTGACATTAAGTCCCAGTCGAGATGCACAGTGCAGCGCTCTTTGAGCTCCAGCTCTAGCATCTCCACAGACTCCAGCTGACATCTTCTAGGTGATATTTTCAGATTTTCTCTCAGTATGGTGAAAGACTGGCAGTTTAATTTATTGAAAGAAATAATCTCAGCTCCTGGAATTGAGATTTTGTTTTCATCACCTCGTCCCAGGAGCTGGGACCTTGGCACGGATGGATAGTGCCTATCTATTAATCCAGTGCCACAGAGAAGTAAGGAAGAAAATCCTCATTGTTTCATAGCAAACCAAAGAAAGAAATCATTTTGAGGCCCTGCTCCTACCTGAGACACAAAGAGCACTGATGCATTGAGGCCTTACAGTGGGGTTTTTTTTGCAAAGGTCAAGTGCACATCCGCGGTACGGAATGACTGGAATAAAAACTGGCATTAAATTCTGTGTGACTAAAACCTTGATGCAGAGTCACTGTGAGTGAAAGCCCTAGAGAACATGAAATGCTGTTACAGTTGTACTACAAGGCTTTGGATTATTTTTTTTTCCTCTACCCCTCTGGTGCCTGATGTTCCTGCAATTAATTTAGTCTGTGTTTCTAACAGTATGTGAGCAGAAGGAGGGGACAGGAATGTAGTGTAAAGCAAATTGATTTTTGGTTTTCCTTGTATCCAAACAGTGTGATTTATTAAAGGAAGAGCTTACATTTTAGCCCCAGCATCAATCTCTTACATGCTGGGTAATCTGTGAAAATAAAAGCAACCAGAGTACATTTTAGAGAGGAAAAAAGACATGCACACAGAGGCACGCAGAGGCACCCATGTACTGTGACTGGCAGAACCCAGATGAGGACTGGGGCCGTGCATGGGGATGCAGGATGCTGGTACTGGCTGCCTGGAGGCCGCCGAGCGGGACAGGAAGTGGCTGCTCTGGACAGACAACCGAGGACAGGAAGTCACCGATAAATTACTTCTGATCTCGCTGTGACTCACTACAGAAACTTCCCTACCTTAGCTCGTCCTTTCAAACATCTCCACCGACGATGGATTAGAGGTGTAGGTTTTCTTTTTCAAACCAAACTTAGAAAGCAACCCAAACACATGAGCACCAAATAATTACTGTACATGTTTTGCACCTACATAATAAAAGCGCTTTTGCTGCACTTTTCCGATCCAGAGCGCCATAGACTCTGAGTAATCATTTCTAACCCCGTGCCACCGATGTTTGCATTGCTTTCCCAGGTCTGACGATGAGAAAGCTGGGGCAGAGGGTGAGCCCGACATCCTGGAAAGGGCGCAATGATACTGAGAGAGCGCAGGTGTTGCTGAGATTTTTCAGCTCTCCCTGCTGCACACAGCCTATTCAAAAAGGTAGAGCCAGGACTTGTTGCCTCTATTTCTCTTCCTGCTGTCCCTTTGAACACCATTCTGCATGCAAACAAGCCTGTGGACTAAATATCTCAAAGCCGTCTCTTCCCAGGAGACGTACATTACCTTGTCTTCTTCAAGCTTCTGTACAGCTTATGCTGCAGCTGAACCCAAAGCAGCGTTGGGGGGAAAAATGACAACGGAGTAATTGGAAGAAAGAAAGAAGCCAGAGCAGTGCTGCCAGCTTTTATATCTTCTCCTAAAGTTGGCATGAACATACACAGCTTGGAGGAAGCACATGCAGCCACATTCCTCGCTCACAGGGGTTTTCAATGGGGGTGGGAGGACCTGTCGCTCCAAAAAGGAGAGATTTTCCTGGGTGAACTGTGTTGGGGGGTTAGTGGCGCAGCCTGGCACACCACAGTGCCCATTGGGATGCTCTCTGCACTGATCCCTGAAGCTGTTGGAGATCTTTGGTGCTCACCTGCCATAGCCACCTCCCAGCTCGCCAGGCCAGGTGGGCTCCTCTGGCAGCGCCTGTAAGGGCGTGGGAAGGTAGCAGAGTCATGGCCGAGGAAACGGGAAGGTGTGGAGCAGGGCAGATGGACCGAGTGTCCAGCACATGGAGGGAAAATCGAAATCCCATGAAGGGAAGTATTCCTCAATTGGAAGGCAGTTTGAAGGGCTATTTTAAAAGATTTCTCCAGTGGACTGAGGAGGAGGAAGACATTTTAGATGCTCGAAGTACAGCACATGTTGCTTTCAGGTGTGTTCATGGGGGATTTAGGGACAGCTTGATCTACTTAAGTTGCAAAAGATAGTCCCAGATAGACTGAAAATTCAGAACAAACTTGAAGGACATTATGTTGTTACAGCCAGATAAACACTCTGCTCCCTTTTTAGAGATAAGCGGATTTTACTGCAGATCTTTGTACTTTTTATCCTCATGTTTTGTACTTCTGATGAACTGTTCTCTCAAGAGAAGGCGAATCTTCCATGTCCGCGTTGCTGCGGGGAGCTGCTCCAGGCCTGGCTGGGGAATGAAATCTCCACCTTGAAAGAAGTTATCCATAATCAGTAAAAAGGATTCTTAAAATTGTATGGAGAGCCTTTTAATAAGGATGTCAGAGGTTTGCACAGTCAGACGTTGGATAAACCTCCACTTTTTCAAGGAGCCTCTCACAAGCCGTTGGAGATTTCTCAGCCTATTTTGTCCAAGAAAAAATATTTTAGATCCATAATAAGGAGTTCATTCCAGGTCTTTTTCTATTTTTTTACGCAATATTTTAGTTTTGGCTATACCTTTGCCAGCACCATGGGCTGTTATTTTGTTGTCATTCCTGCTAATGAAGTAAATAAATAGCTTTGCGTTCCATCTCATGATAATAACACAACTATATTCCTAGTTGGCCTTGGCCAAGACAAGCTATTAAAATGAGTTTTGTTTTGTCATGTTTCAGTTTCTGAATCACCTTCAGGAGGCGTGGAGCCAGTGGAAAGGCACAGAAAAGGCTGAGAGTCAAAGGCAGGAAAAACATCTGAGATGAACCTGCTGCTCCAGGCTCCTCTGGGACAAAAGCAGTAACGTTGCTTGTCTCCTAATGCCGTGTGAAGACATGTGTGAGAAAAGGCTCATTTTTTGTGTGTGTTCTAAGTATAGCCCTTTTTTTTTTTTCTTAAATCTGCCACTTGCAACTCATGGTGAAATGCCTGCGCAGACTGTCCACTGGCTTTTGCTGCAGGGAGGTGGAAGACACAGCACTGGGCTTTGCCAGGTGCTTCCCTGCTACTGGAGTCATTTTCCTCAGCGGCGTCTGTTCTGATAGGAGGAGGAAAAAAAGGGGATAAAAAAGGACGTGAGATTATTTCACATGACTTGAACTGTGCAGCCTGATACAATCATTGGAAAGCTTTGACTGTGTTATAAATAACTTTTGATGCTAGCACAGCTTTCTGCAGGCTCCTCTCTGAAGCTCCTACCTTGGCAGCCGCCATGAGCAGCCTCACCTAACGTGGAGGCATCCATGATCACATTTGCTGGTGGGGATGGTGAGCTGAAGAGATCACCTTTGTGTTCACTACATGAAGATGCCTCCTTCTGCTTTGCTGGGGATGTGGAAGGCTCTAGCCTTTTCTTCTCCCCGCATCCAGCACCCCACATGCTCCTTGACATGGGCTTGTTTCTTTAGCTGTGTAGGGTTGCATCCGCACCTGCATCCCATAGGACCTCACTCATCAGCATCACTCATTACATGTGCAAGCCTTTTATGGAAGGGACCTGCAAATTTCAGGGCAACCAGGAAAAAAAGCCTTCTCCTCAGCAAAATAAGCCTCTGAGCAGCTGCCAGTTAGTTGCTGCAACAGCTCATGGTGTCAGGTAGTGTTTGAAAGCGAGAGGTTTATAATCCAGGGTCACGTAAAGTCTAGGGCAAATCAAATCTGTGATGAAAAAAAAAAAAAGCGCCTGTGATAAAAAGATTCAACACAGGAAGCCTGATAAACTTAATTTCACTTGGGATAATTACAGTATTTACATCTAGGTAGCACTGACAGTTCAGGGCTTTGATATACTCTGATGTGATTTATGGGCAGCAGAAAGGAGCTGGGTGGAGGTCATAATCTTCGCCCCAGGCACATCTGCTCTCCATGCAAAGCTCTGACAAGTGTGTGCTGCCCCAGCAGATACGACCGACCATAGGTGCCTCCCGTCTGAAGCAGACCGGTCATACACAACATTCACAGCACGGTATCGTTGTGGGCTGCTGCTCAGAGATGATCCTACATTGTTCTGACTAGATGCTAATGAAGATACTACATTTACAGAAAACTCAAAGAGCTTGACAAAGAGTCCAAGGGAATCGGCCAAAAATAATGTATAATAAGAGACAATTGGGAAAGGAGAAAGGAAATGAGGCTGCCTCATCTTCCAGGAGCTGCTTTTGATGCTTCAGCAGATGGTTCATCAACAGCAACCACAGACCCAGGTATAAAAGAGGCCACCATCATCACCCATAGCTCCATTCTACCAATGCAACCTACAGCATCGGGCTGAGGAAACAGCTGCAAAATGAGCAACAGCCAGGGTTCTGACATGGATTTTCAGCACAAATGCTGCTGCTACTTGTGTTTTTGAGGACTGGCAGTGTCCCTCTCTCACAGGTGCCATCATAGAATAGAATCATAGAATCACCATGGTTGGAAAGGACCTCCAGGATCATCAAGTCCAACCTTTATCCCATCATCTTCCTAACCACTAGACCATGGCCTCAAGTGCTTCATCTACTCATTTTTTAAATACCTCCAGGGACAGCGACTCCACCACCTCCCTGGGCAACCTGTTCCAGTGCCTAACCACCCTCTCAGTAAAGAACTTCTTCCTCATATCCAATGTAAACTTCCCCTGATGCAACTTGAGGCCATTTCCTCTTGTCCTATCATTAGTAATTTGGGAGAAGAGACCAACACCAGCCTCACTACAACCTCCTTTTAGGTAGTTGTAGAGAGCAATGAGGTCTCCTCTCAGTCTCCTTCAGACTAAACAACCCCAGTTCCCTCAGCCAGTCTTCATAAGGCCTGTTTTCCAGACCTCTCACCAGCCTCGTTGCCCTTCTCTGGACTCGCTCCAGCACCTCAATGTCCTTCCCATACTGCAGTGTCCAGAACTGGACACAGTACTCAAGGTGTGGTCTCACGAGTGCCGAGTACAGTGGCACGATCACCTCCCTGCTCCTGCTGGTCACATCGTTTCTGATACAAGCCAGGATGCCATTGGCCTTCTTGGCCACCTGGGCACACTGCTGGCTCGTGTTCAGTCGGCTGTCAACCAACACCCCCAGGTCCTTTTCTGCCAGGCAGCTTTCCAGCCACTCTTCCCCAAGCCTGTAGCGCTGCATGGGGTTGCTATGACCAAAGTGCACGACCTGGCACTTACCCTTGTTAAACCTCATACAATTGGCATCAGCCCATCCCTCCAGCCTGTCCAAATCCTGCTGCAGAGCCTCCCTACCCTCAAGTAGATTGGCACTCCCACTTAGTTTCGTGTCATCTGCAAATTTACTGAGGGTGCATTCGATCCTCCCCCCTGGAAAGTCTCCAGCTGTAAGTGGGACAAGCCATGCAGGTGCGGTGGTGGAGGCAGTCACAACCCAGACTGAAATGTCACATGAGCACAGTGGTTGCAGAAACAGTAAAAACAATTTTTGAGAGAGATATTGTATGTAACATGGGAATGGAATAAGGATGGGGCGGTTTCTCCATCAGCAGAAGGAGCTCCTCTTGGTGTCAGTCTCAGGTTTTAAAGGCAGATAGCATTCGGACCAAAAAAAAAAAGGAGACTGTTGTTTGGGTTTATGAACAGCTGGCTGATGCTCACGGCTGACACCAGGGAGGACGGAGACAAGATCTGGGAAATAGGTAAAAACCTCCTGAAGCAAATCCAGCACAGGCCTTTCCAAATTTTACCCTCCTGGAAGCGCTGTCCAGTAGACCCACTGGGATTCACATTTACCTCTACCCTCTCAAGAACATCTCACAAGGATCAAATTAAATCTATCCTAAAATGCCTGAAAAAGGATGGGGTATCCCATTCTGCCTTCTACCTGGGAGTGATGCCTCTTTTCCATCTCACCACCCTGCAGGAAATGTACACAGTGGCACCAAAAGACACCCAAAATACCTGTCTGGGAGGACAAGTCTGGGTTGCTCCTCACACTGATCCCTTTAGGGAGCAGTTTATCTTGTTGGAAGGTTTCTGGAGAAACCAGAGGCTCAGGGACAATCCTCACAGAACTTCCATCTTTCTTTGTAGACTTTCATCTCTGAGTGGTTCAGAGATCAGTGATTTATGAGTGTTTTAAATGTTTAGTCTCCACTTAGCTCAGCAGGGATATCAATGGCCACTTGCTCTGCATGGAGCAGCAGGATGCAAGAGCCTCAGCACCTGGGGCCAGCTCTCACCCCCAAAACTGAACATGAGTGAAAGGGGTTTGTGACAAGCGTAATGACTTACGCAATGAAACCATACAAAACTGAACTCCCGTTTCACAGAAAAGGCTGCGGCTCTGGGATGAATATTGGCAAACGTGCCCTTCAAAAAATCCTCAATACTGAAATTTGGAGGGGGCGGGGATGGGACATGGGGAGTACACAAAACGTCCAAGCCCATGTTTTGCATTAAAAAATCATGAAGTTTTGTATCTAAACCATCAAAATTAATAATTTCAATGCATCCAATACAACTGGGATGAAGAGACTGCTCCAACAGCACCCCACCTCTCTCAGTGAGTGGGTGGGAGACGAATGCCCTTTTTGATCTGCATTGTAGCCAGTGTCTTCTAGGACATGGAAGATGAAGAGAGATGAAAAGGATACTAAGCAGGCTGTGTCTCCAGAGAAAACCTCCTTTAATCCCCTTCCCCAGTACATAAGGACCCACTTGAGACTCAGCCCAGGAAGACAAAGAGATGAGAGTGACCAGGGAAGAACAGCACAACCAGATGGACATGTTCTCAAAGGCACTGCCAGCACACTGCTGTTTAGGATCATCTACCCACGACAGCAGATCAACTGAATATACCTACCTGCTGCCCCATGGACAGAAAATCCAGATGTGCCAGGGCCATACTGCTTTGCAGTCCCGTCTTGGGTTACGATACATACCACGTTGGTACCTTAGGCACCTTTCCAGAGGGAACTGCCATGCTCTCCTCCTGGCTCATGTGCTAGAACAATGAGACCAGGACTCACCTTTCATGCAAGGACCAAGAAAGCAGGCGACCGAGCTGTGTTTGCAGCCATGTGGAAAGAAAAGGCAGCAAACAGGCAGACTCAAGGCTGCTGCGGTGAAGCGGGTAAATTCAGCAAGGCAGCAGGCAGTGGTGCAACCCCATTCCCAGATCTGGCCTTTCCAGAATCACCTGCTGGGAATTCTCGACAGAATTGAAACCTCAGATGCTTTTTTATTTCCTTTTGCAGCTGGGACCATTGCTGGTGATGGCATGACATGAAGTCCCAGCAAGCTGCGCCGTCATGGGCCTGAGCTTTGGGCAGCATCCCCTTCTGTGTCTGATGGGAGAGGCTGGAAAGCAGCTGAAAAAAAGTGAGACAATAGGGCATGTCCTGTTGTTGTGAAGGAGTTGAGTGACAAAGAGACAACACAGACCTTCCAGCAACTTGTAGCTTGACTTCTGGTATTGGATGCAACTTCAGCTCAGGTAAGCCAGAAATCATCCCACCGACCCCCTCCCTCAGGCTGCAGAGGGAGAAACTGATGCCTTGGGATCTCCATGGGAACCAGATCCGAGAGGGGGAAAATAGAAGATGAGAGCAGAGAGCAGACCAGAGGGAGCAGTGGGGAATGGGGAGGTGGCAGCAGTGGGGCGAGTGGTGTGTGGAAGCCGTCTGTGCAGCCGAGATGCCCTGCGGTGAGCAGTACCAGGCTTGCTGCAGAAGCTGCTGCACTGGATAGGAAAATGAAGCAATGCACAGGGCACGTGGTGGGGGGAACAGTGTGTTTCCTTACAGGGGATTAAAGCCGGCAGCAATGTCGGCAGAGTGAGCTTGTGGGGAAAAGCAAAACCAGGCAACAAGAGCTCACTCACAGGTTTTGTGGGGAGGAGAAGAACAGGGTAAGCAGAGCAGGGAGACAAGGGAGCTTCTCCACACCCATCCTCCTCCTCCTCCCAAGCCCCCTGGGGAACCTGCAGTAGGAAAATAACCTCAGGAATGTCACCTCCTTCTCCTTCTCTCCAGTGGCCTAGGGTGTCTCTGGGCAGTGATGGCTTTCATCTGGGCTGGGGTAAGCAACCTGGGGCACTAGTGCCCATTGAGCCCACCCAAAGCCTCATTGTTCACCGCCAAGGGGCTTGTACGTTCGCTGGGTGGCAACGCAGTTGCTGTAGGGCAGAAGCACAGGAGTTCATGGCAGCCCAGGGAAAGGACTGGCAGTGGGCTGGCCAAGCACTAATCACAGGAATCAGCTCAGCACCTTGCAAGCACCTCTCTGCTGTCCTACAAAACCACCACGTACCTGCTTCCCAAGAACGATGTAGGAGCATTCCCACGCTGCTGAGGGGAAGAGCGTGTGCTCTCCAGCAACACCTGAACTGGTAGCCCCCACTCATTAGGATGTCTCCTCACCTGCCTTCTGACGGGAGCAGTGTCTTGGGCAAGCACAAGCAGCAACTTGGCCTCTGCCTCTGCCCATCTCTTCTTCACATTGTCTTCCCACATGTTTTTCTCTTCTGCTCCTCTCTAGCTGAGGAATGTAACCCATGGAGGTGTCAGTCAGGGAATGGTGGTGTTGCCATCCTCTGCCCTGATGCCTTTGGAGAAGGGAGTTTTTCAGAAACAGTGCAGATCTTCCTGTCACTGGTACGCCCCTCCTGGAAGCTCATCTCTGCCTGTACTGACTCACATGACACTAGTACGGCTTGGGTCATCTTCATATCAGCTTTGCTGAGTGTTTTGTGGCCCCAGACTACTTCAGGATGCCATTAGCTTCTTCACAGGAAGCTAGTGGGAGAGAACTGATGGATGCTGGCATCTTTGCTTGCCTGCACACACAGATGCAAATAGCTACTCCTGCCTCCTCTCTTGAAGGTGTATTTTCTCATTTGTGAGTTGGGTTCCACCATCGTGCCTCACTGCACAGTGGTGGGAGCAGCTCCCAGAACTCCCCTGTAAGGAGTAGAGGCATGGGGCCATCCAAAGCAGTTGCAAAGCTTCCTAATCCAAACCCAAACATCTGCATCTCTGCAGATATTTCTTCCCCATCTGACTGAAGCAGGAGGACACAACTGTGAAGTCCACTCCATGGTGGGCTGCTACAAGCCTGGCAAACTAGTTGAGGCTTCAGCCATTCCTCTCAGACAAGAGGCACCCCTCAACCAGCAGGCTCCTGACAGCCAGATATTATTTTAATGTATAGCCTATAAGGTGATTTCAAGGTGGAAACTCAACATCCTGAGTTTCCCCCTCAAACTGCTGCTCAGTTTGGTTTCTGTGCTACTTCCACACAGCTCAACGTGCCGACTCAGCATCATATCACCCCAATTCTGGTATTGTAATGCAGGAGCAGCAAGGGATTTGGAGCACAAGGCACAGCCAATGCCACACAGCACCGGGAGCTCATTGCTTCCTTTTCAAAAGGAAGAGAAGGAAGACACTGTCTGGTCATTTTGGCCAAAGTGACCTGCCCAGAACGCTTTCTGCCTAGGCCTGCTCAGCAATGCAGCTCACCTTGGCTGACAAACTTGTGGAAAGCATCAGAAATGTCAAAATTGCCTTCTGCTCTGCAGCAGGTCTGCCAGTGATTGTTTTTCTCTAAGCTGGGCAGCTGCGGCATACACTGCTCTCTGCAGTTTTAACCATCACCTCCTCCTGATTCTGTTTTTTGAGTCCACAGCTCAGACACAACCTCCATTTATAGGACGGGCAATCGACACTGACATGGTCATCATTTCTTCTCTGCACACCTGTCTTCCTCCTGGGATGCTTAGAAATGTGTCTAACTCCTCCTTCCACCCCAAAAAGCCATCTGTATTTTCCAAGAAGGAAAAGCTGTAGTTGAAAACAATTGCTGCTTCAGGAAAAAAGAAGGTGGCAGTGGGAAGGAATGGGCTTTCCCCCTCCCACCACATCCAGCAGAGACAGACGCCAAACTGTAAAAGTCACAACAGAGCGATGCCAGCCTGAGCGAGCAACCATGCCTTGGGGAGATGGGGCTCTGTGCCTTGGGCTAAAAGATGCCTCTTACCTTCACTTGATGCTGCCTGTGCTGTGGAGCTTCTCTCTTAGGTTGCTTGCTGAAGTTTTTCTTTCTCCCCCCAAACACAACCCTTAATGCTACAAAAACAGGGCTGCTGGCAGCCCCGTGCTGGAGCTGCCATGGGTCATCACAGAGCTTGCGCCCTTGCAGCAGGGGAGCAGCAGCAGGGCCATTTCAACGGGCAGCCACTGAAAAAGGATTTTTTTTCCCAGGTCCATAAGCATTTGCTGCTTTACAATCCGTATTTTCCCATTTGAAATAAAATCTGAAATCAAATTTAGCAGTTACGGCTTTACACGCTGCAGCAGAACAGAGGTTCAAAAGGTATGGGAGGGAGAGTGCCTCTAGCTTGCCATTTGGAGGGATCCATTAAAAAAAGAAGCAATAAAAAATACAAAAAGAAGCTGTCTTCTTGCAAGCAAATGCACAGGAAGCCACGAAGGAGAGGGAAGTGTCTGCACTGATGTGTTTGTCCTCAGCCAAAAACATACACTCAGGGCAATATGCAGAGACTGAAGGAGGTGAACCAGATGACGTAGCTGGACCCAAAACAAAGTTCTCAAGGAAATAAATCCCCCTGATCAGTGAGCATCTGGGTTCCAGGCCCTGACAAATCAAAACACTGTACACAAAATGGACTATCATAAACAGTGACATCCAACAGCTGGATGGGACATTAAACAGGAGTTCAAATTTCAGTGCATGGCATTTAACCTGGATAGCCCGCTGCCTGGATAAATGCTTTGACCGCTGCTGTGAAGATCACCTTTCCCCCCTTTTCTGTTCCATTCCTGCCCCCATCACCAAAACCACCTTGCAAATTTGGGATGAGCTTTCTACCAATTAAACCTGGTAAATAAACTGTCCAGCTTTAAACTCTCCGCATTCTAGTTGTTACTTTTTTCTTCTGCAGGGTGGAAAACAGCGAACCGTATCATTTCAGAGCACTGGCACCAGCTGATAAAATAATCCTGACATTTGCTTGCTGCAGATTAAAGAAAGCCCCAGTAATTACTGAAAAACCTGCAAGTTTTGGTTCTGTCAATGACCATCTTTATTCCCTGTCACTATAGTATACTAATGTTTGACATCAGCTATCAAATTTCCCATCCTCAATAACTAGCAAAAAAGTGTTGATCCAAAGGTGGCATCATGAAAAAAACAAAGAAAGGAATTTACTCTATCTACTGCTGCTGGCATGAAGTGACACAGCCTCTTGTAGCAGGAAGAATTTCTTTAAGCCTTGTCAGAGTTCCTGGCATCTGCTGAGGCTGTCAACGTAGCGGCCAGAATTTGATGCAGTGAGGAGGATACTGAGCTATTTGACACAGGAGATACCTAACAAAATGTTATGTAGTTTTCGTACCAGTAAGAACTACAGCTTGGCTTGAACTGGGAAAATACCAGTAGAAAGCTGACAAAGAATTAATACACTGCTTACTTTTATCCTTCCAGCCCATCTAGCATGAGAATTTCCTGAGTTTACTTTCACCTGAGACATGAAAGTACTCTATGAGCACGGATTAAAACTAATATTCAGTTAATGCCCCACAAGCTAAACAGGTGGAACTGGGGACAGTCAGTGAAATTTTCCTCTGTAGGAGAGCTGGTCTAGTCAAATTCAAGAGCAGAAGCAAGAGAGAGCAGGTTCTAATAATGACACAATCCCCAATTGTATAGATCATTATTTCAAGTCAGCTGCAAGAAGCATATCCACATGAAATGTATTTGCATACATTACACTGAGCCAGGCCAACTCCTGCACCCACTGCACTACATGATGGAGCTTAATGCTGACCTTGGTGAGCCAGAGGTGTAATTCTCAACTGCGTGGGAGTAAGAACAAACTCACAGTCAAAAACTGGGCACAGTGACAAGAGCTGCCCAGCTTAAGTCTTCAGTCTCCAGATAGTCTCCAGCCTCATTCACTGACTGCCCACTCCTGAACACAAGACAAAAAACTTTGACAGGAAGTTCCAGGAAGATTTTATTCAATGGTATACAATGGGGAGAAATAAAGATTACAGAAGAATTGCATACATTACTGATTTTTCAAGTTGCTAGAACAAACCCATAGTGACCAGAACAACTGAGGCTGATGACATAACAAGAAGCATGGTGACCATCTCTCTAGTGTCCATACCTGCAAATAAACAATATGTTAACGCTTTTTTAAAAATTATGTTTCATACTAGTGCTGATTTGGGCAGATTTATTCTCATTCTACCATGATGTTATTAACACGTAAATTAGATGAAGGTGAAATGTTACAGAAACCTTAGGAAGTTCTCCACATTTTGCTTCCCTCAAAAGTCTATCCAGATACTAGTTAGAAGAAAGCCTGAGCAGTATCATATGCAAGAGATGCTCAGTATCATCATCTTTTGCCCCGAATCCCACATTAAATATATCCTGCAGGAAAACAAGGCCAAAGCTTGTCATAGGTCCAGACGTATTACTGAGCACCCATAAGAAGACAGTCAGGCAACACGGGCTCAGTTTTCATTAATTCATTCATCTTAATATCAAAACTATGGTACTCAAGTTGTCTTGTCAATGATGATTTGCACAACTGATTGTGAACCAAGATCCCAAAAGACAATCCTGAACGGTTATAATAGCTCTTTTGCTTTGTTTTAATCTGGACTCTGGTTAGAATTAGTATGTTTGCTTGGGTATTTTAAAAAATAAAAGGGGGTGGGGAGAGGGGAAATCCACATTTGAGAAAAGATAAATGGATAAGTGATGCAGAATTGAGCAAGTGACCTGCAAACTTCCTAACTACTCTTAATGTACCTCTCAAAATACAATTACCCCTCAAAAACCCATTCATGGATCTCTTATTATTATTCTAACAACAGATCTCTGACAAACACAAAACAAAACAAAGAATACAGACGTTATGAATAAATGGGCCAAGGCTGTAGCAACAGCTACATGGACATTTGATTTCCAGATGATAGGAAATCAGCTGTATTAATCTCTGAGCCTATTAGAGTTATAAAATAAATCACCAAGAAAAGAGGGCCCCAATAAGATGTCTGGCACCTCAGCAGAAATGCTTTGGAACACAAGAAGCTAAATCCAGGTCATTTTCTAAATCTAAATTGCTCATGTGGCAGTATAGTATCCACCTGAGGCTCCACTTTCAGTGAATTCCATTTCTCTTCTGCTCTCCTTAAGAGAGAATGTCAATAGAAATCACTACTTTTTAACAGCTCCCACTTGCCCCACAGCTATTTGGGCTTACTTCAGAGCTCATTTACCACCAGGTGACTAAGGAAAGGTCCCTATGCAGCAAAATATATTTCTCCCTATACAAGTGGAGAAAAAGCCTTTCCCAACAGCAACTGTGCCCTCAGACCCACAAATGAGAGAGATCACCCACATATCTGACATTGATAATTTCTATTAACAGAAGGACAATTGAATTTTTCATCTTGAAATCTGTGCAGGATACCTACTTTTGGAACTCCCATTCCCTGTTGTCCAGCGGACATACTTGGCGAGTTTTGAGCCAGCGAGAGATGCAATGGAAGTGGAAAGCATGCTGGAAGAGAAAGTTCAGATCACATCATTTCAGAACACATCAATGTATCTCAATGTGAAAATTACCATTGAAAGAATCACAGTAATAAGAGAGTAGCAAGTGTTTGCAAGACAAAGGTGTGGAGGTCTTATCAGCTGGCTCACTGGTAAAGAACTGATCCACATTTTCAGAAAGGAAAGGAACATCAGTGAAATGGCAGCAGGGAGCCTGTTCCACAGTGCATGCTATGGCAAGCAACTGACTTCTGATGGAGAGAATGCAAAGTTTAGTAGCTGCTAAAATTGGCAGAGCAGATGCTAATAAGAAGTATAATCAGAAAGACAAGAAAGAGGATTTCACAGTGAGTAGCAGGGACAACATGTATATATACATGCTGAAGCTTTCTGCCAGTCTTCTGGACAAACCAAAGCCTGAATAAAAAGGAACTTGCAAAAACAGAAAGAAAAAAATCTCAGCTGTGTGTTTAATAAGGATACCCTTTTCTATACCCCATACAGCTACTTAAAAAAGGTTTCACTTGTAGTAACTCTCACACACAAAATCGTAATTTTGACACTAGAATATTTTAGCATGGTATAAAAAATTGTTCTAGTCCTGGACAAACAGAATTGCAATGCTTATAATCCTGTTCCAGCATTATCATGCTGTATCTTGAGCCTACACCATAGTGAAGATGGGACTGAAGAACATGTAGTTATTCCATTATGGAAAATCATATATTCCAACTCAGGCCCAGGCTAGCTAAGAGACAGGCAAGTTTGAGTTCACATGCTAGTCGGATCATGTATGAAGGAGTGCACAGGGAAAGAAACTGAAGAGCTGGAGATTACACACTAGAACCGATTTCATCTTCCTCCAAAAGGGAAGCAAATCACCTAGTTACCCCATATTGACTCCTTGAATCAGCCTGCACAAAGACAAATCAAGCATGCTGACATCCAAGTAATCCTATTACCAGGAGAAAAAAAAAAACAGCATAGCTCCAAGGCAGAACCTTGCTCAGGAAAATCATGCTCAGAATGAAAGATCTATTATTCCTAAAAAACCCCACCAAAACAACAGGTAAAGACCGATCTTCCTCCCTTCTCTTCTGTCTTCCAAATTACACCTTTCTAACTTTCACTCTTTCTTTTTTTTTCCCTTCTCTCTCCTTTCTACACTCTACTAAACATATGGTGTTTAAAATTCCTTTTTTCCAGTGGATTATCTGACACATTTTATAGAACTCATTTTGTCCTGAGTCATGAAAAAAAAGGGATTGCATCACCATTAATGAGCTGACAATATAACAGTTTTTCTTACATTGCAGACACCCCATGCGACTGTGCACTCTTCAGAGGTAGCTGAAGCTTGATTTGCTTGACATTCTATGCCTGTGAAAACAAAGATTAAGCACATATATGCAGAAGTAGAAGATACACATGCAACACCAACATGCAATCTACCAACTGGTAGATTTCTTCATAATGGCAAGAGGGGCGGGGGGGGGGGGGGGAAGAGCTCTTTATTTTGTTGCATTTATTACACCCAGAAGTGTCAAGAGCTGTTGGTATAAATGTGTACTGTTTTCCCATAAGTATCAAATCAAAAATATATTTCATCCTGCTTTCCTCCTTCCACTAGTTCTAGTATTCCAAATTTCCAGAGGGCAAAAGCACATTGCTCATCTACCGGTAACATGTGTCTGCTTTTCAAATTTTAAGGATAAATATTTTTAATTTGTTCTTTAATAGATGTCTTTTGATGATCAGTTGCAGCAGCAGAGCCATGAAAGACAGTTTATTTAAATTTCTTACCCAGGTTTCTCTAAATATAAATTTACAAATATACACAATGTATACACAATAGGAAAATACACCAAAAAAACCACAATAGCAAATACATTGTAAAATATATTTTTTCAACTTCTTATACCTTAGAGCTGAGTACCTAGAATAATCCCCCAAAAAGATAAATACTATTTATGGGTTTGGGTTATGTTTTACTTGTTGTGTCAGATGGCATGGATGACGGAGATGGAGAGAGAGAAAAGAGGGAAGAATACCACTGAGAAAATAAAGACAGCAACCTAGTTCTCCATTCTAGAGCTTGAAAAATTCACTTTTGCTCTAGCTCAAGAAGAAACCTTAGGAGAAAAAAAAAGGTATTTTCAACTCCTCCATAATCAGCAGCACAAACCTACGAGACCAACATTTTACTTCCTGCAAAAGGACACTTTCTTCAAAAGTCAAGCCCGAATCTTTTAAAAAAACATGCTGATAGATCATCAGCTTAGAACTCAATACACGGGCTTGTTGCTTGCTTGTTTTGCAGATCTTTTTTTCCCTGGCAAAGAAAATGTCTGAATGAGCTCCTGTTCTCTGTTCACTTCTAGTGTGCCCAAATATGCTCAGAGAAAAAGGAATTTGATTCACCAATTAAAGATTCGAAAACTTTCAGGTCTGGCTGAAAAATGTGATCTTTATTTATTTGCTCTGTCCTATTCATCTCTTTCTCCATTTTTCACCCTCTTTCAGGTGTGGAGATGAACAAAGAGAAACACCTATTTTTCCTGAGATGAGAGAGAGATCAGTTAACCTTGGTCACAAGGAACTACTCAAACCAAAACTGAGGTCTAAAGAAGATTTGCATGAACCTGTATTTTTTATAGTTTACAACAAGGTATGATATACCACAGCAGGAAGTCCAAAGCTCAATCCCTGGCCTGCCTGCAGAAAACAAGTGCAGTGCACCTGAAATGTCCGATGAATTCCTGAAGCCCTCAACACATACAGCAATAAAAGTAAATCTGATTAAGAAAATGGAAGATGCTCAAGAACCTTGAAGAGCTTCAGTTACTTTGGACTTTTGTTTAAAATTTGACAACCAAAATTGCTGAAACAATCTTACTGCAGTACAGACAGTATATAGACTGCAGTCTTGCTGAGTATCATTATATCAAGTTTTAAATACTTGGCATGAGCCTGTACAGTAACAGAAAATCTTGAGAAGATGAATAGTAGAAAAGAAGAGGAAATTCATTTGAAGGAAGAAAAGTCAACTGGTAAGCAAACTTTAACTCAGGAAGTCTCTGCTGAAAGCAAGGAAAATATTCCAGCACACAATCTACTTCTCTTGTTTCTTCTCATTCCCTGCTAAAAACAGGATATTGGGTACGTTAGATCTGAAGTCTATCTAGCTCATTTTTATGTCATTTTGTCCTCCCCCCCCTCCAAGTGGCCCTAACCTATGAGCTGTATGCTTTGGAAGACAGTAAAATGTTGTATTTTTTCAAGCTTTACAGGACTCTGTATTTTGACTAGGAGTGAGAGAGAAGAAAGGTGGTTTAGGTAAGGAAGAAAAGCAGTGTTGAATTCATTTTAGTGTGACTCAAACATTCGCTGACAAGCAAATACAGTCTAAAACATGACAGTCCCAAAAGCTTAAAAGGACAGATGAACTCTTGCAGAAATAGCTGAGGAGGAGTTCTCTGGTGGTGATGTAAGGCCCTTCCAACAAGACACCTAGATATAACTTCCTGATCAAACAGGCTGGAGACTATTGCCAGCACCAGTACCTTAGGCTGCGAAAAAAGGGCCGCCCAAAAGCTGAAGTACTTTTTGGTTTCTTACTTGCCTCATTTTAGAAAAGCACCATATATCAACAAAGAAATAAAAGAAATTAATAATATCTGTCAGGGAATGAAAGCTGATGATTCTGGCTCTTGAAAGAAAGAGAAGCCATTTACTGGCTGCTGACTCAAAAGAAGCAGTAAGAGTCAGATAGTAACAGGTACTGGAGGAATACTGAAGGGCTCGTCTTTTGCCTTGCTTTGGACAGAGTATCTAGAGGTGAGGGCAGAAAGATACAGCTAAAACCTGAAGTACCTGTAACTAATTGTGAAAAAGGCAATGGAAGCATTTCATGGCAGGCAGCAGAAGTAAAGTACATCTTTTGTTTGCAGCTACAATAACAGCTCAATGCTCTGGTAAACTTGACGATAAGAGCTCTGCAAAGCAGCTTCTGCTTGAGCAAGAGTAACCACCATGTATGGGTTCCCCTTTGTCTTTACATGTTGTCTTCTAAAATCATGTCATGAAGGGATTGACTTGCTACAAAAAGGAGAAAAAAATACACATAGCTTGGCTAACACAACACATCATGTACTCACTCAGAAAACAGAGACAGTAAAAACAAATAACCAGGCTAATAAACTAATAAACTTGAAGTACATTTGTTACCCCTAAAATGTAGAATGAGCTCTCCAATTTAGTTTTGCAAACTTCAGAGGGATTTCATTATTTTCTGCTTGCAATCCTCTCCAGTTTCTTAGGAATCATCTGCAGATTTTACTAAATACTACCCTAAGTTCCCCCCATCATCATATGATTCCTTCTACTGTAATCCCCCTTGTATGACATTGAAAATTTCCTGTTAGTATCACACTCTCAAAATACTTGTACACAGCTATCATCTTCCACTCCTACTTACAACTTAGCAAACTATTTATACTTAGTTCTGTTATTTTATTTTTCTCATAAATCCAAAATCATTCAACCTGTTAAGCATCCTGAGATTCTTCTTTGGATTCTACTCCAATTTATCTATCTTTGAGAAGCTGGAATATCAAATGTGGTACTCTGCATCAGAGAAAGGGAACAGTGTTTTACGCAGTTCAAAACTATACAGGTTACCTTACTACAATATTACATTCTACGTTTTAGACCAGAAGGTAATCCACTATACTAAATCTACTGTTTAGTTAACACTCCTCAACTTACCATGTTGCAATGACAGCATCAAAGAGCAAGCCTTTGAAGAAATCAAGAACACTGCTTAAGTAAAATCTAAATAGGACCTAGGTCTTTCCAGAGAAGAATGAAATCTAAACACTAAAAATCTACTCATTCCTTCTGTACACTCAATACAAACCATACTGAGGGGGGAGAGAATCCTTTGACCGTATTATTATCAAATCATAATGAACACACATGAGGAGAACTGCATGACACCTTAACACTGTTATATCCTAGCTTTTGGATGTCTGACTCTATAATGTTAACAATCTTCCATTAGCACAGCTGACCACTCTTTTAATGGTTTCCCTTTCAAGATTTCTTGTCATCACTAGGAGTGGGAGACATTTGTAACCTGCATTTTATCAAATTGAATCTTGTGTTGTTCTTCCCTGCACATTCCATTAATTATTTCTCAATTTCCCATCACTTCACATCTTGTGTTTGAAAATCTAATTAAAATGTTGTTTAACAACATTAATGATCTGTAACAAGGAAGTAAATAAATCCAGAGCCAACACTGATCTCAAAACACCAGTTTAGACACCCCTTCTACTCTGTATACTGTCAATTTTGGTCTGTCATTTGCAGTACAGGCTTTTCGTAACATGCTCATACCCAAACTAATAATACGTTATGCTCAAGCAACTCAAAAAAAAAAAAAAAAAACCAAAACAAAACAAAAGAAGTAGTTATCTATGCCCTCCTCCTTCACTGTTTCTCCTAATCTACCTGTACATTTCCATTTTGGTAGGATGTTTGTTTTTTTTTTTTTAGAAGAACTGTCACATGAAATTCACTACAGGAAAATAATGTCCATTATTTTTGCAAGTTCTCCACATCTCTTCTTCATCCTCACATGTCCTATTTGCTATTTAGAAAAAATAGCAAATATATAAGACTGTATTTGGTCTCTCATAGGAGGCACTATTAGTTTTTGGGCAGATTAATAGAATGAAACACACCAGCATCCATTATCTTACACCAAAGGCCACTTATAGTGAATAATTATCTTGAATTACAGGATTTTATCTATTTACTCTACACATTTTAAAATTCTATACATGTAATTTATGTTCTAACAAATCTTTTAAATTCCATTTGTTTATCAGCAACTTGTTTTCCTCTCTAATATATCATAAATCTGAGAGGCTAAGTAGTAGTCCAGTGTCTACCTCAAGTACTTTTCAAGATGGTACAGGTTAGAGGTGCTTAAAAAGGCAATCTTTACAGCAAGGGACCTCAGCATATTTCATAACCCCTATCCTCACTTGCTTCTCTTTAGTTTTATCATTCCCTTTCTAATAACCAAGAATAAACTGAGGCATGGATAGGCAGTAGCTGGCTCAAAATCTAAACATGTATCTGTCCCAAAGTAAAGACGTGAACACACTTAATCCATTTTCAGCCCTGTGTGTTAGAGTGTGTTTTCTCTTTATTAACAAAAAACTTCTGAAAGTACTTTTGTAATTATTACTTAAATATAATGTAAAATCGGGTACATCTCTCAGTAGCTGTCATTTTTCTGAAACATTTTATTTTCATATCGGCTCACTGGCAATAAGTTACCATACCGGTATTTCCAACGGTGACTGCATAAAACCAAAGTGCAACAAAACTATCACAATGGGATCATGACAGCATGTACCTGCTCTTGTTTTAGGGAGTTCCACAACCCTCACATCTTAGTAATACAGGCAAATAAGGCAAAACTCTATCTGGGGTATATTAACAGATCTTCTGTCCCTCATGACTGAAACAAGATGGATAGTCATGGTGCCAACAGTATCTCGTCAGTTTTGAGTGGAAAAAATGGTTTTGGACTCACTACCAATCTTTTAAGGGACTGAAACCAGTGACTCATGTATGCACACCCGTTTCACAATATAAATTTGTATATTTAATTCCATTATCACTTTTCATTTTCCTACATAGCAAGTGTATTTGTTAATTAAACCATCAAGATTATACAGCAAAAAATCAAACCAATACAAGTAACACATTGCATTTGATTTAGGCATTTGATTATTCTCCTTTATAAATGAACAATTAATTCTCTAGGTGGCTACAAAAATTCCCCATACTATAATATTAACTAACTTATGCAAGGTAGTTTTTGCAGAATGAAGAGTCAAATGAAGTCACTGGTCCAAGCCTTTCCTGATCTGACACTGGAAGCATTACAAGATTTCATCTTAATGAGTGTCATCAAAAAATTGATACCCATAGCAACACCCTCAACTCTAAAATCTAATACCTCTCTTTGTGAGCAATACCTGTCGACCCTGAATAATTTCATTTCCTCCTGGCTCTTTATTACTACTCCTTTTCCTCCAAAAATGCACTAAGCAACATAAACTCATCTGTAGATGTGGTACCAAGTGTTTCTGCTCTTTATAAGAAAAGGGCAAGGGAAAAGCAGTATGGTGACATAATTACAGGACTTCAGCATTACATAAAATAGAGCTTAGTATTTGCACTGAGAAGACTTAGTTCCTAACTAAAAGGTGGATTTGCTGAATTACACCTTCAACAGGGGAAACTTCAGCTGTGCATCATGTACAAGTCAAAACTGTCAACTGTCTCCCCCATCATTTACTTACATAGATCCATAATATGGTTTCTGCAAATGGCACAGTTATCAACCACAATGTCCCATGCCCACAGAGCTACCGCATTCCACTAGAGAGAGGGGAAAAAAAGAAAAAGAAAAGCATAGTTTTGACTCAATTTACAGCACACAGAAATCCTTGTTATTCCTCAAGTTCCTATGTATATTTTTAACTGAAAATCTGGGATATTTAAAAAAATAATAATCTTAGAAGTCCAGAGTAATTCTTTATCATGAGTTCAGGTTACTAGAAAGCAGTGGTACATTCCTCTCACATATGTTCCAGACCCAATGTCTCCTTCCAACTTCAGACACAAGATAACTTCCATAGTCCCCTTTTTTGTGAAACAAATGCAAGCATCTGCATTTCTATTTAAGATCCAGAGTCAAGGATGCAGCTCATACCACGTCCTAAATTCTGATGGAATGGACAGTGCCTTACAGAAAGGCCAATCCAGATGACATTTTGCTAAGAGGAATTTTTATTACTCCTAGCAGTTCTGGTAATCACCTGCCAGAGCAGCTGGGGCCAAGAACTACAATCTCTAATGCTGCCCTTCACTGACTCCTGAACACTCTCCTCTGCAAAAAGGCTACTATGCAATGACCTGGCAAGGCTGAATATAAAAATTTCAAAGTACTACCAAGTTAGCCTTTCAAAGACTTTGTTTATTAAAAAACAAACAAACAACAAAAAAGGAATATCTCTGTCCCATGCTACTTCAGGGGAACGGCTGGTTACAAATTTCCATGGCAATTTTAGAAAACTTGATGCAAAATGAGGACTTTAAGACAAGCTATGCTGAAAAACATAGTGCCTTTTTATTCATCCCCACAAAAAAACCATAATCATTTTATTAATTCATGAAATACATGGGCTTGTCTTCAATATTCAAAGCAATCCAAAATCATACTGGTAGCCAGGACAATCTTAATTTACTACTTAAGTAGTCTAGATATTTTGTTTCCTTCCATTTTTTTTCAGTATATGATTGTATTGACTGTACTACAGTAAATCTTCCCTACTTTGTTCCATTTATATCTCAATGTGTTCATTGCTTCCCCTCAGTTCAGGATTCTGAAGGAGGAATGCATGCTGCCAAGTATCAATTTTGATAAGCACTTCAATTTTTCATTAGTACCAATATAAAAACTCATCACAATATTACTGGATCTTTTAGGAAAGGGGTCAGTAGTGATCTCATTTTTTTCTCCCCTTCTTCAAACTTCAAGTCCAGCCAGCCTTCCAGCTGAGGAACTCATCTCTCAAGGACTTAATCCACACTTCAAAGTAGCTAGGATAAAAAAATCCCAGCAGCCTTACCTCTCCCACCTTCGCAGCTTCTTAATCTGTTGTGACCCACAAACCTGTAGTGAGCCACACATGCAACAAATGCGCCTTGGTATCTTGCTGGGGAGGAGGAATGCCACTGCTACATCAAAGGTGCCGCTTCCTGCTCCTCTCGTGTGCTATTATATCTGTCCCTACTTCCAAAGAACAAGCACCCACGTCATCCCAACACCTCCTTCTGCACAGACCTGCAGCCCTGTACAGAGCTCGGTGTTTCCATCATCACTGATGACAACTGCATTTCAAACAAACCTGGGCACCATCCTCCAAGCAGGAATCACTGTTTGGAAATGTTTGCTGATACCCAGTCCAGGGTCATTTTTCCTCAAATTCTACCCTACTGCAAGTGCACACAGCCTCTCTACTTCCTCTGTGCCCTCGCGCAACAGGTCTGGACTAGTACCAGGATCCAGCAGACAAACCGGTGTCACTAGACAGAAGAGTGGTACCATGACCGTTTTGGGGATGCAAACAAAGCCAGGGTGACAGGAGAGCATTTGCTGACTACGCACACGTTGTTATGGCTTGATTTAAAGAAGAAGTTAATTAAAAAAAGCGGCCACACAAATTTGTGCGTAGTCTTACGCAGCACACGGGTCTGCTCGGGCGACTGGGCCACAGCGGAGGCAGCACCCCACGCCTGCTCCCTGGCCTGAACTGCGCAGAGGCTCCGCGTAACGCGGCCCGGCTGGGGAGGGCACAGCGCAACCGAGGCCCGACAAGGCGGCAGCTCCCGTGGGGAGCGGGCGGCGAAGCCCCTTGACAGCGGCAGCCCCCTCACACCTCCCTCCTCCCGCCCGCGCGGCCCACCCCAGCCTCGCCCGCTGATTGGCCAGCCTCCGCTCCACGTACGGCAGCCCGCCACAGCCATTGGCCCGGACGCATGCCAAGACTCCCCGCAGGCACCGCTCCGCCCCTCCCGCCGCGCCGGTGCGGAACAGGGCGCCTCGCTCTGTGAGGAGAGCGGGAAGTCGCCCTGTCCCCCGCCCCCCTCGCTGACCACCAGGCCAGCTCCGGCCTTCCCCGCCCTCTGGGGCTAGCTGGAGGCACTCGCCGGCGAGCCTCACTTTCTTCACTTCGAAGCGCTTCTTGCCGGTGCCGCTGTTGGTGCCGCTAGGGGTGTCCACATCCATCGCGGCCGCCATTTTCGATGCGTGAATCGCCCGTCCTGCTCTGCGCGCATGCGCGGCGCGAGGGGCGGGTCGGCGAGCGGAAGGGGCGGGCGGTTTGGGGGTCGGGAGGCGGGCTCTTAAAGGCGCCGGTCAGGGCGGGGCCGCGCGCCGGCGTTACTTCATCCTCTCCCTTCGCTCCCTCGCCGAGGGATGCACAACTGGAGGGGAGGGAGCACGCGGCGAGCTGGGGGCGGCGGCGGGCGCATTTAAAGGCGTACGCACTCTGGAGCGCTGGGGGAGGTGCTGTTCCGCTTTGCGGGTCCACGCTACTCCTCAGGCGAAGCTGGGCCGAGGGAGACCGAGACTGGCGCCGGCCACGCGGCCTTTTCCTTCCCTCAGCCTCCCCGCGGCCAGGGAGCCGGTGCCGCAAGCCGGACGGGGCTGCCTGGCCCGACTGTAGCCCACCGCGAGGGCTCGCCGGCCGCTGGGCCACCGCCGCCCGGCCCTCACCTCGCCTCAGGCAGCGCCGGGGGCGTCCCCAGCCTCTGCAAGGGGAGAGGTGCGAGGCCACGGCGATGCCGGCGCTGGAGCGGAGCGGGGCGAGGCGAGGCTCAGGCGGCCGGGAAGGGGGGAGGTGGGGCAGGTGACCGGCGCTCCTGTGGGGTGCGGTCCCGCTTGGCTGGGTGACCCCGGCGCGGCAGGCAGCCAGGTGAGGCGGTGCCTGACTGAGGGGTCGCTGTGAAGCACAACCCCAGACCCAGCCCGCTGCTGTGCGTGCTGCGGCTGTGCTTCTTGCTTAGTGCTTCGCTAAAATAATTTGGGATTTGTCTCTGCCGTGCTGTGCAGGGCTTCAGCCCGTCATAAACTTGATCTCGAGCAAGTGCAGAATGAGGTAGGATCCTTGGTGTCACTGCCATAGCCCTTTTGTTCACTAGCAGTCTAGGCTTGGTGGTTTTTTAAAAAAATGGAACACCGAATTGCTAGATAGAGAATTTGCATTGTCCAAACTACTCTCTTAGCACATAAATCAGGCCAACAATAGTTGTAATCAACATGGGTTTTACTTGTGGTGCTAGAACTGCCCAAGCACTGACTCTCCTGTTGCAAAGATGGTGATGACACGTGTGAGAGCTAGTACTGGGAACTGCCTCTGGCCATCAGTACCACTCAGAGTACTTTTCTGAGAAAGTCAGTAGTAGTATTCCTCAAGATATGGAAACCAAGGGGAAAATGCCCCAGAAGGACAACAGCAGGTCTTGAAATGTCACTCGGCTTCACAGGTCCCTGTAGATGGGCTATCTGTGTGCAGAATCAGTCCTTTAAAATCACTTTCTACACTGTTGCTGCATAGATGCAGGAAGGAGGAGGCAGCAGAAGCATTGAAATTGAATGCATTGTATATATGCATTCCCTTGCATATGTATACAGGCAAGCAATACCTGTACGGTACCTGTCATAAGCATTTGGGCCAAATAGCACAGTTCCAGTCAGGCTCCATCATAATCCATCTTGCTGTATGCATACAGCTTTTGCCTGTGATCCAGTGCCTGCTGGGATGGGATGTCTGGCAGTCTCCAAATAAACTTTAAAGTAGGGGCCTGCAGTAGGGACAAGATGATACTGCCATTGGATGGTTGGAATAATTTTTAATGGGGTTCATATTTCAAAGACATGTAACACTTGTACCTGGAGTTTACCACATACCTAAATGTTTGCAGGGTCAGGTTGAGCCTGAAAGTTGCACACACACACACAGAGTAAAGGTAAGTTGGAAGAAAAAAAAAATGCCCTCTCTCATTTATACACCCTTTAACACTTCTCATTACCTACACTGAAACCTTCCATTTCAGTTAACTGTCCCTTACCCCAGATGCTGCTCAGTTACAGTGTGTCTCTTATTACTAACAATAAAATAAAGCTGCACAGATTCAGGTTTTAATCCTTGTTGCTGCTTATTCAGGACTGTAGTGTGAAGGCCACTCGAAGGAGTATTTTGAAAATGGGAGGTGGGCACTTGAGAATGTCGATTTTTCACCTTCAAGAAAGCAGTTCTTTTCAAAGCTGAATTGGCAAGATTTTCTCTTTAATAGAAACATGAACTTTAACCCTAAATGTGTATGGTAATGTCCTCAGTAAGATGTTACTTAGTAGGAATGCAGGACATTGAACAAACATGTACATTAGGGCATGTGCATAGCAGAGAAATGTTAACATTCATTTTCACTTTAAATGACTAGTGCAATATAAAATTATAGTCTTCCCATCGCAGCCAATGTCACTGTGAGGAGATGGTTGCCAATGGGTAAAAGCCATGCAGCCAGCAATCTTATGGTCTGGTTTTATCTCTCTCTATCTGGCAGCAAAAAGAATATAGCAGTGCAGATCTTGAGTTCAGTGTTGCTAAAAAGATGATGGTGTAGTTGGGAAAAAAAAGATAAGCATGGTGCAGAACAGAATATATCTGCAAGCTCATTTAATTAATACTTACTGACACAATGGGAAGTGCATTAGGAGATCTCCAGTGTGCTTTGTAAAGTGAAGGTATTCCCTAACAGTCCTGCACTTCTTAAAAAGGTCTGAGCTACCCTCTTTACTGTACATGAAATAATCTGTTTTCTGTTGATTTTAGTGCCATCTCTAATTTCTTTCCTCCTCAGAAAAGTGCAGCCCCTCCCTCAGACCTGTTTTCCCCCTCTAAATGCTATATATTACAGAGAGGTGTCAGTAGCTGCTGCAGAAAGAAAGGCTGCAGCTTTGAAAAGCATCAGCCTCAGAAGAAATACAACACTGTGGTCCAAATTACCAGGGATGCTTTGAAGAATGGTTCATTTTTCAAATCACTGGGACATGCAGAGGAAAAAGAGGAGACAGCCAGACTGGGTGACACACAGCAACTGCTCTGAATATGGTTAGGCCCAATTAAAATGAGACAAACCCCCTCTCTCAGTTGTCAAAAACTGTTCCAAAAGGCAACGTACCAACAGCCTGGTGACGCCAGTGCAATCACCTTCCAACACCAGTGTCTTTCGCTTTGGCTATTGCCTTTCTCCAAATCACCAGAACAGAGGGATCCACACGGTAGAGGGAGGATCCCCCGGAACTAACTGAGTCAGAAGGAAAGTGCACACAGGAAAGGTTACTTTGCTTTCCAGTCCTCGCTGCCTGAGCCTTTTGCATTCTGCTTCCCAACCCCACAGACAGGGTGTGCAGTGCATCCTCTGCTGTCACGGCTCATCCTCAGCGTGCACACCAACCTGGGTCACTCTCAGGAATGAAGCTGTTCTGAAAGAGAGGAGAGAATTGCAATGCTTTCAAACACTGTAGAGCAACACCTTTCCTTTTCTGTACAGTCATCAGAGTAGGGGTGGGCCTTCCAAAACTGCCAGGAGCAAACAGCAGGGAGGGGGAAAGGGAGGTGACCCCTTTCTAAGTGCTTACAAACCTCAAGTTTTTGTGCTGCCTTTGTGTGCTTCAGTCTCAGTGCTGCCTGTTTGAGGGGTGGTTTCAATGGTGTCCTAAGCAGTGTCAAGCAGGAATTACCTGGTGAGACTAGTTCCCGTTCAATGGTTGCAAACCAAGGAGTAAAAATCAAGTACATTTTGTTACTTTTTAAAGAACTGTAGGGCTGGCTGGTTGCCCTCAGGTCACTGATGCTACTAAAACCATTTGACTTGACAAAGCTGGGATTTCTAGCACCCTTTGCTTTTAGATGCCCAAACCCACAGACAGCATTCACAAATGACTATTGGAGCAAAACTGAATCTGCTATCTTTCTGTGTTGCCACAAAACTTGAAGTTCACAAAGTAAGCAAACAACCTCCCACCAAGGCTCTGCAGCATCCCCAGCTGATTTGAGTGTGCTTGGCATAGGAAAGCTGAATTCAAAGAACAGAGCCAGAGGGGCAGATTGAGCAATATATCCCACAGATTTTTGGACCAGACTGTGCTTGGTTCCTGCAGAAACCCAAACCCGCTGCCTTTGTGCATGTTTTCCAGGTGATGGTCATGTTATAGCCCATACAGTACCCCTGGTTTTGCAATCCATTACTAAAACCTCAGGAGAGAGATGGAGCCTCCAGCCCCCAATAATCTAGCTAAGAACGGATAAGATTCTGAGAGAAGAGCAAGTTGTACCATTTAATGGGATGGTGACTAATTGTTGTTCTTCCTTTCTCATGGCAATTCACCTAAAGCTGCTTGATAACTCACAGATAAAATAACATACAACCATCGTGACAGCCTGCAGGTAAGTAGGTTCTTGCAAAACCCATGATACATAATAACTGTGCCCAAACTCCTGCAGACAGCCTTTCCCCACATGTGAAAAAGAGTAGTTGGGAGTGTGGCCCTAGGCTCAACAAATGACGCTATCCCCACGGCGGGCATCCCAGCCTCACACCATGCCTGACAATCAGCTGCAGCTGATAACAGGGAAATGTGATCAGAATAGACGGCCCGCAGTGCATTACAGTGAGGATGTTGGGCTGATTCCAGTCCTCTTCAGAAAAGGGTTTGAGGCCATCCCTCCTATGTATCAACGCTTCTGCACTCCCCTTCCTAACCCTCGCCCCCACCAAGGAGCTGCACCGCAGAAGGAATGCAACACCAACCCCACCTCCTCGCTGCCTCCCCTTTGCAGTTCTGGGCGCCAAGCTGCAGATGCTGATCGCATCTGGCTGTGCTGCCACCTCCCGAGAGAAACCAGCATCCCAGCTTCTGCTCGGAGGAGAGGACATGTTCTGCAGCCGGACTGGCAGCTTGTGCGGAGCTCCCCAGAGGAACCAGGGTTCTCCCTGCCCGCCTGTAGCCTGGGGAGACTAGAGGTGGGTCCAAGAGTCACCGCACCTCTAAGTCAGCTGCAGCCTGGCCTCCTCTTTTATTCAGAAGGCTGAAGAAGAGGTGAGAGAGTCAGACTGCCTACAAGCAACCGAGACAAAAAAAAAGCAGACACAGGGAAGAGTAAGGGCTTGAGAAGAAAGAGTCCTTCTTTCACATGAACTGGCATCCTGAATACATGTCAGAGTCAGAGGCTGAGACTAATTCAGAGAGAGCACAAGTCTTTCAGAGAGTAACAGGAAAGCAGTAGCAGGGCTGTGATTGTTTTTAACCTGAACATCCCAGAAAAACTGCGTGAGGTGACAAGAGACCATGGGATAGTCCAAGTGCAGGAGACAGCACCACTAACCACACTAGACCGTCATCTCAGTACCAGGTCACAGTCTGGATCTCCTTCATTGCTTAGACAAGAGTTTTCAAAGTGCTTTTTATCCTTGTTTGAGGAGGATGCAAAAAAGGGAGAATGTTATGGTATATACAAGTAGTTATATTCATCTACTACTGCATGTAAGCAACATTGGAAGATCTGCTGAGCTGATTAACAGTAGCCAGGAAAAGCCAAGAGAGTAACCAAAGTAGTAACACAAGCTTGCCTGTATATAAAGCAGTGAACTTCTACTGATTTGGGAAATCCATGAACCTTCAAACACAAGGAGAGGCAGCTCCAGACTGCTGTGTGGGAGACACTAAAACACTGTTTGCAGATATTCTTATTTACACCTCCCTGACAGTCTTGAATGTGGGGAGAGAGTCACAGACAGGGAATAAGCACTAAAATCAGGAAAAAAGACATTATTGACAAAGGGAGGTCTGGAATCCACCTCCACTGAGTCAAAGGTTTTGATGCTGTTTGAAAGGAAGTGAGAACCATCGAGCTACAGCTTTGCATTTGTCTTCCCCCATTAATTCTCTGTCCTTTTTCCAAAAAATATAGTATCCCAAAATTCCTCTGTAGATCTCTTCTAACTGAATCAAGTTTCAACTGCAGGCCCTCCTCAACAAGACAAAATTCATTAGCCTTTGCCATTCTTGTTTTTCACAATAGGAGAGATGCTGCTATCCGTAAATGTATTTTGTTGAAGCCCCTGCCCAGCAGAGTCATAGCAAAGGTACCATTTGGCAGTTGAAAATTGTAAAAATCCAAATCCAAGTTTTGTTGGGGTTTTGTTTGTTTGTTTGGGTTGTTTGGGGTTTTTTTTTGGGGGGGGATGAAGTTCAGATGTGATTTTGCAGAAAAAACATAACTAATTTTATACCACTTTGTCTTGGCAAGACACAAAGGAATGGGTAAAACAAATTAGGTGGCCCACAGACACAACAATTTGGTGCAAAATCTATATGGATATTACAAGAGAAGCCAAGAGCAAGGGAGCCAGCAGTCACTTGCCTCCCATACCAGCATGAGCACGAACAAAAAATTGTGGTACCTAACTTAGATAGTTCTCAGAAAGCAGATTTTAAAGTATTTCTGGCATTTAACTGCTCTCTCATGAATGCCTAAAGGTAATATACTGCATTTAGTCTTTGGACTCCACTGTGAAGTTCATTATGGCATCTAGGTCAGTGAATCCCACGAGAGATGGTCTGCCTGCCAGTTCTATACTGAACAATAAAATAAATTAATAAACTGTCATACTGCTTTGCAGGTTCATATACCTTGAACATATCTTGCTGTGTCAAACATCCTTTCCTTCAATTTCAAAGCTTAGCTCAGCTGGATCTCTGGAGCCCCAGTGGAAAGTAGGGCCATTCACTGATCAGAAAGCACGAGCTGTCCAATCATGACAGCTTCTGGAAATGCAGAAAATAGGAGCCATCAGAGAAACAAGTGTAAGGTGCAGGGCCTAGTGCTTTGATGAGGTTTGCTTTTGGTAATTTGCCACTGCAAAGTGATGTAGTCCCTTCTTCCCCCTTGCACTGCTACTGTGCTTTTTTGAGGTTTTATGTTTCTTGTTCTTTGGTTTTTTCTTTCTGATCACCACATTAATAAATCATATTTCTCGCCCCAGCTTTAGGATTCATTGATTCCTATTTGTGCTTATGCTAAACCAGTTGTCTCTCAATTTACCCTACTATTTCCTTCTGCTTACTCCTTTCACCCCTGCTCTCTCTCACAGTGTATTTTGTTGTATGAGTCTATGATTGTGTGTTCATATTTCACTCTAATTTTAAATTCAGTCATTAAAACCCAGGTTGCAGGTTTGTTGGTGTGTAGAAATTATCAGATAGTCTTTTTAAACACTCATTTCATTCCATCTTATTTGCTTTATGAATCAATATGGAGTGCAGTTAATTTTGCATCTCCCATTTCTTTGCTGAGAGCGCAAAATCTCTGAAATCACCCCGTAGACTTACGGGCTGTGATGATCAAGGGGCTTCTCTGCAGTTCTGCAAAGGTCTTTGGTGAGGTTTCAGGAGAGAGGAATAACCTACTCACAGCTGCTGTGAAAACAAGCTATAGGTTGGAAATCTTAGGTGTCCCAATCCCTAGCAAGCACAGGGGTGCAGGATTTCCTTTAAACTCACTTTGGATCTTTTTAGCCTGTGGGATATGGAGGAGGCCAGAGCCTGGTGAGTGATGGTATTCCTGGTGCCAGCCACCTTGTTCACTGCAGTTACAGCTGCTAAGAGAGAAGAGCAAAAAAATCATTTAACATGAACAGGTTTACAAATACAACTTTCAGATGAACCTTGGATGTTGTCACGGAGGCGTGTTTAGGAAAAAATGTGACTTAACAGAGTTCAATGGCAAGGTTCACTCTATTACTTACTACATGGAGGAAACATACAGAGGGAAAATCAGGTTTGAATAGATTTAGAATTATTTACACAGGGACTGGAGATGCAAAATTATAAGGGAGACTCTCCTGTTGAGTCATGAGTTTCCGAAAGGATCCCTTTGATTTCTAAACTCCTTCTCAGAGAGGAGTCTAGGTGCATCTGGACCCAATCCTAGTCCCAGACTTGTTCAATGGTTTATGTCTAAGGGATTATGTGTGTTTATAGCTAAAGGATTATAAGTGCATTCTCAATTCTTTATATGACCCAGCCAAGATTTCAAAGTTTCATCATGCTTATTCCCAATTCACTTACCTTCTGTCCGGGCGTCCAACGTTAGTTTGCTCCGAAATTTGAACCCGAGGTTTCCTGAAGCAGACTCTCAGGCATCGGATTTTTTAAGATAAGTAATTTAACAGAGTGGTACAGCAGCAGGGTCGGCTCGAGGTGGGTGCCTCCAGAGAGGGGCCAACCCAAACAAAGAAATCTTTGGGCAATTATACCCTTACAGACTATTCACCTACCTCTCACATGATGGTTCAGTTCAGTTCAGTTCAGTTCAGTAGTTCAGTTCAGTTCAGTCATATTTGGGTCTCGGAGTCTTCTTGTTCCTCATGGGATTCCTTCACTGTCTTCAGGCAGGCCGTTACCTTGTCTAGCTGCAGGTGCTGTTGATGGTTGTAGCCTTAAAGCCTCCGTATCTTCTTATTTAGGCTGGCTCTGGAGGCCTTGTTTTGACTAAGTAGGCACACATTCAGTAAATCTAAGTGGAAGTTCACTGCTTGTGACCCAAGGCTTCAGCAAATCCAGATACTCGTGCTCGGTGTGTAAAGTTAAGCAAACAGCATACTAAATCACACAATGTCATAGCTCCAAGTGATTAATTCTATTTAAAACTTACTTATTTAAGGTAAGCAACTAATATGTCTTAACACTGAGGGGCATCCTTGCTCAAGGGGAGGATTGCCTGGCGTTCAGTCCAGTTGCCATCCAGGGAGAATCCAAACTGGGCTCGTCCAGTGATCTGTCATTGGTAAAAGATCTCGTTGCTTTAAGGAGCACCCCTGAGAGGCATCCCAGTTCCAGAGGAGATAACCACCATGCAGCTGCACTGCCCAGGAGGGAGAGCTCAAAGAAGGCTCACTTAGGCTGCCATGTTTATGGTATAAAGTGGTTGGCTCGTAGTCAGATTGCCTGCAGTGGGAGAGGTACGCGCAAGCCTCATTGCACCCACAGCTTATTGGTGGTTCGCTGTGTCACTCTGCTCCTTCATGGGCTTTGTAGAGGAGTTCTTGGCACGGCGACGGCTCAGGCCTTTACCTCCTTTGGAGCCTGTGCTGCTGGTTTGGTTAAAGGGGGTTCCGTGCATCTATCACAGATGTTTGTTTGGAAGCTTCTTACCACAGTTCGTTGTCACCCCTCGTGTCCTGATGGGGATGAGCAGATTTCTCTCCATTAACTGTATCTCCCTCGGGTTCTCTGTACAAGTTAAAAAGAAAGTTGTCAAAGAACTTGGAGAGCACATTTGAGATTCGTGTACAACATGACAGTGGTTTGTTTGCAGTAGCTTAATTCAAATTGGATTTCACATCAATTCATTGAACAGCTGAGGAACCCTGTGTGGACACACTTATTTACCTTAAGAGTTGTCTTAAAATCAGTTTGTAATCGATTTAAGCTCCACTGATCAGATTTAAACATATATTTAAAAGGTCAACACAACCTTTTGCGTTGATTTAATGAAACAATACTGAAAGCAACACTTGAGTAAACTGATGCAGCTCTGTGTAAAAGCTGTCCAAATTAGTGTAATATGGATTGTCAAAAGATGGAGAAACATTTCTCCCCCTCGAAGCTTGCAAATTTAATCTCTTGATTGAATGCTAGCAAGATAGAGGCTGATGGAGCTCTCCTCTGATGGAGCCACATATTGATTTTATCATTAGATATACAAAACAAATGCCTAATTCAGTAATAGGAGCATTTTATGCCTTCTCTTGATGGTGTTGATCTCAGCCCTAAGCATATATATATTAGCTCAAAATCACATATATTCCCTCTTCAATATGAAAGTTCAAAATTCAGGCCTGGGAATGTTTTTGAAATTATGATCTTTGAAAGATTTTGATCTAGAAAGATAGGACCTGTTTAAAAATTTAGATAAACTACAGCATGAAAGGATCACTTATGTCAGGAGCCTATTTCAGTGTTTAACAGGTGCAGATATTCACCATAAATTAAATCTTATTTGTGCTGAGTGGTTGAATTGCTGAGGAATCACTTTATTGGTATGTGAAATATTTACTGTGTATAGCTGGATAGCTTCCCAGGAATTCTGATGAAACACTTTAATGTAAAAGAAAGAACATACTTTCTTCAAAAGACTTATGAAAACATAAGCTTTGCTCCTCTCAGTATCTTAAACAGTTTTATAAAACTATCTGAATCGTCCACACAAACTTATCTAGAATAACTCTTAAGAAAGATTTTTCTAGCTAGAAAATTCACTCTCTATTTAGGAAAGCCGCTGTTATAAAGCTGATTATCCAAAATAAAATACACTTTTATTTAAATTACATTTTTCTTCACCCTGTTTAGAAATTGCCTTTTTCTTACAGAAGGGTGAGAAACCACATGTTGCTTTAAACAATTTCAGATGCCCAAAAGAGAAGAGTGATACTGGGATCACTTCAAAAAGCACAGGAACTTAGAAGCCAATAACTAACATTTGGCTGGGAATTATTTGCTTGTGTCCTTTGAATAAGAGGCATTATTTGCTAAGAATGATTTATTTAGACAATTCAGCTATGGATTTCTATGTCTGTGGAACAACCAAAATATGGTACAAATGTAGGACAGACTTCCAGTTACCATCTAAAATTTCTGGGTTCCCACCTGTAACATGAGATCTGGGTTTGCTACGTAGAATAATTGATCTGCATGACGAATACAGGTAATTTCAGCTCTTAGAGAGTGTTACAATATGCAAGAAAAAAAAGACATCGATAGCAGGTTTACACAGAGAAGAAAAGTTTCAAGCAAGCGTGGGCCACATTCCTTGCAGCTGAGGAGCCACATAAAAAATCCAAACTAAATTAAACAGCAATAAAAGCCAGTATGAACTGTGTTATATTAAAAAGCTAATACTGAGAGCCATGAAAGCTCAAGAGTTTACATGAGCAACCTATAAAATGCTAATGTAACTAATGCTATGGAACTCTGTAGAAACCATCCCTCTCCAAATCCAAAACTATATTTAAAAAAACTAAAAATCAAACTATTTCCAGGACCAGGAATAACAGACGTATACAAATTTGCAAGGTTAAAATTTGTTCTCGTTTCCTGATTCACAGGCATATCGCACCAAAGTAAACATATAATTTTCAAGGATATATTTCTCTGAGATGCAAGCAAGTCCTCTGTCCCACGCAGTATAAACTGCCTCTGAGTTTAAGTTCAGGGAACATGAACACAAGAAGTACAATTGCTTTTCCATCCTCTAAACATTATGGCTATGCGGTGGACTGCTCGTGATGGTCTGAAGAACTTCTTTGGACTGGCTATGAACAACAGTGTTTATATTATTTTTGCACAGAAGCTTGTAACAGTATTTTGAATATTCATGCTTTATTCAAATTACATGGAAAAGACTAGGTGTGCAAGGCAGCGTGTGTATGTGGGTGTTGGTTTTGACTCTAGAGTGAGAACATTTCATTCTCTGGACGGTCAGGGAAGGAGTGTGAAAAAGAAGCAACAATTTTTTATTTGTTTACTCTGATGTATAGAAAGCTGCTGGAAAGCAATCAAGGGTCAAGTCTCTCAAGTCTCTTTTCCCCAAGAAGATACAAACTGCCCAAGTAACGAGTGGATGAAGCGTTTCTCCATGAACACTGCATACATTAGGCTAAAACCACTGTGCTAGTTTATTTTGGCTCTAAAATTGCAGAATAAGTGAAGAAAGTGCCTTTTTATTATAACATTGTGTATTTTAATTAAAAGGGGAATTGTGGCTTCTGCCATTAGTGCTAGCATGTTCATACAGATTTGCAAAAAAGAGCTTTTGCTTTCTCACAGAATGGAAATTTCTTTCTGGCCCTGCGTGCAAAAGCTCATATAGAGCTTGTAGTCTCACTACATCCAACCAATACAGTGGCAGTCATGTGAAGAATAGTCCTTTGGGTAAAGGAGTGGCCAGAGCAGTGGGGAGAATTTTTTTCCATAATTTGAATGCATTGTTAATACTTAACATTTCAAATACTCATTACAGTATGACAGAACGTCAGTCACTTTCTTCAAGACTGGAATTCATGGAGCAAAAGTCTTATCCTAACAGCTAAAACATTGCTGGGATAATACTGGAAACACTTGTTCCTCATTCCATAGGCTCAGCAATATTTCAGCTGGCCTTTTTACGAAGATCAGCTGAGGGTATGATATGCAATAGCAGGCTGTACAGAAATCATACTTCCTCTCAGAGACTGGAATGTGCCGGTTGACTTGAAGACCAGTCTAATCTCAACTACTTACTTAGAAGTTTTTATACGTAAGAGCAGTGAAAAGGATACTTCAAAAATTTTATATATTAAACAGTTATAAAATTAATTACAATTCATATCATTTACGTTTCTAAATCAGTTAATCTCCTGCTTAAAATTTTATTTTTATAAATGTGTTTCTTGAATTAAAAATAAATCCAGAAATAAGGAATCAAATTCCATTTTGCCCAGATCTTTATAATCCAAAAATCTTTTAATCTTCTAATTTATGTAACAATTTTGTATTGGGTTTGCATGGCAAGTTTTGGTAGTGATGGGACTTCAGGGGTGGCTTCTGTCAGAAGCTGCTAGAAGCTTCCCCCATGTCCAGAAACGCCAATGCCACCCAGCTCCAAGATGGACCCGCCGCTGACTAAGGCCAAGCCCATCAGCAACGGTGGTAGCACCTCTGTGATAACATAATTAAGAAGGGGGGGAAAAAACCCAAACTGAGCAGCAATTGCAGCTGAAGAGAGGAATGAGAGTATATGAGAGAAACGACTCTGCAGACCCCAAGGTCAGTGAAGAAGGAGGGGGAGGAGGAGGAGGTGCTCCAGGCACCAAAACAGAGATTCTCCTGCAGCCTGTGGTGAAGACCATGGTGAGGCAGGCTGTCCCCCTGCAACCCATGGAGGTCCACAGTGGAGCAGATATCCACCCGCAGCCCATAGAGGACCCCATGCAGGAGCAGGTGGATGTGCCTGAAGTGACTCACACTGAAGCACTCTGTTCCTTAAGACCTGCATCCCATGCAAGGGACCCACGCTGGTGTAGTTCATGAAGAACTGCAGCCCATGAAAAGGACTCATGTTGTCCCTCTGGGATAACTGACCGCAACCTTAATTCCCCATTCACAGAATGTTAGGGATTGGAAGGGACCTCAAAAGATCATCTAGTCCAGTCCCCCTACAGGAGCAGGATTACCTAAATCAGGTCATACAGGAACACATCCAGGTGGGTTTTGAATGTCTCCAGAGAAAGAGACTCCACAACCTCTCTGGGCAGCCTGTTCCAGTGTTCTATAACCCTCACTGTGAAGAAGTTCTTCCTCGTATTCATGTGGAAACTCCTATGTTCCAGCTTGCACCCGTTGCCCCTTGTCCTATCATTGGATGTCACTGAGAAGAGCCTGGCTCCATCCTCATGACACTCACCCTTTACATATTTATAAACATTAATGAGGTCACCCCTCAGTCTCCTCTTCTCCAAGCTAAAGAGACCCAGCTCCCTCAGCCTTTCCTCATAAGGGAGATGTTCCACTCCCTTCATCATCTTTGTGGCTCTGCGCTGGACTCTCTCAAGTAGTTCTCTGTCCTTCTTGAACTGTGGGGCCCAGAACTGGACACAATACTCCAGATGTGGCCTCACCAAGGCAGAATAGAGGGGAAGGAGAACCTCTCTTGACCTACTAACCACCCCCTTTCTAATGCACCCCAGGATGCCATTGGCCTTCTTGGCCACAAGGGCACATTGCTGGCTCATGGTCATCCTGCTGTCCACCAGGACCCCCAGGTCCCTTTCCCCTACGCTGCTCTGCAACAGGTCAGTCCCCAATTTACACTGGCACATGGGGTGTTCTTCCTCAGATGCAAGACTCTACACTTGCCCTTGTTATATTTCATTACATTTCTCCCCCCCACAACTCTCCAGCCTGTCTAGGTCTCTCTGAATGGCAGCACAGCTTTCTGGTGTGTCAGCCACTCCTCCCAGTTTTGTGTCATCAGCAAACTTGCTGACAGAGCACTCTATTCCCTCATCCAAATCATTGATGAATATATTGAATAGTACTGGTCCCAGTACTGACCCTTGAGGGACTCCACTAGTCACAGGCCTCCAACTAGACTCTGTCCCATTGACCACAACTATCTGGCTTCCTTCCTTCAGCCAGTTCACAATCCACCGCACTATCCGATCATCCAGACCACACTTCCTCAGTTTAGCTGCGAGAATGCTGTGGGAGACTGTGTCAAATGCTTTACTGAAATCAAGATAGACCACATCCACTGCTTTACCATCATGTCCTCATGAAAGGCTATCAGGTTGGTCAAGCATGACTTCCCCTTGGTGAAGTCATGTTGACTGCCCCTAATGACCCTCTTAGCCTCGACATGCCTAGAGACAGCACCAAGGATAAGTTGTTCCATCACCTTTCCAGGGATGGAGGTGAGGCTGACTGGTCTATAGTTACCCATGTCCTCCTTCTTGCCCTTTTTGAAGACCAGAGTGATATTTGCTTTCCTCCGGTCCTCAGGCACCTCTCCTGTTCCCCACGACTTCACAAAGATGATGGACAGTGGCCTAGCAATGACATTTGCCAGCTCCCTCAGCACCTGTGGGTGCATCCCATCAGGACCCATGGATTTATGGATGTTCAGGCTGCTTCACTGATCCCTGACCCAGTCCTCATCAACCAGAACAAACTCCTCCTCTATCCTGACTTCCTCTGGAGCCTCAGGGATCCTGGGTTCCCCAGGACAGCCTCTAGCAGTATAGACAGAGGCAAAGTAGACATTCAGTAACTCTGCCTTCTTTTTATCCTCTGTCACCAGGGCACCCACCTCATTCACCAGTGGGCCTACATTGCCTCTAGTGTTAGTTTTATCCGCAATGTATTTCAAGAAGCCCTTTCTGTTGTTCTTGACCTTTCTTGCAAGGTTTAATTCCAAGGAGGCCTTGGCCTTCCTAGTTGCCTCCCTGCATCCTCTGACAACGGACTTATATTCCTCCCAAATGGCCAGCCCCTCCTTCTATGATCTGTACATTCTCTTCTTCCCCTTGAGTTTGCCCAGCAGTTCCCTGTTTAACCATGCAGGTCTCCTGGCACCCTTTCTTGACTTCCTACCTGTTGGGATGCACTGATCTTGAGCTCATAAGAAGAGGTCCTTGAACACTAACCAACTATCTTGGGCCCCTTTACCTTCAAGTACCCTGTCCCATGGGATTTCCCCTAGCAGTTGCTTGAAAAGGCCAAAGTTGGCCCTACTGAAGTCCAGGGTTGTAGTTCTGCTAGGTATTCTGTTCCCACCACATGAGATTCTGAACTCCACCATCTCATGGTCACTGCAACCAAGGCTACCCTAAACCTTCAGCACTTCAACCAGACCCTCCTTGTTTGTGAGAATAAGATCCAGCAGAGTGCCTCTCCTAGTTGGCTCATCCACCATTTGCATCAGGAAGTTATCATCAGTGCACTGAAGGAACCTCCTGGACTGTGGATGGCTGGCTGAGTAGGCCTCCCAGCAAATTTCAGGGTAGTTAAAGTCCCCCACGACAACCAGGACCTGCATTTGTAAGACCACTGTCAGTTGCCTGTAGAAGGCCTCATCAACCTCGTCACCCTGATCCGGTGGCCTGTAAGAGACACCCACAACAGTATCACCCATGCCAGCCTGCCCCTTAATTCACACCCACAAGCTCTCAACTCGCTCCTGATCCACCCCTGGACAGAACTCAGCACACCCTAGTTGCTCACTCATGTAAAGAGCAACTCTACCACCTTGACTCGCTGGCCTATCTTTCCTGAAAAGGACATAGCCATCCATGACCACATTCCAGTCATGCGAGCTGTCCCATCAGGTCTCTGTAATGATGCCCTACTGAGGGATCCACTGCTGTTACACACCAGCTACAAGGCTCAGCACTAAACTGAGGAGGTAAAATGCAATGACTGTAATAGGAAGGCACTCAAACTACTTGATCAAAGGGTACCTCCTACCCTTTCATTCAGTGACTACTATCCAAAAAATAGGCAATAGTCTAGAGGATTTTCAACTCAGTCCTTTATTAGCTCCTGACTCATTAAAAATTGAGTCCTTAAGAAATGTAGCATTTGATGCATTTCTTGTCTTAAATGAGCTTAGAGATACAGCTTATCAGTCCTGTAGTTTATTATTAACATTCACTAACATTTCAGAGAGGATTGCACACTGGAGGAAAATAGCTCTCGTATCTAATTGCTGAGATTAATTTGCAGTTATCAGTATATTAGGAATTTAGGTTTGCACTACAATCCTCCTTTTCATTAATTGCTACACTTGTTCTATTTTATTCCTCTAAGAAGCCAAGTTAGAATGATACATTTGGCTTCAAAATTCACCTAGCTCACAGTTTTGAATTTCAAGAGTAATAATCACACCTTTCAGATAGCACATTCTCACCTTTTTTTTTTTTGGAAAGGCATTCCTCAGGTGAGAATCACAGAATTCTGTCTCCTTAAATCCTCATACTGCAGGGAAATTACATTATAAAACTGAAAAAAATCCCTGAAGATGGAGGCAATGTTAAGGCTACATGGCCATGATTTACAGTAAAATATATTACAGAGATAATGCAATTATTCAGACCTCAAGAATTATAAACCGTGGAAATTATAAGGTAAAATTAAAGAAATCCAAATAAAGCATAATGAAATGAAGAGTCAAATATCTAAACAATCTTAATTATGCTTGGAGAAAATATCTTCTAAATCTCTAACTGGCTCGAAGTCACAACATTTGTTTGCATAATATGTGTGTGTTTGTGTATATATATTAATACACACATGCTTTTGAAGACGAATCGTACATTTCCACTTTATACTGTGTAACTGAAAGTTCATTAGAATCCTCCCTCTGTTGTGAAGGGAAGGGCAAAAAAATACAGCGTGCCTTTAAAAAATCTCTTAATCATATCCGAGTCCACAAATGTAGAACTATCTCAATACAAACTGTATGTTTTTGCCTGGTTACAGTCACCACAGTAACACCCATGTAGCTGTTAAAAAGCTCATCTGGAAAAAAGAAAAGGGTAAAGCATAAATTAGAAAGCAATAAACATACCAGAGATCTGCAATGCATCACAGGAACCTCAATGGTACCTTATAGAATCTGACAACAAGTAAGAGGTCAGTGCAACAAGCACACCAGAGGCTCTGGCTCTTTCGGCTGCAGACTGGTACCTCTTTGAGTCTGAGGAGGGAACAGTTAGAAGCACAGTCAGAGATTTCAGACCCCGTGACAGGGGCAGCTGCACTGGGATGCAAGGACTGGAGATTCCTGAGCTGTCAGTAGGGCCGTGTCTCTCTGCCCCTCTGAGAACGAGAAGATGCGTGCAACAGGGCTGAAGGAACGTACGCATGGTGTGCAAGGAGTCAGCCAGACCTGGCTCCACAGCAGTTCCAATCCCGTGACAGGAACTCTCCTGAATCACCAGTGCCATATCAAACCTTGTCTCTCCAAGAAGCCACGTTAAAAATGTTAAGCAGTTACTAGATCAAAATGGGATCCTGATGGCACAATAGGACAACAGCACAGAAATGCCAACACAAGTCACAGACTTGGCCCAGGCCACTAAAGAGAAATGATCAGACTGCCAAGAGGAGGAAAGAAGAGGTGTTTGTAGGCAGTATTAGCTTCATTCTGCCTAGGAATAAAGAGGATCCGAGCCTCTCTTCTCCTCACACAATGTTGTTCATATTGGCCCAGTTTACTGACAAAAAAATGCAGTGAGCCTATTTCCCTGGAAAGACTTGCATTTCAACCAGTTTTTGCTGGACTGCCAACTTCTCCTAGTTGATCACTGAACTGCAGGCTGTGTGTTCACACCTTCTGCTGCCCAAATCATGAAAAAAAGAGATCCCTTTAAAACCCCACAGACTTTTCATGGTCTTGAGAAAACCAACACAGAGCTTCAACGACTGTCAGTTCTAGCCCACCACAGCATATCCGAGACCAGTGTTCCCAAGGAGCTCCCAAACCAAGACTGCACATCACTCCTGCAGGGCCACTTGTTTCCCTAACATCCAAGAGGAAGGAACATATTGAACTCTACGGTAGCTATTCTCACTCCTGGCTCTATGACCAGCTTTCTTGTTAACTTTTTTCTTTGCTCAAAGATCTGGTCATCAGGCTTAGCCAGACAGGAATTATTTTTTTTTCATTGCCATTGTTAATGGATAACTGTCATGGGAGTTAAAGGTATACGTGCTATGACTCAGCAAAAGAAAGTAACACAAATGGAGGACCTGGAAGTTCTTCCTTGTTCCTTTCTGCCCATCTTCTGAAGAGTCTGGTTTTGGTTAGCCAAATATCGGGTGGTGCTTCAGAGAAACAACGAGGTGCGCTGAGGTGTAACTCATCCCAGAAGAAAGGAGTTTATTGTTCCACTTGTTGCTAGTGAGGAAGGCTCAGACCTGGCAGCCAGTTAAGACAGCAAGACAAGCCCCAAGAAGGTGAAAGGCACCAAGTGGAGAAATTGAGGGTCATTGTGCTCCCCATGCCTCACTATCCATTTTGATTATAAATTCTGCTTTAAAATGTAACTTATTGTTACACCTCTGAAATATAAAATGCATTTTATCAGTCAGGCCCACTCCTAGAGCCAGCATTGTGACAGTGTCCAAACAATGATTTTTAATCAAGCAGAGGCTGAGCACACATGTAGGGAGAACATTTAACAGAGATGTTGTAATGATCTCAGAAAAATATTAACTTAAATGCAGTTTAGATCTGCATACTAATGAATAGATACCTGTACAGGCTTCTGGACAACTCAGTTTATAAGAAATCAAAAAATGTTGATTTATTGCAGTGCAGAGTTTTGTTATCCAATTACACAAAGTATTAAGCCTCTCATCATAATTACAGCATTTTTGTCATTTATCTCGTATAGATTTTTTTCTAAGTTTAACCCTAACTCTTTTTGCTTTATGGTAATTCTCCTCAGAGTAATTACTCAATTTCCAAGGCAGTAATTTGAGTAGCACAAGAGTATGTAACCTCAGCCTTGCTCCCTCCATCATAATGAAGATTTTGCCTAGAAATGTACTTTTTCCCCTTCACATTATTTAAACTATGACACATGATCAATAACATGAAACTGCAGAAAACTTTCTCATATGATAATTCTATTGATTTTTAAATGAAATAATTAAACTAACTGTTAAGACCAAGTTCATCAATACAATCTGACTCCTTTGTTCCTCCCTCTTGAGTAGGACAAATCAATCAAGGTCTCCTGGTTAGTAACATAATCAGTTTCCTGGAGCTATTGCACCACTCTAACAACATACCGAATAGCCATTTTATATCCTGTTGCTCCCTCCTTGTTCTCACATCCACCTGCACACATACCCACAGCTCCAAGTCACGCCCTTCTCCTGATTCTTTTCTATTGCATTGTCCATTCCCCAAAACCTCCATCTTTTATGTGCTCCCTCTGGTTGCTTCTTCCTACGCCATCAGGTTCCTTTGCAAAACAATGAATGCAATTTTAGGAAAGACACTGCATTTTTCACAGATAACAAGAGAGAGAAGGCCAAATTTTGTTAAATGCCAAATTTCTTTCCACTTTGATGACAGAAGCATATCTGCAAATTAGCACCTCTGCTCGGACTGTATTTTAACAATAGTAGGACTTTACTACTACCTAGTTCTCTGCAAGGCAAAACAGGTCCCTGGTGGAAGGTGAAATGGAAAGCCAAGAAAAGCCTCCTGGGCTTCCTCTGAAAGCAAAGCAGCTTCTCCACAGGGACAGCTGGCTCTCATTTCTCTCATGCTCTGATGCCCTCAAGACCTGTGCCATAGTTGCAATAAAATCTCTCCCCAAGTGAACTTCCATATACCTCAATTCCTCTTTCGCTTCCAGTGATTCCACCAATGCCCTCATCAAGCAGCAGGCAGCTCATCCTGCTGCCGAGAGCTGCTCCTGCACCCAAGTAGCTGGAGCAAGGAATCTCCTCCTTGGGACACAGAGACTGTACATCTGGCAGTATGGGACAGGCCATTTTGGAGGTGCGTCACGGGTATGTGCAGCTGGAGAAGGGATTCTTTAGTTTCTTGATGAAGGTTATGTAAAATGTTCATGGATTTGATTGTATGCAAGGGATGCTGCAGCACGTAGGTCCCAGACAACGCTCTGATTATCCAGCACTGTAACAAG